>JARGYO010000162.1:39383560-39983560 GCA_029206835.1 Rana muscosa | reverse complement strand
CACTTAAGGCTAGGTTTTTGACAACAGCCCACTGTAGGAAGTCAAGTATTCTGCCTATGACGTACTTCCGAGGATGCCATTTCTTGGCTTCACACCATGCCACATACGCCTTCCAAACTCTATAATATATATGTCTAGTTACTGGCTTTCTAGCATTGATTATTGTAGACACCACTGTGTTAGAGAGACCTCTCTCTTAGAATGTGGGATTCAATAGCCAGACCGTTAAATTTAGAGTTTGTAAAGAAGGGTGGTATATCGGACCCTGCGTGAGCAGGTCTGGCCGAAGCGGAAGGGTCAAAGGCTTGCCTATAGACACTTACAATTTCCGCGTACCAGGATCTCCGAGGCCATGCTGGGGCTACCAGAATCACCGGCCTCCTTTCCATCCTGACTCTGCGGAGGAGTCGAGGTAGTAGCTGCAGCGGAGGGAATGCATATATTAGTGCGAACTGATCCCATGGGAACACCAGCGCATCCGATCCGCAAGCGAGCGGTTCTCTCGTCCTGGACACAAAACTGTTCAATTTCTTGTTGAACCTGGATGCGAATAGATCTACATCTGGTGTCCCCCATCTCTGACATATTGTCTGAAAGATGTCGGGGTGAAGAGACCATTCCCCTGGGGATAACTGCTGCCGACTCAGGAAGTCTGCTTTCCAATTCTCTATTCCTGGAATAAAGATAGCAGATATGCATGGGACATGTTTTTCTGCCCATATCAGGATATGATTCACCTCCTTCTGGGCCGCACTGCTCTTGGTGCCCCCTTGGTGATTGATGTATGCCACAGCTGTGGCATTGTCTGATTGGATCCTGACAGGAGACCCATGCTTCCAGGGCCAACCGTGCTGCCCGAATTTCCAGCAGGTTGATGGGCAAGGTCTTCTCGATATTCGATCACTTTCCCTGGAGTCAACATTGCTCCAGTACTGCCCCCCAGCCTAGAAGGCTGGCATCCGTAGTTACTACCCTCCAAGAGATTGGAATGAACGACTTTCCCTTTTGTAAATTTTGGGGTACCAACCACCAACATAGACTCCTGCGTACTGACGACGCCAGGGACATTGGGAAGTCTAGGGCTTGAACCTTTTTGTTCCAGGCGGATAGGATGGCGTTCTGCAATTTCCTTGAATGGAATTGAGCATACGGAACTGCTTCAAATGAGGCCACCATCTTTCCCAGCAACCGCATGCAAAGACGAATGGATGGCGGTCTCTTTGCACAGATCGCTTGAATTAGTTCTCTTAAGGAAGAGATTTTTGCCTGAGGCAAAAAAAACTTTCTTTGGTCTGTGTCTATGAGTAAGCCTAAATATTCGAGTCTTCTTGCTAGCTGCAAGGCCGACTTGTCCAGATTTAGGACCCAGCCCCGGGATTCCAGGTATTGTACCGTGTTGTGTACAGCAACCCTTAGGTTGGAAGTTGACTGATCTATTATCAATAGATCGTCCAGGTAGGCCCTTATAGATATTCCCCGAGTTCTTAAGTCGGCCAACAGAGGGGACAAGATCTTTGTGAACACTCGCGGAGCCGTGGCCAACCCGAAGGGTAGCGCCACAAACTGATAATGGCGTTGTTCCACCGCAAAGCGTAGAAGCTTTTGATGACTGGGGAATATAGGAACATGTAAATAAGCGTCCCTGATATCGATGGACGCCAACCATTCTCCCCCTTGTAGGGAGGCGGCTATTGACCAAATTGATTCCATACGGAACAATTTGACGATTAGGAATTTGTTTAGACCTTTGAGATCTAGTATGGGTCTTACATCTCTGTTGGGCTTTGGAACGGTAAAGAGGTTTGAGTAAAATCCCAACCTCTGTTCCTTTACCGGAACCTCCACAATTACCCCTTGGGATAATAGTCGGTCTAACGCCGAAAGGAGAGATCTTCTCCTTACTGGATCTTTTGAGACATTTGATGTTATAAACCGAAGAGGAGGAAATTCCTGTAACTCCAACTTGTATCCCAGGGATACCGTGGAGAGAGCCCATCTGTCCCGGATCGTCTCTCGCCAAGCCCCTGAAAACAACAGAAGTCTTCCCCCCACTCGTCTGAGTGGGGGCGACCCTTCATAAGGCCGACTTGGGGGCTGGCTTAGTATTCCTTCGGTTCCAGGGTTTTTTATTACCCTGTGGCTGTCCCTGAGCTCTCCCTCAAGGATTGGATCGGGGAGGCCGTCGGAACTGCTTAGAGGCTGAAGTTCCTGGGACTGGCGAGGTGGGCCGCTTGAAGGCAGGACCCCTGAATTTCCTTTTAACAGGTAAAAGGGTACTCTTCCCACTGGAGATTTTCTGGATGTATTTATCCAAGTCCTCGCCAAATAACCACTCCCCATGGAATGGAAATCCAGCCAGGAGCTTTTTACAGGGCGTCTCGGCTGACTAGTTTTCCAGCCATAGGAGTCTACGCATGTGTACCAACACAAGCGTAAGGCGGGAGGCCTGATGAATTGAATCTTTAATGGCGTCAACCGCAAAACCCTAGGTAGATCTGCTAAATCCTGTGCCTGCTGAACTGGCATGTCTTTTAAAGCCAGCTTCATCTGGTCTTTCAAGGCCTGACAGATGCCAATGGTGGCCACTGCAGGCTGAGTTACAGCACCAGCTGTAGAAAAAGCAGTCTTTAATAGGGTTTCCAACTTTTTATCTGTTGGATCTTTAAACATCTGTACATTGTCCACTGGACATGTCAGGGATTTGTTCACAGAGGAGATGGCAGCGTCCACAGTAGGAAGGCTCAATTTTTTGGTGAACTTTTCCTCCATAGGATATACCACAGAAAACTTTTTGGGAGGAAGGAACAGTTTATCAGGATGTTCCCAATCCTTATAGATGAGATTTTCTAGCAATGGATGCACTGGAAAGGAACCATTAGCCTGCGGGGCTTTCAAAGAGCCCAATGAAGAAACCAATGTAGTTGCTGGTTCTGAAAGGGGCAGCTTAAAAGCTGACCGAACCATGTCTGTTAAAGACTGAACTAACAATCTTTCAGCCTAAGGCCTCGTACACACGACCGAGTTTCTCGGCAAGAACCAGCAAGAAACTTGCTGGCAGAGATGTCTTGCCGAGAAATTCGTTCGTGTGTATGGTTTCTCGTCGAGAAAACCGACAAGTAACCTCGACGAGAAAATAGAGAACCTGCTCTCTATTTTCTCGTCGAGATTCTCGTCGGCATGTTTCTCGACGAGAAAAGTGAGTGTGTGTACACTTACCTGTCCTCCGGGAAGCCCGCGCATGTTCGAAATGAATTCGACGCATGCGCGGTAGCTTCCTAGGCATACGTAGGGTATACCAAGATGGCGGCGACGGCATCGAATGTGACGAGCGCATGCTCGTCGTAGTCGATGACGTCACCGCGTACGCTCCATTCAAAGAACCGCGGGTTCTTTGAATCGAGCGTGTGTACACTCGGCCGGGACAAGTTCCTTGTCCAAGAATATCGTCGAAAAAAACGACATGTTTTTTTCGACGAGAATCTCGGCCGTGTGTACGAGGCCTGAGAGGCTGAAAACGGTTCCTCTAAAGTAGATTCACCTGAGGCTGCATCATCCTCCTGATCCCCTGCAGGAAAATCAATTTCATCCTGAGACAACTGCTCTGCTGTTAGATACTCTAACGGTGGAGATGGAGATCTGGCGCACTTTTTTCCCGGCAGGGAGGAAGCGATTAATGCCGCCAATCTTTGTTCTAATCCTCCCAGAGCAGAGGTAAAAGCCTCCTCTGTCACATATACCGGAGCAGGTGAACTGAGGGCAGCCGCAGCACCTAGCACTTCTGATGGCTCCCTTCGGGTAACTACCTCTGATTTATCAGGGGAGGATATATTAGTAGGAGCAAGCCCCAGATCCTCAGAGCCCGATGGTGAACCCTTTAGCCTCCTAGGATTTTTACTCCCAGAGCCCTTGGAAGGCATAGTCCTAGCTCAAGCTAAGGACTTACAGACAAAAATGCACCCACTACTAGCTATAGTCTAGCGTACAAGCTTGCTATCAGAGCTAGTCAGGTGACTAAACGAATGTGCCTTGGGGATGCCTGTATCACCACCTGTAGTGTGCCCAATATAATATCAAAACTAAATGTCACCAAGGAGCTCTGCTGATGTGTCCGTCCTCTTACAGCATGTCTCGCAGAGGCTGTCTTTTTAAAGCAGAGGACGCCCACACATGCGCCAATGCACACGCGCATGCGCCAATGCGCACGCCAATGCGCGCGCACGCACCAGAAACGCTCCCTGTAAGGAATGGGGAGAGGAGCAGGAGAACCTTTTCCTCCATAGGCTTCCCACTGGGAGCTGCAGTTTTCATTGGAGCCTAGCTGACACTACAGAGGGAGACCACAGCGCCATGTCTAAGAACGCTGTTTCCAGGTCCCCCTAGCAGGTATGGTAACATTATTACAGATGGGAACTGCAGAGCTTGTACATAGAAGAATGCTCCTCCATCTGTCTAGGCATTACACTTATAGAAGGTATGCCCAGCTATATAGACATTACCAAGTATCTCCCCCCTGTGGCCAAACAGGGGTACTACGTAATGTCCAATAGAACCATAAGAAAATACATTTCAGGTTTATCAAAGATATTTTAGGCATCAGGTACAGTGGGAAATATACCATGCAGGTAAAATACAGGCAAACACATTAGTTTTAAAGGGTCCCTGCTGGACCAAGTTCATCAGGGACCCTCACTTACCTGTCCCCGCCGCAGGACCCTGTTCGGAACAGACAGCCCAAACTTTGCCCCTTTGGCGGGCAACGTCATTTGACCTTCAGGGACCGGGGTCCTCCTGAAAGGAACACCACTCCCTGACCTGTACAGCACCCTGCCAGAAAACCTCTTGGTATTGGGTCAGACCAGAGTACTGGATCCCAGGGTCTAGCCCTCCTAAGAGAGGCATTACAGGCCAAAGCTCGTAGATGGTCCACATCTTCTTCCCCGAGGCCCGGGTACCGTCCATTTTGGCATTGAAGCACTTTGGAGGGATCCGGAATAGCTCGCCTTTAGGCCTCAAAGACCATACGCAGAGCTAACTTGAATACATGCTTTAGACACTGGCAACAAAACTGAGGTACTCCCGATATGGGAGGGGTTATAGAGGGAGGGGACTTCCTGTCTTGGGTGTGCCAGTGTCCATCACCTGAAGGTAAGCTCTATAACCCACATAGTAATTACCCATGTCCCGTGATGTACGATAAAGAAAATGACTCCGATTTCTTATCAACAGGGTGTTTCAAGCCCTGTGCATTATCCACCTGACAAGTTAAGTTCTTGTTTAAATAAGAGACTGCTGCATCTATGGCTGGCATGCTCCACTTCTTCGTGAACTTTTCATCCATGGGATACAAAAGGGAAAACCTCTTCTTAGGAGGAACAAAAATCCTGTCAGGATGTTCCCAATCAGCATACACGCCTCTTCCAACAGGGGTTTTAGGGGGAAAGCCTGTGTGGCCTGAAGAGGCCTCAGGGATTCCAAAGAGGAATAGTGACCTCAGTAAGAGGCAACTTAAAGGCAGAGCGAACCATTTCGGTAAGAGTCAGGATCAAGAGCCTCTGTGATTGAGAGGCAGATACCGGCTGGATATCTTCTTGTCCAGATTGCTCGGAAGCAGACTCATCTGCCGGGCACTCCACTGAATCCTGAGCTTTAAACCCTTCCCCATCCTCAACCCAATCCTGCTCCAGACATGGAGGCTCCCGGGGAGGGGGATCTGTCACGCTTCTTGCCACCCCGTGGGACGGAGGCAATCAAAGCAGCCATCCTGTGCTCTAAGCCGGCTGAGGACAGTTCATCCTTAGTGATTAAGGGTGAGGCAGCAGCGTTAAATGTAAGAACAATGGCTCAGATTGCCCAAAAGCCTCTGGTCTTTCAGGGGATACAACACTAGGGATACCACTAGGTTCATCAGGAACTACTGACAAGAAAAAGGTGTGCCTTTCCCTGTAGAGTTAGTCCTGCTCCTCTTTTTTTTAAGACATTTACTAGCCACAAAAAGGGAGTACTTGGGTGTAGATTCAACACACTTCAGAAGGAAGACCCTTTAATAGGGGTCACCAAGCCCCTATGTAACAATCCTGCTAAGCACCTTAGCCTGCCAAGCAACACTTGGTGACTCACGTGACCCGGGTAATGAGAAATGAACCGCTGCAAGTGTCTGGTTTAGAGCCTGCTCTGTGTCCCACAGCTGTCTCTTGAAAGCACTGCATGCTTGGCATACACAGCTTAAATAAGCTGGCTTTGCGCCAGAACGTTTGCGCGTACGTACTTGGTCCCTGCGAACGGGCGTGGCTGCATTTGCATATGATGCAAATCTTCGTGCGCCACATAAAGCTACTGCGCCAGTGTGACGAAAATGCGCGCGCCATGGCTGCCAGCAAACTGGTGAGCCAAATGGCATCTATGCGAACGCACATGCACCCTGATCGTTTAAACACGAGTATACCGGCACTCCTGCGAATGTTCGGGCACTATGGCTGCCAGACAACTGAGTATAGCAGCACTCTTATGAATGCACGAGCCCTTAGTTGTCAAACAAAATAAACAGTTCCGTTTTTAGCGGCGCCTTTGCGAATGCATGTGTGTCCTGGAAAAACCAAGGCGAAATGGCGTTGTGCACCATCATACAGGTAAAAAACAGCCAGACACAAGCAAAAAAGGTACACTTTGCAAACACCCACAGCTAGCCCAAAACTCCCCCGTATGGTCAACGCACACAGGTGTCCAGCCTTTAGCTAGCTTGACTGATTGTTACAATCACTGGGACACCCCACAATATATTTATTCAAAGGGCTTTGAATTGCCTGTCCAGGCGCAGGGCAGCTTAGGCAAGAGCCCAATCTTCACCCATCATGGCGGGTTCCTGTCACTTGAGGACATTCAAGGACTGGGTACGGTTTTCATGTTTAGGGCCCACTCCCTTGGACCTGTACAGCGCCCTGGAGGAATGCCTTAGCGCTGTAGTGTCCAGGATTCCACTTTGCAGTGCCCTCTTTGCGAGGCTCTGGTACCATTTATCTAAGCTGTAAAGCCTGTGTCAAATGGATCCGATCGGTCAATCCCTTGATTCACTTTTGGAACAGTTTGTGGGAATAGAGTTTAGAGAGCTCAAACAAACGTGCCATCCACCTTGTAGACACTGGTAAAAAACTGAAGTAACTTCCTGTATGGGAGGGGTTATATAGGGGATCACTTCCTAACTAAAGACCTTGGTCTACCAGTGTCCATTCACCTGATGATGGAGTATAACCCAGCAGGTAATGAATATTTTAGCCTGACTCTGTGTCCCATGATGTATGAAAAAGAAGGGAGCAACCACACAAACACACCAACACAGAGTAGAGCGACCCAAAATAACCTTCAACAGCAGCCAGCAAAACTCTGCGGCCAATACTAGCATCCAAGGATGCCAACACATTGACCCTGTAGATTTTAGCAAAAATATGCACAGACTACCAAGTTGCTACCTTGCAAACCTGAGATAGACGTTTGGTGTTGGAATGCCAAGTAAGTACCAATTAGCCCTAGGGGAGCGCTCCCTATGAGGGAAGTAAGGCTCCTACCCCTTAAAGGGGAGTTCCAGCCTTTTTTATGTTTATTAAAAGTCAGCAGCTACAAAAAGTGTAGCAGCTGGCTTTTAATAAACAGACACTTACCTGTTCCACTGTCCAACGACGCTGCCGCCTGGAGCTTCGCTCCTCTCCCCCCCTCTCCGCCGGCGCCTCCATTCTAACTGTGGGCACCCGGCCGTGACATCTTTCGGCTTTACGGCCGGGCACTCACTGCGCATGCGCGAGCGGCGCTGCGATTCCTGAGTGGACAGGCGATCGCCTGGGACCTGTCACGTGTCCCAGGTGATCGCCTACAGGGAGGGGCCGCCTTAGGCGATATGACGAGTCGCCTAAGCGGTCCCTGGGTGGAAGGAGGAAGTGGGACAGGAAGTCCCACTCATACTGAAGCCCCCACTCCCCCCAAAAAAAATTACATGCCAAATGTGGCATGTAAGGGGGCGAGGAGTGGCTTAAGCGGAAGTTCCACTTTTGGGTGTAACTCGGCTTTAATGGCATAGGCCTCATGCCTGACCAATCGACTGCTGAATTCAATGAAAAATAATGAACGAAGAGGCCACCATTCTATTTCTTGGACCGTCCCCGTCAGCACAAAGAACGTGTCGGAGGGCGCATGCGCGGCTTCTGAATATGGCGGACGTGTAACCCGCCGTCTCTGGCCCCCGCCGATCTTACGGAACTCCCGTCGCCCGATCCACAGCTCCGACAGCCATGGGAGTTGCCTCACTACACTCCTGCAACCACAGCGCATCCCATGGTAAAGATAAGGGACCAAAACTCACCTACTCTACATTCCCTGAGCAGCGGCCCACACTTACAATGGACAGTTTCCTGCTTAGGTATGCACCCCCTGGCCTTGAGTGTCCAGGACAACGTGCCAAACCCCCACAGACCCGCCGGCAACTGGAGGTGGTAACCCTTTCCATGTTTCACACCACCCAGTCATCAGGATCGCTCACCCCATTAACAGCAGATGTCCTGGATGCCAAATTGCACTCTCAGCTCCAGAATCTTACCCACCATATTACACAGGAGATGACCTGGAGAACAGGGAGCATAGACAATATCTGCATATTAGTGCCTGAATCAGTGGGGGATCAGGATGCGCGCCCCTATCTCCTGTTTAATACCGTTGCCCCTCATATTTCTGATATTGATTGGCGCCTAGATAGAGCTCACAGATCCTTAGCTCCCAAACCCCCGGGACATCATTGTCCACTTTTATTATTTTGATAGTAAGGAAGCCCTTACTGTGGCCACTCGCAATAAGACCAGGATGGACGTCAAGGATTCAACAATAGATTTTCAACGAGCTGTTGCCCATTGCTTAATGCAGGAACCTTCGGCCTGTGACAGTCCATTCACAGAATCATAAAATCATGGGCTTCACACCTATTTATGGATTGTCTATGGAGTCACTGCGGTGTTGGTTTATCAATACTCAAGGAACCATGATATGATTATAGACTGTTGTTTGGCATCTTACTCTGTCTGGAGTACAACTACTATAATTTTTTTCCCTACTGTCATCTGAGGACTCTCCATAGACTTAGTTGTTTGGTGCAGCTTTATTCTTTGTATTTGCTCTTCTGTGTTTATCCCACTTAAGCTGCTGCCTTTCAGTATTAACCAATTTTAAATGTTTTTTTCCATTTTCTTTGTTTATTCTGATACCATTACTGCTGCTGTGACTCAATTTGCTGTTCGTTCAAGCACTTACCTAAAATGGATGTCTTTGATTTTAGGGCCACTAAGGTGGTCAATATTGATGGGGTTTTTGAATCTTATGAAGATGGAGGGTGAGCTTGGTGGGAATTTTACTAGGTTAAAAAACTTTATGATATCCGAGAATCCTACTAAATGGGATATTGCCTACCTTGAAACCTATGTGAAACAACTTATGGTCCCTAGGAGCCTTAGATGGGATGTGGCCCCCCCAAAAAGGTGACACTGACCTGGAGGACTGGTTCAAATATTTTAACTAGGCGGGGGTGTCTTTCCTCTGCTTTTTGGTGGAGAGGAAGGCTACCAAACCGGCAAAATTAGATGAAGAAATCAAACTCAAAGACAAATTGAACCCTGTCAGAGACAGTGAGGAATATAGAAAGAAATCTCAGGGTCTCCTTAAAACTCTTGAAAAAGAGGACAAGGACCAACGGGCCAAAAAAGAGAAAAATACAATAGGGACCTTGCTGATTATGATGGCAACATGCAAAAAAAAAAAAAAAGTTTTGGAAGAACAATCCAAAGGGACCACCATTGAGATATAGATCTCTTCCCCATTAGGGGGTACATCGAATAATATGGGCTACCAGCAGGTACCCCCCCACGGCCCCTAAACGGGGTTTGCCCATTGTTAAAAAAGGTGGTTATCAACCGTATCAGTCACCTAGGAGAGGATATGGTGGATTTAGGGGTGGTCCCCCACAGTCGAGGGGGGTCACGCCCCTTTGGGTCCTCCAGATCAGGGCATGTCCCGGGTCTTGAATCAGGACCCCATCACCAAGGCCCACCATCTAAACAGAGGGGACAACCTTTTTGTGGGAGAGGATGGGGCCAGATGAATCAAAGGGGGAGAGAGGTTCCTTTATTGATCATTTGGATGGTTGGAGACAGGGCCAGAATGTGGACATTGATTCCCAATCCCCCTCTTATTATCAATCTGAGGTAGGTTCAGGGTGGGAATATAATGTCCCTGTGCAGAATTCTTTTTTCCCCCCTTAGGGAAAGGGATGGCCCGGAGAATGATTATGGGTTTGATGGTTCTCAATACTATACACAATGTGGCGGGGCCAATCATGCCCCCCTTCATCAGTCCTATTCTAGACCCCCCAACCCTCAGGGCCACCCAGTGCCCAATGGACACATCAATTGGGGTTTTCACAAACCTACCCAGGGTGTAAAAAGGCAGGGAGAAAGAGGAGAGGAACCAGAGGGGGGAGGCGGACCAGAGGAGCAAAAGCGACCAAAGATGTAGCAGGGCTGGGTATTTTTAATTTAAGCACTAAGGTACTGAATCTGAAAAGTTAATCCTGGAGAAAGGCCTTCAATTTGTGCCACCAAAAAGCTTAGATAAACTTATGAATATCCATAAAGGTATGGAATTTATTAGAAAACTGAACATTAACCGGTATTTTACCTACTGATCAGGCTGTGCCAAATGAATATGTCCATTCTGGGCTATCAAACGCATCCCTTTTCAACCCCCCGGGCACTTTGGCGCCTTTCCTCAAAATATTCCGTGATGTGTTAATAAGGGACCTCGAATTGATGGAGGTGAAAAAAGCCAGGTTAAATAAGACCCTCCAAGAGGGGCTTGATTCTCTCTGTAATAATAAGGATTTGGTTGTGAGACCAGCCTATAAGGGGGGGGGGGGATTGTCATTTTGGATAGGGTCGATTACTTAGCAGAGATGCACAATATTGTTGATGATACCAATACCTACACTCTGCTGCCTTCCCACCCTAAAGCCAAGTATACTGGGGACCTTGAGGTACTGGTTGCTAGGGGGTCTTATGAAGGAATCCTTACACCTAAGGAGAAGTTGTATTTGGTGCCCAGGGCCCCCCGTACACCAACTATATACTATATACCATCTATCTGCCTGCCCCCCGGGACGTCCTATAGTGAGTGGGATTGATTCTATCATGTCCTGGGTGGGCAGATATATAAATTTTTTATCTTCAGCCACTCGTGCGGAAAATGCCCTTCTATGTTAAAGACTCAAGGCATATTATCAACTTACTGTCTGGGCTTTCTCCAAAGGAGGGGCTTTGGATGGTAACGGTGGACGTTGCGTCACTGTATATCATGATTCCCCCACGATTTGGGGTTTGAGTCAGTACGGTGCTACTTAGAACGAGACTCTGGTCGCCAGTGTAAACAAATTGATTTTTTGATGTCCCTTTTGAGCTTTGCGGCAGCTTCCAATTATTTTTGGTTCGATGGCAACTTCTATAGGCAGGACACAAGAGTTGCCATGGGGTTCAAATATGCCCCAAGCCTGGCTAATCTTTTTATGGCCAGGTGGGAGGAGGATGTCATCTATTCGAGAGATATACCCCAGGTGGCCCTTTGGTCTAGGTACATTGATGACATCCTCCTCCTATGGGACCTGATTAACTTTATGGTATCCCTGAATGAAAATCAGAGGGATACAACTTAAGTATGAGGCTAGCCAATCTGAGATCCATTATCTGGATTTAAAGATTACTATTGGGAGCGATCGGTTTAAGACTTTAATATTTTTTTTAAGGTAACCGACAGGAATTCCTTCATACCAGTTGAGAGCTGTCATCATGGCTCCTGGCTCAGGGCGGTTCCAAAGAGCCAGTACCTCAGACTTCGGAGGAATTGCTCTGATACTCAGGAGTTCTTGATGCAGGCAGAGGTATTAACTGGTCGGTATTTAGAGAAGGGCTACAAGATGGATTCCCTGCAAGAATCTCTGGATGTGGTCATGGCGACCATTAGGGACGATCTTTTGGTAGAAAGAGCACCCCGTGAGGGTGATCGGTTCCCACTGAGTGTACCTTTCATAACTTCTTATTCGTTACAACACAGGGGTATCAAACAGCTCATTAAACATTGGCATATTGCCACTAATGATAATGTTTTGAAGGATATTTTACCAGAGACCTAGGGTGATTTTCAGGGGTGTTCAATCTTTACGGAATCAGGTAGCCCCAAATGTTTTGAATCCTCCGGTCAATAGTAAGGGTTTCTTTGACCAGCTAACTGGCTATTACAAATGCAGGCGTTGTAGAGTATGATCTTTGAATTCTTGCCTTCAGACGTATTACCTCATTTACATCAACAGCCACAGGGCGGCAGTATACTATGAAACCTTGTATTACATGTGCTACCACTGCGGTGGTTTAGTTTTGCAGTGCCCCTGTGGCCTGCAATATGTGGGACGTACCAAATGCCCACTGCAGGTTCGTCTCAATGAGCATATCACTAACATTTTAGTGAGTTTCAAAAATCATTCCGTTTCTAAACAAAACATAATAGGGACCAGTCCAATGCTCTCTTTTTGGGGATTGATAAGTTTAAACCCAATTGGAGGGGGAGCCTATTGGTGAGGGAGATCTCCAAGATGGAGATGGCATGGATTTATCGTCTAAAAACGTATGCCCCCTATGGATTGAACATTGAAACAGATGTAAATGCCTTTATAAATAATGCTCAAGTTGGTCAATATGTAAACCCGTTGTGACATGCATTAACAGGCACATATTACATTTTTTTTTTATTTAATTTACAATTCCCCCTTTTTTCCCTCTTTTGGAGATATATATATATATATATTTCTTATTTTTGTAGCCTCTAATTAGGCGGGACACAATACACATCATGGGGATCATGATCCCCACATTTTGTGTCACTATAGATATAATTTATGTATTTTTACCTTTTTAACCACTTCCTACCGGGTCATAGACATATGACGCCGGCAGGAACCCTCCCTCCCTCCGGGCGGACGTCATATGACGTCCTTTTTTCCCGGCCGTCTATGGGGCGCGCGCGCGCCGCCGGCGGCGCGCACCCGCGGCAACGCTCGTGACCCGGTGAGTGTGCCCGGCGGCCGCGATGTCCGCTGGGCACCCGCGATTGCCCGCGATCACGGCAGAAGTGTGGATCTGTGTGTGTAAACACACAGATCCACCTCCTGTCAGAGGTGAGGAGACCGATGTGTGTTCCCAGTACAGAGGAACACAGATCGGTCTCCTCCCCTTGTGAGTCCCCTTCCCCTAGAGTTACAATCACTCAATAGGGAACATATTAACCCCTTGATCGCCCCCTAGTGTTAACCCTTTCCCTGCCAGTCACGTTTACACAGTAATTAGTGCAGTTTTATAGCACTAATCGCTGTATAAATGTGAATGGTCCCAAAAACGCGCCAATAGTGTCCGATGTGTCTGCCGCAATGTCACGGTCACAATAAAAATCGCAGATCGCCGCTATTACTAGTAAAAAAAATAAAAAAAATAAAAATGCCATAAATCTATCCCCTATTATGTAGACGCTATAACTTTTGCGCAAACCAATCAATATACGCTTATTGCAAAAAAAAAATTACCAAAAATATGTAGAATACGTATCGGTCTAAACTTAGAAAAAAATTTTTTTAAAAAAAAAAAATTGTGATATTTATTAAATCAAAAAGTAAAACATATTGCATTTTTTTCAAATATGTCGCTCTTCTTTTGTTTATAGCACAAAAAATAAAAACCGCAGAGGTGATCAAATACCACCAAAAGAAAGCTCTATTTGTGGGGGAAAAAGGATGTCAATTTTGGTTAGGTTCAACGTCGCACGACCGCGCAATTGTCAGTTAAAACGACGCAGTGCTGCATCGCAAAAAGTGCTCTGGTCAGGAAGGGGGTAAATTCTTCCAGGGCTGAAGTGGTTAATTAATAATTCACATTAGGTATGTAGTTAATATTATTACATACCCTTCTCACTTCGCTTTTTACTGATATCAATGACTTCGTAAGTGATTAGGTTTACTATCCCGGTTTTTATTCATTTAGAATAGACTATTTTCACTTTTCAAGTTATTGGATGGTAATTTTGAAAGGTTCCACTAGGTGTCACTATTTCCGTGTTGATCGCCGCTTGAGTGGCGATCGATCCGGGACTCGACAACAAAATGCATTTTTATATTTTTTTTGGTCATGGGCTGCTTAGACAAAGATTTGTTTCTCTGTCTTAACAACGTTATAAGTATTTACCAGTTACTACACACTGGGTTAGTTGATTTTAGGGCATTGGCATTTTTGCCCACAATTAATATGGCGCCGATGGCTGTTTCCTCGCATCTCACAACAAGGTCTGGCCTTATATAATGTGGTGAGTTACTGTGGCGCCCTATTCCCATTGAGAACGTCTGTTGATGACGAAACGCGCATGAGAGGATGCGCAGTGACGTCACCACGCTGATCTGAGGAGGAAGGGCTCCCTGTTATGCCGCCCGGCAATTTTACATGCTGATTTTAACCTGAATTGCTTTAAGTACAACTTACTTTTTAATAAATGACATTTGTTGCGGAGACACGCTATGGTCCTCCTTTCTGCATATACCCAACTGTGTTGACCATATGAGCACGGAAGAAGCTTAGTACCCGGAACTTCCATCCTGTGTGAGTCCACCTCAGTGTCTTCTTCTCCGGGAGGTTAAAGGCCGCGGCTGGGTTACAGCCGACTGCTTAATTAGGCCTACCCTCTGGTAAGCGGCCTTTATATTCGTTGGTGGGCTTCTCACTTATTTATGGATTGTCTATGGAGTCACTGCGGTGTTGGTTTATCAATACTCAAGGAACCATGATATGATTAGACGGTTTGGCATCTTACTCTGTTTGGAATACAACTACTATAGGGCTGCAACGAACGATTATTTTCATAATCGATTAGTTGGCCGATTATTGTTTTGATTAGTCGATTAATCGGTTAATAACCTTAAAAAAAAAATAAAAAAAAAAAAAAAGGTATTTTGCTGCGATTTGCATTTTTACATTTTTTTTTTGGCCAATTTGTTGTTCGGTAGATTACAAAACACAAATTGCTGCAAAAACACATTACATGCTTTTCTGCAGCTTCTCCATTGAAGTATATTGAACCAAAATAGCACCGTTTTGCGTTTAAAAAAAAAAGTCCTTGCCCTTTCCAAATATGCAGCAGCTGAAAAAATCATGGATGTGAACGTGTCCCATAGGAAACCATGTAAATGAACTGCAGTGCGTTTCTGTAAAAAGCACCAAAAAACTATTTTTGTACTATAAAGGACTATTTTTTTTTTTTAACCCCATTATGTTACTGGCCGATTATTCGATTCGATTTCATAATCGATTAGTTGTCGATTAATCGATTAGTTGTTGATTAATCGATTCGTTGTTTCGGCCCTAAACTACTATAATTTTTTTTCCTCCTGTCATCTGAGGACTCTCCATAGACTTAGTTTGGAGCAGCTTTATTCTTTCTATAAAACCATATACCGCTGTGGCTTTCCCTTCCGCTTATCTGCCTCTCGGGATGGTATACAGCACTCAATGCGCAACCTCCAAGAAAGTGAAGCCTTTCTACGCAACCTGGGCCTCCCACCCCTTTCAGGGGAAGATCTTCTGCCCTTACCCGCAACACCTAAACCACCATTTGCTCCAAGTAGGATTTGGACCGCGGGTCGGCAGAAAGAATACAAGCCCATCTCCACTCCTCAGAGGCGTCCTTCCTCCAGATACTCAACTTGAAGGAACTCTCTACATTTGCTGGTCCTATCTTCCTTTGTTTCTGGCTAAGCGGTCCTCGCCTATAGCCAGAGTTCTCAAATTCGGAACACTTTCCTCATATCCATGGGATGAATCTTTTGAAAATTAGTTTATCTGTACAAGTGTTTACTTCAGACGTTCTTTTACCGGAAGGTGGTGGGGACTTCCCCTGCTTTTTTTTGGAGGTCTCCATGCCCCCCTTCTTAGCCCAAGGCCAAGGCCCTGGCTTCCTGAACAGTTTTCACCCTTCAGGTTTTCTTTGTACTTTTTTTCCTTTTCAGGGCCTTTTTTGACCTGTGGTTAGTCCATCACATGGACTGTTTGGAAGTCTTCTGTGCTGCGCTGGTTTTTGCATAATTTATTTATGTTATTTTCCCCACCTCATACACCATGGATCTTTCTACCTCCCTTATACAGCATTTCATGTTATTTGCTTTCTGAGTTGACTATGTTACGACTTCTTAAAATTTTCAGTTCTTTACAACCTATAAAGTGTTTTGAAACTTACTGTGCGTAATAATTTGGAACAGTGCATTGTAAGTTTTTTATTTTGAAAAAAAAAAAAATATTAGGAGGTTTAATAAAATTTTAATTGTACTCTTAATAGTTGATAACATGAGAATTATGCCGACTGTTTACATCAATTATTTAGGTAAATAAGAAAAATATCATTGGCATAATAATTTGGAACAGGGTGTAAGAGCACAACAGTGATTCCATGTTTTACTAGTACCTCTGTTTTGCAGCTTAGGACTATGTAAGAGGGCTTCAGGGGCAGGTAAAAGAGGCACTAAGTCACCGCATAGATCTAGGGGTTCTGAAAAGACTGGAGGCAGCATCACAGGATGAGTCGTTGCCTCTGTTAGGCTTGCAGCCTCTCCCAACATTGCAGCCCTGCGAAGGTCTTTTAAAGACGTTTGTTTTCATTTGCAGTGTGTGATGTACAGAAGTTAGCTGCTTAACCGCAGCATCCTCAAAAGAGGGCAGAAATTGAGGTAGTTCACCTTACCCTGCCCTAAATCCTCAATCAAGAGGATCAACAATCTGATGATGAAAGATCACCATCAGGGGACAGAGAACACAGACACAATCTAACGAGGCGGCAGTATAAGAGGACTCACAGGCTCTGGAGTTGTGGCTGTAATCTTTTACAGAGATTCATGCTGCGTATAACTTACACTCAGCCAAGGCGGCTAAAGCCTCTGTCTCCTACTTGGGTTTTATCTTAAATTCCCATAGACTTCTTGTACCTTCCCCAGTCTGTCCATCTCTACAAAAGAGATGATGAACCTCCACAAGGTCCTCATTCAGGTGCTTGCTTACAATCTAGCCAAACGCACAACTGCTGATATGCACAGTTCTGTGCACATTGTTGCTAACACAAACAGCTAAACGCATGAGTGCGGGAATGCACATCAGCAAAGATGAACTTCCTTTTTATCAGTCCATGTTTGCATAAGTTACTTGAGTTTGAAATGTACAAGATGCATGTGGCAGAACATGCATTACACATAGGAGATGCATGTTTTTTTTTTTTTTTTTCTGTTTGTAGTGGACCTACGTGGTCGCATGAGGATGTTTGGTCATTAAGTGCTTATTTGCGCAGAAATGCCGAAAATCACATAAATGCTTAAAAACGCATAATTGCCTAAAAACGCATAATTGCCTGTTTGCATAAAGATACAGGATCGCACAAGAGTGCTTGATCTCGCAAGTCCTTGTTTGCCCAAGGATACTTGCTCACGCAGAAAGGCTGTTTTTTTTCAAGAAATGCCTAAATCGCAAAAGTATGCTTGGTTGCATAAAGTTGCGGGATCGCACAAGGGTGTTTGATCTCACAAGAGTCCTTGATTACCCAAGGATGCTCGGTCACGCAGAGAGGCTTGTTTTACAAAAATGCCTAAAAAAAACGCATAAAAATACTTGATTGCATAAAGATGCTGGATCTCACAAGAGTTCTTGATTACTCAAGGATATTTGGTCATGCGAAGAAGCCAATTATTTTTCAGAAATGATTAAAATCACATAAAGATCCTGGATTGCACAGGGGTGCTTGATCACACAAGAGTTCTTGGATTCACAAGGGTACTTGTCCGCACAGTAGTGCTTATAATGCATAGAATGTTTGGTCGCATAAAAGATGCTGAATCGCATAAGAATGCATGATCGCCTAAAGTTGCATGATCACCTAGATTTGCATGGTTGCATAACGAGGCATGGTTATTTAGCCTCCTTAATTATACAGGATTCCTTATGGTAGCATAGGAATACGTGTGCCTGGTTACATGATATGTAATCTTGCATTACACATTCAGAGACGCATGCGTGCTATAGGTATGCGTGTATGCAGCGCACACTTTTTTATGTTTTTTTTTGCCTAAACATATTGTAGAAAATGTCATGCTCCCATGAACGCACGCTTCTTTTGAGACATTTGGCATTAACTCCTGCCACATACACATATAGAGATCCGTTTGCATAAGTGTTTTCAGAACTTGTCTGCGTTTCACAGGGAGACAGAACCTCCCCTTGTTGGTAGGCTTGCCCTTGTGGTTTGCCACCATGCTTAAGTTTTTTTTTTATAAACTGCTAGGGCCCACCTCTAGCAGGTCCAAAAGGCTCATGGTATAGCTATAATGGCATACCAAGGCAGTCTGCTGCCGATAGATCAGTCTGTAGCATGGCCAAGGGTGTCCAGCATGGTCTTTGTAGCCCCTATGGAGGCTAGAGTATTTTGGGACACAGCCCAAAGCAGGGTATCTTTTACCCGGGTCAAAGGCCAAGACCATAAAGATTTGGCCCAAGTGGGCCAAGCAAGGGATAGACCTTCCATTTGCCTTTGTATGAGGTTGTTAGGGGAAAAAGTAGCCTCATTTAAGGCTGTTCCTTTCGCCCAGTTTCACTCATCGCCAACGGCATACTGTCTGCTTGGAGCGAGAGGGTCCAAGCCTTTGTTTTTTTCCGACGTCAGAAGTACGTTAAAGCCTCAGTTGGTGGTTGCTGGCCAAAAGTCTACAGGGAAATCCTTTATTCCAGTCACCAGGGAAGTGGTAACTACGTATACCAGCCTTATAGGCTGGGGTGCAGTCCTAGAAAAGCTGGCGCTCCAAAAGAAAGTTGTCCAAACCGAAAGGTTCCTGCCCATCAATAATCTTAGCCCTAAGGGCCTGGACTTACAAGTCACAAGGCTGTCCTGTCCGGATACAATCCGACAATGTTACAGCAGTGACCTATATCAATCAAGCAGGCATCAGGAGTCCGGGTGCCTAGAGGGAGATGAACCTTTTTTTTTTGTTTGGACAGAGAGGCATGTTTCTTGCCTATCTACAGTATTCATTCCAAGGATGGAAATTTGGCAGGCGGATTATCTAAGCCACCAGCAGCTGTGTCCAGGAAAATGGTCTCTACACCCCACCATATTTCAGGCTATATGCCAGAAATGGGGTAACCCGGATGTAGATCTTCTAGCCTCCAGGTTCAACATGAAGGCGGACAACTTTTTTGTCAAGACCAAGGAAGGTTTCCGGTAATTCTGGTGGCTCCAGCCTGGCCCAGAAGGGCTTGGTATACAGGAATCATGAAGATGGCGGTAGAAAGACGGTGGATTCTTCCACTACGCCCAGACCTGCTCTCGTAGGGACTAGTATGCCCATCCTTCCTCACGGAATCTTAATTGGATGGTTTAGCTGTTGAAACCTACATCCTGAAAAGTCGTGGGCTTTCGGGTCCAGTTCTCTCACTCTGGTTAATGCTAGGGGGCCGGCCTCCAGGCTCGTCTATTACAGAGCCTGGAAGGAGTATGTTTCCTGGCGTGAATCCAGGGGTTGGCATCCTCAAGGGTATGCCAGTGGCAGAAGTCTCGCCTTTTCTACAGTTAGGAGTAGAAATGAAACTGGCCTTGAGCACATCAAGAGTCCGTTCTCGCTCTTATCAGTATTTATTTTTTCAGAGGCCACTCGCCTCTCATTCCTTGGTCCGGGCTTTTTATCCAAGGGTTATCATGTTTAATTCCGCTAGTTAGGTCTCCCTTGAGACCGTGGGATTTGAATGGTCTGTTTTACAAAGACAGCCTTCTGAATCAATACGCCATATTCCTTTGGTTCTTTTGACCAGAAGATAGAGTTTCTGGTTGTCATATCCTCTGCTAGAGGGGTATCAGAATTAACGTCTTTTTTCGTAAAAAAGCCATATTTAACTATACATAGGGTGGTATTGCGCCCTCATCCAGCTTTTGCTACCTAAGGTGGTATCAAAATGTTGTCCTACCGTCCTTGTACGGGTCCACATTCTGCGGAAGAAAGGGTGTTACACTCTCTTGATGTAGTAAGAGCAGTAAAGGTCTATCTAAAAAACGATTGCTCTGCTACGACAAGCTGATGCATTGTGCTGCCGGAAGGTCCCTAGAAAGGGCCAGGCAGCGTCGAAATCCACCATCACCAAGTGGATTCAGCAAGTTCTTGTTCAGGCTTACGGTTTCAAGGGGAAAATTCCTTTTTTTCATTTGAGAGTGCACTCGACTAGCGCAGTAAGTGCTTCATGGGCAGTGCATCACCAGGCCTCCATGGCTCAGATCTGCAAGGCTGCAACTTGGTCTTCGGTCCATACATTCACTAGATTCTATCAGGTGGATGTAAGAGGGCAGGAGGATGACGCCTTCGGGCGCAGTATACTGCAGGCAGCAGTGTAGGTCCTCTTGTCAATTGGCGGTCTGTGTTTTTCTGATCTGTGTCTCCCTCCCCTCAATTTGGGCATTGCTATGGGACATCACCCACTAAGTAATTATCAAAGGCTCTATGTCCCGTGATGTATGAAAAAGAAAATAGGATTTTTAAAACGGCTTACCTGTAAAATCCTTTTCTTGGGACTACATCACGGGACACAGAGCTCCCGCCCCTCTTCGGGATTATACGTTGAGACACTTATTGCTTTGCTACAAAACTGAGGTACTCTCCATATGGGAGGGGTTATATAGGGGAGGAACTAGCCTTGTAATTAGAGTTGCCAGTGTCCAATCACCTGATGGTGACTATCTAACCCACTAATTATCAAAGGCTCTGTGTCCCATGATGTACTCCCAAGAAAAGGATTTTACAGGTAAGCTGTTTTAAAAATCCTATTTTTTCTCAGACCAAGTTTGACCCTTTCTTTGACTTTTTACACTTTCCTAAACTTCCCATTCTCACCTCTCTTCCTTAAATGCTGCAATTACCCCTGAAGGTTAGCGGAGGTTGCTAAAAATTTACCAGTTTACAAATCCCCAGGCCCGTACGGGTTACCATATTCTTATTATAAAAACTTTCCTTCAGATTCTGAGCCCACATTTGCGATCACTCTTTACCTCATTACTGAAAGGAACCATTCCTCATCCCCAGTTTCTCCATGCTCACATTACGGTGATCCCGAAACCTGGAGACCCTTGCCTCCCCAATATTTATCGACCCCTAGCACTAAACTCCTATTACAAAATATTCACTAAAATTCTGGCTAATAGACTTACCCAAATCCTCCCTATACTCATACATAAAGACCAGATGGGCTTTGTACCAACCAGACATGCTGGTGACAACACGAGGCGTACCATGGACCTCACTGATTTGCTTAACAGGACCATCCGCCCGGATCTTATTCTGAGCCTAGCTGGCCCTTTATGTTCGCCACCCTTTCTAAATATAGATTTTCCAGCCCATTCATAGCAGCACTCCTTTGTACTCCCCACCATCTTCCCAAGTACAGCCGTCTTCTTTTCTGTCACCATCATTCCCCCTGAGCAATGGGGCAAGACAAGGGTGTCCCTTGTGTCCTCTGCTTTTTATACTATGCTTAGAACCCTTGGTCGAAACCATTCGCTCCCATCCTGATATCCGTGAGGTTTTTTTGCGACAGAGGGAATATAAGTCTCTTTTCACTGATGACATTTTTCTAACACCGACTAGTCCCCAAACTTGCCTCCCGAACCTTCATGACCAACAACCTTTGGTTCACTCTCAGGTTAAAGATTAACACAAGCAAAACCGAGGCTCTACCATTATACATCCCTCTTCTGCCTAGGGATGAGCTTTATGTTCGAATAGAACATGAATTCGACTCGAACATTGGCTGTTCGGCGAACAGCGAACAATTTGGGGTGTTCGCGGCAAATTCGAAAAGCCGCGGAACACCGTTAAAAGTCTATGGGAGAAATCAAAAGTGCTAATTTTAAAGGTTAATATGCAAGTTATTGTCATAAAGTGTTTGGGGACCCGGGTCCTGCCCCAGGGCACATGTATCAATGCAAAAAATAGTTTTAAAAACTGAAGTTTTTTCGGGAGCAGTGATTTTAATAATGTTTAAAGTGAAATATTCCTTTAAATTTTGTACCTGGGGTGTGTCCAAAGTATGCCTGTAAAGTCGCGCATGTTTGCCTTGTTTAGAATTGTCCCTGCACAAAATGTCATTTCTGAAGGAAAAAAAGTAATTTAAAACCACTCGCGGCTATAATGAATTGTCGGCTCCCCGGCAATATAGATCAAAGTCATTGAAAAAAACTGCAGGGGTCCCCCCCACAGTCCATTACCAGGCCCTTAGGGTCTGGTATGAATATTAAGAGCAACCCCGAACCAAAAAAAACCCACCTGGGAGTCCCCCCAAATTCCATATCAGGCCCTTCAGGTTTGGTATGGATATTAAAGGGAACCCTGCACCAAATTTAAAAAACAAATAGCGTGGGGTCCCCCCCAAAAATCCATGCCAGACCCTTCAGGTCTGGTATGGATTTTAAGGGGAACCCCGCACCAAAATGTAAAAAAAAATGGCGTGGGGTCCCCACAAAAATCCATACCAGACCCTTATCCGAGCACGCAACCTTGCAGGCCGCAGGAAAAGAGGGGGGACGAGAGAGCGCCCCCCTTCCTGAACCGTACCAGGCCACATGCCCTCAACATGGGGAGGCTGTCCCCATGTTGAGGACAAGGGCCTCATCCCCACAACCCTTGCCCGGTATTTGTGGGGGTCTACGGGTGGAGGGCTTATCGAAATCTGGAAGCCCCCTTTAACAAAGGGGAACTTCAGATCCCGCCCCCCCCATGTGAATTGGTAACGGGGTACATTGTACCCCTACCATTTCACAAAGAAAGTGTAAAAATTTGTAAAAAATACAGACAATTTTACAAGTCCTTTATTTAAAAATAATTTTAAAAAATTCCAGCAATGTAATCTCGTCTCCCCTATGTCCAACGATGATCCATTCTCCAGCGACGCTGCAGTCTCCCCTCTCCAGCAGGAACTAAACCACCATGACGCGTAAGAGGTGGCAGGGTCACCCGTCCTTATCATAGGGAACCCCAGGGATTACATCGGGGTCCCCCCAAATTCCATATCAGGCCCTTCAGGTTTGGTATGGATATATATATTTTTTTTTTACTTAAAGTTTTTATTGAATTTTTTTTGAGAAAGTGGCAGTACAAAGTATAGGCCACATGTGAACAGAGATCATAATATAGGCCATAATCCACAAAGACCAAAGGGTAAAGAATATTCACAGAACTTACATTAGGCACAACAGAGTACATAGTATCACAATAAGGCATAACCAGAAATACTGCGAACTTTGAAAAGAAAAATTAAAATAAAGTGAAAGTTAAAACATAAGAACTTAAGCTCAGGTCAATCATTTAAACGGAAAAGAAACCAAGGGTTCCATTTAGCATCTTAAACAGGGATTGAATCCCTCAAAGTGTGAAATACTTTTTCAGATAGCATGATGTGGTCAATCCTAGCCAGGACTTGGGCGAAGGGAACTGTAGGGGCCTTCCAATGGAGGGCCACCGTCCAATGCAGTGCGATGCAAATAGTGTGTATCAATCTCTTTAAAGGTTTGGGGGTATCCGGAACCCGCTCAAACGACAGTGAGTTTGTGTCAGAGCCATGTCTCTCCCAGCCAGCTTATCCATTAGGTCCAGAGTCTCCTTCCAAGTGGGCTGCAACTTCTCGCATTCCCAAAAGTGCAGAAATGAGCCCGGAAGGGGGCAACCATGGAAACACATGGCGGAACACTGAGAGAATATCCTGTATAATCTCTGGGGTGTATAATACCAACGAGTAAATAATTTGATCGCTGTCTCTCTGTGAGAGAAATAGTACACTTCCTCAGGTTCCGCCAATTAGCCTCCCAGTCTCCAGCAGTATAATCCAAGTTCAATTCCTGCTCCCACTGGGACAAATGTTTAAGAGTTGAGTCATCTGTATCTCCCGCTATTGACTTGTAAACCGCGGAAATCAAGCCTTTCTGCCTGGGGGAAGTGTGACACAGGGATTCGAAGAGGGTATTAGAATCTGAAGGGGTACTTGCATAGTGGGACTGAAAAAAGTGACGGATTTGTAAATATCTATAAAACTCCCCTATAGGGATATTCCTCTGGGCTTGTAATTGGGCAAAATAAATGAACCTATCCCCCTGGAAGTCTCCCGGAGAAGTCAGGTCATTACCAATCCACCACTCAAATCGGTCAGGCTCTGCAAAGCCTGCCGGAAGCCTAGGGTCACCCAAAAAGGAGGATCCGGGAGGGATGGCAGACCCGAGTGCTAGCCTGAATTTACAGCAATCCCACAGCTTCAAACCGAGGGCTACAATCAAGTTCCTCTCCATTAGGGCTGAGGCATAAGATCTAGAAGACCACAAAAATCCAGGCAAGTGGAAGGGGGCTATAGAGCCCTGTTCAAATTTAACCCAAGGGACCCTGGAGTCCCGTATATTCCATTGGGCCTGCTGTGAAAATCTGCTGGCCAGATAATACAACCATACTTGTGGGACGCCCAGACCCACAGATACATATGATCTGTAAAGTACCCTCCTAGAAAACCGTGGAGGCTTATCATTCCAAATAAATCTGTTCAGCAAGGACTGCACTTTAAGGAGATAGGATTTAGAAATCAGAAGGGGGAGGGCTCTAAATAAATAAAGGCGCTTCCGGAGGATAGTCATTTTAATATAAGTTATCTTTCCTAAAAAGGAGATCCTATATGGGGACCAGGTTTTGAGGAGTTGCTTTAAGTGGGTGATCAAGGGAGGGAAGTTGAGGTTGAATAAGTTATCAAAACTCCCTGACAGCTTAACCCCCAGATAAGAGAGATTAGACTTCGCCCATGCGAAAGAAAAGGATTGCTTCAGATTCTCCAGCTCAGAAGGGGAAAAGCAACGGATTTGGACATGTTAACGGATAGGCCTGAGACCTCCACAAATGTGGCCAGGGTGTTAAAAAGGTTAGGCAGGGAGATTAACGGGTTGGTGAGGAAAAGGAGTACTTCCTCAGCGTACATACAGAATTTATAGGATGTGGAAGCTTTTCTGTACCCAGAAATATCAGGGTGCCCAAGGATCGCTATAGCCAAGGGCTCAAAAGCCAGGGCAAAGATAAGTGGGGATAATGGGCACCCCTGTCTAGTCCCCCTTCCGAGCTGGAAAAAGTCAGAGCTGCAACCAGGAATTTTAATACGTGTGCTGGGGTTCTGGTATAGAGCATGAAAGGCCTGAAGGAATTCCCCCTGGATACCATAACGCTGCAAGAGGAGAGACACATAACTCCAAGACACACTGTCAAAGGCCTTATGTATACAGGGGGTCCCTGGGTTACGAACCCGTTAGGGACTTTCCTCCTGTTTGTATATCGGAAAAGTTCGTAAGTCGGCCGTGCTTGCGCAGACCGGCAATTACGGACATTTCCGATGTTACGTTGAATGCCGTTCTGCGCATTGCGCGGCCAATTACAGACATCTCCCGAGGCTCCGTCTGGCCGCACATGCGCAGAACAGCAGACGATCTGCCCAAAATGGCAGAGGGTCCCCGCAGCGCCCGACTCATAAGTAGAAGTTCGTAAGACGGGCGTTCGTAAGTCGGGGACCCCCTGTATGTAGGCTAAGCATAAACAGTCTATTGGAGTACAGGTTTGCATCCTGTAAAATGTTAGAGGCCAGACGGATATTATCTGTGATAAAACGATGAGGGATAAAACCAGACTGGTATGAGGAGATAAGTGAAGAAATCGTCCTCCCAAGCCTATCAGCCAAAATCCTGCTAAAAATCTTTAAATCATTATTAATGACCAAAATTGGCCTGAAATTCTGAGGTAACGTGTGGTCCTCATTAGGTTTCGGAATGAGAGTCATGTTTGCTAACAGCATCTCGGCAGGGAAGCCATCTCCCTGAAGGACCGTATTAAAAAGCTGAACCAGTCTGGGGGAAAGTAGGGAGGCAATTTTTTTTGTAATATATGGCTGAAAAGCCATCAGGCCCCGGGGAGGAGCCATTTTTAAGACTTTTGATAACATTGAGTACTTCAGAGAGGGAAATAGGTAGGTTGAGTTTGTCTGACAGAGGTGGTGAGGGTGGGAATGGGAATTTTATCAAATTGATCTAGTGCCTCCTTAGAGGGTATAGACTGAGGAGGACCCAGGAGCTTGGAATAATAAGCCTTAAAAATTTTCAGGACTTCCCGAGTTGGCCAGCACAGTGGGGTAGAAAAGATATAGTCTAACCTAGAGTAGCTATTATGGGTGTGAAAAGAAAGTATATTCCCTAGCACCCATATGAGTTCTCCAGGTATCCACTAGCTGGAATTCATGGAGCTTACGGGTAAGGGATTTAGAAAAGGCTCTAGAGCCTGAGGAGGCAGTGGATCTGTCTAGGGTAGAGTTAGCCACCATGTTAAAATCACCCCCTATTATCATGTGTGGGGAATGATAGTTTGCCAGTATAGTTAAGAAGTCAGTAAAAAAAAAGAGGCTGAGGCGTCATTAGGGGCGTAGATACTAGCAATGGTTAGTTCCTTGTGGTGCACCTCACCCTAGATAACAAAGCGACTTTCTTTATAGGTGTGAGGTACAGCCATAGGAAATGAGGAGTGAAGGAATATGGCAGCTCCCCTACATTTGGAGGAGTGAAGGGTATAAAATGCTTGAGGAAAGGACCTGTGAAAACTTGGGATGAGTGGAGTGGGAGAAATGAGTCTCCTGAAACAACAGAATTTTTGCGTTTAATTGCTTATAATGGGAAAAGGCTTTCCTCCTCTTATTGGGGTGGTTGAAGCCCTTGACATTATGTGAAATACAATTAGTCATTGTAGTCAGCCATGGGGGACAGGCACATTTGACAGCAAAGGGAATTAGGTAGAGGGTTCCAGAACCTAAGGAAAATGGCCCCCACTTGAAACCACCCCTCAAAAGGGGGCCACCATATTCCTATGGGGAAGAACATCATCATACTGAAGTAAAAGCAGCAAAACATTCAAATATCTGGCAGACTTATAAACTCTATCATGTACAAATAGAACCATCAAGGCAAAATGGAGTAGTGTAGAACAACCTGAGAAAAAACAAATGCAGAAATACTGCAAAAAACATCTGAGCTTAAAAACAAAAAAATAAAAATAGGATCAGGAATAACTTTGCATCCTGATAATAGCAAAAAACAGTGTCACAGAAATACAGCCCAAACTAAAAAAGGGGCAAAGTGTGTGAAGACCAACCAACTTAGAATATGTCATTGCTGGGGGGGAAACAACATGCAGCCGCACCAAGGGACAGACTCACTGTTAGTAATCTATAAAGTGAGAATGAGTGCAGTGTCATCCAAGGTCAGGGGCTAAGTTAGTCAAAATGGTAGCGAGAAGGTCCAGGCGATTAGTTCCATGGTGAGGCATCATCGTATCGAATCCTCCGACGATCCCGTCTGGTTGGAGGTGTGTGCCAAATCTGGGACGGTCTGGGAGTCAGGGGGAGGCGACGGACCGCATCAGCTTCCAGGAGACCAAGCTTCACCAGGATCTCCTGGCCCTCTGGAATAGTGGTAGCCGAGTATGTAGTGCCATTATGAGGGACCACTAACTTAAAGGGGAAATCCCAGCGATACCGTATATGGGCAGCCTGGAGCGGAGCAGTAATTTCCTTCATGCCTCTGCGCCTGTCCAAAGTAGCTGGAGAAACATCAGGGTAAATCTGCACTGTGTAAACATCAAGGGTGATCCTGGGGTATTTCTAGCCGCTCTGAGAATATCCTCCTTCACCAGAAAGTCCTTCATACAAAGCACAATGTCTCTAGGCGGTTTATCTGCAGGGGGTTTAGGTCTGAGCGCTCTGTGAATATGATCGCAAGTAAAGGAGGCAGATTCACAATCAGGCAGGAGTGATTTGAACCGCTTGATAACAGTAGGGATCAATTCAGTAACAGACTCTGGAATCCCACGCAATCACAGATTGTTGCGTCTGTTTCTGTTGTCGACCTGTGCTTGTAGCCGATTAAAGGCTGTATTGTAAAGAATCATGTTCCCTGCTCAAGTCACTATATGCCAGCGCCAACTCGTCATGTTTATTTTCCAGCCTGTCTGTTCTGGTGCCCAGGGATGCTATCGCCTGAGACAAGGCATGGAATGTTTTATGCAGTTCAGATTGAAAGTGAGTGGCAAGGCGATTATACATGGTCTCCAGACTGGCATCCAGGTCTGCCTTGGACAGGGAGGAAGAGTACTCACTGTTTTGATCCGAAGGAGAGGCAGGCAATGAGGGATCCGGAGCGACCAGCGGGGCAGGAGAGTGTGCTCGGGCCTTGGCGCCATCTTGAGCCATGCTGTACTGCTCCCTGTGTCAAAGACGTCTGAGAGGAGCCCTTGGAGTGCTTCTTCTTGGACAATGGCATGCACAGCAGTTACCGGAGATGAGAGGTGTAAATGAGGAGATGATTCAGGCAGTTTATGACCCTCCGTGAGCCGTTGTTATCCCACCGTGTGAGGAGCTAACTCTTCAAGCGTCCATCTCTCTCAGCGCCGTACATGCGCCCCTTGGAATGGATGTTAAGGGGAACCCCGCACCAAATTTAAAAAAAAATGGCGTGGGGTCCCCCCAAAAAACCATAGCAAGGGGGGGCGAAAGCAAAGGGGGGGGGACGAAAGCAAAGGGGGGGAGGAAAGCAGGGGGGGGGACGAAAGCAAGGGGGGGACGAAAGCAAAGGGGGGGAACGAAAGCAAAGGGGGGGGACGAAAGCAACGGCAGGCCGCAGGAAAAAAGAGGGGGGGACGAAAGAGCACCCCCCTCTTTCCCTGCGGCCTGCCAGGTTGCGTGCTCGCATAAGGGTCTGGTATGGATTTTTGCGGGGACCCCACAGCATTTTTTTTTATTTGGTGCAGGGTTCCCCTTAATATCCACACCAAACCTGAAGGGCCCGATATGGAATTTGGGGTGACCCCCATCGCTGGAATTTTTTTTTTTTTAAATAAAGGACTTGTCCAACTGTGTCTGTTTTTTTTACACATTTTCACACTTTCTTTGTGAAATGGTAGGGGTACAATGTACCCGTTACCAATTCACATAGGGAGGGGCGTGATCTGGAGTTCCCCTTTGTTAAAAGGGGGCTTCCAGATTTCGATAAGCCCCCTGCCCGCAGAGCCCCACAACCACTGGGCAAGGGTTGTGGGGATGACGCCTTTGTCCTCATCAACATGGGGACAGCCTCCCCAATATTGAGGGCATGTGGCCTGGTACGGTTCAGGAGGGGGGGCGCTCTTTTTTGCGGCCTGCCAGGTTGCGTGCTCGGATAAGGGTCTGGTATGGATTTTTTTGGGGGGGACCCCACGCCATTTTTATAAAATTTGGTGCGGGGTTCCTCTTAACCACTTAACGACCGCTCACTGTATATATACGTCGGCAGAATGGCACCGACAGGCACAATCACGTAGAGTGTACGTGATTGCCTTTGTACAGTTGGGGGGTCCAATCGGACCCCCCTCCTATACAGTGAGCGGTGGCTAAGTGTCCGGGAGCGTTCTGGGATGAGGGGGCAGCCATTCGTTTCTGGCCACCCCCTCGCGATCGCTCCCGGCGAATGGAAATGCCCCCTCTGTCTGTGTCAGACAGAGGGAGCAGGAGGAAGTGATGTCATCTCTGGTGCGGCGCTCACATATACCGAGCGCCGTACAAGAGAAGACATCAGGTCAGTGCACACAACACTACACTGACACCAGGACACATAGGGACATAAATTGCCCCCCCAGCCCCCAGTCACAGTGTCACTGATTGCAGTGACCATTTATTTAGTGATCACTGCAATCAGTGACATTTGTGACTGTAAAAGTGTCACCAAAGTTTAGTCTTGGGTCCAGTGTAGCCCCCTAACCCCCCCTAATAAAGGTTTAACCCCCTGATCACCCCCCAGATAACCCTTTCACCCCCTATCACCACTGTCGCTAAGCGATCATTTTTCTGATCGCTGTCTTAGCGTCAGTGATGCCGATCGGTAGCCGGTAATTTTTTTTAGGTTCGCCGCAGGTTTTTATAGCGTCAGGTACCCCAATATATTATCTAATAAAGGTTTAACCCCCTTGATCGCCCCCCAGGTAACCCTTTCACCCCCTATCACCACTGTCGCTAAGCAATTGTTTTTCTAAACGCTGTCTTAGTGTCGGTGATGCAGATCGGTAGCTGGTAATTTTTTTTAGGTTCGCCGCAGGTTTTTATAGCGTCAGGTACCCCAATATATTATCTAATAAAGGTTTAACCCCCTTGATCGCCCCCCAGGTAACCCTTTCACCCCCTATCACCACTGTCGCTAAGCAATCGTTTTTCTAAACGCTGTCTTAGTGTCGGTGATGCAGATCGGTAGCCAGTAATTTTTTTTAGGTTCGCCGCATGTTTTTATAGCGTCAGGTACCCCAATATATTATCTAATAAAGGTTTAACCCCCTTGATCGCCCCCCAGGTAACCCTTTTACCCCCATCACCACTGTCACTAAGCGATCGTTTTTCTAAACGCTGTCTTAGTGTCGGTGATGCAGATCGGTAGCTGGTAATTTTTTTTAGGTTCGCCGCAGGTTTTTATAGCGTCAGGTACCCCCATATATTATCTAATAAAGGTTTTAACCCCCTGATTGCCCCTAGTTAACCCTTTCACCAGTGATCACCATATAAGTGTTACGGGTGACGCTGGTTAGTTAGTTTGCTTTTTATAGTGTCAGGTCACCCGCCGTGTATATAACCCAATAAAGGTTTAACCCCCTGATCGCCCGGCGGGTGATATCAATTAGGTTTTAGCGTCAGAGAGGGTCTGCGTCACACCCCAGGCAGCGTCAGGTTAGTGCCAGTAACGCTAACACCCACGCGTGAAACATACACCCCCCTTAGTGGTATAGTATCTGAACAGATCAATATCTGATCTGATCAGATCTATACTAGCGTCCCCAGCAGTTTAGGGTTCCCAAAAACGCAGTGTTAGCGGGATCAGCCCAGATACCTGCTGGCACCTGCGTTTTGCCCCTCCGTCCAGCCCAGGCCACCCAAGTGCAGTATCGATCGATCACTGTCACTTACAAAACAAAAACACACATAACTGCAGCGTTCGCAGAGACAGGCCTGATCCCTGCGACTCCAGTGCTGTAGGAGGTGATTTCACCACCACAGTTAAAAAAAAAAAGCAAATATGCCAAAGCATTGGGGCAGCAGGGGCGGAGGAGCGATTTTGCTCCTAATGCCGCGTACATACGGTCGAAATTCCGACGGAGGCTTGCCCGTGGAAAAGTCCGACCATGTGTGTGCGGCATAACTTTTTTGCGGGAGGATGCCCCCATGCTTCGGCATATATAAATGGTGCGTGTATGCCCATCATTGGAAGTGGGTGGATGAAGGGCGGTATTCTAATGGTGGGCATACCCACCGATCAATCTCTTTTTTCGTTCAGCCAACTGGCTGCATGAAAAAAAAAGATTACAATACATGTACAACAAGGACCAGCAACGTACTGGTATGTTGCTGGACTTTGAATGTTTATACCAGAATGATGCCTGCGGGTTTAGGTATCATCTTGGTATCATTCTTTTCAGCATGTGGCCGGCTTTCATGTAAAAGCAATCCTAGCGGCTAATTAGCCTCTGGACTGCTTTTACAAGCAGTGGGAGGGAATGCCCCCCCCCCCGATATAAAAAGCGCCATTGGGAAATTGGGAAAGCATTTTATCACACCGATCTTGGTGTGGTCAGATGCTTTGAGGGCAGAGGAAAAATCTAGGGTCTAGAAGACCCCAGTTTTTTTTCAAAAAAAGAGTACCTGTCACTACCTATTGCTATCATAGGGGATATTTACATTCCCTGAGATAACAATAAAAATGATTAAAAAAAAAAATACTTGGAAGGAACAATTTAAAAATAAAATAAAAAAGCAAAATTAATAATAAATAAAAAAAAAAAAAAAAAAAAAGCACCCCTGTCCTGCCCTGCTCTTGCCCAATGGCGAACGCAAGCGTCGGTCTGGCGTCATATGTAAACAGCAATTGCACCATGCATGTGAGGTATCACCGCGAAGGTCAGATCGAGGGCAATCATTTTAGCAGTAGACCTCCTCTGTAAATCTACTGGGGTAACCTGTAAAGGCTTTTAAAGGCTTTTAAAAATGTATGTAGTTTGTCGCCAATGCGCGTTTGTGTGAAATTTTAAAGCATGTCGTGTTTGGTATCTATGTACTCGGCCTAAGATCATCTTTTTTATTTCATCAAACATTTGGGCAATATAGTGTGTTTTAGTGCATTAAAATTAAAAAAAGTGTATTTTTTAACCCAAAAAAAGCGTTTGAAAAATCGCTGCGCAAATACTGTGTAGAAAAAAAAAATGCAACACCCACCATTTTAATCTGTAGGGCCTTTGCTTTAAAAATATATATAATGTTTGGGGGTTCAACATAATTTTCTTGCAAAAAAAAAATGTTTTCATGTGAACAAAAAGTGTCAAAAAGGGCTTTGTCTTCAAGTGGTTAGAAGAGTGGATGTAAGCTTCCTAATGTTGTGTATAAAATGCCAGAACAGTTCAAAACCCCCCCAAATGACCCAATTTTGGAAAGTAGACACCCCAAGCTATATACTGAGAGGCATGTCGAGTCCATGGAATATTTTATATGTTGACACAAGTTGTGGAAAAACGACAATTTTTTTAATTTATTTTTTTGCACAAAGTTGTCACTAAATGATATATTGCTCAAACATGTCATGGGCATATGTGGAATTACTCCCCAAAATACATTCTGTTGCTTCTCCTGAGTACGGGGATACCACATGTGTGAGACTTTTTGGGAGCCTAGCCACGTACAGGACCCCAAAAACCAAGCACCGCCTTCAGGCTTTCTAAGGGTGTAAATTTTTGATTTCACTTCTCACTGCCTATCACAGTTTCGGAGGCCATGGAATGCCCAGATGGCACAAAACCCCCCCAAATGACCCCATTTTGGAAAGTAGACACCCCAAGCTATTTGCTGAGAGGTATTGTGAGTATTTTGCAGATCTCGCTTTTTGTCACAAAGTTTTGAAAATTGAAAAAAAAAGAAAAAAAAATAATTCTTTCTTCATTTTCAAAAACAAATGAGAGCTGTAAAATACTCACCATGCCTCTCAGCAAACAGCTTGGGGTGTCTACTTTCCAAAATGGGGTCATTTGGGGGGGTTTTGTGCTATTTTGGCATTTTATGGCCTTCGAAACTGTGATAGGTAGTGAGGAGTGAAATCAAAAATTTGTGCCTAGAAATCCTGAAGGAGGTGATTGGTTTTCGGGGTCCCGTACGCGGCTAGGCTCCTAAAAAGTCCCACACATGTGGTATCCCCGTACTCAGGAGAAGCAGCAAAATGTATTTTGGGGTGCAATTCCACATATAACCATGGCATGTGTGAGCAATATATCATTTAGTGACAACTTTTTGTAATTTTTTTTTTTTTGTCATTATTCAATCACTTGGGACAAAAAAAAAAAATATTCAATGGGCTCAACAGGCCTCTCAGCAATTTCCTTGGGGTGTCTACTTTCTAAAATGGGGTCATTTGGGGGGGTTTTGTGCTATTTTGGCATTTTATGGCCTTCAAAACTGTGATAGGTAGTGAGGAGTGAAATCAAAAATTTGCGCCCTTAGAAATCCTGAAGGCGGTGCTTGGTTTCCGGGGTCCCGTACGTGGCTAGGCTCCTAAAAAGTCCCACACATGTGGTATCCCCGTACTCAAGAGAAGCAGCAGAATGTATTTTGGGGTGCAATTCCACATATAACCATGGCATGTGTGAGCAATATATCATTTAGTGACAACTTTTTGTAATTTTTTATTTTTTTTTTGTCATTATTCAATCACTTGGGACAAAAAAAAAAAAAATATTCAATGGGCTCAACATACCTCTCAGCAATTTCCTTGGGGTGTCTACTTTCCAAAATGGGGTCATTTGGGGGGGTTTTGTACTGCCCTGCCATTTTAGCACCTCAAGAAATGAGATAGGCAGTCATAAATTTAAAGCTGTGTAAATTCCAGAAAATGTACCCTAGTTTGTAAACGCTATAACTTTTGCGCAAACCGATAAATATACGCTTATTGACGTTTTTTTTACTAAAGACATGTGGCTGAATACATTTTGGCCTAAATGTATGACTAAAATTGAGTTTATTCGATTTGTCTTATAACAAAAAGTAGAAAATATCATTTTTTTTCAAAATTTTCGGTCTTTTTCCGTTTATATCGCAAAAAATAAAAATCGCAGAGGCAATCAAATACCATTAAAAGAAAGCTCTATTTGTGGGAAGAAAAGGACGCAAATTTTGTTTGGGTACAACATTGCATGTCCGCACAATTTACAGTTAAAGCAGCGCAGTGCAAAATTCTGAATTCACCTCTGGTCCTTTAGCTACCAAATGGTCCGGGGCTTAAGTGGTTAAAAAATGCTTACATTTATTAAAAAATTACAATAAAAATGGTAAAAACACCAAACAGATGAAAATACACATCCTAAGCAAAGACTTCCGGTCACGGCCGTAACCGGAAGTGATGTCACCAAGCTCCTCCCGACGCGTTGTGTCAACACACGTGACTTTATCAGGGGTATACCCTTGATAAACCCTTGATCAAGTCACGTGTGTTGTGATGCAACGCGTCGGGAGGAGCTTGGTGACATCACTTCGGTTTACGGCCGTGACCGGAAGTCTTTGTTTAGGACGTGTATTTTCGTCTGTTTGGTGTTTTTACCGTTTTTATTGTAATTTTTTAATAAATGTAAGAATTTTTTTTAAACTTGCTACACGATGGAGAATCTTTTTTGCCTTTAATTGTGTGGATCTGGAGACACTATCCTGTAGGGAAAAAGGCTGTGGAGACCGGAGCTCTAGCTGCAGTGGTTCCTTGTCCTGGATAAATAAAGGAGGTGAAAACAACTTCCTTTCGGTGCCCATTACTGGTTGATGAACTACTAGACCCTTTGGGGTCCATCTATGAGGTGGGAGGTATTGAGAAGTACCCTATTTGATATCTGCATATATCTATAAATTTGGACTCCTGTACCTGCCCCTCTCCCTCTCTGATCAGTTTGTTTGTTACATTATGCAAGAATTAAAAAAAAAATCTACTACACTACGGAGATTATTATTTTTTGCCTTTGACTGCATGGATTTGGAGCTACTATCCATTAGGAAAGGCTGTGGAGACTGGAGGCAGTGGTTCCTTGTCCCATCTAGGAGGAGCAAGCAACTTCCTTTTGGTGCCCACCAGTTTCCAGCACCTGAAGGTGGAATATAACCCACTTAGTAATTACTAGGCTCTGTGTCCCGTGATGTACTTCAAGAAAAGGATTTTACAGGATGGCTGACCTATTAAGATCAGCGTGAGTGGTGGAGGCTATAATTCGTTAGAGTGTACAGTGGAGAAGAAACCAATGAGAGATATTACCATCTGTAATGCCAGTCATTTTACTACAGAGGTGAGAGTTCTGGGAGATTGATGTAGGATTCGAATGCTGGTTCAATACTCCAATTGTCTATCCACTGCAGTGGTCTATCACAAATTACATCTGATCCATTTTAGGACTATTCCAACCTGAGACATTTGTATGGGACCTTTTGGAGATTGAATGAATGATTTTCCATTATTTTTACCAATTGCAATATTGAACTTTTTTGCAGCCACGTTTATGCACTTTTTTTGCAATTGATTGCACTTTATTCTGCCAGCACCTTATATTGACAGCACCTTTTAGCACGTTTGGACTGATAGTTCTCATTCCAGATCATCCTGTCACTTAACAGTATTTATTTTATATCATTCACTATTATTTTTATCATTGGCTTATTAGCGTAAACTTTGTATTATTTCTATAGCGCAAAACCCCCTTCCCCCCTTTTTATTTTATGTTATGTGTAAAGTGAACACAGATAGGTTTTGCAGCCATTGAAAACACACCCCAGATCCATTTCTTTTACTCTTGAGTAGCATGAAAGACAGCCATTTCATATATAAATTTGGACTCCTGCACCTATCCCTCTCCTCCTCTTTTCAGTTTGTCTGTATATGTCGCCATCCTGTTTCCTCTAGAGACTCATTTACCTCTTTGAATTATCAGATTTGTTTGGATACACCTTATTTATGCCCTCTTTATATGGACTTTGTGATTTGCATTTATTATCCATTATCTATCATCAATTATTATTAATATTCTTTAGCTATATATTTACAGTAGGTGCCGCCGATATTGTGCAAATCTCGCCGCTTCTAGTGGCGATATTGACACCCTATGAGCTCCGTCGCGAGAGCCAGCGCCGAGCTGTCTCGTCATCGGGAAAGGAAAAAAAAATTCCTTTCACGATGAGCGACACGCATTGCCGATAGGCGGGGATCCGACGCAGATTCCCGCCAATACCAGGCACTGCGTTTGGTATGAATCCTGAGCGGGAACTCCACGCCATTTTTTAAAGAAAAAAACGGCGTGGGTTCCCTCTCCAGGAGCATACCAGGCCCTTGGGTCTGGTCTGGATTTGAAGGGGAGCCCTACGCCGAAAAAACGGTGTGGGGGTCCCCCTCAAGATCCAAACCAGACCCTTATCCGAGCACGCAACCTGGCAGGCCGCAGGGGAAGAGGGGGGGACGAGAGCGGCCACCCCTCCCTCCTGAACCGTACCAGGCCACATGCCCTCAACATGGGGGGTTTGGTGCTCTGGGGCAGGGGGGCGACCTGCGGCCCCCCCACCCCAGAGCACCCTGCCCCCATGTTGATGAGGACAGGGCCTCTTCCCGACAACCCTGGCCGTTGGTTGTCGGGGTCTGCGGGCGGGGGGCTTATCGGAATCCGGGAGCCCCCTTTAATAAGGGGGCCCCCAGATCCCGGCCCCCCCACCCTATGTGAATGAGTATGGGCTACATCGTACCACTACCCATTCACCTGGTGTAAAATAAATGGAAATAAAAACACCACACAGTTTTTAAAAGTATTTTATTGCACCGCTCCGGAGGTCTTCTTCCGACTTCGGGGGTCTCCGATGTCGTCGCCGCGTTCTCCGGTTCTTTCTTCTGCCGGGTCTCCGCTAACTTCTTTTTAGGTCTTTTGCTAACGGAGGCCCGGTCTTCTCCGTCTTCTTCTTCTCCCGCTTTCCGGTTCTTCTCCCGCTCTCCGGTTCTTTCTTCCGCCGGGCCTCCGCTAACTTCTTTTTAGCTCTTTTGCTAACGGAGGCCCGGTCTTCTCCGTCGTCTCGTCCGGCTCTCCGTTGTCCTTCTGCCGGCCCCTCCACTAACTTCTTGGTAGCTCTTTTGCTAGTGGAGGAGCCGGTCTTCTCCGTCTGCGTCTTCTTCCCTCTTCTCCTCCTCGATGTTGACTCGTTGCTTCCTCTCGCAGTAATGATAAATCTTCGGTCCGCAGAGATTAATATAGGCTTCTCATGACGTCACAGTCACATGGTCCCATGACGTCACAGTCACATGCTCCGGGGCACATGTGCCCTGGAGCATGTGACTGTGACGTCATGTGCACATGTGCCCCGGAGCATGTGACTGTGACGTCATGTGAAGCCTATATTAATCTCTGCGGACCGAAGATTTATCATTACTGCGAGAGGAAGCGACGAGTCAACATCGAGGAGGAGAAGAGGGAAGAAGACGCCGACGACGGAGAAGACCGGCTCCTCCACTAGCAAAAGAGCTACCAAGAAGTTAGTGGAGGGGCCGGCAGAAGGACAACGGAGAGCCGGACGAGACGACGGAGAAGACCGGGCCTCCGTTAGCAAAAGAGCTAAAAAGAAGTTAGCGGAGGCCCGGCAGAAGAAAGAACCGGAGAGCGGGAGAAGAACCGGAGAGCGGGAGAAGAAGAAGACGGAGAAGACCGGGCCTCCGTTAGCAAAAGAGCTAAAAAGAAGTTAGCGGAGGCCCGGCAGAAGAAAGAACCGGAGAATGCGGCGACGACACCGGAGACCCCCGAAGTCGGAAGAAGACCTCCGGAGCGGTGCAATAAAATACTTTTAAAAACTGTGTTGTGTTTTTATTTCCATTTATTTTCCACCAGGTGAATGGGTAGGGGTACGATGTACCCCATACTCATTCACATAGGGTGGGGGGGCCGGGATCTGGGGGCCCCCTTATTAAAGGGGGCTCCCGGATTCCGATAAGCCCCCCGCCCGCAGACCCCGACAACCAACGGCCAGGGTTGTCGGGAAGAGGCCATGTCCTCATCAACATGGGGGCAGGGTGCTCTGGGGTGGGGGGCCGCAGGTCGCTCCCTGCCCCAGAGCACCAAACCCCCCATGTTGAGGGCATGTGGCCTGGTAGGTTGCATGCTCGGATAAGGGTCTGGTTTGGATCTTGAGGGGGACCCCCACGCCGTTTTTTCGGCGTAGGGCTCCCCTTCAAATCCAGACCAGACCCAAGGGCCTGGTATGCTCCTGGAGGGGGAACCCACGCCGGTTTTTTCTTTAAAAATTGGCGTGGAGTTCCCGCTCAGGATTCATACCAAACACAGTGCCTGGTATTGGCGGGAATCCGCGTCGGATCCCCGCTCAATACAGTGTCGCGTCTCCTCGCTATTGCAGCGAGCGCGACACGTGTCGCCACCCTGCTGCCGAGATTTCGGCACTCCTGTCGCCGAGAATCTCGGCGATGGGAGCGCGATAGAAATACAATATCGGCGGCACCTACTGTAGATGATAGATTGATGCACTATTTTTTTTTTAATGCTATTATCACATTACCATTTTCTCACTGGCATTTTTATTAGATTAATTAGCGCCACTTCATCATTTATATGGGTGCTGGCAACACTATAGAAGTTTGGCTGCTTTTTATGCTTCACTTTGCCCATATAATATTAATAATAATAAAGTGCTATCAAAAAGAAAAAAATCCTGGACTGCCGCACTCTGTGAAAGATGCTCTTTTTTATTGTATAAAATCCAAAACACAGCACAGCATACAAACTTGAAATGAAGACAGGGACAAGGCTAACGCGTTTCACATCATATGATGCTTACTCATAGCTAAATGAGCAGAAAATTCAATTGTGTATAAGAGGAAAGTGAGACAAACCACACTCCAATGGAGAACGTGCAAAATCAGGTGAAAATTATTTAACACATAATTGAATCTAATGTGGTCAGAACACACGCAAGGAGCACGCACCTGTGAATGAGGAGACATATAACAGCAGTCAGGATAATTAACTATTATATGAGTGAATGTGGTCAGATATAAATATATATATCAAGAGTTAATTAATTAAAAGTGAAGCTGCTGAAGTTATCTGAAAAAATAAACAAAGTGTGTGAGAGTTTGAAGAAACCTTTAGAAAGTGAAGTGAAGAAAAGAAAAATCAAAGAGAGGGAAGGAAAGAAGAAAAAATTTAAAAATAAAATAAAAATAATAATAAAAAATAAAATAAAAATGAAAATGAAGAACCCACAATGAAAAAATACTGACAATATTAAACGTATATATATCTAAGATTGTATGCATATGCATAGTGAAAAAATAATAACCTTGTACACATATACATGCGCACACAGATGTGTGCATATGCATGTATATATGAAATATTAAAAACAAAAATAAAACTTGTATAAGAACAAGTTATGAGGTCTAAAAAGATATATATTGTTATATGTGTCAAAAAGGACAGAATGGGGAGGGGTTTCTCTTTGTGGAATGCTGATTATTCAAAAAAAAGAAGAAAAAAAGGGGAGAAGATATGTAACAATATATATGCATAATTACTTCTCGGCATTTACCTACCGCCTAAACTAATAACAAAAGCAGTTGGTCCAACTCAGAAAATAAATTTATTATTGTCAAATAGAGGATAAGATTTTATCGTATCTATACGGAAGGACTTTTAAATACCTGCATAGGCGGCATTAGAAACCGAAGAAGAAGAAAAGAAGAGGGAAAAGAAACAAAGCAACAAGGGATGAAAGAGCAAAAAAATAGGATTTTTATAACAGCTTACCTGTAAAATCCTTTTCTTGGAGTACATCACGGGACACAGAGCGACATAGTCATTACTAATGGGTTATATAGATACCGTCAGGTGCTGGCACTGGCAACTTCCAAAACCGGAAGTACCCTCCCCTATATAAGCCCCTCCCATCCGGGAGCACCTCAGTTTTGTAGCAAAGCAATAAGTGTCCCCAAAGAGGGGTGGGAGCTCTGTGTCCCGTGATGTACTCCAAGAAAAGGATTTTACAGGTAAGCTGTTATAAAAATCCTATTTTCTTTTTCGTACATCACGGGACACAGAGCGACATAGTCATTACTAATGGGATGTCCTAAAGCAATGCCAAATGAGGGGGGGGATACACCATATATAAGCTGAGCGCTATCAGACATGAGGATCTTTTGCGGCCTGCAACACACTGCGCCCAAAGGCGACATCCTCCTGACTTCTAACGTCCACCTGGTAGAACCTAGTAAACGTGTGTACTGAAGACCATCTTGCGGCCTTACAGATTTGAGCCAGGGAGGCCTGGTGATGCACTGCCCATGAAGTTCCAACTGCTCTCGTGGAGTGCGCCCTAACTTTGAACGGAGGCGGTCTATTTCTCAAGCCGTAGGCTTGTATTATGACCTGTCGAATCCACTTGGCTAAAGTAGATTTTGACGCTGCCTGACCCCTTCTGGGGCCTTCCGGCAGAATAAACAAAGTATCCGTTCTGCGAATCTGAGCAATGGCTTTTAGATAAGCTTTAACTGCTCCTACTACATCCAAAGAATGCAATAACTTTTCCTCTACCGAAGTAGGTTTGGAGAAAAAAGAAGGAAGAACCACATCTTGGTTCAAATGAAACCTCGATACCACCTTAGGAAGAAAGGCTGGATGAGGACGTAACACTACTCTGTCCTTATGGATAACCAGATATGGCTCCTTACAGGACATAGCTGCTAATTCCGATACTCTTTTAGCCGAACAAATGGCTACTAGAAAAATCAATTTCCTGGTGAGAAGCACCAAGGAAATATGCTGTAATGGTTCAAATGGTTGTTTCTGTAGAACCGACAGAACCAAGTTTAGATCCCATGGACATATGGGAATATTAACCGGAGGACTAATACGCATCACTCCTTGTATAAAGGCTTTGACTAGTGAATGCGAAGCCAAGGGCCTTTGAAAAAAATATTGACAAGGCCGAAATCTGACCCTTGATAGTACTCAAGGCAAGCTTCCTATCTACAGCCCATTGTAGGAAGTCCAGAATCCTACCTATTACGTACTTACGTGGATGCCATTTCTTGGCTTCACACCAGGCGACGTACGCCTTCCAGATTCTATAGTAGATCTGCCTGGATACCGGCTTCCTGGCATTGATCATGGTAGATACCACAGAATTAGAGAGCCCTCTCTTTTTTAGAATGTGGGCTTCAATAGCCAGGCCGTCAAACCTAGGGCTGGTAAGGAAGGGTGGTATATCGGTCCTTGCGAAAGCAGGTCCGGACGATGTGGGAGAGTCCAAGGACTCCCCACTGACATTTTACAATCTCCACGTACCACGCTCTTCGGGGCCACGCTGGAGCCACCAGAATCACTGGTTTCTTTTCTACCCTGATTCTGCGGAGTAATCGAGGTAACCATTGTGGCGGTGTGAATGCATATATCAGCTTGAACTGATCCCAAGGGAACACTAGGGCATCCGAGCCGCAAGCTAGGGGATCCCTTGTCCGAGAGACAAACCTGTCCCCCTTTGCGTTGAATCTGGATGCTAGAAGATCTACATCCGATGTTCCCCACCGCTGACATATTGTCCAGAAAACCTCGGGGTGAAGGGACCCTTCCTCTGGGCCTAATTGCTGGCGACTTAGAAAGTCCGCCTTCCAATTCTCCACTCCTGGAATGAATACCGCAGATATGGCTGGGACATATTTTTTCTGCCCATTTCAGGATGTAATTTACTTCCCTCTGGGCTGCACGACTCCTGGTGCCCCCCTGATGATTGATATATGCCACTGCTGTGGCATTGTCTGATTGAATTCTGACAGGGGACCCTTGGAGTTTGGATGTCCATGCTACTAGGGCATACCGGGCTGCTCGTATCTCTAAGAGATTGATGGGCAGGGCCTTTTCTGCATCCGACCATCTGCCCTGGAGAGACTATTGCTCCAGTACTGCTCCCCAGCCTATAAGGCTGGCATCTGTAGTGACCACCTTCCAAGAAATCGGACTGAAGGATTTCCTTTTTTCCAGATTCTGGGGAACCAACCACCAACGGAGGCTCTTGCGAACGGAAGGGGACAAGGACATTGTAAGTCTAGGGCCTGAATTTTTTTGTTCCAGGCTGACAGTATGGCCCCTTGCAAATTCCTTGAATGGAATTGACCGTAGGGTACTGCTTCGAATGATGCCACCATTTTTCCCAGCAGCCTCATATACAGGCGTATGGACGGCTGTCTTTTTTGTACCCACTAAGTGGATCAAATCTTTCAAAAGACAACACCTTTCCTCGAGGCAAGAATATTTTTCTCTGGCCTGAATCCAACCTTAGCCCCAAGTATTCCAGACTTTTGACTGGTTTTTAGGGCTGACTTGTCTCGGTTGATAATCCAACCGTGAGATTCCAGATACTTGATCGTCTTGTGAATGACCACGTCTAGTTTTTTCACTGAGTGGTCTATCAGCAACAAGTCATCCAGATACTGTATGCCATTATCATTACACCTTGTGTTCTTAGATTGGCCAATAAAGGGCCAGAATTTTTGTAAACACTCGTGGTGCTGTGGCCAAACCGAAGGGTAAGGCTCTGAACTGAAAATGGCGCCCTTCTACTGCAAAGCGTAGAAATTTTTGGTGGACTGGAAAGATGAGAATGTGCAAATAAGCATCTTTGATGTCGATCGTGGCTAACCAATCCTCCCCTTGTAGGGCAGTGGCCACCGATCGGATCGACTCCATCGGAAAGTCCTGATATACAGGAATTTGTATAGCCCTTTTAGAATTAATATGGGCCTCCCGTCCGCGTTTGCTTCGGGACTGTAAAGAGGTTTGAGTAAAACCCGAACCCTCATTCTTCCAGGGGAACCTCCATAATTACTCCTTGGAGCAATAGTTGTTCTAGTGCCAACAGGAGGGACTCTCTCTTCCGGGGATCCCTTGGCACGTTTGACCTCAAAAATGGGAAGGAGGAGAGTCTTTTAACTCCAAACTGTATCCCAAACATACTGCGGAGAGCACCTATCTGTCTTGATCGTGTCCCGCCAGGTCTCTTGCGAACAACTGGAGTCCTCCCCCCACCCGACTGAGTGGGGGCTTCAATGAATTTAACTTTGGGGGAGGTTATGTACCTCCCCTGACCCAGGGTTTCTCATTACCCTGCTACTGTCCCTGTTTTTTATCCCCGGGATTTGACCGAGGAGGCCGTCGGAACTGTTACACAGCCGATGCCCCAGGGACTGGAGAAGCAGGCCTCTTAAAGAGGGACCTCTAACTCTGCTTTTAACCGGCAAGAGCGTATTTTTACCGCTGGAAATTTTCTGGATATATTTGTCCAGGTTTTCCCTGAATAAGCGTTCACCATGAAATGGGACGCTAACCAGCCATTCTTTACAGGGAGCTTCAGCAGACCAGTTTTTGAGCCATAGGAGCCTACGCGTATGTACTATAGACAGCGTAAGGCGGGAGGCCTGATGGACTGAATCCTCTATGGCGTCAACCGCAAAGCCTAAGGCTCTAGGTAGATCAGCTAGGGCAAAGCCTGCTGATCTGTCAAGTCCCTCAAGACCTGTTTCAACTGATCCTTCACTGCTTAGCAGACCCCAATAGCTGCTACTGCTGGTTGTATCACCAAGCAGATTTTCATAAGGACTCCAACCTTTTATTTATTGGGTTCCTGAACATTTGGACATTATCCACTGGACATGTCAGTGATTTATACATACAAGAGATGGCTGCGTCCACTGTAGGGACCTTCCATTTTTTTTTTTTTGATGAACTTATCCTCCATGGGATAGACCACCGGAAATCTCTTGGGGGAATAAATATTTTCTCAGGACGTTCCCAATCCTGGCAAATGAGCCCTTTCAGTAAAGGGTGAAGTGGAAAAGAACAAACAGTCTGGGGGCTTCTAGCGACCCCAACGAGGATACAGTAGTGGTTGATGGTTCCGCAAGGTGCATTTTTAAATGCTGATCGGACCATGTTAGTCAGAGACTGAACCCATAATCTTTCAGCTTGAGATGCTGAGAAAAGGTTCCCCCACTGTTGATTCCTCTATAACAGAATCAACCTCATCCTGATCCCCTTCAGGCAGGTCGATCCCTGTATGGGACTGTTGCTCTGCTAACAGGCACTCTGAAGGAGGAGACGGAGATCGGGCGTGCTTTCCCTGACAGGGAGGCAGCGATAAATGTTGACAATCTCTCTCTAATCCTCCCAGAGCTGAGGAAAAAACCTCCTCTGTTACATACACAGGAGCAGGTGACTGAGGACAGCCACAGTACCAAGTACCCCTGCGGGGTCTCTACGGTCACTTACCTCTGAACTTCAGGGGAGACTGGTGCAGCAGAAGTATGCCCAAGATCCTCAGAGCCCGATGAGACCCCCCTTCGCTTCCTGGAAGATTCAGTTCCGGAGCTTCTGGACGGCATATTCCTAAGCCTAAAGCTGAGGTATTCCAGCCGTAATACACCACTTTTACTGAGAATAGTCTAGCACAATTGCTGCTATATCACAGTTGGTGTCTACTAATGTGCCTTTCTAGGGGATGCCTGTATCAACCGCTTGCTGTATGCCTTTAAATGTTGCCAGCTCTGTCTCTGTACTTCATAGCCAGCTCACTACAATATTGTGGTTTTTTTAAAACTGCTGGGACGCCCGCACATGCGCAGAAGCGCTGCGGCGCGCACAGAGCGTCATCCCCCAGGCTCCGCCCCCTTTCCCGGCTCACCTCTATATATAGAGGCGCGTGCACGCGCGCGGGCACGTGCGCCTTCGGCGCTAATTTCAAATATGGTAACAAGGGACAGGAGCCAGGGCCCCTCTTTGCCGCAGGCCGGGGGATGGACAAACACTGCAACATGGCAGAGGAAGCAGTTTCCTATAAGAGAACTCACCATCTGCCTGGACTTTGCTCTGCTGAGAAGAAGCTAGTCCACATGACAAGAAAACATTCCACAGCGGCCTCTAGTGGACAAACACAGGTACCGCAGTCTAATATATTAAATATATATAAAAAAAATTTTTTTTTTTTTTTTTTTCTTGACCACCATTAAAAATTATTACATTTTTTTTAGTAGTTACAGGCATGCACAGAATTTTGCGGGAATACCATTAGGTAACAGACAGAAAGACAAATTAGGCTTGGGGGTCCCCCAATAGAACCAAGTTCCTGGGGGCCCCCACTTACCTGTTCCCCGCCGCAGGACTTTGTTTGGTCCACAAAAGCCCAAACTTCACCTATCACGGCAGGCATTGTAATCAAACCTTCAGGGACCGGGTTCCCAAGGATTCCACTCCCCTGGACCTGTATAGCACCCTGCACAGAAAACATCTTGGTCGTGGGTATGACCAGAGCTCTGGATCCCAGGGTCCAGCTCTCCTAAGAGAAGCATTACAGGCAAAACCTTGCTCTTCTTTCTGCAAGGCCCGGGTACCGACCGTTTAGCTATGAAGCTTTTTTGGTCGGATCCGGAATAGCTTACTGAGGCCCAAAAGAACCTGTACGCAAGCTCAGTGAAAAACACATGTTTCTTCTTGGCCAACACCTTAGACACTGGCAAAAAACTGAGGTGCTCCCGGATGGGAGGGGCTTATATAGGGGAGGGTACTTCCGGTTTTGGAAGTTGCCAGTGCCAGCACCTGACGGTATCTATATAACCCATTAGTAATGACTATGTCGCTCTGTGTCCCGTGATGTACGAAAAAGAAAGGAAGAACGAGAAAAAGGATGAAGAAATGAAAAGAGAAGAACTTTTAGCCGAAATTCCATCACTATAATGAAAAAATAAATGAATGAGTATGTCCAATGTTATAGGGAAAAGTGTATACAACAGCGGGAAAGAAAGAGGGGAGGGGGGGTAGAATTGGAGGAGCGGGGAAAGTGGAAGGGGGGGGGGGGGGGGAAGGATGAAAAGAAAGGAGGAAAGGAAAAAGAAAAAGGGAAGAGAAGGCAAGAGTAAAAGGAAGGCAAAGCAGTGTGTACACTCATGTAATAATAATGATGCTGATAATACTTGAAAAATCATGTATATATAATAATAGAAATGCTACATGCTGCATGCCTTCCTCAACTCTTGAAGAACTGGACAATCATAAACATTAAACTGGAAAAACACACAGATCCACGAGGAAAAGAACGTTCTTCAAAAATGTAAAAGATATATATATATATATATATATATATATATATATGTATATATACATGTGTATGCAGGGAACCACATGCATTTTTGTGGAGAAGCCCAATACATGGTTCAAATACGTAGAAAAAATGCAAGCGTTGAAATTCAAGCCTTGAACATAACCTCTATGTGCACACAAGCTTACGATGTGCACTCAAGCGTCACTTCGCATTTGAAATTTAACTCTTAAACATAAATTTATGCGTTTCCCTGCATACACATGTATTTATATATACACACATCTTTCCCTTCCCCCCGCTCCTCCAATTCTACCCCCCCTCTTTCTTTCCCGCTGTTGTATACACTTTTCCCTATAACATTGGACATACTTATTCATTTGTTTATTCACTATAGTGATGGAAGTTCGGCTAAAAGTTCTTCTCTTTTCTTTTCATTTCTTCATCCTTTTTCTCGTTCTTCCTTTTTTGCTCTTTCATCCCTTGTTGCTTTGTTTCTTTTTCCTCTTCTTTTCTTCTTCTTCGGTTTCTAATGCCGCCTATGCAGGTATTTAAAGGTCCTTCCCTATAGATACAACGTCCATAATATAAAATTGTATCCTCTATTTGACAATAATAAATTTATTTTCTGAGTTGGACCAACTGCTTTTGTTATTAGTTTAGGTGGTAGGTAAATGCCGAGAAGTAATTATGCATATATATTTTTACATATATTGTTACATATCTTCTCCCCTTTTTTTGAATAATCGGCATTCCACAAAGAGAAAGCCCTCCCCATTCTGTCCTTTTTGACACATATAACAATATATATATTTTTAGACCTCATAACTTGTTCTTATACAAGTTTTATTTTTGTTTTTAATATTTCATATATACATGCATATGCACACATCTATGTGCACATGTATATGTGTACGAGGTTATTATTTTTTCACTATGCATACAATCTTAGATATATACGTTTAATATTGTCACTATTTTTTCATTGTGGGTTCTTCATTTTCATTTTTTTTTTTTTATATTATCATTATTATTTTTATTTCTATTTTTTCTTCTTTCCTTCCCTCTCTTTTCTTTTTCTTTTCTTCTTCACTTCACTTTCTAAAGGTTTCTTCACAAACACACACACTTTAGGTTTATTTTTTCAGATAACTTCAGCAGCTTCACTTTTAATTAATTAACTCTTGATATATATATTTATATCTGACCACATTCACTCATATAATAGTTAATTATCCTGACTGCTATTATACGTCTCCTCATTCACAGGTGTGTGCTCCTTGCGTGTGTTCTGACCACATTAGATTCAATTATGTGTTAAATAATTTTCACCTGATTTTGCACGTTCTCCATTGGAGGGTGGTTTATCTCAATTTCCTCTTATACACAATTGAATTTTCTGTTCATTTAGCTATGAGTAAGCATCATATGATGTGAAACATGTTAGCCTTGTCCCTGTCTTCATTTCAAGTTTGTATGCTGTGCTGTGTTTTGGATTTTATACAATAAATAAGAGCATCTTTCACAGAGTGCGGCAGCCCAGGATGTTTTCCTTTTTGATTGCCCACATTGTGCAGAGCCAGCACCTTTGAGTTTAGAGTGGGGCGGAAGCATTTCATGGATCCGGAGGCTTGAGAGCGGTAAACTTTTTCTTCTTATTAATATTATATATTTTTATTTTTTTATTTGTGGTTTTCAACACTTCTGGTAGGGCATTAGTACCCCACTTTACACATCATAGAACCTTGTATTATTCTTATTTGACACACAAGAGGGATCGTATGGTACACCAATGCTCCCTGAAGTATACGGTTTCTTAAAGTTAAAGTGATTGTTATTTTAATTGAGAAAAAAAGAGATTTTACAAACAAGTTATACTTACCTGCTCTGTACAGTGGTTTTGCACAGAGCAGCCCAGACCCTCCTCTTCCTGGGTCCCTCATCTGTGCTCCTGGCCCCCCCTCGTGTCGAATGCCCCCACAGCAAGCAGCTTGCTATGGGGGTACCCGAGTCAAGTCACAGCTCTGTGTCCATTCAGAGAGCTGCGACCCTGGCCTCGCCCCCCATCTCTCATGATCGGCCAACTGACAGCAGCGGAAGCCAATGGCGCCGCTGCTGTGTCTCAGTCAATCAGAAGGGAGCGTCTTGGACGGCCGAGATGCTCATGAACATCACTGGACAGAGATGGGGCTCAGGTAGGTATTAGGGGGGCTGCTGCACACAGAAGGATTTTTATTTTAATGCATAGAATGCATTCAGATAAAAAAAAAACTTCTGACTTTACAACCTCTTTAAGCCTTCTAATGTTATCTAGTTCTTCGGATCTGTAAACTCAAGTTACAATAGTGAACTTGTACCCATACATGTCAACATCTAAGTACAATATACAAAGAAACATGAATTGCCCGTGGGACGTTAGATGAGGCGCAACACTCAATGATAAAATCCATATAGTCAAGCAGATAGGTCAATATATACATATTAATGTTTTAATTCCATAGCCAGGTACAGTGTTTCAAAGATCAATCCATAATAGGTGTGAACTTGCATCTATGTAACCCGAAGCGTTTCGTGACATAGCGTCAATTCCTCAGGGGTTGATGCACACACATTTGTCTATAAAGTATCCAAGTACAATAATACTGTGTACTAATATTCCATGAAATTCTTTGTTGTAGTCTGATCAGGTTTTAGTCTGGTTGGTCCGCACCCAGATGGCATAATCTATATACGTATATAATTAAGCAACATATTACGTATGCTTACTCCTATTTGTGTACTATACATATTCAGGTACAACAGAACAAAATGTATACACCTTTCCATATCTGCTGGACTAATTACTGTTAGCACTTTTCTTCTTCTGTATGTTTTCTAAAAAAAACTTAAAAAAAAAAAAAAAAAGGACTTACAGTAGGTGCCGCTGACATTGTATATTCATTGCGATCCTATCGAGAAATTCTCGGAGACAGGGGTGCCGACATCTCGGCGACAGGGTGGCGACACGTCGCGCTCGCTGCAATAGCGAGGAGACGCGGCACTGTATTGAACGGGGATCCGACGTGGATTCCCGCCAATACCAGGCACTGCGTTTGGTATGAATCCTGAGCGGGAACTCCACGCCAATTTTTAAAGAAAAAAACGGCGTGGGTTCCCCCTCCAGGAGCATACCAGGCCCTTGGGTCTGGTCTGGATTTGAAGAGGAAACCCTACGCCGAAAAAACGGCGTGGGGGTCCCCCTCAAGATCCAAACCAGACCATTATCCGAGCACGCAACCTGGCAGGCCGCAGGGGAAGAGGGGGGGACGAGAGAGCGGACCCCCCTCCCTCCTGAACCGTACCGGGCCGCATGCCCTCAACATGGGGGGTTTGGTGCTCTGGTGCAGTGGGGGCGACCTGCGGCCCCGCCACCCCAGAGCACCCTGCCCCCATGTAATGAGGACAGGGCCTCTTCCCAACAACCCTGGCCGTTGGTTGTCGGGGTCTGCGGGCGGGGGGCTTATCCGAATCCGGGAGCCCCCTTTAATAAGGGGGTCCCCAGATCCCTGCCCCCCCACCCTATGTGAATGAGTATGGGGTACATCGTACCTCTACCCATTCACCTGGTGGAAAAAAATGGCAATAAAAACACAACACAGTTTTTTAAAGTATTTTATTGCACAGCTCCGGGGGTCTCTTCCGTCTTCGGGGGTCTCCGGTGTCGTCGCCGCGCTCTCCGGTTCTTCCTTCTGCCGGGCCACCGCTATCTTCTTCCAGCTCTTTTGCTAGCGGGGCCCGGTCGTCTCCGTCGCCGCCTTCTTCTCCCGCTCTCCAGTTCTTTCTTCCGCTGGGCCTCCGCTATCTTCTTGCAGCTCTTTTGCTAGCGGAGGCCCGGTCTTCCCCTTCATCTCGTCCGGCTCTCCATTGTCCTTCTGCCGGCCCCTCCACTACCTTCTTGTAGCCCTTTTGCTAGTGGAGGGGCCGGTCTTCCCATCGCTGTCTTTTTCTCTCTTCTCCTCCTCGATGTTGACACGTCGCTTCCTCCCGCTCTAATGCTGGGTGTTGCGGTGCGCGCCGATTGATATAGGCTTCTCATGACGCCACAGTCACATGCACCCATGACGTCACAGTCACATGCTCCGGGGCCACCCGGAGCATGTGACTGTGACGTCATGAGAAGCCTATATCAATCGGCGCGCACCACAACACCCAGCATTAGAGCGGGAGGACGCGACGTGTCAACATCGAGGAGGAGGAGAGAAGAAGACGGCGACGGGAAGACTGGCCCCTCCACTAGCAAAAGAGCTACAAGAAGGTAGTGGAGGGGCCGGCAGAAGGACAACGGAGAGCCGGACGAGACGAGACTGTGTTTTTATTGCCATTTGTTTCCACCAGGTGAATGGGTATAGGTACGATGTACCCCATACTCATTCACATAGGCTGGGGGGGCCGGGATCTGGGGGCCCCCTTATTAAAGGGGGCTCCCGGATTACGATAAGCCCCCCGCCCGCAGACCCCGACAACCAACTGCCAGGGTTGTCGGGAAGAGGCCCTGTCCTCATCAACATGGGGGCATGGTGCTCTGGGATGGGGGGGCCGCAGGTCGCCCCCCTGCCCCAGAGCACCAAACCCCCCATGTTGAGGGCATGCGGCCTGGTGCGGTTCAGGAGGGAGGGGGGCCGCTCTCTCATCCCCTCCTCTTCCCCTGCGGCCTGCCAGGTTGCGTGCTCGGATAAGGGTCTGGTTTGGATTTTGAGGGGGACCCCCACGCCGTTTTTTCGGCGTAGGGTTCCCCTTCAAATCCAGACCAGACCCAAGGGCCTGGTATGCTCCTGGAGGGGGAACCCACGCCGTTTTTTTCTTTAAAACTTGGCGTGGAGTTCCCGCTCAGGATTCAAACCAAACGCAGTGCCTAGTATTGGCGGGAATCCACGTCGGATCCCCGTCCTATCGGCAATGCGTGTCGCTCATCGTGAAAGTAACATTTTTCCTTTCCCGATGAGGAGACAGCTCGGCGCTGGCTCTCGCGATGGAGCTCATAGGGTGTCAATCTCGCCGCTAGAAGCGGCGAGATTGACACAATGTTGGCGGCACCTACTGTAAGTGTCACTAAACCCAGTAATATGAAAATAGCCCCCCCCCCCCCTACAGTGCCCATAGCTTATAAATCTTATTTTTTACATTAAAATACTGCCACTATATACCTTTTTGGATTATCTGTATACCACGGTTACATGATAAACTGCACAGTTTCTCCAGTGCTGAGAGTTCAGGTAGGAACTTTCCCCTGTAGCCTGTATACACGCCCACATGTGTGATGTCAATATCATGTGACCTGGCTAGCTCTGAGAACAAGTAAATGTTCTCTCCAGCATAAAAGACACATTTGAGCATGTGCAGGTTGGCTACCCTGCCCGTGTTAGCTAGCCTTCCCCAGATAGACAGTGCAGGAGAGAGAGGATCTATGCATACAGGATAAAAAAGCCTTTTTACACAATGCAGAGGATAAACCCCTTAAATTCCACAGTGAGTATAACAAGCAGAGGGCTGTGTCCATCAATGAATGCAAGAAGAACATTGTATTTTATTTTTTCTAATACTCAATAAAAGCATGTGCTTCATAACATTGTTTACAGTTACATATTCTGGCTGTGTACGATTAGAAAGTTTATTTTAGCCGGATTGTTTAGTGACATTCAACAAGGACGGTAATTTTACTCACAGCACTCCATGCACTGGCAGCACACCGTGAACAGGTCCAATTCTCCTTAACCAAATCAGGGTGGATTCCATAACAACCTATAAAACAATGCCCCAAAAGGTCTGTGAGTTGAAAAGGGTTTCCCTAAAGTACAAATTGTGAAAGTAAATATACTGTGCTGTCTACAATTAATACTGTGTAAAGTGAACAACCTCCCTTACGGCAAGATATATTCACTTGAAGATTGCTGCAACTTAAAAGGTGAGACACACACTAATATACAAATCAAAAAGAATAAAGCTGCGCAAAAAATGTAAAGTGCCACTCGTATTGTATCGAGTGGAAATATACAAAAATTGATTACAAGTTTACAGGCAACTTGCCTGTTATTGGTCTAAATCAACACTAAACCAATTAATGATAAAAATTGTTATTAATGTTGTAAAGTCTTGTTAAATTATGAGGTGATGAATCCTAAACAATCGTGCGTGTTGTCAAGATGCTCCTTATTAATGAAAAGTGCTTGACTTTGATAGAATAGAGTTCCTCCACCAAGGATAATCTCTGCCGCTTACCAGAACCCCTGATCCCAACAGAGATCAGTACAAACGGACGGCTGTTACCCCTGCCAGGGTCTCTGGATAAAACAATCAGCTAGTCTCCTGGATTTCACGCCCGAACTTCCCAAAATGTCACGATGATATATTACCATATGGAAAGAAAGGCCACCATAGCGTGAAACCGATAAAATTCAAGATTTATTACAATTAAAAATGCACTTACAGTTAAGTAGCATATAATGGGCATGTGGTATAATGTAGCCAGCCGGCTAAAACAGCCCGTTCCTTCCGGGACTCGTGTGTAATGGTGACGTCAGCACGCCGCTCCTCCCTACGCCGTTTCATCACAGATGACGTCGTCCTGGGGCACGGGCGGCGTGCTGACCCACCGCCAATTATACTGTTCCATACACAGGGACCGCCCTAATCTGACCTCTCAGTGTTTGTACCGCGAAATTCGCCATTTTAACTATGGGCAAATTTGCCCAATCTCTGGACTTGCAGATAAAAAGGATCGTATCCCCATGTTGGCCATACTGAATAATGTATATAAATGAATGGCCATATCTCTCACTCATTGATTAGTATATGGAATTAAAATAAAAATGTAATTAATTATACAGCTCCGGAATGTGTATGCAGACTGGTGGTGTCTCATACCACGTCACGGAGGTGTCTAAAACAATTAGTGCTGACAGTCTCTCGTTAGCAACGGGACAAATATTATGAGCACCTCAACCCATCGAGTCTGATGCAAAGTAAATGACATGCCTCAAAACCTCGTCTGGGAAAAGAGGGCCAACTTGTGGTCAGATTAGCAATTGCTAGCAGGCCCTGAAAATAGGCCTCTTCACAATGCTAGAAATCCAAACCTATTTTAAATTAAATATCTTTCAAAATGTAAAATAAATGTTTGAATATTTTAACCCACTGCGAGCCCACATATGGGTTGAAGAATTGGAACATTTGGTAAAATTTAGTTTAAGAAACTAAAAATGAAATTAAAATTAAAACATATCTATGAGGAAGTAATTTGCCTTAATGTAAGGGTCCCATCCAACATAAAGTTAGTAGAGATTAAATCTCCTATGATTCCCCACCACTGAACATGGAGGGTCACCACAAGTAACAGTTGGTTGCCCCTACAATGGGAACTCGAGTGATCAGCTACAAAAAGCAATCCCACCCACCATCAACATCAAAAGACGGTTAGTTGTTCTCCCCAAATTTAGGCCCAACCCACTCATAGTAGTATATTTATGGCCACCCACCTTTTCTTTTAGTGGGGTTGTTGCACCGTAACAGCCAAGAGATCAGATCAAGTTCACGTATCTCACATATGGCGACCTTGGGGGACTTTTTGTCCGCTTAAAGAATCTCATATCTGAGATACATACTCAGTGGGATGTGGCCTATTTAGAGACTTACATCAAACTGAGTATGGTACCAAGAAGCCTAAGGTGGGAGGTATGCCCGCAGAAAGGGGAAGTAGATCTGGAAAGCTGGTTCCGATATTTTAATGAAGCAGGAGTCAATTTTTTGCGTTTTCTTGTATTAAGGAAAAACAGTAAACTTACTAGATTGGACACTGAAGTCCAAACTATTAAGGACAACCTTCTCCCTTATAAAGAGGGAGATGAGTATAAAGAAAGATCAGCTAATCTCCTTAAAGTTTTGGATAAGGAAGAAAAGGAACAAAAAAAAAAAAAAACGGAAGAAGTACAATACAGATTTTGGGGACTATCAAGCCAACAGCGTTTTTGAGTGGCAGAAAAAGCTTGCCAGTGAAGAAAGGGACAAACAAGAAATGAGTATGGAGGCTATAACCCAGGGTGAGAATGTTCCCATAATACCCTCAGGTGGAATTCAGCATTTACCCACTAGGGAAGTCTCTCAGAAAACACCTAAGAGGGCCCAGAATCACAAAACTGGAAAAAAGGGTAGGCGGGTCTCTTATCAGTCTCCCTCGAGATCACAGAGACCAGGTAAGGGGGCCCAACCAAATAAGAATACAAATTGGAACTACCAACAAAGATCGGGTGAAAATGGGGATAGAGGTCACTATACTCAATATAATAGACCATCGAACCAATCTTCTAGAGAACCCCCGAGACAAAGGAAAAATTCAGAAAGGGTACCTTACAATTATCATGATCAGGAAAGATCATCTTATCAGGACCCTCAGTATGATGAGTGGACACACCTGGAAAGAGGCAGAGATGAATGGGAATATAATGGCGGAGGAAACTCCCGAAACCGATTCTTTCCTTTGAGGGATAGAGAAGGCCCGCCACAGTCTGATCCAGTGGAGTATAGCCACTATGATCAGGAATACTCAGGGTTACCGAGGGATCACTCTGACAGATACGAAGATAACTCTCCAAGACAACATCACTGGGGTTTTCCCAGGTCCAGTCAGGGCACCAAAAGGCTCATAGAAAACAAAGAGGAACCAGAGGGGGGAGGAGAGCACAGTCAAAAAAAATCAAGGATGTGATAGGGGAAGGTATCTTCAATCTTAGTTCACAGGTTTTAACACCATCTGAAACTAGATTGTTAAATAAGGGTTTAAAATACGCTCCCCCTAGAAAATTAAACAAGTTTGAAACATATATGGATGTGCATAGGTATATAAGAAAAATAAACATCAAAAGACATTTTGCCAGTATGCCACCATTTCAGGGAGGGACTATAACATCCAAATATCAGCATTCGGGACTATCAAATGCCTCCACTTTCAATCCCCCAGGAACTTTAGCTCCCTCACTAAGAGTGTTCCGGGATGTTGTACTGAAAGAGTTGGAGTCAGTGAAGGTAGTGAATAATGAAATGGAAAAAGATTTGAAAAAAGGCTTAGACTCTTTATGCAACAATAAAGAGTTGGTCATCCGCCCAGCTGATAAGGGCGGGGGGATAGTCATCCTGGATCGGATGGACTATCTTCAGGAACTAACTCGAATTGTGGGAGATGGCGAAACATACGTGCCCCTGTTAGGGAATCCTATAGTCCAATATAAAAAAACATTGGAAACTTTGGTTTCAAAGGGTGGCCAATTGGGCATCCTTAATGAGAAAGAACAAATCTTTTTGATCCCAAAGGCACCACGGATTCCTATCCTCTATTGTCTACCAAAAATACATAAGAGTCTTACTTGCCCCCCGGGTCGTCCGATCATAAGTGGAATTGATTCCATTACGTCCCGGGTGGGCAAGTATGTAGATAATTTTTTGCAACCATTGGTACAGCAAATGCCGTCCTACCTTAGGGACACGAGACATGTGATCAATTTACTGGCTAATCAAAAAGCAACAGAACATACTTGGATGGTCACGGCTGATGTGACCTCCTTGTATACAGTTATACCACATGGAATGGGACTCTTTGCAGTCAAATACTACTTGGACTTGTTCTCCAAAATCCCCCAGGAGCAACAGGCCTTTGTTATGGAACTACTAGAATATGCGGCTGACCACAATTACTTTTGGTTCAGCCACAATTTCTATAAACAAAAGAGGCTATGGGGGCCAAATATGCCCCTAGTTTCGCCAACTTGTTCATGGCCAAATGGGAGGAGAACGTCATCTATTGTGACCGGAATCCCTATCTCACATTTTGGGCTAGGTACATTGATGACATCCTCCTCCTAATGGAGGGGACGGCCACCCAGTTGGATGATTTATTTGCTAAGATCAATCTCAATGATAGGGGGATACGTTTTGTCCATGAGGGAAGCCAAGAAAGAATCAATTTCCTGGACCTCACAGTAACAAAAGAGGGTGCCGATTTCAAGACAATCTCATTTTTTAAGCAAACTGATCGGAATGCCTATATCCCTTTAGGTAGTTGCCATAAAGATTCATGGCTCAATTCAGTTCCGAAGAGCCAGTTCTTAAGAATGAGGCAGAACTGTTCGGATATATCTGACTATTCCTTTCAGTCTAATATCCTAAAAAATAGACTGATAGACAAGGGATACGATGCCAGCTCTTTGGAGGCGACAATAAAAGAGGTTGAACAAATCGATAGTTTTCCTATCCAATAGGACTGACCTAAGAAAAATCACACCAAACCAGTTATACCTCTTATCACAACTTATTCCCCCCAACACTACCTAGTGAAAAAGATCTTACGGAAGCACTGGCACTTATTGAAGTCTGATCATATTATAAACACATTTTTGCCGGTGGCTCCGGAGGTTATTTTCAGAGGTGTCCCCTCATTGAGAGATAGGGTAGCACCTAATGTGGTGGATCCTCCCCAAAAAAAAGTCTCTTTCTTCCAGAACATTTCGGGGTATTATCAGTGTCACAGATGTCAGATCTGCACATTGAATAAAATTAAGTCAAAGAAAACAATGACATTCAGATCAACAAGTACCTCCAGAGAACACAAAATAGAGTCCTTCGTGACTTGTAGCTCTACAGGTATGGTATACCTCCTGGAATGTCCCTGTGGTAATGCAGTACATAGGCAGGACTAAAAGATCCATGCAGGTGCGTTTAGGAGAGCATATTGCAAATATTAAGAGTGGATTTAAGGATCACTCAGTCTCCAGGCATTATGACCTGCATCACAAACGCAATCCAGCAGGTACCATTTTTCTAGGTATAGATAGATATAGCCCCCACTGGAGGGGGGGTTCCTTGGTGAAGGAGATATCTAGGATGGAAATGTTGTGGATTTATAGGGTTCGGTGTTATACCCCCTATGGTTTGAACATCAACATAGATGTAAATGCATTCATCGACAATGCTTGAGAAAGCCTTGCCGATGGACGCAGATTACTTTGATTATAGCATAACACCATCATTTTCCATTTATATGTGGGATATGTGAACTTGATCTGATCTCTTGGCTGTTACGGTGCAACAACCCCACTAAAAGGAAAGGTGGGTGGCCATAAATATACTACTATGAGTGGGTTGGGCCTAAATTTGGGGAGAACAACAACTAACCGTCTTTTGATGTTGATGGTGGGTGGGATTGCTTTTTGTAGCTGATCACTCGAGTTCCCATTGTAGAAGCAACCAACTGTTACTTGTGGTGACCCTCCATGTTCAGTGGTGGGGAATCATAGGAGATTTAATCTCTACTAACTTTATGTTGGATGGGACCCTTACATTAAGGCAAATTACTTCCTCATAGATATGTTTTAATTTTAATTTCATTTTTAGTTTCTAAAACAAAATTTTACCAAATGTTCCAATTCTTCGACCCATATGCGGGCTCGCAGTGGGTTAAAATATTCAAACATTTATTTTAAATTTTGAAAGATATTTAATTAAAAATAGGTTTGGATTTCTAGCATTGTGAAGAGGCCTATTTTCAGGGCCTGCTAGCAATTGCTAATCTGACCACAAGTTGGCCCTCTTTTCCCAGACGAGGTTTTGAGGCATGTCATTTACTTTGCATCAGACTCGATGGGTTGAGGTGCTCATAATATTTGTCCCGTTGCTAACGAGAGACTGTCGGCACTAATTGTTTTAGACACCTCCGTGACGTGGTATGAGACACCACCAGTCTGCATACACATTCCGGAGCTGTATAATTAATTACATTTTTATTTTAATTCCATATACTAATCAATGAGTGAGAGATATGGCCATTCATTTATATACATTATTCAGTATGGCCAACATGGGGATACAATCCTTTTTATCTGCAAGTCCAGAGATTGGGCAAATTTGCCCATAGTTAAAATGGCGAATTTCGCGGTACAAACACCGAGAGGTCAGATTAGGGCGGTCCCTGTGTATGGAACAGTATAATTGGCGGTGGGTCAGCACGCCGCCCGTGCCCCAGGACGACGTCATCTGTGACGAAACGGTGTAGGGAGGAGCGGCGTGCTGACGTCACCATTACACACGAGTCCCGGAAGGAACGGGCTGTTTTAGCCGGCCGGCTACATTATACCACATGCCCATTATATGCTACTAACTGTAAGTGCATTTTTAATCGTAATAAATCTTGAATTTTATCGGATTCACGCTATAGTGGCCTTTCTTTCCATATGGTAATATATCATCGTGACATTTTGGGAAGTTCGGGCGTGAAATCCAGGAGACTAGCTGATTGTTTTATCCAGAGACCCTGGCAGGGGTAACAGCCGTCCGTTTGTACTGATCTCTGTTGGGATCAGGGGTTCTGGTAAGCGGCAGAGATTATCCTTGGTGGAGGAACTCTATTCTATCAAAGTCAAGCACTTTTCATTGGGTGTCTCAAGTGTGAAGTCACTTATAGCTAATAAGGAGCATCTTGACAACACGCATGATTGTTTAGGATTCATCACCTCATAATTTAACAAGACTTTACAACATTAATAACAATTTTTATCATTAATTGGTTTAGTGTTGATTTAGACCAATAACAGGCAAGTTGCCTGTAAACTTGTAATCAATTTTTGTAGATTTCCACTCGATACAATACGAGTGCCACTTTACATTTTTTGCGCAGCTTTACTCATTTTGATTTCCCTAAAGTACGATAAGTCATACGAGGAACACATTTTTAAGTAAGAAAAGAGTAAAATGTATGAAGCTCACTTGCATGGACTTGTAAAAAGCATTTGGTACATGACAGCAGTGGACTGGTATTATCTTCTCCAATATAAGTGTTGACTGGCAATGGATCCATACTACTCTCACTGGGGGTAAAACACATTTCTGGAACAGCTGGTTTTGTTCTTTGCCCTTGTTTTGAGAAGACCAAATCAGACAGGTGAGAAACCTCCTGTTGACAATAATCACAGATGATTACCAAAGGATCACAGCACCCAAATATAAAATTTACAAAAATATGTCATGTTGATCTAAATGTTAGCTTTATTTGTCACATTACAAATAAACAATACATTCCACATTACCTGAGGGAAAGGAGAGAAGAGAGCACACACTGCACAGTATGGTTCTGTGAGAGCAGCCACAGAATTAAATTTTCTCTCTGCTAAAAAGTTTAAAGGCTTGTTCTTCCACAAATGCGACAAAAGGCTTGGTAAGGTTTCTGGATCCCCAGTCTCTTCCTCACCAGAGAAAGGGATAGAATCTGAGAAACAAGACATGAGGGATCAGGTTAGTGGCTTAGCAGAAATGACACTTTCTGTTGAACACATTGCTAAGTAATTTGAGGGCCCTAAAGCAGAACTATAAAAAAAAAATGGCCCTTAAAAAAAAAAGTAATTTTAAACTTTCCTGTAAATAATAGGATTTTTGTACTCACCGTAAAATCTGTTTCTCTGACGTCCATGGACTGACACAGCTGGATACTGTAAACGTGTGGGTATATGTCCCTGCTTGCAGGAGAAGATCTAGGCAGAAAGTTAGACGTTAGAAACATTCTAGAACAAACCAGAGCTGAACAGCCCTGCCTAGGGGGGCGGTCCCCCTGGACACTACCCTCCCACCTGCAGCCAGCAGCCTCAGTTCGTAAAAAAGCAGTACAAACCTTAAAAGAAGGGTGGGTGCTGTGTCAGTCCATGGACGTCAGAGAAACGGATTTTACGGTGAGTACAAAAATCCTATTTTCTCTTATCGTCCATGGACTGACACAGCTGGATACTGTATACGTGTGGGACATCCCAAAGCAGTATCAGAAGGGTGGGAGCAGTAGTAAAGGAACAACCAAAACTTCACTCCAAACAAGCAGAGCTCCTCAACGGAGAAGTTGCAACATTAAACAGCGGCCTGCAGCACTTTGCGGCCAAAGGAAGCATCCGAAGATGCAGCCACAGCAACCTTAGAGAACTTGGAAAAGGTATGAACGGACGACCAGGTCGCCGCCTTGCACACTGGTGCAACCGACGCTTGATGTCGGAAAGCCCAGGAAGCACCAATTGCCCTAGTGGAATGTGCCATAACCGGAAAGGGAGGCGCCCGGCCCTTAATGGCATAGGCCTGTATAACGGTCTGTCTGATCCACCTAGAAATGGTGGCAGACGAAACCGCTTGGCCCTGTTTTGGACCAGAGACAGACACAAACAGTAAGTCAGACTTCCGAATGGAAGCAGTAGCAGACAGGTACACCCATAAGGCTCGTACCACATCCAAATTGTGAAGCGCAAACTCTCTAGGATGCGATGGATGAGGGCACAAGGATGGAAGGACAATGTCCTCATTAAGATGAAAGGCCGAAACCACCTTTGGAAGGAAAGACGGTCGTGGGCGCAACACCGCCTTATCCTTATGGAGGACCAGGTAGGGCAACTTGCAGGACAGAGCCACCAACTCAGACACCCGTCTAACAGAAGTGATGGCAACTAAGAAAGCCACCTTCTGAGACAAGGTTAAAAGAGGAATATCGCTCATATTTTCAAAAGGAGGTTCCTGAAGAACCGAGAGCACCAAGTTCAGATCCCAAGGAGGGAGCGGAGGCTTGGCAGGTGGAACCAGATGGCGAACCCCCTGCACAAAAGTGATAACTAAAGAATGACTTGCTAGGGGTCGTTGAAAGAAAACGGCCAAGGCCGAAATCTGACCCTTAATGGTGCTCAAAGCCAGCCTTTGGGCTACACCACGCTGCAAGAACCGCAGGATTCTGGGGACAGAGTAGGTCCGTGGACGCCAGTCTAGCTCTTCACACATAGCGATGTAAGCTCTCCAGGTACGGTGATAGATCTTTCTAGAAGAAGACTTCTGTGCCCTAAGCATGGTTGAAATCACCGAATCCGACAGGCCTCGGTCTTTCAGCACCTGGCTCTCAATAGCCATGCTGTTAAGACCAGAGACTGTAAAGCAGGATGAAAGATAGGACCTTGAGACAGAAGGTTCTCCCTCAAGGGCAGTTGCCAAGGGACGTCTGCAATGAGACGTACCAGATCAGCGTACCAATGACGCAGAGGCCAATCCGGGGGAATGAGGATCACCGGAATGCCCTCGGCCGCTACCCTGCGCAGCAGACGAGGAATCAACTGCAGTGGAGGGTAAGCGTATATCAAGCGATACTGACCCCACGGGGCCACCAACGTGTCCGAGGCATCCGCCCAGGGGTCCCTGGACCTGGCCACAAACCTCGACACCTTGCGATTGAGTCGAGTTGCCAACAGGTCCACATCCGGTGTGCCCCACCGTCGACAAAGGAGTTGAAACACCTCCGGATGCAAGGACCACTCCCCCTGGTCCAAGTACTGGTGACTCAGATAGTCCGCCTGCCAGTTTTCTACGCCCGGAATGTAGACGGCCGACAGCGCCGGCACGCTTCTTTCCGCCCACTTTAGGATGTGGGCAACCTCGGATGCCGCAGCCGAGCTCCGAGTGCCCCCCTGATGGTTGACATACGCCACGGCCGTGGCGTTGTCCGACTGAATTCTGATCGAGCGGCCCTGTAGTCTCTTCGACCACGCGGAGAGACACAGTCTGATCGCTCCCAATTCCAGAACGTTGATTGTGAGACGAGATTCGTCCGGAGTCCAGAGGCCTTGTGCTGACAGGACTCCCCAAACTCCTCCCCAGCCCGTCAAACTGGCGTTCGTCGTGACCACCGTCCACTGGATAGGGAGGAACGACTTCCTGGCCCGAAGAGCCGGGGATCACAGCCACCACGTCGGGGACGCCTTGACAGAGTGACTCACCTGGTTCTGAAGATCCAATGACAACGGGGACTTGTCCCAAACAGACAGAATTCCCTTCTGCAATGCCCGAGTGTGTGAAGGAGGCCACCATTAGTCCCAGGACCCTCATGCAGAAACGGATTGACGACCATTTTCGGGCCGTCAGGACCCGCACTGCCGACTGAAGTGTCAGTAACTTCTCCGTGGGTAGAAACACCTTCGCTGCCGAAGTGTCCAGCATCAGACCCAGATTCTCCAAACGTTGAGTCGGGACTAGCACCGACTTCTGCATGTTCAGAAGCCACCCGGAGGGTCTGGCTGACTATTGTCACATTTCCTCCAATTCTGAGCCAGTTTCTGCTCTTAGGAGGTCGTCCAGATAGCCCAGGATAACAATTCCTCGCTGTCTCAGCAAAGCTAGAACCGGGGCAAGCACTTTGGTGAAAACCCTTGGTGCCGATGCTAGGCCGAAGGGAAGAGCCACGAACTGATAGTGGACTTTGCCTATAGAAAAGCGCAGAAACCTCTGGTGACTTGCGCAGATTGGGACGTGCAAGTAAGCGTCCTTGATATCCAAGGACGCCAGGAAATCCCTTTAGTGGAGGGTCGCAATCACCGTGTGAATAGATTCTATCCGGAATTTTTGAACCTTCACATAGGCATTCAAAGCCTTGAGGTCCAGGATTGGCCGTACCCCGTCCTTCTTCGGGACAACAAACAGGTTTGAGTAAAACCCCTGAAACCTATCCTGTGACGAAGCCGGCACAATCACTCCGCACCCGAGCAAATCCTGTACGGCCCCCAAGAGGGCTGCCCGGCGGGCAGGAAGGAGAGGGAGGTTTGAGGGGAAGAACCTTTTTGGGGGCCATAAGTGGAACTCTAGCCTGTATCCGGAGGCGACCACCTAGCACACCCACCGATCGGAGATCCGGGAGGTCCACCGAACCGTGAACCTGCGAAGACGTCCCCCCACCCCAGAGCCGGGAAGGGGCAAGACTTCATGCGGTGGCAGGCTTGGGAGCTTGCTTGGTAGGCTTACGCTCCCAGGGATGCTTGTGTCCGCCCGCCGCACTTTTTTCAGTCTGGGCGGGCTTACCCGTGGATTCTGACCGACGAAAAAACTTATTCGCCGGAAAGGAAGGGCCAGACCTGCGGAGGGGCTCCTTTCCCTTAACAGACTGAGGGAGGAGGGTGCTCTTACCCCCTGTGACATCCTTAATAATGTCATCCAGGGCGGCCCCAAACAGTCTACCGCCCTTAAAGGGCAAGTCAGCCAGGAGCTTTTTGGAAGCTAGGTCGGCCGACCAGCATTTTAGCCAGATAAGGCGACGCAGCACCACAGCAGAGATAAAGGCCCCAGATATTAAAGGGGCCGCATCCAAAGTGGCATCGCACACACAGACCAGACCCTGCACAAGTTGATGAGCCAGGGCAATGGTCTCAGGAGGAAGAGGATGCTCCTGTACCGTCTGGTGCAAAATCTTTGCCCATCTCCTGTGAGTGTCTGAGACACAAGTGTCACCGCCACTATAGGGCGTAAGGCAGACCCCAATAAGGCAAACATAGTTCTACTCACCACCTCAGACCTCCTTGTCAGTGGGATCCTTAAATGCAGGAGTCCCTTCCATTGGGAGCGTGGTAGCCTTATTCAAACGGGCGACCGGGGGGTCGACCACTGGGGGGTGAGCCCACTTCTTAACCAGGTCCTCCTCAAAAGGGTACCTTATGGTTAGGCGCCGCGGGACCGTCAAAGTCTTCTGCGGCTTATCCCAGACTTGGTCAATGAATGTATTAAAAAAAAGGCACATATGGAAAGACCTTTTTTGAAGAGACGGCTTTAAAGGAACCAAAAGGAGACAGTATCCTCCTGGGGTTCCTCAGTCTCAACATTCAGCTTGAGAGTGTCCCTCACAGCATCAATGAGTTCACTTACAAGCACCCTGTCAGTTACTGGTTCAGAACTGGAGTCTACCTCACAAGGAATGTCCTGTCCAAAAACATCAAAATCCTCAGAGCTAGGGTCCTAAATGGCAGTAGCTAGGCCCATATCTGAGACAGAGCACTCCCCTACAGGAGAATGTGTGGGGAGGGGGCGCTTTACAGCTCCCTTGCGCTCACACATCGCTTTCATTCTGACAAAGGATGATTCCAGGACTGCCGACAACTGGTCCATAGGGACCGCAGGTGCAGGAGCACTGCCAGTTGCCTCAGGCAAGTGTGGAGAAGCAGGTGTACCAGACTCCATATCGCCACCCTCTGAGACCTTATACACTAATACAGCGAATATACAGTCCACCCACTGGCTACGCTGAGGGCTGAGGAGGGGATACCCGGAGGACTCACCAACCTTAACGACCGATCAGTTCTGCTGAAGAAACCGCGCTGTGAAGCCTGAGGAGAGTGAAGCAGCCGCTCAAGTCGTGTCCTAGAGGCGACTAGCTGGCCGAGAATGTCTCCAGCGCGATGGCATCGCGCTGGTTCTCGGCAGCCTCGCTGTCCCGCGTTTGGTATGAATCATGAAGGGGAACTCCACGCCAAATTTTAATGAAAAAAACGGCATAGGTTCCCCTTCAGGAGCATACCAGGCCCTTCGGTCTGGTATGGATTTAAAGGGGAACCCCCTAAGCCGAAAAACGGCGTGGGGGTCCCCCCAAAATCCATACCAGACCCTTATCCGAGCACGCAACCTGGCAGGCAAAAGGGGAAGAGGGGGGGGACGAGAGCGGCCACCGCTGACCCCGCCCCCGTATGATGTCACAGTCCCGAGGAATGATGGGACTGACGTGCTACGGGGGCGGGGTCAGCGGCCAGAGCATTGTAACGGCGGACAGCGACGAGGCAACATCGGGCGAAGAGAAGAGGGAAGAAGGCGACGATGAAGCCCGGAACCACGCTAGCAAAAGAGCTGGAAGATAGCGGGGCGCCCGGCAGAAGGCATAAAGAACCGGAGATCGTGGAGAAGGCACCGGAGAGCGGGAGAAGAACCGGAGATCGCGGAGAAGGCACCGGAGAGCGGGAGAAGAACCGGAGAACAGAACAAGAGACCCCCGAAGTCGGAAGAAGGCGACGACGAAGCCCGGGACACCGCTAGCAAAAGAGCTGGAAGAAGATAGCGGGGCGCCCGGCAGAAAGACCCCCGAAGATGACGAGGAAGCCCGGGACCCCGCTAGCAAAAGAGCTGGAAGAAGATAGCGGGGCGCCCGGCAGGAAGACCCCTGAAGTCGGAACAAGACAACGAGGAAGCCCGGGACCCCGCTAGCAAAAGAGCTGGAAGAAGAAAGCGGGGCGCCCGGCAGGAAGACCCCCGGAGCTGCCTAATAAATTACTTTAAAAACCTGTGTTGTGTTTTTTATTAACTTTTTTTTGCCACCAGGTGAATGGGTAGGGGTACGATGTACCCCATACTCACTCACATAGGGTGGGGGGCCGGTATCTGGGGGCCCCCTTATTAAAGGGGGCTACCGGATTCCGATAAGCACCCCGCCCGCAGACCCCGACAACCAACGGCCAGGGTTGTCGGGAAGAGGCTCTTGTCCCCATCAACATGTTTGGCAGGGGTTCTCCTTAAAATCCATACCAGACCTGAAGGACCTGGTATGGATTTTGGGGGGACCCCCACGCCATTTTTTTTTTGCATTTTGGTGGGGGGGGGGTCCCCTTTGAATCCATACTAGACCCAAGGGCCTGGTATGGACCTGGGGGGGACCCCACGCTGTTTTTTTTTTTTTTAATTTTTTTTAGATCCGGCAATGTTTATTTTTTTTACATTTCCTTTAACAACCAGCTATAAGCAGGTTAAAAAAGTAAATTCCCGCAAATTCGCGGTACTTGCGTTTTGGATGCGGGTCCATTGAATTCTATTACATCCAAAACACGTTTTTTGGCCTTGAAAAAAAAATCTGCAGTTGCGTTTAAACTCGTTTTTCACAAAGCCTAAAAATGCCTTCAGACGCCAAAGATTTCCACGTTTCAGACGCGGTACCGGATTTTAGACGCATTTTAGTTTAGAAGCGTTTTTAAAGGTGACCTATTTTTTTACATTGATAAACTCAAAAATTAGGGCAAATGGGGAAAAAACATTAAAAATATATATATATACTGGTATATCAAAAAAAATAATGCAATTGCTTCCATTGCATTGTGGACAATCCACAACTTGGGGCAGCTGACGTGGCAAGTGGACAATCCACAACTTGGGGCAAGTGACACGCTAAATACAACTACACTGCTGCTCTCTCAGCTGCTGATACTCACTCTGGTCTCCAAAAATAGCTGAAATCGTTAATACTGTTTTTGGAGCTTAGGGCGGCTCCTTATGTTTCCTAACTAAACGCATATAGACGCAAATCTGGTAAAACGCGGCATGCAAACGCCACAAAGCGCGCCTTTCTAAACACCGCTTTCAACCTTAGTTCTGAACACTTTGCACCAGTGTCCCGTGTACATGGGGCCTAAAAACACCTATGCCATTTACAGCTCAAAAACGCCATGGTGGCCATGAGGCCATAGGCTAACATGGAGAGACGTTTTTAAGCTGCAAAAAACGCTCAAACAAGCGGCTTGAAAAATGTCCGTGTGCATGTAGCCTTATATTAACCACTTGCGCACTGGCCACTTAAACCCCCTTCCTGCCCAGACCAATTTTCACATTTCAGCGCTGATGCACTTTGAATGACAATTGCGTGCTCATACAACACTGTAACCCAATGAAAATGTATTATTTTTTGGCACACAAATAGAGCTTTCTTTTGGTGCGATTTGATCACCTCTGCGTTTTTATTTTTTTCTATAAATACAAAAGACCGAGTTAAAAAATAAAAAAAATAGATATTTTAACCACTTCAGCACTGGGCCTATTCTGGCACTTCCCTCCTTCATGTAAAAATCATACATTTATGGCTATAAAATTACTTCAAAACCCCAAACACTATATATGGTTTTTTTTAGCAAACACCCTAGGGAATAAGATGGCGGTCATTGCAAATTTTTATCTCGCTCGGTATTTGCGCAATAAATTTTCAAACGCCTTTTTTTTGGGAAATAATAGGATTTTTTACTCACCGTAAAATCCTTTTCTCTGAGTCCATGGACCGACACAGCTTCTCTATTGACAAAGTGGGTATTATCCGTTAATTAGGAGTGACTAGGCAGAAAAACTTGTAAAAAGTGTTGCATCACACCTTCTACAGTACCGCCCAGGGGGCGGACCCTCTGGGTATACCCTCTCAGTCTGCATCTTCGCAGATCAGTTCGTCAAAAAGCAGTACAAACTTAAAAGGAGGGGTGGGTGCTGTGTCGGTCCATGGACTCAGAGAAAAGGATTTTACGGTGAGTAAAAAATCCTATTTACTCTTTCGTCCATGGACCGACACAGCTTCTCTATTGACAAAGTGGGACGTCCCAAAGCAGTGTCAGAGAAAAAACGAGGGGTGGTAACAGCATAAAAATAAACTTCACCCCAAACACAAAACAGCACTCCTCCAACGGAGGAGTTGCAACTCTAAACAGCCGCTTGTAAAACCTTGCGGCCAAAAGAGGCATCCGAAGATGCACCTACATCAATTTTGTAGAATTTTCTGAAAGTGTGAGCGGACGACCAAGTCGCCGCTTTACATAATTGGGAAACAGACGCTTGATGTCGGAAAGCCCAAGAGGCACCTATTGCCCTGGTCGAATGCGCCGTGACAGGAAAGGGGGGCGCCTGACCCTTTAAGGCGTAAGCCTGGATTACTATCTGTCGGATCCACCTAGAGATGGTGGCCGATGAGACTGCTTGGCCCTTCTTGGGACCAGCCACCGAAACAAACAGTGAGTCTGACTTACGGAACAGGGAAGTAGCAGATAGGTAGTAACGGGGGACGGACCGGAGGGGCCACCTGTCGGACCCCCTGCACAAATGTACTCACGAGAGAGTGAGTCGCCAGGGGTCGCTGAAAAAAGACAGCCAGGGCAGATATCTGTCCCTTAAATCGTACTTAGGGCAAGCCCTTGGTCCACCCCATGCTGTAAAAACAGCAGGATTCTGGAAACCAAATAGGTACGCGGATGCCATTTCATTTCCTCACACCTGGAGATGTAGGCCCTCCAAGTGCGGTGATAGACCTTCCTAGAGGACGGTTTTCGAGCACTTCTCATAGTAGAGATTACTGAGTCTGACAGGCCCCGGTCTCTCAGTACCCGGTTCTCAACAGCCATGCTGTTAAAGCCAATGACTGTAAAGCAGGATGGAATATGGGACCTTGCGATAGCAGGTCCTTCCGTAGTGGTAGGCACCAGGGGACGTCTGCTACCAGACGTACTAGATCGTCGTACCAAGAACGCTGAGGCCAATCTGGAGCGATTAGGATCATTGGAATTCCCTCTGCCTCCACTCTGCGGAGCAGAAGAGGAAGAAGCCTTAAGGGAGGGAAGGCATAGATTAGCCGATACTGACCCCACGATGCTACCAACGCGTCCGTTGCGTCTGCCCATGGGTCTCTTGACCGGGCCACAAATCTCAATACCTTCCGATTGAGTCGGGAAGCCAGAAGATCTACGTCTGGTGTGCCCCATCTTTGGCAGAGGAGTTGGAACACCTCCGGGTGTAAGGACCATTCTCCCTGGTCCAGCATCTGGCGGCTCAGGTAGTCCGCCTGCCAGTTTTCCACACCCGGAATGTACACGGCTGACAGTGCCGGTACGCTCCTCTCTGCCCACTTCAGGATGCGAGCGATCTCCGATGCTGCAGCTGAGCTTCTTGTTCCTCCTAGATGATTGACATATGCCACTGCTGTGGCGTTGTCTGACTGGATCCTGACTGGACGCCCTTGCAGTCTCTGAGACCATTTGAAGAGGCACAGCTTGATCGCCCGGATCTCCAGGACATTGATCGGCAGGAGGGCTTCCTCTGGGGTCCAGCGACCCTGCGCCGACTGGACACCCCAGACTCCCCCCCAACCTGTAAGGCTGGCGTCCGTCGTGATCACTATCCAGTAAACCGGAAGAAATGACTTCCCGGCCATTACAGCCGGTGCTGTCAGTCACCATACCAGGGATCTCCTGACTAGGTGGCTCACTCGGATTTGATAATCCAGACATGAAGGGCATCTGTTCCATCTGGACAGAACTTCCTTCTGTAACACTCGAGTGTGGTATTGAACATATGGGACCGCCTCGAAGGAGGCTACCATGAGGCCCAACACTCGCATGCAAAAACGGAGTGACGACCAATTCCTGGAAGTCAGCTGCCGTACTGCAGCCCGGAGGGTCTGCAACTTCTCCACAGGGAGGAATACCTTTGCCTCTGAGGAATCCAGAATCAATCCCAGGTACACTAGGCGTTGAGTGGGCACCAATACTGACTTTTGCGTGTTTAGTATCCAACCACAGTCTCGAAGAGTCTGACAGGTAATGGACACGCTTACCTCTAATTCTGAGCTTGAAGGGGCCTTCAGCAGAAGGTCGTATAAGTAGCCTGTGATAGCGATACCCCACTGTCTTAGAAGTGCCAGAATCGGAGCGAGCACCTTGGTGAACGTCCTGGGTGCTGAGGCAAGGCCCAACGGGAGGGCCACAAACTGGTAGTGGTCCTTCCCGATAGCAAATCGCAGAAACCTCTGGTGTCTGGAGTATATGGGGACATGCAGGTATGCGTCCTTGATGTCCAAGGAGGCCAGAAAGTCCCCCGGATGGAGAGCCGTGACTACAGATCGAACCGACTCCATCCGAAAACTTTGTACCTTCACAAAGCAATTGAGGGCTCTGAGATCCAAGCTTGGACGAACCCCCTCCTTCTTCGGCACAATGAACAGATTTGAGTAAAAACCCCGTTCCAGTTCTGGAACTGGAATAACTACCCCGCGTTCCAGTAGACCCTGGACCGCCCCATACAGGGCCTCCCGACGTGTCGGTAGTAGCTGGAGATTGGAGGTGTTGAATCTGTCCGGTGGACAAGAGAGAAACTATCTTGTAGCCTGAGGAGATTACTTCGCAAACACACCTGTCGGAGATTAGTGCTGTCCACTGAGTCGCGAATTTGCGAAGACGTCTCCCCACCCGAGAGCTGGGTGGGGGTGGACCTTCATGCGGACGCAAATTTGTCCGCAGGCTTATTGGGTATGCGGGACCAGGGACGCTTTTGTCCTTGGGCAGGCGCTTTATCGGCCTGGGGTCTTTTCCCTGTCGCCCTAGGGGGACGAAAAAACCACTTGTGTGCAGTAAAGGAGGGCCCTTGCCCTTGGCGTGGCCCCTTACCCTTGCTAATTTGGGGAAGCAAAGTGCTTTTACTTCCTGTGGCATCCTTGATGATGTCATCCAGAGAAGCCCCAAAAAGTCTGTCACCCTTAAAAGGCAGATCCGAACAGGGCTTTCTTGGAAGTCTGGTCCGCAGACCAGCCTTTTAGCCAGATCAGGTGGCGTATTGCTACTGCATAAACCGAAGTTTTAGACAGCAGGGGAATAGTATTCATGTCTGACTCGCAGACAAACCTAAGGCCCTGGACCAACAGGTCGGCCAATGTTATCTCATCAGGAGGAGCATCTTGCTCCTTAACCCCTGGAGTAGCAATCTTGCCCATTCAGTAAGTGTGTGAGACACTAGGGCCCCCGCCAATGCCGGGCGTACTGCCGAGCCTACCACTGAGTATAGGTAGCAAGCGAGTGCTTCAGCCTTCTTATCCACAGGGTCCTAGAAAACAGGAGCCCCTTCTACAGGAATTGTGGTGGCTCTATTAAGTCTGGACACCGGAGGGTCCACTATAGGGGGGAGAGGTCCATTTCTTCAGAAAACTCTCCTCAAAAGGGGTACCGTACCGCAAACCTCTTTGGGGCTGTAAAGACCCTCAGTGGGTTCTCCCATTCCTTGTATAAGAGTTTATCAAAAGACACACAAGGGAACACCTTAGCAGTGCGGGCAGGTCTATGAAACCCAAGTGGACCGGAGTCTCTGCTGCTTCTGCAGTATTTTCCAATTTTAGCATATCCCGCACTGCAGTAATAAGGTCAGATACCAAAGCCGTCTCGCGTACTGACCTGGACTTTGAGTCATTCTCACTGTCCGGTCACGGTCTGCAGTCTCTGGTGCGTCAGAATCTGGGCCCCGAGCCGTAGCTGGACCTGGTTCTGCACCAGAATTATCCCCAGAAGCTTGCAGGGGATGGGGCGTTTACTACCCCCTGTATTCCCGTGTGCTGCTTCCACCCTGGCAGCAAACGCCTCTAGGATTGCAGTCATAGCGTTCATAGACACCTCAGGGGCACCAGCTGCTAAATCTGGTGTTTCAGGGGAGAAGACATCTGGCTCAGATGCCATGCTGACCACACGCTGACACTCACAGGGCTCCAGGCAAGATATCAATAGGCCACCCTCCTGTGCTGCAGAGAGGCCGGGTCACCCAGAGGACTCACCACCCTGGATAGGTACTGCTATGCTGCGCCTGTGATGCTGTCCCCTCTGCTGCTGTGTCAGTCTGCTTCTTTTATCAGCACTGCCTGTGTGAATTTTCGCGCCAGTGTAATGCACCCTAGAGGCCGGAGGCTCTCGAAAAATGGTTGCCAAAAACGTCTGTATGGAAGATAATGTGGGCTCTAAGAAAATGGCTGCCGACAGAAGATAGAGGTCAAGCAGCCATAGCCCACAAAAAGATGGCCGCCGAACGGCAATATCTGCATACAGGGTGGACAAACATGGCCGCCGATCAGCTGATAGGGGCCAGTGGGTGTGGCCGAACCACAGGAAGATGGCCGCCGGGCAGTCACAAGAGGCCAAACTTGGCATGGACCACCTCAAAATGGCCGCCGACAGCATGGAGGAGGAAGGACACAAACACAGGTAAGAAAAAATGACATTTCTTTTAAATGTTAGTTACAGCCAGCCCCGCTCCAGTGGGACCCCCTAGGTGACCCCCAGCACCCAGCAACCTTTAGCTAGAAGCCCAGGGAGGAGGGAAAGGCAGGGAGAGAGGGAAGAAAGGGGCCACAACCACTTACTTGATCTCTCCAGGAATGTCCAGCTAAATCACCCAGCCGAGGCAGGGGAGTTTTACTTACCTATCCTGCATGTATTCTGCTGGAAGACATTCCAAACAGATCATCGTCCGCGCACGGAAGGTGACTGTTGGCCAGGCATGCTGTGATTGGACCCAGAAGGGACGATCATATGTATGCCCTGGAGCATGACGCTCACCGGACAGGCTGCTGCGACTCGGCCGTAAGGTCAGCCGAAGCTGAGCGGTCCGATGCAAGCCTTGGAGCATAAGCTCACCGGCCAGGCTGCTGCGACTCGGCCGTAAGGTCAGCCGAAGCTGAGCGGTCCGATGCAGGCCCTGGAGCGTAAGCTCACCGGCCACCCGTGGAGCGACGGGCATGTCGTGGAAAACCCAGCGCGTAGCTAGGGTCGGCACACGCTCGATGGCCGAAACTGGGGAGACTACAAGGATCGAGGATCCAGCCTGTCACCCAGTCGGCAGTTGATCGAAGATCGCAGGAAACAACAAATGTAAAAAAATATATCTTTTTTCCCCGGACCAATGGGCCCGAAGGGAGCCATGTCCTACTCCTTGCTAGACAGAAAAAAACTGATCTGCGAAGATGCAGACTGAGAGGGTATACCCAGAGGGTCCGCCCCCTGGGCGGTACTGTAGAAGGTGTGATGCAACACTTTTTACAAGTTTTTCTGCCTAGTCACTCCTAATTAACGGATAATACCCACTTTGTCAATAGAGAAGCTGTGTCGGTCCATGGACGAAAGAGTAAAATGGTTTCATGAATGTAAAAAAATTACAAAACAGTAAAGTTAGCCCAATTTTTTGGGATAATGTGAAAGATGTTGTTATGTTGAGTAAATAGATACCTAACATGTCACGCTTTAAAATTGCGCACACTCATGGAACACCACCAAACTTCAGTACTTAAAAATCTCCCTAGGCGATGCTTTAACATTTTTTACACGTTACCATTTTGGCATTACAGAGGAGGTCTAGTGCTAGAATTATTGCACTCGTTCTAACGCACGCAGCAATACCTCACATGAGTGGTTTGAACGGCGTTTACATATGTGGGCGGGACTTGCGTGTGTGTTCGCTTATGAGCGTGAGCTACCGGGGACACGGGTGTTTTTTCTTTTTTTTGATTATTTTTATTTTTTGTATTTCTCTTTTTGTTTTTTCCTTTTTTGTATTTCTTACTTTTTTTTTACCTTTTTAGTTTTTTGGATCACTTTTTTTCCTATTACAAGGAATGTAAACATCCCTTGTAATAGGAATCTATTGTGACAGGTCCTCTTTATGGAGAGATGCAGGGTCAATAAGACCCCACATCTCTCCTCCAGGCTGGAAAGCATGAGATCGGTCAAAAAAATTCACCAATCTCATGCTGACAGCCTCCGACGGTCATAGAGATGACTGGTATGGGGTCTTCCAGATTCCGATAAGCCCCCCGCCCGCAGACCCCCACAACCACCGGGCAAGGGTTGTGGGGATGAGGCCCTTGTCCCCATCAACATGGGGACATCCTCCCCATGTTGAGGGCATGTGGCCTGGTATGGTTCAGGAGGGGGGGGGCGATATCTTGTCCCCCCCTCTTTCCCTGCGGCCGGCCAGGTTGCATGCTCGGTTAAGGGCCTGGTGTGGATTTTTGGGGGGACTCCACGCCATTTTTTTTTATTTGGGGTGGAGTTCCCCTTAAAATCCACACCAGATCTGAAGGGCCTGGTATGGATATTTGGGGGAATCACATGCATTTTTTTTGTTAAATTTGTGGCGGGGTTCCCCTTAATATCTATTCCAGACCTGAAGAGCCTGGTAATGGAATTTGGGGGACCCCCACGCTTTTTTTTTTTTATCAAAGATTTTCAATGACTTTTCTCTATATTGCCGGGAGCCGACAATTCATTATAGCCGCGGGTGCTTTTAAATGCCTTTTTTTAGAAATGTAATTTTGCTGGCGCACTGGCAAGTTCAGAGCTGCGCCTGTTCAACTTATGCAAATTGACTTAGGTGACTTGACATTTACTAAGATTTTGCCGGCGCAGTGTCTTGGCGCAAGAAAACAAGGAAAATTCCCGCGCTGAGCTCAAAAAATAGGATTTTTATAACAGCTTACCTGTAAAATCCTTTTCTTGGAGTACATCACGGGACACAGAGCGGCATAGTCATTACTATGTGGGTTATATAGTTTACCTTCAGGTGCTGGCACTGGCAACTTCCAAACCGGAAGTACCCTCCCCTATATAAGCCCCTCCCATCCGGGAGCACCTCAGTTTTGTAGCAAAGCAATAAGTGTCCCCAAAAGAGGGGTGGGAGCTCTGTGTCCCGTGATGTACTCCAAGAAAAGGATTTTACAGGTAAGCTGTTATAAAAATCCTATTTTCTTTCTTGTACATCACGGGACACAGAGCGGCATAGTCATTACTATGTGGGATGTCCTAAAGCAATGCCAATGAGGGGGGGGGGGTACACCATACATAAGCTGAGCGCTATCAGACATGAGGATCTTTTGCGGCCTGCAACACACTGCGCCCAAAGGCGACATCCTCCTGACTTCTAACGTCCACCTGGTAGAACCTAGTAAACGTGTGTACTGAAGACCATGTTGCGGCCTTACAGATTTGAGCCAGGGAGGCCTAGTGATGCACTGCCCATGAAGTTCCAACTGCTCTTGTGGAGTGCGCCTTAACTTTGAACGGAGGCGGTCTCCTTCTCAAGCCATAGGCTTGCATAATGACCTGTCGAATCCACTTGGCTAAAGTAGATTTTGACGCTGCCTGACCCTTTCTGGGGCCATCCGGCAGAATAAACAAAGTATCCGTTCTGCGAATCTGAGCAGTGGCTTTTAGATAAGCTTTAACTGCTCTTACTACATCCAAAGAATGTAATAACTTTTCCTCTACCGAACTAGGCTTGAGGGAAAAAAGAAGGAAGAACCACATCTTGGTTCAAATGAAACCTCGATACCACCTTGGGAAGAAAGGCTGGATGAGGACGTAACACTACTCTGTCCTTATGGATAACCAGATATGGCTCCCTACAGGACATAGCGGCTAATTCCGACACTCTTTTAGCCGAACAAATGGCTACTAGAGAAATCAATTTTCTGGTGAGAAGAACCAGGGAAATATGCTGTAATGGTTCAAATGGTTGTTTCTGTAGAACCAACAGAACCAGGTTTAAGTCCCATGGACATATGGGAATATTAACCGGAGGGCTAATACGCATCACTCCTTGTATAAAGGCTTTGACTAGTGAATGCGAAGCCAAGGGCCTCTGGAAAAATATTGACAAGGCCGAAATCTGACCCTTGATAGTACTCAAGGCAAGCTTCCTATCTACAGCCCACTGTAGGAAGTCCAGAATCCTACCTATTACGTACTTACGTGGATGCCATTTCTTGGCTTCACACCAGGCGATGTACGCCTTCCAGATTCTATAGTAGATCTGCCTGGATACCGGCTTCCTGGCATTGATCATGGTAGATACCACAGGATTAGAGAGACCTCTCTTTTTTAGAATGTGGGCTTCAATAGCCAGGCCGTCAAACCTAGGGCTGGTAAGGAAGGGTGGTATATCGGTCCTTGCGAAAGCAGGTCCGGACGATGTGGGAGGGTCCAAGGACTCCCCACAGACATTTTTACAATCTCCGCGTACCATGCTCTTCGGGGCCACCAGAATCACTGGTTTCTTTTCTACCCTGATTCTGCGGAGTAATCAAGGTAACAATTGTGGCGGTGGGAATGCATATATCAGCTTGAACTGATCCCAAGGGAACACTAGGGCATCCGAGCCGCAAGCTAGGGGATCCCTTGTCCAAGAGACAAACCTGTCCACTTTTGCGTTGAATCTGGATGCTAGCAGATCTACATCCGGTGTTCCCCACCGCTGACATATTGTCCGGAAAACCTCGGGATGAAGGGACCATTCCCCTGGGCATAATTGTTGGCGACTTAGAAAGTCCGCCTTCCAATTCTCCACTTCTGGAATGAATACCGCAGATATGGCTGGGACATATCTTTCTGCCCATTTCAGGATGCAATTTACTTCCCTCTGGGCTGCACGACTCCTGGTGCCACCCTGATGATTGATATATGCCACTGCCGTGGCATTGTCCAATTGAATTCTGACAGGGGACCCTTGGAGTTTGGATGTCCATGCTACTAGGGCATACCGGGCTGCTCGTATCTCTAAGAGATTGATGGGCAGGGCCTTTTCTGCATCCGACCATCTGCCCTGGAGAGACCATTGCTCCAGTACTGCTCCCCAGCCTATAAGGCTGGCATCTGTAGTGACCACCTTCCAAGAAATCGGACTGAAGGATTTCCCTTTTTCCAGATTCTGGGGAACCAACCACCAACGGAGGCTTTTGCGAACGGAAGGGGACAAGGACATTGGTAAGTCTAGGGCCTGAACTCTTTTGTTCCAGGCTGACAGTATGGCCCTTTGCAAATTCCTTGAATGGAATTGACCGTAGGGTACTGCTTCGAATGATGCCACCATTTTTCCCAGCAGCCTCATGCACAGGCGTATGGATGGCTGTCTTTTTGTACCCACTAGGTGGATCAAATCTCTCAAAGACGACACCTTTTCTTGAGGCAAGAAAATTTTTCTCTGGTCTGAATCCAGCCTTAGCCCCAAGTATTCCAGACTTTTGACTGGTTTTAGGGCTGACTTGTCTCGGTTGATAATCCAACCGTGATATTCCAGATACTCGATTGTCTCGTGAACAACCACTTCTAGTTTTTCCACTGAGTGGTCTATCAGCAACAAGTCGTCTAGATATGCCATTATCGTTACACCTCGTGTTCTTAGATTGGCCAATAATGGGGCCAGAATTTTTGTGAACACTCGTGGTGCTGTGGCCAGACCGAAGGGTAAGGCTCTGAACTGAAAATGGCGCCCTTCTACCGCAAAGCGTCAAAATTTTTGGTGGACTGGAAAGATGGGAATGTGCAAATAAGCATCTTTGATGTCGATCGAGGCTAACCATTCCTCCCCTTGTAGGGCAGTGGCCACCGATCAGATCGACTCCATTCGGAAAGTCCTGATACGTAGGAATTTGTTTAGCCCTTTTAGATTTAATATGGGCCTCACGTCCCCGTTTGGCTTCGGGACTGTAAAGAGGTTTGAGTAAAACCCGAACCCCCATTCTTCCAGGGGAACCTCTATAATTACTGCTTGGAGCAATAATTGTTCTAGTGCCAACAGGAGGGATCCTCTCTTCTGGGGATCCCTTGGCACGTTTGACCTTATAAAATGGGAAGGAGGGGAGTCTTTTAACTCCAATTTGTATCCCAGACTTACTGCGGAGAGCACCCATCTGTCTCTGATCGTGTCCCGCCAGGTCTTTGCGAACAACTGAAGTCTTCCCCCCACCCGATTGAGTGGGGGCAACCCTTCATGCATTTGACTTTGGGGGAGGTTTTGTACCTCTCCTGATCCAGGGTTTCTTGTTACCCTGCAATTGTCCCTGATTTTTACCCCCGGGATTTGACCGAGGAGGCCGTCGGAACTGTTTCACAGCCGATGTCCTAGGGACTGGAGAAGCAGGCCTCTTAAAAGAGGGACCTCTAACTCTGTTTTTAACCGGCAAAAGTGTACTTTTACCGCTGGAAATTTTCTGGATATATTTGTCCAGGTCTTCCCCGAATAAGCGTTCACCATGAAATGGGAAGCTGACCAGCAATTTTTTACAGGGAGCTTCAGCAGACCAGTTTTTGAGCCACAGAAGCCTGCGCATATGTACTACAGACAGCGTAAGGCGGGAGGCCTGATGGATTGAATCCTTTATAGCGTCAACCGCCAAGCATAAGGCTCTAGGTAGATCAGCTAGGGCAAGAGCCTGCTGATCTGGCAAGTCTCTTAAGACCTGTTTCAACTGATCCTTCACTGCTTGGCAGACCCCAATAGCTGCCACTGCTGGTTGTGTCACCAAGCCTGCTGTAGCAAAAGCAGATTTTAATAAGGACTCTAATTTTTTATCTATTGGGTCCTTGAACATTTGGACATTATCCACTGGACATGTCAGTGATTTATTCACACAAGAGATGGCTGCGTCCACTGTAGGGACCCTCCATTTTTTGATGAACTTATCCTCCATGGGATAGACCACCTGAAATCTCTTGGGAGGAGTAAATATTTTATCAGGATGCTCCCAATCCTGGTAAATGAGCCCTTCCAGTAAAGGATGGATTGGAAAGGAACAAACAGTCTGGGGAGCTTTTAGCGACCCCAACGAGGAGACAGAAGTGGATGATGGCTCCGCAAGGGGCATTTTAAATGCTGATCGGACCATGTTAGTCAGGGACTGAACCCATAATCTTTCAGCATGTGATGCTGAGAATGGCTCTTCCACTGTTGATTCCTCTACAACAGAATCGACCTCATCCTGATCCCCTTCAGGTAGGTCGATCCCTGTATGGGACTGTTGCTCTGCTAACAGGTACTCTGAGGGAGGAGACGGAGATCGAGCGCTCTTTCCCTGTGACAGGGAAGCAGCGATCAATGTTGACAATCTCTCTTCCAGCCCTCCCAGAGCCGAGGAAAAAACCTCCTCCGTTACATACACAGGAGCAGGTGAACTGAGGACAGCCACAGTACCAGGTACTCCTGAGGGTGCTCTACGGTCACTAACCTCTGATTCTTCAGGGGAGATTGGTGCAGCCGAAGCATGCCCAAGATCCTCAGAGCCCGATGGAGACCCCCTATGCTTCCTGGGATTTTTAGTCCCGGAGTTTTTAGACGGCATATTCCTAAGCCCAAAGCTGAGGTATTCCAGCAGAAATACACCACTTACTGACAATAGTCTAGCACAATTGCTGCTATAAAAACAGTTGGTGTCTACTAAATGTGCCTTTCTATGGGGATGCCTGCATCAACCGCTTGCTGTATGCCTTTTTTAAATGTTGCCAGCTCTGTCTCTGTACTCCATAGCCAGCTCACAACACATAATTGTGCCTTTTAACATGCTGGGACGCCCGCACATGCGCAGAAGCGCTGCGGCGCGCACAGAGCGTCATCCCCCAAGCTCCGCCCCCTTTCCCAGCTCATCCTCTATATATAGAGGCGCGTGCACGTGCGCCTTCGGCGCTCTTTTTTGAAAAGGGAAACTAAGGACAGGAGACAGGGCCCTTTGCCGCAGGCCGGGGGATGGACGAGCATTGCAACATGGCAGAGGAAGCAGTTTCCCACAAGAGAACTCACCATCTGCCTGGACTTGCTCTGATTAAAAGAAACCAGTCCACATGACAAGAAACGTTCCACAGCGGCCTCTAGTGGATTAACACAGGTACCGCAGTCTATATATTTTTTTTTCTTGACCACTATTAAAAATATTACATTTTTTAGTAGTTACAGGCATGCATAGATATTTAGCGGGAATACCGTTAGGTAACAGGCAGAAAGACATATTAGGCTTGGGGGTCCCCTCAATAGAACCAAGTTCCTGAGGGGCCCCCACTTACCTTTTCCCCGCCGCAGGACTCTGTTTGGTCCACAGAAGCTCAAACTTCACCTATCACGGCAGGCATTGTAATTAAACCTTCAGGGACCGGGTTCCCAAGGATTCCACTCCCCTGGACCTGTATAGCACCCTGCACAGAAAACATCTTGGTCGTGGGTATGACCAGAGCTCTGGATCCCAGGGTCCAGCTCTCCTAAGAGAAGCATTACAGGCAAAACCTTGCTCTTCTCTGCAAGGCCCGGGTACCGACCGTTTAGCTATGAAGCTTTTTTGGTCGGATCCGGAATAGCTTACTGAGGCCCAAAAGAACCTGTACGCAAGCTCAGTGAAAAACACATGTTACTTCTTGGCCAACACCTTAGACACTGGCAAAAAACTGAGGTGCTCCCGGATGGGAGGGGCTTATATAGGGGAGGGTACTTCCGGTTTGGAAGTTGCCAGTGCCAGCACCTGAAGGAAAACTATATAACCCACATAGTAATGACTATGCCGCTCTGTGTCCCGTGATGTACGAGAAAGAAAAACCTCTCGCAGCTCGAATCGGACTTGCCGGCGCAGCGGGCTGGTTTTGAAAAAGTTACTTTCTCACTCTATTTTGGGCATATTAGTTATTTGGGCAGGTGTCACTATACTTCCTCACATCACCCCCATTATATTCTCACTTCCAGCTTCTTTATATTTAGAGTTTAACATGCCGTGCGCCAGGTCCATAGTGGTGCACTAAGCGCCTCCTCCCGCCCGCCGACAACACTATAGTAAATGGCAAATAGGGCTGCGCTACAGGCGCTAATGTTTTGTAAATACCAAAACAGCCATTGCGCGCACAGATGCGCCGATACTCATGGCGCAAACATTTTGTAAATCAGCCCCAATGTTTCTATTTCATGTTGGGAAGCAACTTTCATGTTGTGTTGGGGAGGTCTTAAATAAAATTTGGCGAATAGAACAGCATCGAAGACCACCATGAAGCCCAGAATCGAAAGCCTGAGTGTGAGAGCTTAGAGAGACTAGAACGACGCACAGGTATTCCAGGTGGATAAAGGGTTGGAGAGCAAATTTGTGAAAGTATATTTCTGTGTTGCGTTTATTAAAAATATGATTTTTATTATATTAATCAGACATAGGATACATGGGACACTTTTACAATAGTGAGTTGGTCAGATTACTGTCATTTTTTTGGTTTGAGTAGATTTCTCAAACAAATGCTGTTTTCATACAATGGGGTTAGATACCATTGTTGTATTCAACAGGATAGCTACAGTAAACAAGTAAGACATTACTTGTTTGAGATTTCTTTCAGCTCTCAAACTGAAAGAATGTCTGTTAGATTACTGACAGGTTTGGTTTGAGTAGACAATAGGTAGATAGCATTGTTGTATTCAACAGTCCATTGTTGAATACAGCTACAGTAAACAGGTATGTTTTCTGTTTGGTAACTCAGCCTGACACATAAAAGCAGGCATAAGCTAGGACACATACACACACATCATGCTGCTTTAACATCAGAAGAAGCCACTCATCATAAGAAGAAGATGCCTGGTCACCAGCAATGGAGATCATGAACATAGCGTAATCGAAGTTAAGTAATCTTTAACTGTATTTGTACTGTCATAGACCATAGGCTGTTCATTTGCTAGGCATTTTTCTTGTTATAGAGATCTGTCAGTCTTGTATTGTATTCCTAAGATTGTAATAGTTGTATGTACAGCATATTTGTATAGTAAAAGCACATTTACACACTGCAGAAGTCTCAGCTTCCTTGTTATACCACAGAGTAACCTTGATGGATAGACGCAAGCAAAACAATTTCCCAGCTAAAAACCTGAAGCATCTGAATAGTCTTGCGGTCCTTTGCAGATGGGTGGAAGGGAGCAGAGTCCATCACAAGAAGGCCGTTTAGATACCCTTTGACGCGAATGCCACAGGTTCTTAAGAGGCAAATGGGGTGCAAGCACCTTTGTGAATGCCCTGAAATCTAAGGATAGGCCAAAGGGCAGTGCATGCAGAAAGCGCCAAAAAGGTGTGTAGACGGGAATGTCAAAGGATGCAAAGCATACCCCTTGCTTCAGAAAGTTAAGAACAGACCTTATTTATTCCATACAAATGTTTGGAATTTGTGATTTTAGGTCTAGGATAAGATGAATAGAAACAGGTTTGAATAGAAGCCCTTGAACCTGTCCTCCAAATGAACTTGAAAGACTACTCCTTGGTACAAGAGCTGGTATATCTGAGAAGAAAAGCAGTTATGGGGTAGAGTTTGAAACTTTATTTTGAACCCCTATGAAACCACCAATTAAAACCCAAAGTCTTTGATGTCTGTGACCCAGAGAGACAAACTTTTACACAAAGTCACTAAATGATATATTGCTCAAACATGCCGTGGGTATATGTGAAATTACACCTCAAAAATACATTCTGCTGCTTCTCCTGAGTATGTGGATACCACGTGTGAGACTTTTTGGCAGTCTAGCCTGAAAACCAATCACCTTCAGGCTTTCTAAGGACATAAATTCTTGAAATCACTCCTCACAACCCATCACAGTTTCAGAGGTCTAGAAATGCCAAGATAGCACAACCCTCCCTCTCCCTCCCCCAAATGACCCCTTTTCAGAAAGTAGACACCCCAAGCTATTTGCTGAGAGGCATGTTGAGTATTTTGCAGCTCTCACTTTTTGTCACAAAGTTTTGAAAATTGAAAAAAGAATAAAAAGACATTCCTTTTCTTTCTTCCTTTTCCAAAACAAATGAGCAGCAAAATACTCACTATGCCTCTTAGCAAAAAGATTGGGGTGTCTACTATCCAAAATGGGGTCATTTGGGGGTGTTTTGTGCTATCTTGACATTTCATTGCCTCTGAAACTGATAGGTAGTGGAGTAAAAACACAATTTTACGCCCTTAGAAAGCCCGTAGGCGGTGATTGGTTTTTGGGGTTCTGTACGCATCTAATCTCCCAAAGTCTCATACATGTGGTATCCCCGTACTCAGGAGAAGCAGCAGAATGTATTTCGGGGTGTAATTTTACATATACCCATGCCATGTGTAAGCATATATATATATTTTAGTGACAACTTTGTGTAAAAAATAAAATATATATTTTTTAAATTTTCCCGAAACTTGTGGCAAAATATTAAATATTCCATGGACTCAACATGCCTGTCAGCAAATAGCTTGGGGTGTCTAACTGTGCTGGCATTTTATGCCCAACATTACAAGCTTATGCCACACATCACCCACTCTTCTAACCAATTGAACACAAAACCCTGACACTTTGTTTATATGAAAAATAGGATTTTTATAACAGCTTACCTGTAAAATCCTTTTCTTGGAGTACATCACGGGACACAGAGCGGCATAGTCATTACTATGTGGGTTATATAGTTTACCTTCAGGTGCTGGCACTGGCAACTTCCAAACCGGAAGTACCCTCCCCTATATAAGCCCCTCCCATCCGGGAGCACCTCAGTTTTGTAGAAAAGCAATGTGTCCCCAAAAAAGGGGTGGGAGCTCTGTGTCCCGTGATGTACTCCAAGAAAAGGATTTTACAGGTAAGCTGTTATAAAAATCCTATTTTCTTTCTCGTACATCACGGGACACAGAGCGGCATAGTCATTACTATGTGGGACGTCCCAAAGCAATGCCCAATGAGGGGGGGGGGGGATACACCATACATAAGCTGAGCGCTATCAGACATGAGGATCTTTTGCGGCCTGCAACACACTGCGCCCAAAGGCGACATCCTCCTGACTTCTAACGTCCACCTGGTAGAACCTAGTAAACGTGTGTACTGAAGACCATGTTGCGGCCTTACAGATTTGAGCCAGGGAGGCCTGGTGATGCACTGCCCATGAAGTTCCAACTGCTCTCGTGGAGTGCGCCCTAACTTTGAACGGAGGCGGTCTCCTTCGCAAGCCATAAGCTTGCATAATGACCTGTCGAATCCACTTGGCTAAAGTAGATTTTGATGTTGCCTGACCCTTTCTGGGGCCTTCCGGCAGAATAAACAAAGTATCCGTTCTGCAAATCTGAGCAGTGGCTTTTAGATAAGCTTTAACTGCTCTTACTACATCCAAAGAATGTAATAACTTTTCCTCTACCGAACTAGGTTTGGGGAAAAAGGAAGGAAGAACCACATCTTGGTTCAAATGAAACCCTGATACCACCTTAGGAAGAAAGGCTGGATGAGGACGTAACACTACTCTGTCCTTATGGATAACCAGATATGGCTCCCTACAGGACATAGCGGCTAATTCCGACACTCTTTTAGCCGAACAAATGGCTACTAGAAAAATCAATTTCCTGGTGAGAAGAACCAAGGAAATGTGCTGTAATGGTTCAAATGGTTGTTTCTGTAGAACCAACAGAACCAGGTTTAAGTCCCATGGACATATGGGAATATTAACCGGAGGGCTAATACGCATCACTCCTTGTATAAAAGCTTTGACTAGTGAATGCAAAGCCAAGGGCCTTTGAAAAAATATTGACAAGGCCGAAATCTGACCCTTGATAGTACTCAAGGCAAGCTTCCTATCTACAGCCCACTGTAGGAAGTCCAGAATCCTACCTATTACGTACTTACGTGGATGCCATTTCCTGGCCTCACACCAAGCGATGTACGCCTTCCAGATTCTATAGTAGATCTGCCTGGATACCGGCTTCCTGGCATTGATCATGGTAGCTACCACAGGATTAGAGAGACCTCTCTTTTTTAGAATGTGGGCTTCAATAGCCAGGCCGTCAAACCTAGGGCTGGTAAGGAAGGGTGGTATATCGGTCCTTGCGAAAGCAGGTCCGGACGATGTGGGAGGGTCCAAGGACTACCCACAGACATTTTTACAATCTCCGCGTACCATGCTCTTCGGGGCCACGCTGGAGCCACCAGAATCACTGGTTTCTTTTCTACCCTGATTCTGCGGAGTAATCGAGGTAACAATTGTGGTGGTGGGAATGCATATATCAGCTTGAACTGATCCCAAGGGAACACTAGGGCATCCGAGCCGCAAGCTAGGGGATCCCTTGTCCAAGAGACAAACCTGTCCACTTTTGCGTTGAATCTGGATGCTAGCAGATCTACATCCGGTGTTCCCCACCGCTGACATATTGTCCGGAAAACCTCGAGGTGAAGGGACCATTCCCCTGGGCATAATTGTTGGCGACTTAGAAAGTCCGCCCTCCAATTCTCCACTCCTGGAATGAATACCGCGGATATGGCTGGGACATATCTTTCTGCCCATTTCAGGATGCAATTTACTTCCCTCTGGGCTGCACGACTCCTGGTGCCACCCTGATGATTGATATATGCCACTGCCGTGGCATTGTCCGATTGAATTCTGACAGGGGACCCTTGGAGTTTGGATGTCCATGCTACTAGGGCATACCGGGCTGCTCGTATCTCTAAGAGATTGATGGGCAGGGCCTTTTCTGTATCCGACCATCTGCCCTGGAGAGACCATTGCTCCAGTACTGCTCCCCAGCCTATAAGGCTGGCATCTGTAGTGACCACCTTCCAAGAAATCGGACTGAAGGATTTCCCTTTTTCCAGATTCTGGGGAACCAACCACCAACGGAGACTCTTGCGAACGGAAGGGGACATTGGTAAGTCTAGGGCCTGAACTTTTTTGTATGGCCCTTTGCAAATTCCTTGAATGGAATTGACCGTAGGGTACTGCTTCGAATGATGCCACCATTTTTCCCATCAGCCTCATGCACAGCTGTCTTTTTGTACCCACTAAGTGGATCACAAATCTCTCAAAGACGACACCTTTTCTTGAGGCAGAACATTTTTCTCTGGTCTGAATCCAGCCTTAGCCCCAAGTATTCCAGACTTTTGACTGGTTTTAGGGCTGACTTGTCTCGGTTGATAATCCAACCGTGAGATTCCAGATACTTGACTGTCTCGTGAACAACCACTTCTAGTTTTTCCACTGAGTGGTCTATCAGCAACAAGTCGTCTAGATATGCCATTATCGTTACACCTCGTGTTCTTAGATTGGCCAATAATGGGGCCAGAATTTTTGTGAACACTCGTGGTGCTGTGGCCAGACCGAAGGGTAAGGCTCTGAACTGAAAATGGCGCCATTCTACTGCAAAGCGTAGAAATTTTTGGTGGACTGGAAAGATGGGAATGTGCAAATAAGCATCTTTGATGTCGATCGAGGCTAACCATTCCTCCCCTTGTAGGGCAGTGGCCACCGATCGGATCGACTCCATCCAGAAAGTCCTGATATGTAGGAATTTGTTTAGCCCTTTTAGATTTAATATGGGCCTCACGTCCCCGTTTGGCTTCGGGACTGTAAAGAGGTTTGAGTAAAACCTGAACCCCTATTCAGGGGAACCTCCATAATTACTCCTTGGAGCAATAGTTGTTCTAGTGCCAACAGGAGGGATCCTCTCTTCCGGGGATCCCTTGGCACGTTTGACCTCATAAAATGGGAAAGAGGAGAGTCTTTTAACTCCAATCTCTTCCCAGACTTACTGCGGAGAGCACCCATCTGTCTCTGATCGTGTCCCGCCAGGTCTCTGCGAACAACTGGAGTCTTCCCCCCACCCGATTGAGTGGGGGCAACCCTTCATGAATTTGACTTGGGGGGAGGTTTTGTACCTCTCCTGACCCAGGGTTTCTTGTTATCCTGCGATTGTCCCTGATTTTTTACCCCCTGGATTTGACCGAGGAGGCCGTCGGAACTGTTTCACAGCCAATGTCCTAGGGACTGGAGAAGCAGGCCTCTTAAAAGAGGGACCTCTAACTCTGTTTTTAACCGGCAAGAGTGTACTTTTACCGCTGGAAATTTTCTGGATATATCTGTCCAGGTCTTCCCCGAATAAGCGTTCACCATGAAATGGGAAGCTAACCAGGATTTTTTTACAGGGAGCTTCAGCAGACCAGTTTTTGAGCCATAGAAGCCTGCGCATATGTACTACAGACAGCGTAAGGCGGGAGGCCTGGTGGATTGAATCCTTTATGGCATCAACCGCAAATCATAAGGCTCTAGGTAGATCAGCTAGGGCAAGAGCCTGCTGATCTGGCAAGTCCCTTAAGACCTGTTTCAACTGATCCTTCCCTGCTTGGCAGACCCCAATAGCTGCCACTGCTGGTTGTGTCACCAAGCCTGCTGTAGAGAAAGCAGATTTTAATAAGGACTCCAATTTTTTATCTATTGGGTCCTTGAACATTTGGACATTATCTACTGGACATGTCAGTGATTTATTCACACAAGAGATGGCTGCGTCCCCTGTAGGGACCCTCCATTTTTTTGATGAACTTATCCTCCATGGGATAGACCACCGGAAATCTCTTGGGAGGAGTAAATATTTTATCAGGATGCTCCTAATCCTGGTAAATGAGCCCTTCCAGTAAAGGATGGATTGGAAAGGAACAAACAGTCTGGGGGGCTTTTAGCGACCCCAACGAGGAGACAGAAGTGGATGATGGCTCCGCAAGGGGCATTTTAATGCTGATCGGACCATGTTAGTCAGGGACTGAACCCATAATCTTTCAGCATGTGATGCTGAGAATGACTCTTCCACTGTTGATTCCTGTACAACAGAATCAACCTCATCCTGATCCCCTTCAGGTAGGTCGATCCCTGTATGGGACTGTTGCTCTGCTAACAGGCACTCTGAGGGAGGAGACGGAGATCGGGCGCGCTTTCCCTCTGACAGGGAAGCAGCGATCAATGTCCAGTCCTCCCAGAGCTGAGGAAAAAACCTCCTCTGTTATATACACAGGAGCAGGTGAACTGAGGACAGCCACAGTACCAGGTACTCCTGAGGGTGCTCTACGGTCACTAACCTCTGATTTTTCAGGGGAGATTGGTGCAGCCGAAGCATGCCCAAGATCCTCAGAGCCCGATGGAGACCCCCTATGCTTCCTGGGATTCTTAGTCCCGGAGACTTTAGACGGCATATTCCTAAGCCCAAAGCTGAGGTATTCCAGCCGAAATACACCACTTACTGACAATAGTCTAGCACAATTGCTGCTATATAAACAGTTGGTGTCTACTAATGTGCCTTTCTATGGGGATGCCTGCATCAACCGCCTGCTGTATGCCTTTCTAAATGTTGCCAGCTCTGTTTCTGCCTTCCATAACCAGCTAACAACACCTGATTGTGCTTTTTATCATGCTGGGACGCCCGCACATGCGCAGAAGCGCTGCGGCGCGCACAGAGCGTCATCCAACAAGCTCCGCCCCTTTTTCCAGCTCAGCTCTATAAATAGAGGCGCGTGCGCACGCGCGCGGGCACGTGCGCCTTCGGCGCTCTTTTTGAAAAGGAACTAGGGACAGAAGCCAGGGCCCTGTTTGCCACAGGGCCGGGGGATGGACGAGCATTGCAACATGGCAGAGGAAACAGTTTCCCATCCAGAGAACTCACCAACTGCCTGGATTTTGACTTGAAAAGAAAAAATCCACATGACAAGAAAACAACGTTCCACAGCGGCCTCTAGTGGTTTAACACAGGTACCGCGGTTTAACCATTTTTTTTTTTTCTTGACCACTCTTAAAATTATTACATTTTTTAGTAGTTACAGGCATGCACAGATATTTAGCGGGAATACCGTTAGGTAACAGACAAAGACATAGTAGGCTTGGGGGTCCCCCAATAGAACCAAGTTCCTGAGGTGCCCCCCACTTACCTTTTCCCCGCCGCAGGACTCTGTTTGGTCCACAGAAGCCCAAACTTCACCTATCACGGCAGGCATTGTAATTAAACCTTCAGGGACCGGGTTCCCAAGGATTCCACTCCCCTGGACCTGTATAGCACCCTGCACAGAAAACATCTTGGTCGTGGGTATGACCAGAGCTCTGGATCCCAGGGTCCAGCCCTCCTAAGAGAAGCATTACAAGCAAAACCTTGCTCTTCTCTGCAAGGCCCAGGTACCGACCGTTTAGCTATGAAGCTTTTTTGGTCGGATCCGGAATAGCTTACTGAGGCCCAAAAGAACCTGTACGCAAGCTCAGTGAAAAACACATGTTACTTCTTGGCCAACACCTTAGACACTGGCAAAAAAACTGAGGTGCTCCCGGATGGGAGGGGCTTATATAGGGGAGGGTACTTCCGGTTTGGAAGTTGCCAGTGCCAGCACCTGAAGGTAAACTATATAACCCACATAGTAATGACTATGCCGCTCTGTGTCCCGTGATGTACGAGAAAGAAAACGGTATAGAGCTGAATTGGTCTTCCTGCAAGAGACCCATCTTACCCACGAATCAAATGTGTAACTATACTCGGCAAATTTTCCGACATGGTATTATGGTGACACAATAACAAAAAGAGCAAGGGGAGTGGCAATAGGGTTTGCTAAAGGGATACGGTTCAAATTGGAGGAAAGGATGATTGACCCAGAAGGAAGATTCCTCTTCCTAAAGGGCAAACTGAACGAAATGGAATGCACACTGGCAAACATCTATTCCCCCAATAGAAACCCAATAAAATACCTAAAAGAAATTTTAGGAAAGTTAATGGATTTCAAGTAGGGATGCACCGAATGGGATTTTTGGTGCCGAAACCAATACTGAAAATAAAAATTTCAGGATCCCGAAACCGAATTAGGCTTTTTTTTATATATTAAACAAAAAAATTATTTGATATACAAAATTGTGTTACATTCATATTCGTTATATTATTTATGTGCAACCTAATCATTCATTTTATGAAGAAAAGAATACTACAATCCAGTAATGTAACTGAGTACTTTAATAAAAAGTAAGTAAACCACATAAATTGGACAGTGGACACAAGATAAAAAATCAAATAAAATACAAAATAATAAAATTATTAAAGTAAGACTGCAGCCAGTGCACAACATTGCACCATACCAAATAAAACAGGCATAAAAATAAAATCAAATAAATAATAATAATATAATATTAATATAAAATTGCCAAACACTGACTTTTTTATTTTATTAATTTCCAACTTACATCAGATCTAGTAATTCAGTTCTCTCTCCCTAAGGTGTCAGCGGCTGCATGTGCGATAAGTATGTAAGTAGCTGCGGGTTACATACATAGTCATACAGTAGACCACACTGTGTTCCTGCCCCTGGGTATGGGCGGAGACTTCCCGAAACACAGTCTGGTCTACAGCAGCGGTGCTCAGCCAATTCACAGCAAGCAATGTAGTCTAGTCTGTGTTTCTGGAAGTCTCCGTCCATACCCGGAACACAGTGCGGTATAGTGTATAGTACTGTAGTATGTAGACAGCCACAGATACAGAACATACAGTTTTGCATTTGCACATGCAGCGGACTAACAGCTTCGGGAGAGACATAGTTTGGCCCAACCGCAACAAACTATGGTACAGTAGTTCAAAAGCTGGAGTTCTCTCTTAAATTGAAGAAGTGCAAAAAACTGTAGAAGAACTACAATGAACAACCAACAAATGGCACAACTAGACAATTGGAACATACTAGGTAGTCAGTCATACTATGTTGTATGTTCCAATTGTCCAATAGCACAGTCCAATACCAATTAATTTACTATGTTCAACATAAACGTAAATGAATTGGTCTATGCTACGGATTTTTAAATCTATTTCAGTAAAAGTGGCAGATTTCGCTTTAACAACAAAAGTTGTTCAGCTTTCTCACAGACGAGACGGTTTCTCTTCTCATCAAGAATATGAGATGCTAGACTGAATAGTCTCTCACTCTGTACTGGTGCTTGGGGCAGATAAATATCTGCGTGCAATCTGTGCAAGCAAGGGAAAACATTCTTTGTTGATGCGCCAGTACTCAAGGGGATTGTCACTTCTGGCAATAGGCTGTTCAGCTAAATAAATGTCCAGCTGTTGGGTAGCTGCACTTGTGGCACTGCTATGGATTGGGGTGCATTTGTGTAAAATTTCTTAAAACATATCAGATATGGAGGGAGTGTGTTCCTCTTCACTTGTATGCGACCCTTTCTTCTCACTTTGTGCTACACCTCGGAACTCCTTCACCAGATGCTTCCACCACCTCCATTTGTGCCTGTATCATTTCCCGTGCACGCTGCTTTTTCTCCACATTAAAGTAATGCTCTTTAAATCGAGGATCTAGAACTGTTGCAATGCAGTACAGAGGGTTGGACTCGGTGTCTTGAAAGCGGTTGGTAACGGCCTCCAGTAGAGTGGTTTTAGCCGTTTTTACGCCATGGTCTGTTTCTACCTCTTTTCCTAGCAGACGTTTCAGTGCAGCAATCAAGGGGATAACATCAGCAATGGAAGCATTAGTTGAGCTTATTTCTTTTGTTAACTGTTCAAATGGAGAAAGAAGAGACAAACTATTTTCAACTAACGGCCACTGATGTGCACTCAGTGTTGCTGGCAGCTCGTAATCTGCAATGTATGCAGCTATCAATGTGATATAGTGTCCATCATATATAAATATAAATAACGATTATGCCCCGGTGGACGCTCGTGACGTTTGCGGATCTTTCTGCTAGGTTTGGACTTCCCGGGAGGATGTTATTTAGGTATTACCAATTGAGGCATGCTGTGAGAGCGCAATTCCCGCTCCCCATAACACTTGAAGCTGATTCTATTGAGGCACTTTTGGCACAGGAAACTCTTAAAAAGACACTTTCTACACTGTACTTTGCCCTCCTGGGAGGGAACTCACCTAAGATAGAGGCCCCTGTGGGAGAAGTGGCAGGCCGACATTCCTGGCCTGAACAGGGAGACCTGGGATGAGTGCTTTGAGGCAGGCTCTAGACTAATGGTTTCCTCCACGGATAAGCTCATACACACCAAATTCATTCAACGAGTCTATTACACACCACAAAGGTTGCACAAGATCTATCCACAGAGGTCACAAGATTGTCCTAGATGTCATTCCCCTGACAGCACATTCCCACACATGTTTTGGACCTGCCCATCCCTAGCTGGCTACTGAGCTACAGTTTTTGACTGTATTAATGTCCGCCTGCAGTTGTCCCTTCCCGTGTCGCCTGAACTGGCACTGCTGGGCATTCAAGATGATGAACAGAGGCCTCGTTATACTAAGCTGCTTATCTCCTATGTTTTTTTCTATGATGAAAAATAAATATTGCTCAGGTGGACGTCCCCCTCTCCCCCTACAGTCGAGTCTTGGGACTCCTCCATAAATTCAGATATGCCCCTTTACAAGCTGACTTATATCAATAGAGGCTGTCCCCAAAAATGTGATTGCTTATGGCTGCCTTGGACCGAACAAGTGTGAGTTCTGGGGTGGTAGACCTATAGATTAGCACTTGAGATTTGTATTAGTGGGGGCGGCTGTCCAACCAACTTAAGTTCTCTCCAGTTGGTTTCTATCACCATAGTCAGGGTTGCCGCTTGCCTGAACCGGGTTGTGCTTGGATGACAGCAAGCGCATGAATTTTTTAAACATGACAGTACGCAATAAATATAATTATTAATATATGAAATATATATTTATTGCATACTGTCATGTTTAAAAAATTAATGCGCTTGCTGTCCTGTCAGTATTGTATAACTTATACTACGCTGACAAAGTGACAAATTCAATGACAGCAAGCGCATGAATTTTATATTGTATACTACAGAATAGCTCTAAAAAATAAATAGGTTGCAATTGCAATCCATTCCATATCATATTTAGGGTTGAAAATATATTTATTGGAATTTTAACAGTGAGTACATGAAAATATATATGAAGTCACAATCCGTAAGTAGTCGCATACAAGTTTGTGCAAAGAGTCAGCCAAATGGCTATCGCCCACAGCATAACTCATAATACATAGTTGTACAATATCAGATGTGGTGACCGGTAATTGGAATAGAAAACGGGTACGGCTAGAAGAGCCCCGTCGTCATATACGACAGGATTGAAAACAGATACGTTAGGGATTAAGATTAAAACAAAAAAAAAAGGGGGGAACAAAAGGAGTGGTAGTGGGGGTCAGGTGGTGGGAGTGGGGAGGGGTACAGGGGGAGAGGAAGAGGGGAGGGGAGGAGAGGAAGGGAGAGAGAGATGAGAAAAGAGAAGGAAGGAAGGACAGAAAAGAGAAAGAAAAGTAGGCAAGGAGAAATCGTAGAAGAGTGTCAGAGCTACTGAGTCGGGGAACAGGGAGAGATAAGTAAGTGGCCGTGGTGAGAGGGGGACCCTCAGATACAAGTCACGTTCGTCCCACTGTCACTTTAGGTGCAAGGATAATCAATTTGGGGTCGACAACATACTCGCCAGAGAGTCAGAAGAGGAGAAGCGGAGCCAGACGAACCACAATGCTTTATATTTGTCAAAAGTATCGTTGTCAAGGGCCAGCATCTCCTCCATTCTCATAGTATCATTCATAATCGAGACCCAGTGTGACAAGGGAGGAATGGTGGTCGACTTCCAGTAGGAAGGGATGAGTTGTCTAGCTGACGACATAAAGAAACGAAGGAGGTTCTGTTTCTGGGAGGATATTGAACCCGGGAGAATAGAGAGAAGGGCAATCTTAGGGGAGGGCGTCATCATAGAGTTTGTCGTAACAATCAAATACCTGAGTCCAGAAGGGGTGGATCCTCTCGCATTCCCACCAGACATGTAAGTAGGTCCCCGTAGAGGTCGAACATCGCCAGCAGGATGCCGGAGTGGACGGAAAGATTTTGTGCAATGTATAGGGGTCCCTGTACCATCTTGACAGAATCTTGTAATTTTTTTCCTGTGAATAGCAGGATATCGTAGATTTATGAGTGAAATGAAACGAAGTCTGCCAATCTGAACCTGGGATGTCCTCACCCATATCTGTAGACCATGCCCTGGTGTAAGAAGGTAAGTCAGCATGTGTAAGATTTTGTAAGAGACAGTAAATGGTCGATAGTAGGTGTCTGGGTGTCTCGGAGAGGGAGCTCAGCCGTTCAAACTCGGTTTTAGGGCGGTGTATTTGGGAGGAAGAGTGCAAGTGCTTCGCGAGCGTAGATAAATGCAGTGTGGTGAGCCAATCAGAGGATCCCGTCGGCGTGATAGGTGTTCCGCGCGTGGGGTGTATGAAGGAGTGCGCCTGGGGCCAGTCAGTCCTCATGAAGGGACCCAATGTAGACGTTCCTACACCCTGAGGGAAGGCAGGGTTGTCAAATAGAGAGGATAATGGGGAGGGATCAGAGGACAGAATGGAACACAAACCACTGTTATACCACAGTCTAAGGGAGGCCAGCGTCAGAGGAGAGGAAGAGGGTATACGGGTGAGATCGGATTTATATCCCCAAAGCAGTGCTCGGAGATCGACCGGAGCCAGGTCCTGCTCAATGGCAACAGAAGCCTTTAAGAAAGGGCGAGGGAACCATTCCAGAGTGCGTGCCACATGGGTGGCCTTGTAATAGAGTTCAAAATCGGGGAGGCCCGCTCCGCCCAGAAGTTTCGGACGGGAGAGCAAATTATATTTAACCCTAGGCAGCCCACGGCTCCACATGAATCTGATAGCGATAGTACGCAAGGATGTAAAGAAAGACTTGGGGATCAAGATGGGTATTGCTTGGAGAAGGTACAGAAGTTTGGGTAGGGTATCCATTTTTAGGGTATTGATTTGTCCGAACCAAGGCAAGGAAGATCCCCCCCACTCCTCGAGGTCCTTCCGAATGCGGGAGAGCAAAGGAACGTAATTCAAGGAGAAAAGATTAGGAAGGTTAGAGGGTAAAACTACCCCCAGGTACGAAATCCCCTTCTTCTGCCACCGAAAAGAGAAGTTTGATCTAAGAGCGGACATCGTAGTGGAGGTGAGGGAAATATTGAGGGCTTCAGTCTTGGAAAGATTAAGTTTAAAATTGCTAAAAGATCCAAATCGTTGAAATTCTGAGAAAAGAGATGGCAAGGAGATATGGGGGTGTTGCACGTAGACCAGTAGATCATCGGCATAAAGGGATAGTTTGTAGTGTGAGGAGGGCATCTGAATACCGTGTATGGAAGAGTTTTGTCTAACGGCACAGGCCAGATGTTCAATAACAATCACAAATAGGAGAGGGGAAAGGGGACAGCCCTGCCGAGTGCCATTGGAAATATCGAACGGCTCAGAGGCAGTGCCATTGACCAACACCGATGCCGAAGGTTGAGAGTATAAGGACATCACCTTAGAGATAAATGATGTTCCTAATCCTAACTGTTCTAGGGAAAGTCGGAGAAATCTCCAACTGACCCTATCGAACGCCTTTTCAGCGTCGAAGGAAAGGAGACAGGCTTTTAGGTCCTTGCGTTGGATATAGGAGATGAGGTGAATAGTTTTGGTCGTATTGTCCCTCGCCTCACGGCCCAGGACAAAACCCACCTGATCATTATGGATCACTCCAGGGAGGAGAGGGGACAGGCGTGTGGCCAGTACCTTTGCGAACAATTTGAGATCTATGTTGAGCAGGGATATTGGCCGGTAGCTGCTGCATTGGGAAGGGTCTTTTCCTGGTTTGGGCAATACGGAGATATTGGCGGATAAGAGGCCCTTAGGTGGCATATGAGAGTCATCCACGGCATTGAATGCCTTAGCCATAAGTGGGGTGAGGAGGGTGGCAAAAGTTTTGCAGAAGCGGGGGGTGTACCCATCCGGGCCAAGACATTTGCCCATCTTCAAATCCTTGATGGCGCCCAGAAATTCGGGCGCAACCAGAGGTTTTTCTAGGTCATCAGCATCAGGCTCATTGATATTGGGTAATGCTGTTTCCAAAATATAATCTCGCATGTCATCGTTCGAGGAGGTAGTGCGTGCGTTTGGACCTGTGGGCTGTAGATTATAAAGTTGGGAATAGTACTCCCGAAAGGCAGAAGATATGCCCCTTTGTGGTTTGATCGGGATGCGCAATAGAGGGAATGGAGTATCGGGGTGGTCTGGGGTGGAGGACCCGTGCTAAGTGTTTGCCACATTTATTTGCTAAGGAGTAATGGAAATTGCGGGCCCTGTCACGGGCTATTAAAGAATGCGCGTCTAGAAGTTGAAGTAGGTCCCTACGTGCATTCAACAATCGGACAAAAATGGCCGGGTCCAAATCTCGTTTGTGCAGAGGTTCAAGTTCTGCTATAGTAGAGAGGAGACGGCGGATATCATCTGTACGTATCTTCTTGAGGCGCGAGCCATGTTGTATAAATATGCCCCGAACCACACACTTCAGAGCCTCCCACTGAATGAGGGGGGAGGTGGTATCCGAGGAGTGCCAACACAGTGTCTGCTGGGAAAACTAAGGATGAGAGAATGATCGTGATAGGCGGAGAGTGTCTGCTGAGACTCACCTATCAAGTAAGGAACAGGAAGAGACCGCGGAATTCGAACAATGGACGCCGCGGAATTTGAACGATGGACGCCGCAGCCGCAACTTCTTTACAGGTAATAATTAGAATGTAAAAATTTCTTTTTACAGGGAACAGTGGGGCATCGGCTTATACTCGGGTCAGTGAGGTTTCCCAGTTTTTTGGGCAACATTAGGTAACTCGGCTTATACTCAAGTCGGCTTATACTCGAGTATATACGGTAAATGAACTTTTGCATGATATTCAATTTTTTTTAGTTTCACCTGTATGATTACCCCTTGAGACATCAATTGGATGAAGAGAAAATTCTGGACAGCCGCACTCAAAATCAATGCCTTTATTAAAAAAAAGTAACAATCCAAAAAATACAAGCCACAGCAAACAGCGGAATACAAGAGCTGACGCGTTTCACACTCTCAAAAGTGCTTATTCATAGCAGTTTGCTGTGGCTTGTATTTTTTGCCTAAGCTTAGCCTGAACCTGCTGTTCCCATTTGGAGGAGAGCTACAGTACATATCCATACACCCTTCCTAGAGAGTGGCATTCCTCCTCCCTTGAGACATCAATCGGTCTAGTGCTAGAAACAAAAATCTTCTTTTCCCTGGATCTTTGGGAATGCTTGATCTCAGAAAACGAGACGTGGAAATTCTCAAAACTCTAGTTTGTAGCCTAGAGATACTGTGGAGATGACCCATCTGTCCTGGATCTCTTCCCGCAAAGTCCCTGAAAACTGAAGAAGCCTTCCCCCCCACACGAGAGAGTGGGGGTTCCCCTTTCATAAGGAGGCCTTGGGACTCTGCTTTGCAGGTTTTTGCCCCCAGGGCTTCTTTTGCCCCTGGGCTCCCTGGCCCTGCAGAGGAAGCACGTTTTAATGAAGGATGCCTACTCTTTCTTCCATTACGGCAGGCTGAGTCATGCAAAACCTTCAAGGACCGGGTCCCCTTTATATGGAGTCCACTCCCTTGAACCTGTAAAGCACCCTGCCAGAATATCTTTGGTATTAGTTGTATGACCAAAGTGCTGGATCCCAGGGTCCAGCCCTCCAATAGAAGCATTACAGGCAAACCTTGTCGTTCTTCGATGAGGCCCGGGTACCATCCACTTTGGCCTTTTGGCACTTTGAATGGATCCGGTTGCATAGCCCCTTGATCCTGCAAGGATCCTCCAGTGGAGCTCTATCTTAGCAATTCCTTAACCGTGACAAACACCTTACACACTGGCGAAAAAACTGAGGTACTCCCTGTATGGGTGGGGTTATATAGAGGGGGACTTCCTGTCTTGGGTGTGCCAGTGCCCATCACCTGAAGGTGGCCTATAACCCACATAGTTGGAAAGTGAAAAGAGAAACTGCGCTACAGATATAGAACTAGGCAGATATATCAAATGCCCAGAAACAAACAAAGGGAAAAAGCAGCAACTATTCTGAAAACTAACAGTGCACACAAACAAGAAAAAATATATATAGTCGCGCTAACTTATGAATATAAACATAAGCCCACCACTGAATGATTGAAAAAATTATCTTCAAATCATCACAGTGAAGAATTATGTAAGTGCTCAGTGAAGAACAATAAATAAAAAATATATAAACAAAGCATATGGAATAATAATACAAACTTAATTAATGATATTAATACATGCTTGCATAGGGCCTTAAATAATCAAATCCAAAGTCCATACAAAGAAGCACCCGTGATCAAGTGTCCATGTTAAATGAAAAAAGAAAAATGAAAAAAGCAAAAGAAAACAAAACAAAAACGATTCCAAATCTTCTTATATTCGTGACTTTCACCACCACCAGTAAGAATTCCTGCTTACCAAAAAGCGATGGTCCCCTATGACGGAGGACCCCAAACAGCCTCAAATGATAATCAGTAGGACTCCAGACTTCAGTGTATGCTGAGCCTCAATTATTTTGATAGCCAAAATGCTCATATACCATCATGCAGTACTCGATACGGAACATGGAAGGAAGGGAGGACACTACATAGTGTAAAATCCTTGGTGGATATTTATTTAAAAGAAGAAAACATACTTACAAAAATGCAGTTTAAAAAACAGCCTTAAAAATGTGACAGCGCCGACCGGTCAAAGGCGCTAGTCACACACATACGTCCGTGGAAGTCGAGCAGTGGAGGGTGACGTCAGCACAAAGCTCGTATCCTGCCCTACGCGTTTCGTGAAAATTCACGTCGTCTCTGGGCTTTTTTCATTTTTCTTTTTTCATTTAACATGGACACTTGATCACGGGTGCTTCTTTGTATGGACTTTGGATTTGATTATTTAAGGCCCTATGCAAGCATGTATTAATATCATTAATTAAGTTTGTATTATTATTCCATATGCTTTGTTTATATATTTTTTATTTATTGTTCTTCACTGAGCACTTACATAATTCTTCACTGTGATGATTTGAAGATAATTTTTTCAATCATTCAGTGGTGGGCTTATGTTTATATTCATAAGTTAGCGCGACTATATATATTTTTTCCTATAACCCACATAGTAATTACTATGGTGCTCTGTGTCCTGTGATGTACGATAAAGAAACGGTGTCAAGATGTATAAGCTCTGTGACAGGGCAACAGGCCATATAGTTTTATGGTTTACGAGGGAAAAGATAGTGATGTGGACTCCGAGAACTGCCCAGACTACATAGGGAGCGCTGGTAAGATGTGGGACTTGGTATCACCCTTATTCAGAAAGGGGTACTACTTGTATGTGGACAATTATTACACAAGCGTGCCACTTTTTAGTCACCTTTTTGAGGAAATAGCGCATTTGGCACCGTGCGATCTAATCACGGAGACTTCCAACGGCTTGTAGAATCCCGACTTAGATGGGGGGGGCCTGTTTGAAATGTAATAATTTGTTAGCAGTGATGTGGGAGGATTCACAAAATGGAGAAACCCCTCTGTGTTCAAAAATACAACCTTAACATGGCAGGGGTGGACCTCAATGACCAGTTGTTGGCGCCGTACCCAATTGCCTGTAAGGCCAGATGCTGGTATAAAAAAAGTGTCTGTATATTTATTCCAATTGGCTCTGCTGAATGCTTATGTGCTATACAAAGCTTAAGGATGAACTGGATACTTTCTTAAATTCCAGGAAGAGATCATCACAGCCCTTCTGTTTCCAGACGGTAATGGGCCCCCACCTTCCCAACGCAAATGCAGTGAGCCGGCTGCATGAGAGCCATTTTCCATATGTCCTCCCTGGTACCCCTACCCAAAGAAATCCCCAAAGATGATGTGTCTGCAGACAACGTGGATTTAGGTGTGACACCCGCTTTTATTGTCCATCCCATCATGACCAACCTAGTCTCTGCATCGGTGACTGTTTAAAACGCTACCACACACTAGTGGAGTATTAGCGTAGGGTACAGCACTACACAGTCCTAGGGCACACATACACAGGGTCTTGAAAGAGGAGATGGCCGTTACATTTTTAGAAACCCGAATCTGGAACGTTTACAGTTTTTTTTTTATAAAAGTGCATATAAACCAAAACAAAAAAAAAAACACACAAACAATAATAAAAAAAGCCAAAAATAGTTGTGGTTTTATTTTTCTTCTCTCTATTGTTCTCTCTCATGTTTGCTCTCTATTGTCCGCTCTATTGTTCTATATCTATTCTCTCTCTATTGTTACTCTATTTTATATACTGTAATGTTTTATTTTTACTATGTTTTACTGTATTTGCTTTGCAGGTACGGTATGTCTTACTGTTACTGTAATGTTACTTTGTTTTATTGTTAACCATCATTTGCTTAGCAGGTACGCCATTCAGCTGCAGTACTGATTTATTTATCTTGACAGCAACAGTGTTTGCTCTCACGATAGGTAAATCAGTGACTCCAGCACTGTAGGAGGTGATTTCACCACCACAGTTAAAAAAAAAATGGTGCATGTATGCCCATCATTAGAAGTGGGTGGATGAAGGGCGGTATTCTAATGGCGGGCATACCCACCAAACAATCTCTTTTTTTGTTCAGCCCACAGCTGCATGAAAAAAACAGCATTACATTACAATACACGTCCAACAAGGACCAGCAACGTACTGGTATGTTGCTGGACTTTGAGTGGTTATACCACCACCATATCACCTTGGTATCATTCTTTTCAGCCAGCGGTCTGCTTTCATGTAAAAGCAATCCTAGCGGCTAATTGGCCTCAAGACTGCTTTTACAATCAGTGGGAGGGAACGTCCCCCCCCACACCATCTTCCATGGTTTTCTCTGGCTCTCCTGTCCCAACAGGTAACCCGAGAATGCAGCCGGTGGTTCCGCCAGCTGACCATAGATCTAATCAAAGACCAGAACATCTCCAATCATCTATATGGCCTAGGAAACTGGAAGCTACGAGCATTTCATGACTTAGGTTTTGCCGGATATAGACCACACCATTGGGAAATTGGGAAAGCATTTTATCACACAGATCTTGGTGTGGTCAGATACTTTGAGGGCAGAGGAGAGATTTAGGGTCTAATGGACACAATTTTTTTTCCCAAAAAAAAAAAAAAGTTCCTGTCACTACCTATTGCCATCATAGGGGATATTTACATTCCCTGAGAGAACAATAAAAAATTTAAAATTAAAGGAACCGTTTAAAAAAAAAAAAATAATAAAAAAAGAACCCCTGTCCCCCCGTGCTCACGCGCAATGGCGAACACAAGCGTCGGTCTGGTGTCATATGTAAACACCAATTGCACCATGCATGTCAGGTATCACCGCAAAAGGTCAGTTCGAGGGCAGTAGACAAATTTTAGCAGTAGACCTCTTCTGTAAATATAAAGTGGTAACCTGTAAAAGATTTTAAAGGCTTTTAAATGGCTTGCCGACTGCCTCACGCACTTAAACGTTGGCAGAATGGCACGGGCAGGCAAAGCAACGTATATATACGTATATATACGTTGCTTTTAATCTGCCGCTTAGCAGGCGCGCCACGGTCTCTGTGACAGTGCTCCGGCAGAATGGGGGGGGATGCCTTTGTAAACAAGGCATCTCCCTGTTCTGCCTAGTGACAAGAACACTGATTGTCTGCTCCCTCTTATCGGAAGCAGTGACCAGTGTCGTGTCACAGTAAGCCCCGCCCCCACACATTTAGAATCACTCCCTAGGACACACTTAACCCCTTCCCCGCCCCTTACTGGTTAACTCCTTCACTGCCAGTGTCAGTTACACAGTAATAGGATTTTTGTACTCACCGTAAAATCCTTTTCTCTGTCGTCCATGGACGGACACAGCTCCTTAATTCATGACCATTGGGTTATGTTCCTGTTCTATAGGAGAGGACTAGGCAGAATATGTTAGACATTTAATACATGTTACTTTTACAGAGTTGAAACAGCCCAGGGGGCGGTCCCTCCGTACATAACCCTCCGCCCTGCAGCAGCAGCCTCAGTTCGTAACAAAGCAGTACAAACGAAAAAAGGAGGGGTGGGAGCTGTGTCCGTCCATGGACAGAGAAGAGGATTTTACGGTGAGTACAAAAATCCTGTTTTCTCTTTTTGTCCATGGACAGACACAGCTCCTTAATTCATGACCATTGGGACATCCCCAAAGCAGTGTCATAAAACGAGGGGTGGGCACAGCAATCAAAAAAAAATGATTTCACCCCAAAGAAGCAGAGCTCCCCAACGGAGGAGGTGCAACCTCAAACAGCCGCCTGCAAAACTTTGCGGCCGAAACTAGCATCCGAAAATGCATTCACATCAACCTTGTAAGATTGTGAAAAAATGTAAACGGACGACCAGGTCGCCGCCTTACACACCTGTGATACAGATGCTTGATGTCGGAAAGCCCAAGGAGGCACCAAAAGCTCTGGTCGAATGCGCCATAACAGGAAAGAGAGGCGCTCGCCCTCCAAGGGCATAGGCCTGGATGATGGTCCGCCTGATCCACCGAGAAATGGTGGCTGACGGACCACCAGGCCCCAGACGCCGACAGAAACAGTGAGTCAGACCTCCGGAAGGGAGCCGATACAGACAGGTACACCCGCAGGCACGTACCACATCTAAAAGAAAATAGCGCAATCCCTGTGGAATGCGATGGCCGAGGACACAACGTGGAAGTACCATGTCCTCATTCAGTTGAAAAGCCGAAACCACCTTCGGAAGAAAGGAAGGCTGCAGGCGTAGCACCGCTTTGTCCTAATGTAGGATCAAATATGGGGACTTGCAAGACAAGGTCGCCAAGTCAGAAACCCTCCTGACAGATGTGATGGCTACCAGGAAAGCCACCTTCTGAGAGTGTCAAAAGAGGAATTTCCCTAATGTCCTCAAAAGGAGGTTTCTGAAGCGCCGAGAGCACCAGATTCAAATCCCACGGACTTAGTGGTGGTCGCACCGGAAGAGCCACATGCCGACCCCGTGCACCAACGTACTTCCTAGTGACAGACACCAGGGGTCTCTGAAAGAGAACAGCTAAGGTTGAAAACTGCCCCTTAATGGTGCTTAAGGCAATTTTCTGATCCCCTCCACGCTGTAAAAACAGCAGGATCCTGGAAACCGAATAAGTCCGTGGACGCCATTCCATCGCCTCCCACAGAGGTGTAGGCTCTCCATGTGCGATGGTAGATCTTCCCAGAAGAAGATTTCCGTGCTCTCAACATGGTTGAAATGACCGAATCCGACAGGCCTCGGTCCCTCGCATTCAATAGCCATACCGCTAAAGCTAGCGATGAAGGATGGGACCATGCAAGAGAATCCCCCCCCCCCATTGGCAGACGCCAAGGCATATCCGCCACCAGTCACACAAGGTCGGCGAACCAGGGATGCCTGGGCCAATCTGGGGTTACTAAAATCTACTCTGCGGAGTAGACAAGGAAGCAACTTTAGTGGTTGAAGGCATAAATTAGCCGAGCTGACCCCACGGGGCCAACGCGTCTGACGCGACCGCCCAGGGACCTCTGGACCTGGCCAAAAACCTCGACACTTGCTATTGAGTGGAGAGACCCGGAAATCCACGTCTGGCATGTCCCATCTCCGATAAAGGAGTTGAAAAAACCTCCGGATGTAACGACCATGCCCCGTGGTCCAGCATATGGCGACTAAATAGTCCGCCTGCCAGTTTCCCACGCTGGAATGTAAACTGCCAACAGGGCTGGCACGTTCTTGTCCGCCCACCGTAGGATGTGAGCGACCTCCGACGTTGCAGCTGATCTTCTCGTTCCTCCATGACGATTGACGTATATGCCACAGCCGTGGCGTTGTCCGACTGGACGCCCTTTTAGTCCCCGAGACCACCTGGAAAGGCACAGCCTGATCGCCCGGAGTTCCAGCACATTAATCGGCAGTTGGGATTCGGACGGGGTCCAGCAGCCCTAAGCCGCCTGAACCCCCAGACTCCCCCCCCAACCAGTCAGACAGGCATCCGTCGTGATCACAGTCCGTGGAAATGGAGTAACGACTTTGCAGATTGAAGAGCCAGGAATCTCAGCCACCAACTCAGAGAGGACCTGACAAGATGACCTATCTGAATCTGATAATCCAGAGACAAAGGAGAACCGTTTCATTTTTTGAGAATCTCCGCCTACAAGACCCGAGTGCGGAATTGGGCATATGGTACCGCCTTGAAGAGGCTACCATGAGGCCCAGGACTTGCATGCAAAAAACAGAGAGACGACCATGTGCGGGATGTCAACAACCCCACCGCAGATTGGAGTGCCTGCAACTACCCCAAGGGAAGAAAGACTCTGGCCTCCGAGGAGTCTAGGATCAACTCCAGGTACTCCAGGCTCAGGGTCGGTACTAACACTGACTTCTGGAGGTTCAGTATCCAAACTCCCGAAGAGTCTGACTGGCTATAGACACATCCTCCTCTAATTCTGAGTTTGGAGCAGCACTCATAAAAAAAGGTCGTCCAAGTAGCCCACGACGGCAATGCCGCGCTGTCTCAGCAAAGCTAGAATCGGGGCAAGCACCTAGAAGAAAACTCTTGGTACCGAAGCTAGGGCAAAGGGAAGAGCACCAGTGATAGTGATCTTTGCCTACCGCAAAGCGCAGGAACCTCTGATGCCTGACGCAGATGGGGACATGCAAGTATGAGTCCCTGATATCCAAGGACGCCGGATGAAGCGCAGCCCTCACCGAACGAATCGAGTCCATCCGGAACCCTTTAAATCCAGGATAAAGGCATTGAGAGCCTCAAGGTCCAAGATTAGACGGACTACGTCCCTTTTTGGGACCACAAACAGATTTGAGTAGAAACCCTGAAACCTGTCCTGCAATGGCACGGGTAAGATCATCCCGCATGGCAGCCCAACGAGCTGGAAGGAGAGGCAGCTTGTGAGGAAAAAATCTGTTTGCATGGTGAACACGGAGCAGCTCACCGCTTCAGACCTCCTATCAGTGGGGTCATTAAAAACAGGGGTCCCCCGGGATAGAGGTTACCCATTATAACCGAGAGACCGGGGTGCGCTGATGGACCGGTCTAACTATGCAAGGAAAACCTTTAACATAGCGGCTCGGAATGTGCGACCCAAAAAAGGACAGACTTTGCTGTGGAAGTCCCAGCTGTATCTTCCAGCTTGAGAGTGTCCCTCACAGCAGTGATGCTGTCTTGAGGTGACCCGGACGAGGGGTCCTCCACACAGGGAAGGTCCTTGTCTGCCTCTGCTGACATATCAGAACCAGGAACCTGCGTCGCAGACAGACCCGAGTCTGAGCAATTTCCCAGGCGATGACGGGGGGAGGTAGCGCTTAGCAACCCTCTTCTTACACTCGCACGCCTCTTCCACCTTGGCACCAAGGACTCCAGGACTGCCTAAACAGTGCCCATGGGAACTGCAGGTGCAGAGCACTGGATGCTGCCGCCGGAATATCTGAGGGAAAAACGCCAGCCTCTGGCTCCAGATCACCCACTGACCACCCTTAGGGACCTAGTCAGTTACCTGACACATAACTTTGTCCACCCTCCTAGCTGCACTGACCGAGGGGGGGAATACCCAGGGGACTCACAGCCAGCCGCCTGCTCTCCCTCAGTCACACCGTGTGTGACTGAGAAGATTGTGTGGGGTGAATGGAGCCATTCGCGCAGTTCAGGAAGTGAGCAAGGAATCCAGTCAGCACTAGAGGCCAAAACCCCCTCCAAAATGGCCGCAGGAGTGAGCATGCGCGGGGACTCGGAGCAGGACGTGCACTGATCAAGCTCCCGGCACCCCGACCCACCGGAGCTTTTAACAGTGCAGTCAGCGAGGTCCGAGAGCCAGGACCGATCCTACTCTAGCCCCGAGGCGGTGATAAACCGGAGGGCGCAGGGGAAGTCGCGGAAAGGGCACCCTAAGCAGGCTACAGCCCAGAGGAGAGCGGGACCTTCCCCTACAGCACAGCCGTGATCCAAGATGGCGCCCGGCAAGCCAGACACGCGGGGCAGCACTACGGCAGCCAGATTAGATGGCGCTGCACAGAGAGGAGACAAGCAGCATAATCCGGAGCCATCCAGAGATCCCTTTTCCGCTCAATCCTCAGGTGAGGTGGAGACCAGCCAGCGGGGTGAGTCACTTTCACATGCCTCATCCCCAGCCATGTACACTGATGGGCATGTCTCTGTAAACTCCCCTGCCTCCTCCATGGACAGAAACATGGCAGATCTCACAGAGGTCCTCTTCAGCCTGTCCAGCCAGGATATGCCACCTCCCCAGCTATCACATTATTCCCCTGATGCTGTACTGTTGGGCAGATTCTCCACCATGCTGCAGCAGGCGCTCTCTAAGGCCTGCACATTAATTACCACTGACCTTAAAAAAGATATCCACAGCTTGGGGGAACGTTTTGAGCTCATTGAAACCAAAGTAGACGGTACCATCAAAAGGGTCAATCAGAACTCAGCCATGGTAACAGACCTACAGGATAGATTGGAAGAGGCGATCACGAAAATCAAATGTTTGGAGAATCGTTTGCGTAGATACAATCTCCGCATTCGTGGCCTCCCTGAAACTCACACTGATCTGGAAAGGGCTATAAAGGACCTAATGAAAACCCTTATCCCTGACATTGCTGCCCACCAAATGGAAGTGGATCGCGTTCACCGAGCGCTGACAGCCCCAAGGGCCGACGGCCTACCACGAGACATAATTGTCAAGCCACATCACTACCGCATTAAGGAAAAGATGATGTTTGCGGCCCGCAACAGGCCGGACTTGTCGCTATTTGGAGCACCAATACAGCTTTTCACAGATTTGGCTCCATCAACGGTCCAGAAACGCAGAAACCTGCGACCATTACTTCAGCAACTCATGGAAAAGCAGATTAAGTACCGATGGGCGTTCCCTTTTAAGTTATCATTCACCTACAAAGGGAAGTCCCACTCATTTTCCACGTTCCAAGCAGGTGAAGAAGTACTGCTTTGGTCTCGGTATCATCGCGCAGGACTCTCCGACTTCGTCTCTCCCTCACCCGGATCATCGTCCCCTCTCTCCGATGTGGCAGGATCGCACGCGCTCACAGGCCAGGAATGCTCGCCGGAATACCTGAGTATTGTTATTATTTTCTACCCCTTTCTGGGATTTGTTAGTGTTTGGTTGCACAGGAATGGCCCGGGCTCATGGTGGACTATGGGTCTGATGGGGCCTTCATTACTGTTTACAAAGCTACCCGATTTCCTGGTTTTCAGAATGACTATCAGCCGGCTATTTTTCAGCCCCAACTAACACCGACTTGGTCGATGGAACTTTGCCATTTTGGAGTCTGGGGCCCTTAGATAGAACGCAATGTCCTGCTGGGCTGTGACTCAGGGGCTGGAACGACCGATGGGGACGCTTCCTGCCCCGGCGTCACTGGCCTTGGGAACACATATTACTATAGGTAGCCTGTTATGTTATACTGTATTGATTGGTTTATGTCATTCCTGATATGACCTCCAATGGCCTGCTTAGATAGAGTACTTGCCACCCAACCGCGAGACTACCTATCCTCTGATGAGGATGGTACCCTTGCACCTAATTTGCCGGATGTTGTCTCCGGCAGGGGTTATTCCCCATACCTTCGTTCATCAGTTAGGATTGTTTTATATTGGTTGTTTGGGCCTAAGGCCTATGTATGTTCTTTTTTTATTTTTATTTTTCTGCTTCTCTAATGCCTTTTCTTCTTTTCCCTTCCCCCTTTCTCTTCGGAGCCTCGATTCGGCGCCCTTCACACATGACATGGCCTGAGAGGTCACAAAAGCCGAACAGTCTTCATTTCCAGGGCCCCTCCCGCTTCATTTACTGCGCAAGGTAAGAGTGCTCTGCCCTACCATGATGGATACCACATATAACACTGACTACTCGATAATTAGCCATAATGTACATGGTTTTAATTCCCCTGCTAAGAGAACTAAAGCTTTCCAGTTTTATTATAAACAGAAGGCTGAAGTCCTATTACAGGAGACTTTTTTCTAACGTCTCAGCGCCCCGTTACCTCAATGTGAAGTATCCACAGTTTTATCTAGCAGGAGGTCGGGAAAAGAAGGGCGGTGTAGCCATCTGCTTTTCGAAACGGACCCCCTTTACCCCCATCACTATTGTTAAAGACAAGGGTAGTAGGTATATTATGGCAGTGGGGCGGCTCCATGAACAGGAGGTGTCCTTTATATTATATTATGCCCCGAATACTGGGCAGCCAGAATTCTTTAGCAAAATGCTTAAGATTCTGATTCAGGGAGCCAACCAGGGCCGCACTGGAGAGTGTGAAGTAGTGCCTTCAGTACATCGAAGATCCTTCCCCTGGGTGTCCATGTGTGGGTCCTGAATACAAGGCAAAGACCGTGGCTGGGTTCAGATGAATGTTTGCTCTTTACATACCTCTGCCATCAAGATTTCTCATTAGCAATTGGTGGAACACCTGTGGACCCTGTTTGGACCCTTTTCTCAGAATAAAGGCCACGGCTGGGCTAAAGCCACCTGCACGAATCCGCATGTTTGTGGTAAGGAGCCATTTCTTACGGTGGTGATCATTATTGGTGTATAAGCTGTGGAATCTAGAGTACACTGAATATTTGGACCCCCATTTTTTGGACACTTCCCCCTAATGTGGGGTACATCCTTGGACTTTTTATCCTGATGTCATTCAGGGTTCTTCTTTGAAATCAATTATTTGGCACAGTTTTTCTTTATTTAGGATTCTGATGCCCAAAGTCCAGGGTCAGGTCATTATGGGGGGCGATAGTAATATTCCCTTAGACAGGGTTATGGATAAATCTGACTCCTCTAAACCAATTTTGAAGCGCCCACCGACCGGGAGCAGTAAGGTAGCGTGTCCGTTTAATTTCCATGACCTCATTGATGCCTGGCGAGAAAACAATCCTACGGTCAGAGACTTTACATAATTTCGCAGGTCCATCATACTTACTCTAGGATAGATCACCTCTTAGTACGCACGCCTTTTATTAAGTCAGTTAAGATCTTATCTACCCCTTGGTCGGATCATTCTCCGATCAAACTCTCTACCACAGGGCTGTGGACTAAATCTAGACCCACCCCATGGAGACTTAATGTGAGCCTGCTGAATGACTCTATAATCTTTTTAGAGATTCAAAAGGAAATACGGGAGTACTTTAGACTTAATAAGGCATCAGACACATCCCGCGTAATTTACTGGGTAGCCCATAAAGCTGCGATTCAGGGCATATTGTTACAAGTGGCGGCCAGGGTTGAACGCAATAGGGAACAGGCAAATAAGCGCCTAGAAGTAAACTTAGAGGATTTACTGAGCGAACAGCATAGGAATGCCCGGGTGGATATAAGGCATAAAATTGACGATGCCCGATTAGCACTCAATCTTAGTTTGACTACACAAGCGGAGAAACATATCAGCTGGTCTAAACATAGGTTCTACACGATGGGGGATAAACCAATCCACGGGCCTTGCTTTCCAGAACTCTGAACGGATAATTGGGGAATTTCACAAATTTTACGCTAAGCTGTATGGAGCGCAGGATAAGTTTGATCCACCTGGAGCGAATACATTCTTTCGCGACTTACAGCTGCCTAAATTGACGCAAGCCCATGCGGAACTGATGGACGGTGCTTTTACAGAGCCTGAAATCAGTGCCACAATCAAAACCTTGCACCCTACTAAGGCTCCTGGGCCAGATGGCTTCCCGGGCCACTACTACAGGAAGTATCAAAATCTTCTTACCCCACATCTCTGTACTTACTTTAATGACCTGAGAAGCGGTAGTGGGCTCCCTTGCCATGAAAATGTAGCTTATATAAGTGTTATCCTGAAGCCGGGGAAGGATCATGGAGACTGTACCAATTACCGCCCAATTTCCTTGATCAATACGGATCTGAAGATCCTGACCAAAATACGGGCCCAAAGACTTAATACTTTTCTACAGTGTTATATTCATCCTGACCAAGCAGGTTTTGTCCCGACAAGACAGGCATCAGACCAAACCTGCCAGTTAATTAACCTTATCTCGGTGGTTCAGTCTGATTGGGACGGAAAGGGGGCTAGGAGGGGAATGTTACTTTCATTGGATATCCAGAAGGCGTTTGATTCCATCTCCTGGGACTATCTATTTGATGTTCTCACTCGCTTTGGATTTGGGGGGCGCTTTCTGGATCTCCTCCATGTATTATATGATTCCCCTAGTGCCTCGCTAATGCTCAGGGGATATACCTCCCAATCATTTCCAATCAAAAGAGGAACTAGACAGGGTTGCCCGTTGTCGCCGTTATTTTTCGCTCTGGCGATTGAGCCGCTAGCGATTAAAATTTGCGCATGCAGAGATATTCAGGGTATTTATTGCGGAGACTATGAGCACAAATGTTTGCTCTTTGCAGATGACTTGTTGCTGACCTTGACTTCACCGATCACATCCCTGCCTAATTTATATGCTATTTTGCAACCATTTTCTGACATCTCTGGGTTGGCAATCAATCATAGTAAGTCGAGGGCACTGAACTTATCTTTGCTAAGCTCCACTCAGGCAACGCTCGAAAAATCATTTTGATTCCGATGGGAATCAGCAGCTCTCCCCTATTTAGGCATACAACTGACCTCATCTGTCGGCAAGTTGTACAAAGGGAATTATCCAGCCCTTTTTAAATGGCTGACAGAGGACTTGGCTAAGTGGCAGGTTCACCCACCATCATGGTTTGGCAGACTTCACTCAATTAAAATGAATGTTCTACCCCACCTTGCCAGTCTCATTGGCCTGTGACGACCTTAAACGATTCCAGAATAAAGTTCTGCAGTTTATTTGGGGTGACAAGAGACCCAGGGTGAATAGGAGCACTCTATATGCGTTGAAGCAGAAGGGAGGACTTGGTCTACAAGATTTACTAAAATATTTTTATGCTGCCCAAGTAGCACAACTCATAAGGTTCCATTCCCAACGGGCGCAGGCCATTTGGATGGCTATGGAATCTTATTCTTGCCGTCCCAAACCAATTTCTCATATTTTGTGGCTCCCTATTAAGGAGCGACCTGCTATACTGTGCCCTACTTTATCTATGTCTTTGGAAATATGGGACAGACTCTCCAGATCTCACAAATTCAAGTCTCCTCATTCTCCACTGGCACCTCTGCTTCAAAATAGTGCATTCACCCCGGGTCTCGCCCCACTAGCATTTGAATGGTGGACTAATAAGGGTTTAATGCGCATTGCGGACCTTTGTGATCATAAGGGTATGCTGTCCGAACGGACTATGACTGACAAGTATGATATGCCCCCAGCAGAAAGTTATAGATTTGCTCAGATCTCACATTGTGTGCAAACCTTGGCTCGTAAGAGCGACCCTAACTCCCATGGAACATCTATGCAGAAATTATGATAAAATCAAGGGACATTTATCTGCTATATATTCGATATTGCTGAGCGCATCGACGAAGCTCAACTATATGGTCCACTGGGAGACCGACTTGCAGGAAACCCTGGATTTGGATGAATGGCATAAGATAGCCGAGACAGCATCTCGTTCGCTCATCAATACTTCAATAATTGAGGCTAATTATAAGGTTCTGCTGAGGTGGTATATGGTGCCGGTCAGACTGGCAACTTTTGTGTCAGGGGCTACCCCGCTATGCTTTAGAGCAGGGATATGCAATTAGCGGACCTCCAGCTGTTGCCAAACTACAAGTCCCATCATGCCTCTGCCTCTGGGTTTCATGCTTGTGGCTGTCAGAGTCTTGCTATGCCTCATGGGACTTGTAGTTCTGCAACAGCTGGAGGTCCGCTAATTGCATATCCCTGCTTTAGAGGATGTGGCCAGGTGGGCACCACCTATCATATTTGGTGGACGTTCCCCAAGGTTAGGAGGTTTTGGATCAGGGTATATAATTTTGTTTACTCCCTTACCCAAATAAACCTGACTAAATCAGCTAAGCAAGCACTACTGGGGGGTGAAGATGTGGAAGCCTCCAAGTCCAGCAAGCGGCTTTTGACATTTATATTTATTTCAGCCAAAATCACCATCGCTAGGAACTGGAAATCGGCAGCTCTACCATTCGAGCAGCTTAAAGGCAAATTGTCTTGGTTGATGCTAAACGAACGGTTGACCGCATTGGCCCAAGATAAAATGAAACGGTTTCATAAAGGGTGGGACCCATGGCTTTGTTACCTCACAAATGACCCCAGGATGTTTGCAGCTTAACTTTAGCGTTAAGTTGGGGGTGTCCGGGTGCTGAATTGGGGCTCCTTTCCCCCCGCCTCCCCCATTCCCCCTTCTCTACTGTTCTTTCCTCGCTCTGTCTCCTCCCTTCTATTCCTTTGTCTCTGTTCTCTTTTTGTTTATTTTTGGAGTCGGATCCAGACCTTAGAGGTTTGTACGGCTCCCTGTTTTCTTTGGTTTCTAAGCTCCTAAGGGACCATTGTCAGTCTGAACTGATCTGTGAGTTGCCCGCACGGTCAGCGGAGATTCGCGCCCCCAATAAGCGGATGGGGGGACGGCTCTTCTGGGTGGGCGGTTCAGATGATAGGGTCTGGGATGTGAAGAGGGGCCAACGGCTCTGCGGTGCGGTGGATTTATGTGAGCTATTAAGTGGTGATATTTTACTATGGCATGGACCCCTACACGCAGAGATCTTTACTGTGTTACCCCGAGTGTTGATCGAGACGGTACAATGTTATGTTGCGACTTTTCTACATTTTGTATGACAAAACTAATAAACATATTGAAAACACAAAATGGCCGCCAGGTACCTCAGAGAAAGCGCGCGGACCACAAGAAAATGGCCGCCCGCCTGCAGCATGGTGCGACCATGGCAAAATGGCCGCCAATGGAAAATACAATGCAAGGCATAGACCCCAAAAAAATGGCGCCAGCGCTTCAAAATTCGGCGTCCAACAAGCGTGGTGGACGAGAGGGCCAGCAGTGGAGGCTCCTAAGAAAATACCACCCCCCACACAGAGAGCAGGCCTGGACACCCCCCCAGACCCCCGCCGGGACCAGGAGCCCCCCTAAAGGTATTCCCCGGTCGCAGTAGCCCCGTGAGGGGAGGAGGAAAAAAGGGTGACAGAGGGAGAGAGGGGAAGGTAGGAGAACCTAACAACCCCCTTAGGAATGCCCAGTTCCATCCCAGCAGGAGGAACCATACTTACCCGTCCCTGCGAGGACCTGCTGGTGTGTTCCTGACAGACCTACAACCGAGCAGTACGGAGTAGCTGTCGGCCGGGTCCACTGTGACTGAGACAGCAAGCCGCTCGGTCATATGTGAACCCTGGAGCAAAGCTCACCGGCCACCCCTGGAGCCATGGGGTATGTCATGACAGACCGGACACCTATTTGCAAGGGACTAACACGCTCGCTGGTCGGACTGGGGGGACTACAAGGATCTATAATATCCTGCCTGTCATGCCCAGCCGGCAGTTGATAGAAGATTCTCAAAAATAAAATAATAAAAGTAAAAATCTCCTCAGGACGCTGGGCCCAAAAGGGAGCCATGTCCTTCTCCTCTACTAGGCAGAAAAAACTGAGGCTGCTGCTGCAGGGCGGAGGGTTATGTATGGAGGGACCGCCCCCTGGGCGGGGCTGTTTCAACTCTGTTAAAGTAACATGTATTAAATGTCAAATATGTTCTGCCTAGTCCTGTCCTATAGAACAGGAACATAACCCAATGGTCATGAATTAAGGATCTGTGTCCGTTCATGGACGAAAAGAGAAAAGTGTATTTTTATATCACTTATCGCTGTATAAATGACAATGGTCCCAAAATAGTGTCAAAAGTGTCTGATATAATGTTGCAGTCACGATAAAAATCGCAGATCGCCGCCATAACTAGAAAAAAATAAAAATAATAAAAATGCCATAAAACTACCCCCTATTTTGTAGACGCTATAACTTTTGCGCAAACCAATCGATATACACTTTTTGCTATTGTTTTATATATTTTTGGGGGATATTTATTATAGCAAAAAGTAAAAAAAATTGCTATTTTTTTCCAAAATTGGCGCTCTATTTTTGTTTATAGTGCAAAAAATAAAAACCGCAGAGGTGATCAAATACCAGCAAAAGAAAGCTCTATTTGTGGGAAAAAAAGGACGTAAATTTTGTTTGGGAGCCACGTCGCACGACCGCGCAATTGTCAGTTAAAGTGACGCAGTGCCGAATCGCAAAAAGTGGCCCGGTCATTTGGCAGCCAAATCCTCCAGGGCTTAATTGGTAAAAATGTAGGTATTTTTTCGCCGCTGCACGTTTGTGTGCAATTTTAAAGCATGTCGTGTTTGGCATCCATGTACTCTGCATAAGTTTATTTTTTATTTCATCAAACATTTGGGCAATATAGTGCGTTTTAGTACAATAAAATAAAAAAGTGTTTTTTTTTTCCACAAAAAATTTTGTTTGAAAGATCGCTGCACAAATACTGTGAACAAAATTCCAACACCCACCATTTTAATCTGTAGGGTCTTTGCTTTAAAAAAAATCTATAATGTTTGGGGGTTCAAATTAATTTTCTAGCAAAAAAAAAAAGTATTTTTTCATGTAAACAAAGTGTCAGAAAGGGCTTTGTCTTCAAGTGGTTAATAGAGTGGGTGATGTGTGACATAAACTTCTAATGTTGTGCATAAAATGCCAGGAGAGTTCAACCCCCCCCCCAAATGACCCCCCTTTGGAAAGTAGACACCCAAAGCTATTTTCTGAATAGGCATGTTGAGTCGATGGAATATTTTATATTTTGCCAAAAGTTTCGGGAACATTACAAACTTCCCCCCCAAGGCGGGGATTTGTTTTCTGGTTCCTATACGCGGTCAGACTGCCAAAAAGTCCCACACATGTGGTATCCCCAAACTCAGGAGAAGCAGCAGAATGTATTTTGTGGTGTAATTCCACATATAACCATGCCATGTTTGACCAATATATCATTTAGTTACAACTTTGTGTAAAATAAGAAAAATATTGTAATTTTCCCTAAACTTGTGGCAAAATATAAAATATTCCATGGACTCAACATGCCTCTCAGCAAATAGCTTGGGGTGTCTACTTTCCAAAATGGGGTTATTTTGGGGGGGGGTGGTGCTGTATTGATATTTCATGGCTTTTGAAACTGTGATAGGTAGTGAGGAGTGAAATCAAAAATTTACGCCCTTAGAAATCCTGAAGGCGGTGCTTGGTTTTCGGGGTCCTGTACGTGGCTAGGCTCCCAAAAAGTCTCACACATGTGGTATCCCCGGGTAATTTCACATATGCACAATATATCATTTAGTGACAACTTTGTGTAATTTTTTTTATTTATTTAGTCATTTTTCAATTACATGTAAATAAATATTGAATGGGCTCAACATGCCTCAGCAATTTCCTTGGGGTGACTACTTTCCAAAATGGGGAAATTTTGGGGGCGTTTGTACTGACCTGCTATTTTAGCACCTCAAGAAATGAGATAGGCAGTCAAACTAAAAGCTGCATAAATTCCAGAAAATGTACCCTAGTTGTAGACGCTATAACTTTTGCGCAAACCAATAAATATACGCTTAGACATTTTTTTTTTTTTAACAAAGACATGTGGCTGAATAAATTTTGGCCTAAATGTATGACAAAAATTGAGTTTATTGAATTTTTAACAAAAAGTAGAAAAGTAGGATTTTTATAACAGCTTACCTGTAAAATCCTTTTCTTGGAGTACACCACGGGACACAGAGCTAGTCATTACATAATGGGTTAAGGGTCACCAGCGGTGATTGGACACTGGCACAACCAATGGAAGACAGTTCCCCTCCATATAACCCCTCCCATCAGGGAAGTACCTCAGTTTTGTAGCAAAGCAGTAAGGTTCCCATAAGAAGGGGGGACCTCTGTGTCCCGTGGTGTACTCCAAGAAAAGGATTTTACAGGTAAGCTGTTATAAAAATCCTACTTTCTTTATCGTACACCACGGGACACAGAGCTAGTCATTACATAATGGGACGTCCCAGAGCAATGCTCATATGAAGGGGGGGAGACACAGATCAAACAGGCCGCTTGCGGACCAGAAGCCCTATAATGCTGCCTGCAGCACACTTCGCCCGAAGGCGGAATCCTCATGTCCTTTCCCATCTATTTGATAGAATTTGGAAAATGTATGGACTGAAGACCACGTTGCAGCTTTACAGATCTGAGCCATCGAAGCCTGGTGGTGCACTGCCCATGAAGCACCTATCGCCCTGGTAGAGTGCGCCTTAACAGGAAAAGGAGGAGTCCTGTTCTTTAAACCATAAGCTTGAACAATTACTTGTCTAATCCACCTGGAAATGGTGGATTTTGATACCGCTTGGCCCTTCTTGGGACCATCTGGTAAAAATAAACAAAACATCTGTTTTACGTATCTGAGCGGTTGCTTGCAGATACACCTTTACCGCTCTCACTAGATCTAGAGAGTGTAATAACTTTTCCCCCGCCGTCCGCGGGTTTCGAAAGAAGGAAGGCAGAACAATGTCTTGATTCAAGTGAAAAGCCGACACCACCTTAGGTAGAAAGGCCGGATGGGGTCGTAGTACGATTTTGTCCTTGTGACAAATTAGATAAGGCTCTTTACAAGAAAGAGCTGCTAGCTCTGATACTCTCCTAGCAGAAGCTATAGCAATCAAAAAGGCCAATTTCCTACTTAATATAATTAACGGAATATGGCGAATAGGTTCAAAAGGTTGCGTTTGCAACACTGACAATACCAAATTCAAATCCCATGGACACAAGGGAGACCTAACTGGAGGATTTATCCTCAGTACCCCCTGAATGAATGTCCGAACTAGGGAGTGAGATGCCAATGGTCTCTGAAAGAAGACTGATAGAGCCGATATTTGCCCCTTGATGGTGCTAAGGGCTAATTTCATATCCACTCCTAACTGGCAAAAAGCAAGAATCCTGCTTATTTCATATTTCTGAGGATTCCAACTCCTGGATTCACACCAGGAAACATATGCTTTCCAGACTCTATGATAGATGAGTCTGGAGGCTGGCTTTCTAGCATTAATGAGCGTAGAAAGAGCCGGACCAGAGACCTCTCTCTTTCAAAATGTGGGTCTCAGCAGCCAGGCCGTCAAATTTAGCCTTTGTAAGGAAGGGTGGAATACTGGCCCCTGTGACAGCAGGTCGCGTCGAAGTGGAAGCTTCCATGGCCTTCCTATCGCCATCTTTACGATCTCGGCGTACCAAGGCCTCCTGGGCCAGTTTGGGGCTACTAGGATTACTGGTATTCCCTCCTCCTTGATCCTGCGAAGCAGTCTTTGTAGAAGAGGGATCGGAGGGAATGCATAGATCAGTGAGAACTGATTCCATGGAGTTATTAGAGCATCTGTCCCGTAGGCTAGAGGATCTCTTGTTCTGGACACAAAGTTGTCCAATTTCTTGTTGAACCTGGAAGCTAGCAGGTCTACATCTGGGTTTCCCTGTCTCAGACATATGGCCTGAAAGATCTAGGGGTGAAGAGACCACTCTCCTGGTAGCAGCTGCTGACGACTCAGCTAGTCTGCTTGCCAGTTTTCTATCCCTGGAATGAAGATTGCAGAGATGCAAGGTACATGCTCTTCTGCCCATGCCAAGATCCGGTTCACCTCTCTTTGGGCTGCCCGACTGCGGGTGCCTCCTTGGTGATTGATGTAAGCTACTGCAGTAGCATTGTCGGATTGAACCCGAACTGGGTAGCCCTGTAACCTGTATGTCCAGGTTTTGAGGGCTAGATATACTGCCCGGATCTCTAGCACGTTGATGGGCAGGATCCCCTGAGTCTTGGCCCAGGTTCCCTGGGTAGAAGCCTCCTCGAATACTGCACCCCAGCCCAATAGGCTGGCATCCGTAGACACCACCTTCCAGGCTGCTGGAAGGAAGCACTTTCCCTTCCGTAAATTCTTGGCTTCTAGCCACCAATTGAAGCTGTGATGTACTTGTGAGGACAGGCGCATGGGTATATCCAGAGCTTGGCCCTTCCTGTTCCAGGAGGCTAAAATATTGCCTTGAAGTAGTCTCGAATGAAACTGGGCGTAAGGGACCGCCTCGAAGGAGGCTACCATCTTTCCCAATAGTCTCATGCAAAGGCGAATAGACGGCCTTTTGTTTGCTTTGACCTTGTGGATCAGGTCTTTCAGAGACTGTATCTTTGGCTCTGGCAGGTATACCCTGTTTTGGGCTGTATCTATGATCATGCCCAGGTACACTATCCTTCTTTGGGCCTGGAGAGAGGATTTTTGTAAGTTTATAATCCATCCTAAATGCTCCAGGTATCCTACTGTAGTGTCTACAGCGTGATCCAATCCCTCCTTTGACTGATCTATTACTAGTAGATCGTCTAGATAGGCTGTTACCGCAATGCCCCGTGTTCTCAGGTTTGCTAACAGAGGAGCTAGCACCTTTGTGAATACTCTGGGCGCGGTGGCTACACCAAATGGCAGGGCCACAAATTGAAAGTGGCGATCTTCTACCGCAAACCTTAGGAATCTTTGGTGAGCGGGGAGGATTGGTATGTGTAGATATGCGTCTTTGATATCTATGGACGCCATGAATTCTCCGCCTTTTAAAGTAGCGACCACGGATCGAATCGTTTCCATTCGAAAATGGCGAACGTTCAGAAACCGGTTTAGAGATTTTAGATCCAGGATGGGTCTGACTTCTCCGTTTGGCTTTGGAATCACAAAAGAGGTTTGAGTAAAAACCTGAACCTCGCTCCTTTTGGGGTACCTCTGTAACCACCCTTGAGCTATTAAGTGATTCAAACCTTTGAAGAAGGATCCCCTTTTTTGTGGATCCTTGGAGAGTCTTGAACCTCGGAATTGAGAAGATGGGATCTCTCGAAATTCCAGTTTGTACCCTGAGGATATTGTGGATACCACCCATTTGTCCTGGGTTTCTGTCCGCCAGGTCGCTGAGAACTGACGAAGCCTTCCCCCCCACTCGGCCGAGCGGGGGCGCCCCTTCAATGAGAGGTTTTTGGGGCTTGCTTATTAGCTCTTGCACCCCACGGCTTCATGTTCTTCTGAGCCTGTTGTTTGGCTTTTGTGGGCGGCTGACAAGGCCGTCGCCACTGGCTGGAGTCTGATTTCCCGGAAGCTGGGGAGAGAGTGCGTTTAAAACAAGGTCTCTTGTTTTTCTTCTCTCAGGTAAAAGTGTCGTTTTACCACTTGATATCCTTTGGATATATCTTTCTAAATCTTCCCCAAATAGGCGTTCGCTATGGAACGGGAAACTTGCCAACAACTTTTTGCATGGGGCTTCCGCTGACCAATGCTTAAGCCAAAGTACTCTACGCATCTGTACCAGCTGGAGTGTAAGGCGTGATGCCTGTATGATAGAATCTCTCATGGCATCCACTGTGAAGCATAAGGCTTTAGGCAAATTATCCCAATTTTCAGCCTGCTCTGAAGGAAGCTCCTTCAGCCCGCTTTACCTGTTGGCTGATGACCTGACACATACCGACTGCTGCTACTGCAGGTTGGATAATTGAGCCGGCCAAAAGGAAGGAGGATTTCTGTAAGGATTCCAACTTCTTCTCAGAAGGATCTTTAAACACTTGTACATTATCCACCGGACATGTCAGGTTTTTATTTACACAAGAAATAGCCGCAGGCAGGCTCCATTTCTTTAAAAAAAATTCCCCCATAGGATAAAGAATGTTAAACCTTTTTGGAGGTGAGAAACGCTTACCTGGATGTTGCCAGTTTGCGTATATTAGATCCTCTAGTAACGGATGAACCGGGAAGGAGCATGCACCTTGCAGGGATCTTAATGACCCTAGGGAGGAGACAGGTAATTCCGTTACCTCCGCAGAGGGTAACTTAAATGCACTGCTCCTGCATAGCATTGTACCCCTCATCCTCTGCTGATGTAGCCTCCTCCTCCTCATCCTCCTCCCTCAGGTACTTCTGAAGGGAGGTCCAATACTGGAAGAGACCTGCTTCGCTTATTGTCCTTTTTAAAGGACTTAGCGATTAAGGTAGCAATTTTTTCCTCCAGATTATTTAGGGCAGCTGATAAAGTGTCCTCAGTGACCTATACAGGCCCAGGCTTCACTGGGGAAGCCGCCATACCTGACAGAGGTAATGGCTCATCCTGTACATGTGCATTTGGCAACACAGGAGAGGAAGGTACCGAGTCAGCACAGCTAGAGCCTCCTGTCTCAGGCGGCGGTGCTTTCTTATCTCTTTTTGTCCGCATTACTTCCCCTGGAAGGCTTACTGTTTAGACAAAATACAAGGTACCTAAATGCATATACTACCGTGTTCAGTTTAGCAAATACATTAAGTATGCAACTTTTAACACATAACTATGCATAACATGGATGTCTTCTAGGAAGTACCCAGTCCAACCACAAGGAGTCTTACGTCCCTGTATAGCTGCTGTGTTTCTCTGCCAGGAACAAGAGAACTAACGAGCTTGCTTGCTGCTGCAGTGCTTCTCACACTGACAGTCTTTTAAATTTGGCGCCGTTTCTGTGCCTGCGCGCGCCACGTGCCCGCGCACGCCTTCGCCCCCCCCCCTCCGATAAAGCGCGCTCCCGCGCGCCCAGCCCTTTAGTGCTATGGTGGTGGCCATAGTGAGAGAGGACTCTCATCAGCCCCTGTTCCCACTTACCTGCATCTGCAGGTGTCTGTGTCGGCCACCGAAAGGAGGAGCGGGGTGCCCAAGCAAGCTCAGCAGCGGAGGTGACGAGCAGTGTACTTCGCCGAAGCCGACACTGAACAGAGTGAGGTGAGTATATCCAGCTCTTTACTCCCCACAGTGGTGGAAAAAAGAAGACATCCACTTCTTGAAGAAAGGTCCCAACCTAGTTATGGACCTTCTAATCTCACCTTATCCACGACGCAGGTTTTTCTGCTGAAAGCTTTCAGACAGATACCAAACTTCACCCTTCACGGTGGGCTATGTGTGCCAACCTTCTGGGATATGGGTTCCTATTTAAAGGATACCTCTCCCCTGGGCCTTGTACAAGACTCTTACCAGGACTTTATAGCGAAATAGCGAAAGTGCTGGATCTTAGAGCCCAGTCCTCCGAAGAGAGACATTACAGGCGACGCCTCATGGATGAGGCCCGGATCCCATCCAGATTCGGCTTAACTTGTAGGCGTCTTGGATGGATCCGAAAGCATAGCTCTTTTACCCCCAGAGGGTCTCTTTGGTAGAGCTTTCCTTTAGCACCTCCTAACGCGTCCAACACCTTTCGACACTGGCGAAAAAACTGAGGTACTTCCCTGATGGGAGGGGTTATATGGAGGGGAACTGTCTTCCATTGGTTGTGCCAGTGTCCAATCACCGCTGGTGACCCTTAACCCATTATGTAATGACTAGCTCTGTGTCCCGTGGTGTACGATAAAGAAATATCATTTTTTTCAAAAATTTCTGTCCTTTTCTGTTTATATCGCAAAAAATAAAAATCACAAAAGCAATCAAATACCATCAAAAGAAAGCTGTATTTGTGGGAAAAAAGGACGCAAATTTAGTTTAGGTACAGCATTGCATTACCACGCAATTACCAGTTAAAGAAGTGCAGTGCAAAATTGTAAAAAGTGCTCTGATCATTGAGCAGCCAAATCTTCCCGGGCTGAAATGGTTAACTGCCTTATTATCTACCCTATCAGTATAGATGGACCACTATTGCCCAGATTACTATATCTGATGTACATACCCTATTTACTAGCAAATCTGTTGTGCATTGATGTTCAGGCAAGTTACTGTTTGCTGTACAGAACTACTCTGACTCTGGTAAGTGCAATCTTCATTTTTTTTTCAATATTTTCAAATAAAGCTGATCAATGTAAAAGAAAAACAAAGTGTGAATCCTTATCCTGTACCAACAAAAACAGGAAGCTGAAGATTAAAATGGAAATTTTGGGATACAACACTCACCATCATCACTGGATACGTCTTGCTTCACCACAGACATAGGGGAGCGTGAAGGCGGCCTGCCTAACGGATGGCGTCTGCTCTTTTTAATCTCCATTTTAGAGAAAAGGACAGCATGCTGAAAAATAAGTTGTTCCTATAACTATAAGTTGTCAAATGGTATACAGTAGCTTGTTACTTTGAATACAAAAACACGGTAATATATGCTCCAATACAGTATATATGCTCCAACTTGGAGAAACTGAAATATAGCGTCAGGATTGTGGTATACAGAGGAGCCTTGGCGAGGCACTGTGGCTTCCACATATATTTGGAAATCTGTGCAACTAAACACTGTTTTTAACATGAATTGTTAGACAGGGTCAATTTGTTTTTTGTTTGGTTGTTTTTGTTTTTTTATTTGCAGGCTACATGGTAAGTGTCCTTGCTTGTGATTTGTCAATCTCTTCCATGTGCCCCTTACTGCAAAGGCCATTTATATTTTGGAATGGTTGCTGTCTTTTTGTATAGCTTTTTCCAATACGTTAGGTAGGGAAGCTTGTATGGTTTAATAATGTACCTGGCTGTTAACTCTGGGAAATGAAATCATGCAATGAAAACTAAAAACCTAAAACTGGGATTTCTAGATTGCATGTAAAATCTATTTCTTGAAGTTCACAGAGACACGGGATCTGTAGTTTATCTGATACAATGGGTTATACTTCTGCCTTCAGGAGAAATTGGACAATAGCAAACAAAAAAGCCACTGGCCAGCCTGGTAAAACACCTCCCGCCCCTAGAATGCTTCCATTTTGTTGAAAAGCAGTACTTAGGAGTAAATCACAAAATACAGAGAGACCTGTGCCCCTTGATCAACTCCGGAAAGTATAATGTACAAAAGGGTCACAGGATAAGTAATTATTCTGATACAATTGGGACACCCACAATTAAAATTATTGAAAAGGCAGCTCAAAAAGGTGCATGAAGGACCTTGCACCCAGTTAAAGCGATAGTAAAGGCAGGTGGTTTTTAATCTTTATGCATTCTATGCATGAAGATAAAAAGCCTTCTGTATGCAGCAGCCCCCACTCAGCCCCCCCTAATACTTACCTGAGGTCCCTCTAGATCTAGCGATCTTGCAGAATTGTCTCGGTTGCCCAGGACTCCCCTCCCCATTGGCTGAGACATCAGAGCGGCGCAATCGGCTCCCGCTGCGGTCAAAGTCCGTCAACCAATGAGGAGAGAAAGGGGATGGGGTCGGGGCACGGGTCCGTGGCTGAATGGACACCCCCATTGCCAGCCTTTGCTGTGAGGGAACTCAACAGGAGGGAGGGGCCAAGAGCACCGACGAAGGACCCGAGAAGAGGAGGATCTGGGCTTCTCTGTGCAAAACCATTACACAGGAAAGTATAAATGTTATTTTTAACAAAAAAAGAAAAAAAGGAGCCTTTACAATTACTTTAAGCTAGCATCAGATGAGGCCGAACATCCATGAAGTAGAACTTAAAGGGGTTGTAAAGGTTCGTTTTTTATTTTCTAAATAGGTTCCTTTAAGCTAGTGCATTGTTGGTTCACTTACCTTTTCCTTTGATTTACATTCTAAATGTTTTTTTTCTTTGTCTGAATTTCTCACTTTCTGTTTCTCCTCACTAAACTTCACACCATCATCCGAGTGGTGTGGAGTCAGCCAGAACAGCTTACTGAACAGCTTACCGAGGAGAAACAGGAAGTGAGAAATTCAGACAAAGAAAACAAAGAAAAAAAAATATTTAGAAGGGAAATCAAAGGAAAAGGTAAGTGAACCAACAATGCACTAGCTTAACCACTTAACGACCGCCCACTGTAAATATACGTCAGCAGAATGGCACCGACAGGCAGAATCACGTATATGTACGTGATTGCCTTTGTATAGTTGGGGGGTCCGATCGGACCCCCCTTCTTTACAGTGAGCGGTCGTTTTACCTTCGGGAGCGATCCGGCATGAGGGGACGGCCGTTCGATTCTGGCCACCCCCTCTCGATCGCTCCCGGCGAATGAGAGAGCTTCCCCTGCCTGCCAGGAAGTGATGTCATCTCTCCTGGGGCGCTCACATATACCGAGCGCCGTACAGGAGAAGATGCCAGGTTAGTACACAAAACAGCACACTGACACCAGGACACATAGGCACATAAATCGCCCCCCCCAGACACCCCCCAGTCACAGTGTCACTGATTGCAGTGACCATTTATTTAGTGATCACTGCAATCAGTGACATTTGTGACTGTAAAAGTGTCACTACATTTAGTTTTAGGTCCAGTGTAGCCCCCTAACCCCCCCTAATAAAGGTTTAACCCCCTGATCACCCCCCAGATAACCCTTTCACCCCCTATCACCACTGTCACTAAGCAATCATTTTTCTGATCGATGTCTTAGCGTCGGTGATGCTGATCGGTAGCCAGTAATTTTTTTTAGGTTCGCCGCAGGTTTTTATAGCGTCGGGTACCCCCATATATTACCTAATAAAGGTTTAACCCCCTTGATCACCCCCCAGGTAACCCTTTCACCCCCTAGCACCGCCGTCACTATGCGATCATTTTTCTGATCGATGTCTTAGCGTCGGTGATGCTGATCGGTAGCCAGTAATTTTTTTTAGGTTCGCCGCAGGTTTTTATAGCGTCGGGTACCCCCATATATTACCTAATAAAGGTTTAACCCCCTTGATCGCCCCCCCAGGTAACCCTTTCACCCCCTATCACCACTGTCACTAAGCGATAATTTTTCTGATCGATGTCTTAGCGTCGGCGATGCTGATCGGTAGCCAGTAATTTTTTTTAGGTTCGCCGCAGGTTTTTATAGCGTTGGGTACCCCCATATATTACCTAATAAAGGTGCAACCCCCTTGATCACCCCCCAGGTAACCCTTTCACCCCCTAGCACCGCCGTCACTATGCGATCATTTTTCTGATCGATGTCTTAGCGTCGGTGATGCTGATCGGTAGCCAGTAATTTTTTTTAGGTTCGCCGCAGGTTTTTATAGCGTCAGGTACCCCCATATATTATCTAATAAAGGTTTAACCCCCTGATCGCCCCCCAGGTAACCCTTTCACCCCCTATCACCACTGTCGCTAAGCAATCGTTTTTATGATCGTTGTCTTAGTGTCGGTGATGCCGATAGGTAGCCAGTAATTTTTTTTTAGGTTCGCCGTCAGGTTTTTATATAGCGTCAGGTACCCCCATATATTACCTAATAAAGGTTTTAACCCCCTAATTGCCCCTAGTTAACCCTTTCACCAGTGATCATCATATAAGTGTTACGGGTGACGCTGGTTAGTTAGTTTGCTTTTTATAGTGTCAGGGCACCCGCCGTATATAACCCAATAAAGGTTTAACCCCCTGATCGCCCGGCGGGTGATATCAGTTAGGTTTTAGCGTCAGAGAGGGTCTGCGTCACACCCCAGGCAGCGTCAGGTTAGTGCCAGTAGCGCTAACACCCACACGTGAAGCATACACCCCCCTTAGTGGTATAGTATCTGATCAGCTCAATATCTGATCTGATCAGATCTATACTAGCGTCCCCAGCAGTTTAGGGTTCCCAAAAACGCACTGTTAGTGGGATCAGCCCAGATACCTGCTAGCACCTGCGTTTTGCCCCTCCGTCCAGCCCAGGCCACCGAAGTGCAGTATCGATCGATCACTGTCACTTGCAAAACACAACACACATAACTGCAGCGTTCGCAGAGACAGGCCTGATCCCTGCGACTCCAGTGCTGTAGGAGGTAATTTCACCACCACAGTTAAAAAAAAAAAGCATATATGCCGAAGCATTGGGGCAGCAGGGGCGGAGGAGCGATTTTGCTCCTAATGCCGCGTATATACGGTCGAAATTCCGACAGAGGCTTGCCCGTGGAAAAGTCTGACCATGTGTACGCGGCATAACTTTTGCGAGAAGATGCCCCCATGCTTCGGCATATATAAATGGTGCATGTATGCCCATCATTAGAAGTGGGTGGATGAAGGGCGGTATTCTAATGGTGGGCATACCCACCGATCAATCTTTTTTTTTCGTTCAGCCAACAGGCTGCATGAAAAAAAAGATTACAATACATGTCCAACAAGGACCAGCGACGTACTGGTATGTTGCTGGACTTTGAATGTTTATACCAGAATGATGCCTGCGGGTTTAGGTATCATCTTGGTATCATTCTTTTCAGCCAGCGGCCGGCTTTCATGTAAAAGCAATCCTAGTGGCTAATTAGCCTCTGGACTGCTTTTACAAGCCGTGGGAGGGAATGTCCCCCACCCCGGATATAAAAAGCGCCATTGGGAAATTGGGAAAGCATTTTATCACACCGATCTTGGTGTGGTCAGATGCTTTGAGGGCAGAGGAAAGATCTAGGGTCCAATAGACCCCAGTTTTTTCAAAAAAGAGTACCTGTCATTACCTATTGCTATCATAGGGGATATTTACATTCCCTGAGATAACAATAAAAGTGATAAAAATAAATAAATATGGAAGCAACAGTTTAAAAATAAAATAAAAAAGCAAAATTAATAATAAAAAAAAAAAAAAGCACCCCTGTCCTGCCCTGCTCTTGCCCGATGGCGAACGCAAGCGTCGGTCTGGCGTCATATGTAAACAGCAATTGCACCATGCATGTGAGGTATCACCGCGAAGGTCAGATAGAGGGCAGTAATTTTAGCAGTAGACCTCCTCTGTAAATCTAACGGGGTAACCTGTAAATGCTTTTAAAAATGTATGTAGTTTGTCGCCAATGCGCGTTTGTGCGAAATTTTAAAGCATGTCGTGTTTGGTATCTATGTACTCGGCCTAAGATCATCTTTTTTATTTCATCAAACATTTGGGCAATATAGTGTGTTTTAGTGCATTAAAATTAAAAAAAGTGTATTTTTTCCCAAAAAAATGCGTTTGAAAAATCGCTGCGCAAATACTGTGTAGAAAAAAAATGTAACACCCACCATTTTATTCTGTAGGGCCTTTGCTTTAAAAATATATATAATGTTTGGGGGTTCAACATAATTTTCTTGCAAAAAAAAAAATGTTTTCATGTGAACAAAAAGTGTCAAAAAGGGCTTTGTCTTCAAGTGGTTAGAAGAGTGGATGTAAGCTTCCTAATGTTGTGTATAAAATGCCAGAACAGTTCAAAACCCCCCCAAATGACCCCATTTTAGAAAGTAGACACCCCAAGCTATATACTGAGAGGCATGTCGAGTCCATGGAATATTTTATATGTTGACACAAGTTGCGGAAAAAATACAATTTTTTTATTTTTTTTTTTGCACAAAGTTGTCACTAAATGATATATTGCTCAAACATGCCATGGGCATATGTGGAATTACACCCCAAAATACATTCTGTTGCTTCTCCTGAGTACGGGGATACCACATGTGTGAGACTTTTTGGGAACCTAGCCGCGTACGGGACCCCAAAAACCAAGCACCGCCTTCAGGCTTTCTAAGGGTGTCAATTTTTGATTTCACTTCTCACTGCCTATCACAGTTTCGGAGGCCATGGAATGCCCAGATGGCACAAAACCCCCCCAAATGACCCCATTTTGGAAAGTAGACACCCCAAGCTATTTGCTGAGAGGTATTGTGAGTATTTTGCAGATCTCGCTTTTTGTCACAAAGTTTTGAAAATTGAAAAAAAAAAGAAAAAAAAAAAATGTTCTTTCTTCATTTTCAAAAACAAATGAGAGCTGTAAAATACTCACCATGCCTCTCAGCAAACAGCTTGGGGTGTCTACTTTCCAAAATGGGGTCATTTGGGGGGGTTTTGTGCTATTTTGGCATTTTATGGCCTTCAAAACTGTGATAGGTAGTGAGGAGTGAAATCAAAAATTTGCGCCCTTAGAAATCCTGGAGGCGGTGCTTGGTTTCCGGGGTCCGGTACGTGGCTAGGCTCCTAAAAAGTCCCACACATGTGGTATCCCCGTACTCAGGAGAAGCAGCAGAATGTATTTTGGGGTGCAATTCCACATATAACCATGGCATGTGTGAGCAATATATCATTTAGTGACAACTTTTTGTAATTTTTTTTTTTTTTGTCATTATTCAATCACTTGGGACAAAAAAAAAATAAATATTCAATGGGCTCAACAGGCCTCTCAGCAATTTCCTTGGGGTGTCTACTTTCTAAAATGGGGTCATTTGGGGGGGTTTTGTACTGCCCTGTCATTTTAGCACCTCAAGAAATGAGATAGGCAGTCATAAATTAAAAGCTGTGTAAATTCCAGAAAATGTACCCTAGTTTGTAAACGCTATAACTTTTGCGCAAACCGATAAATATACGCTTAGACATTTTTTTTACTAAAGACATGTGGCTGAATACATTTTGGCCTAAATGTATGACTAAAATTGAGTTTATTCGATTTTTCTTATAACAAAAAGTAGAAAATATCATTTTTTTTCAAAATTTTCGGTCTTTTTCCGTTTATATCGCAAAAAATAAAAATCGCAGAGGCAATCAAATACCATTAAAAGAAAGCTCTATTTGTGGGAAGAAAAGGACGCAAATTTCGTTTGGGTACAACATTGCATGTCCACACAATTTACAGTTAAAGCAGTGCAGTGCAAAATTCTGAATTCACCTCTGGTCCTTTAGCTACCAAATGGTCCGGGGCTTAAGTGGTTAAAGGAACCTATTTAGAAAATAAAAAATGAACCTTTACAACCCCTTTAAGAGAAGGTCTGAACTAAAGACCAGGTAGCAGCCTATCAAATATGGGAAACAGTTGCCTGATGCCTAAAAGCCCAAAAGGTATTTACTGACCTAGTAAAGTGAGCAATAACAGAAAAAGTTTTAACACCCTTTAAACCATAAGCGCGAATAATGATCTGTCAGGAATTCCTAAGGCTTCATGTACACGGGACGTTGTTCAACCTCTTCTGAACGATTTAACTTGACAGCTAGAAACCGGCATCTAAACATGTCCGTTTAGCCATGTTTACATGCCGCGCTTGCGTCTAGAAGCATTTGAAAAAAAAAAAATATATATATATATATAGATATATATATATATCTATATATATATATCTATATCTATATCTATATATATATCTATATATATATTAGGGCTGTGGAAACTAACTATTAATTCCTCGATTAATCGATTAATTGTTTTGATCGATCAAAATTCTTTTGATCGGTACTCACCTCTCCGCCGGCTTCCGGGTCTTCAGGGAGATCCGGTGACGTCGCGGACACCGGCGGGGCTTGCCGTGTCCCTCTGAAGGGCTCCTTTGCTGTGCCTTCATATCTGCATGCCAGCGGGACCTTACTATCTACCACACGCAAGGGCTGTTACACTTCCCTCTATCACTTCCCTCTATCCACCTGGGATTCGTGATAGTTCACTTCACGGGACATCTACATGCCGACGGACTGATGTTAGCCCTTTCTCATCTGGATTCAGAAGTGGTATTGTTGTACACATTTTTATACCAGTATCATACTTAGCTACATGTTTTTATGACTTGTTTTGCTACCGTTTGGTATTACTCGCACCATTTTCACAGTTTATGTAGCTACATCGATTTTATCTCCAGTGCAAGATTTATTTTGTTACCTACCTGAAGACTATAAAAGTCTTAATGCTATTCCTATCGAGCGCTGCCTTTGTGTGTTTTTTTAATCCTGCTATCCATTTTTCCAGTGGTTGGTAGCTGCACTGGGAATCGGCCTGCAAGGAGATCAGCTAAAAGTAGTTGGATCTATGTGCGTTATAATTAATCAAAATTAGTCGATTAATCGATTTAAAAAAAAATCGTTTAATCAAACACGAAAATTTTAATCAGTAACAGCCCTAATATATATTCATATATATATATATATATATACACACACACACACACACACACACACACACATACATACATACATACATATATATATATATATTTTTGGGGGGGTTAAAATGAAAAAGTCTGTAAATGAAACGCTGCTAAACACGAGTTAATGCGTTTAGCGCTTGAAATGCCTCTAAACACAGCTTTTGAACGCATTTTTTTGGGTTCCAGAAAAAGCCTCTAAACTCAACTGCCTAGAAACGACTATAAACGACCCTGTGTACATGTACTGATAAGATGAGAAGAGAGTTCAGGACCAGTTGAAAAAAATGCCCAACTGCTCCTAAACGTTCGTTTACCTGCAGCAGTGTACATGAGGCCTAAAGCCCCATTGTATACGGGACGCTGAGGAAAAGTCCTCTGAACAAAGGTTGAAACCGGCATTTAGAAACACCTGTTTTGCCGTGTTTAGCCACATTTGTGTCTAGAAGCTTTTAGTTAAGAAACATCATAAGGACCCTCCCTAAGCTCAAAAACAGTATTAACCATTTCAGCCATTTTGTGAGACCAGAATGAGTAGCAGCAGCTGAGAGAGCAGCAGTGTACTTGTATTTAGCATGTCACTTGCCACATCACCTGCCACAAGTTGTGGATTGTCCACTCGCCACGTCACCTGCCACAAGTTGTGGATGGTCCACTTGCCACAAGTTGTGGATGGTCCACTTGCCACAAGTTGTGGATGGTCCACTTGCCACATCACCTGCCACAAGTTGTGGATTGTCTGCAATGCAAGCAATTTTTTTTTTTTTTTTAATGGCTTTAAATCATTTGAGCTTTTCAATGTAAAAAAAATAGGTCACCTTTAAAAACGCTTATAAACGAAAACATGGCTAAACGCGGGTACCGCGTTTAGCGTCTGAAACGTGGAAATGTTTGGCGTCTGAACCCATTTTTTTTTGCTTTCAGAAAAACAAGGTTAAACGCAACTGGCTAAAAGCGAAAATAAACAAGACTGTGTACATGGACACATAGGATAACATTGAATGGGTTCAGGGGCAGTTGAAAAATAGGATTTTTTACTCACCGTAAAATCCTTTTCTCTGAGTTCATGGACCGACACAGCTTCTCTATTGACATAGTGGGTATTATCTGTTAATTAGGAGTGACTAGGCAGAAAACTTGCAAAAAGTGTTGCATCACACCTTCTACAGTACCGCCCAGGGGACGGACCCTCTGGGTACATCCCCTCAGTCTGCATCCCGCAAATCAGTTCGTCAAAAAGCAGTACAAACTTAAAAAGGAGGGGTGGGTGCTATGTCGGTCCATGAACTCAGAGAAAAGGATTTTACGGTGAGTAAAAAATCCTATTTACTCTTTCGTTCATGGACCGACACAGCTTCTCTATTGACATAGTGGGACGTCCCAAAGCAGTCTCGGAGAAAAAAAACGAGGGGTGGTAACAGCATTAAAAACTTCACCCCAAACAGAGTTCCTCCAAGGAGGAGTTGCAACTCTAAACGGTCGCCGGCAATATCTTGCAGCCGAAGGAAGCATCCGAAGATGCACACACCTTAACTTGTAAAGTTTAGTGAAAGTGTGAACGGACGAGCAGGTCGCCGCCTTACACACCTGGTGAAAACAGACGCTTGATGCTCTGAGAGCTCGGACAGCGTCCAAAATATACGTTGTTTCCTTAGGATTCGACGGATGAGGACACAAGGATGGCAGTACAATGTCTTCCTTGATCGAAGGTCAAAATATCTTAGGAAGAAGAAGGCTGCGGACGCAGCCCCACCTATCGTTGTGGAAGATCAGATAAGGAGCCCTGGCATGACAAGGCTACCGGCTCAGAAAACCGTCTTACTGATGAAACACCAAGAGGCATCTATTGCCCTGGTTGAATGTGCCGGAATGGAGGCGCCTGACCCCTAATGGCGTAAGCCTGATCACAATCTGTCGGATCCACCTAGAATGGTGGCCGACGAGACCGCTGGGCCCTACTGGGGACCAGCCATTGAAAAATAAACAGTGAGCCTGGATTCTGGAATGGAGCAGAACCATACAAGCATTCTCTCAGAGTTTGGAACACGCCCAAGAATGCAGCGTTGTTTCCTTAGGATTCGACTTATGAGGACACAAGGATGGCAGTACAATGTCTTCCTTGAGATGGAAAGTCAAACACGACTTCTAGGAAGAAAAGAAGGCTGCGGACGCAGCACCACCTTATCCTTGTGGAAGATCAGATAGGGAGGCTTGCATGACAAGGCTGCCCCGCTCAGAAACCCGTCTTAGCTGGCGTAACAGCCACCAAGAGGACCACTTTCTAAAAAAAAAAATGTCAACAAGGGAATCTCCCTGATGTTCTAAAACAGTGGTTTCTGAGACACTTAGAGGCCATGCCGTTGAAACCATAGCCTGCATGCAGGATGGCATATGGGACCCTGCATCAGCAGGTCCTCTCGTAGAGCTAGACGCTAAAAGGACATCTGCTACACAAGCCCCACAGAGGTAGTGGAGGGTGGGCCGGAGGGGCCGCCTGCCAAACCCACTGTACAAACGTTCTCACTAGAGAGCGAGCTACCAGGGGTCGTTGAAAGGACAGCCAGGGCAGATACCTGCCCCCTAATTGTACTTAACAGTAGACTTTTTGGCCTGTTCCCTGCTGAGAACAGCAGGACCCTGGAACCAAATAAGTACGTGGATGCCACCTCATTTCCTCACAAATGGATGTGTAGGTCTTCCAAGTGCACCGGTAAATCTTCCTAAGGGATGATTTCCGAGCACTCCTCATGGTAGATATCACCGAGTCTGACAGGTCCCGGTCTCTTAGCACCTGGGCTCTCAAGCCATGCCCTTAAGCCAGTGACTGTAAAACAGGATGGCGTCTGGACCTTGACTTTCAGGCCAATAATCTGCAATGGGATTCCTCCGGATTTCAGCGACCCAGGTTGACTGAGCTCTTCAGACTCATCTGCAACCGGGAAGACAGGCGTCCACCGTGACCACTATCCAGTAAAAGGAAGGAACAACTTCACAGACAGAATGCCGAAGAAGTCGGCCACCAACTAGGGAAGCCCTGTTTAGGTGGCTCACCCGGATCTTGATAATCCAGGGATGAAGGGCACTTGACCCTTCAGGACAGAGTTACCTTCTGTAACACTCGTGTAAAATAGCGCCTATGGTACCGCCTCGAAGGAGGCTACCATGAGGCCCAGGACTCACCTGCAAAAGTGGCGTGACAGCCCAACTTTGGGATGTCCACTGCCGCACCGCAGCCCGACAGGTCTGCAACTTTCCCCTAGGGGGAAAAAAAAAAAAAACTTGCGCCTCTGAGGAGTCCAGAATCAACCCTAGATATACTAGGAGTTGGGACGGTACTAATACGGACTTCTGAGTCTTCAGCATCCAACCAAGTATCGGAGGGTCTGACAGGTTATAGACCTGCTCACTTCTAAATTTAAGTTTGAAGTGACCCTTAGAAGAAGATTGTCCAAGTTGCCCATGATAGCGATACCACACTGTTTTAGTAGGGCCAGAATTGTGGCAAGCACCTTGGTGAACACCCTTGGTGCTGACGCCAATCCAAGGGGAGAGCTACCATTGTTAGTGGTCTTCCCCGGCCGCCAACGCAGACATCTGATGCCTGGTGCATCTGGAGACATGCAGCATGCGTCCTTGATGATCAAGGATGCCGGAAAATCCCCTGGATGGAGGGCAGCGACAACAGAGCAAGCCAACTCCTTTCCGGAATCTTTGTACTCTTACAAAGCAGTTGAGGGTCCTGATATCCAAGATAGGACGAACCCCCTCCAGTACTACGAACAGATTTGAGTAGAACCCCTAAACCCCTTCCTGTACTAAGACAGGAAGGTTTACCCTGCGTATCAGCAGGTTTTATACCGCCCCATGTAGGCTGGCGGTTAAGAGGGAATTATCTGTGCGGTAGGCAAGCCAGGTTGAGCTTGCAAACCCAGGGACGCTTCTGTCCCTCAGCAGGCGCTTTATCGGCCTGGGGTTGTTTACTTGCCGCACTAGGCGGACGAAGGGACCGCTTGTATGCTGTGAAGGAGGGCCCTAGCATATGGCGTGGCTCCTTACCCTTATTTGGATTGCCGAAGCAATGTGCTCTTACCTCCTGTGGCATCTTAACTGATGCCATCCAGCGAGGCCCCAAAAGTCTGTCGCCCTAAAAGAGCAGATCCAACAGGGCCTTCTTGGAAGATGGGTCCGCAGACCAGCACCTTAGTCAGATCAGGTGGCGTAGCGCCACCGCATAAACTGAGGCTCAAGACAGCAAGGGGATAGTATCCATGTCTGACTTGCAGACAGACTCAAGGCCCTGTACCAACTGGTCGGCCAGAGATACCACGTACGGAGGAGCCTCCAGTGCTTTTAACCCTTGGAGTAGGTACCTTGCCTACTCAGTAAGTGTCTGAAACATCAGACAAACCCCAGCCAATGCTGGACATACCTCTGAGCCCCCGACTGTGTATAGGTAGCAAGTGTCCCTGAAGACAGGAGCCCCCTCCACTGGAATTGTGGTAACTTAAGTTTGGATACGGGGATCCACTATCGGGGGAGAGGTCCCTCTTTTCAGGAACTCTCCTCAAGGGGTACCGGACTGCGGAAAAAAAAAAAAAAAAAAAGCATTCTCTATTCTTAGCGTACTCCGCACTGCAGCAATAGGTCAGATACCAAAGCCTTTTTGCGTGCTGACCTGGACTTGGAGCATTCTCACTGTCCGATCGGTCACAGTCTGCAGTCTCCGATGCATCAGAATCCGGGTCATGAGCCATAGCTGAACCTGGTTCTGCATCAGAATTATCCCCAGAAGATTGCAGGGGACGCGGGCGTTTACTAACCCCTGTATTCACGTGTGCTGCTACCAGCCTGGCAGCAAAAACCTCTAGGATTGCCGACATAGCGTCCATAGACACATCAGGGGCACCAGCTGCTAAATCTGGTGTTTCAGGGGAAAAAACATCTGGCTCAGATGCCGTGCTTACCACGGACAGGGCTCCAGGCAAGATATCAATAGGCCACCCTCCTAGCAGATCAGAGATGCTGGGTCACCTAGAGGCTCACCGCCCTTGGATCGGTACCGCTATGCTGCCGTGTGCTGCGCCTGTGATGCTATCCCACCGCTGCTGTGTCAGTCTGATAGTTTATCAGCGTTTCCTGTGTAAATTTTTGCGCCAGTGTAATGCACCCTAGAGGTCGGAGACTATCGCAAAATGGCCGCCAAGCGGCTGTATGGAAACATGTGGGCTCCAAGAAAATGACCGCCAAGCAGAATATAAAGGCAAAAGCGGCAGCGGACCCCAAAAAGATGGCCGCCGAGCGGCGGTACACACATACAGCGTGAATCCTAGGAAACATGGCCGCCGAACAGTCGATAGAGGCCAAGCAGGTGCGGACCACAAGAAAATGGCCGCCAAGCGGCGATATATACATATAGGCGCAAAACTACAAGAAAATGGCCACCGGGCAGTCACTAGAGGCTGAAACAGGCATGGACCACCACAAAATGGCCGCCGACAGCATGGAGGGGGAAGAAGCACACACAGGTAAGCAGAAAAGACATCTTTTAAATGACAGTTACAGCCAGCCCTGCACCAGATGGAACCCTTTAGGTGAACCCCAGCACCCAGCAACCTTAGTTCAGAGCCCAGGGAGAAGGGAAGGCAGGGAGAGAAGACAGAAAGGGGCCACAACCACTTACTTGATCTCTCCAGGAATGTCCAGCCTTGTCAGCCTGCTGAAGTGGGGGAGCTACTTACCTATCCTGCATGTCTCATGCTGGAAGACATTCCAAAACAGATCATCCGCGCACGGAAGGTGACTGTCGGCCAGGCATGCTGTGATTGGACCCTAGGAAACGATCATATGTATGCCCTGGAGCGCGAGACTCACTGGACAGGCTGCTGCGACTCGGCCATAAGGTCAGACGAAGCTGAGCGGTCCGATGCAGGCCCTGAAGTGTAAGCTCACCAGCCACCCGTAGAGCGACGGGTATGTCGTGGAAAACCCAGCGCATAGCTAGGGTCAGCACACGCTCGATGGCCGAAACTGGGGGGACTACAAGGATCGAGGATCCAGCCTGTCACCCAGTCTGCAGTTGATCGAAGATCGCAGGAAACAAAGAAAAAAAAAATGTAGAAAAAATTATTTTTTCCCTGGACCAAAATGGGCCGGAAGGGAGCCATGTCCTACTTCTTGCTAGACAGAAAAAAACTGATCTGCGAGATGCAGACTGAGGAGATGTGCCCAGAGGGTCAGCCCCCTGGGCGGTACTGTAGAAGGTGTGATGCAACACTTTTTACAAGTTTTCTGCCTAGTCACTCCTAATTAACGGATAATACCCACTATGTCAATAGAGAAGCTGTGTCGGTCCATGAACGAAAGAGTAAAAAGTGTCCAACTGCCTCTGAACGCGCATTTACAAGTGTCCCGTGTACATGGGGCTAAGTCAGTCTTTCCAACGGAAGTCGTGACTGAAAAGCACAAACTACATCCAAGCAGTGAAGGGAAATTTCCTTCTGATGTACTGGAGCTTCAAAGAGATAGAAGAACAATGTTCTGGTAAAGAAAAAGTCTGAAACCAACAAGAAAAGGAGGATTTAGGCCTCAATGCTACTTTATCCTTGTATAAGACCAAAAATAGTTATTTACTGGGTAAAAATGCCAGTTCAAACACACTTTTGCAGTGGTGAATGTGACAAAGAAAGCAACCTTGTGAGAGGGGAAAGAGGAAAATACTTAACAGGTTCAAAAGGCGGTCTTTGAAGAACAGAGAGAACCACATTTAGAACCACAAAGTCAAAATATTGTACAGGAAGAGCCATGTGAGAGAGTCCAGAAGTCTTGAAAACAGCAAGCCAGCGGACAGCCAAATGATCTCTGTACCTGGAGACAAATGTGTTTGGGTTGTTATTGAATTGGGAGACCCACGTCTGGCATCCCCCATCTGCAAAAAAGGTCCTGGAACACCTTTCAGTTTAGGGATCCCATCCCCAAGACCAGACACAGTCAGCTGAGGTAGGCTGCCTGCCAATTTTTCATGCTTGGAATGTAAACCAAAGAAAAGGTTTGAATGTGGAGTTCTGCCCAAGCTATAATCCCTTTCTACCTATTTTGCTGCAGTCAGACTTTTGGTTCCCCTCCAGGTGATTGATCTATGCCACTCCAGTGGTGTTGTCCAACTGGATTCTGATCAGATGACTCTCCAGGCAGAGTGCCCAGCATTGCAGGGACAGCCATATGATTAAATCCTCATGTTTCTACCGATTTCACAAATTAGTGCTTTTTTCCAACAGTAATGTCTCGAAATTATAGCAAAGCACCAAAAAGATGATCACGGTGAAAAGGCATGCACTGCAAGTTTTTTTTTTGCTGCTGTTCCATAGATCAACACCTGTCAGTGTGTTTTCCATATGTTTTTCATAGAAAACCTCAGCCATTCCATCTACACAGAAATGTAGAGCTGCGGCCAAATATTCCAAGCACGCCATAAATAAATGATCAATTAGGACTGCAGCTGGACCAGTAGCCATAAGTTGAATCAATTTTACAAAGGTCTGATAGACCAATAAACCTCTATAAAATGCTGCATAAGCAGGGCCTCAAAGTATAAAGCCTGGTTCACACCTATGCAGGTTGCAGTTCGCATATTCTAGGTGCATTTTGTGTTTCTCAATACACGTTTTTGATCCATTGAAGTCTATGGGACCAAAAACAAGAAAAAAATTCAGGGCCCTTTCCATAAAATGCACACGTGAACGGATCCATAGGAAACCACGTTAAATGGACTGTAGTGTATTTTTGTAAAACTGAAAATGCACTAAAAAATGTATGGTGAACCAGGTCTCCTGAGCACTTGTCAGTGGTATCCTTAAACACTGGTGCGTCTTCCACAGGATCAGTGTTTTATTAGGTTGAGATATTGCTAGATCAACCACTTCTTATTAAAATCCTTGTGAAATAGATCAGAAAAACATTTGGAAGAGAAAAATCACTTGTAACAATTTTCCCAGTCACCGTAGTGAACAGATTGAAGTAAAGAACTGAAAAAGTTTTGAGGCTTTAAGAGCAATCAGACTGATACCAGTACAAGTTAAAGTCACTGGCTGTCCCATTTCAAATGCGATGCGTACCACATCAATATCATCTGAAATGGTTTCTGAGCTTGGAAACAAAACTGAGGTAAACGAGGCTCCTCAGGAACATAGTCATTTATTAAGGGTTTGTACATTCCCAATTTCGGTTGGACTTCTGTAGTAGAATGCACTGAAGCAGATGCATCCATGTCAGAAATCTAGTCTGAAAGAAAGGCATGGGAGCATGCGTGCAGCTTTTGCATTCTGAATCAGCAGCTGGGCCTAAAAAAACCTGCATGGTTGCAGAGAACTACCTGCATAGGGTGGTGGATGGTGGAGAGCTATGGAAGACTCAGAGCAGTTAGTCAACTTAAGTAGGGGATGGTTCAGGCTGTCAATGGCAGGCCCTTTAGGACACTGTAAGATACCCCAAACAGTTATTGGATTGTGAGCCAGAGCAATCAAAAACAGTAGGAACACTCCCTCTGTGATAGGGAAGTGACATGTTGTACTGCTTAGACAGGAACTACGCAATAATAAACACTAACACATTGGTTTACGCAAGACCAGCTGCAGAAGCAGGAGGGGCTTAATGGCCAGGAGTGACAAGGTCACTGTATGCAGCAGCAAAAACCATACAGGGTGTTAACCGCATGTCTCTTGCGGACAGGAGCAACAAGCGGGAACAATATACCTCAAACTGAAGAGAAAAAAGTTGGGGAACAGCAAGGAGCAGTAATTTCCCACGTATTAACCTTTTCTGTGGAGGCAGATGGGATAGGGACTTCATCACAACAGTAAAAGATACCAAATCAAAGTAAGCTTCCAATGTTCAGCTCTATGATGTGTACCATAAGAGCCAAGAGAGACTAATCACATCATAGGCAGTGCCACGGCTCTATATCTGGAAGAGCTCTGAAGCCAACACAGTACTTGAAAGGCTGGATAGTGTCACTGGCAGAGCCTATTCCAGGGTGGCTAAGCAAGCTTTGGTCCAGGGGGGTCTGGGTACAGCCTCCAAGGTGGTGCTATGGATTCGCCATTCTGAAGAGTTCCATAGTAAGCCTAGCTAAGCAACATACAAATGAGGCCTTGACTGAAGAAAAATATGCGAAGTAAAGAAAACAGGCTAATAACAAAATAGAGGAAAATATTTCTCAGATGAGAAAAAAAGACGCCCATTCTCTTGCCAGTGTCCAATTCCTCCTAAAAGGTGGAAGTATAACCCAATTACTGTATATAAGAAAACCTATCCAGTGACCATTCTTGAATAAAAAAGTTTCAATAAAGACAAGAACTTTATTAAAATAAGTTATTTTTATCAGTATCTTTCACGCCAGAAACAATGACAACACATTTGAGAAACCACCCCACGTGCAAGGAAGGTCAGAGTGCCTTCTAAGGCCTCGTTCAAACGGGTGTACTATAGCATATGGCAATGCAAGAGCTCTTCTTGCCCATATGGGAATGAACAGTTGTTCCGTGCATCCCTGTGCAGGCAGTCCCAGTCATGTCAACTGGGACACAGCATCTGCAGAGACACAGCCGTTGCTCTCAATTTGCTCCCACAGCTATCAAATTGTGAGAATTGTCTGTGCAACCATTGCATGCCAATTGACACAAATAGGATTGTCTGCATAGGATGCATCCCCATGCACGCATGTTTGAAGGAGGCTTAAAGTGGATGTAAACCCACTCTCATCCTTTCTAAACTACTGCCATAGTGCTGATCTATAAGGATATACATGCCTCCTGCATGTATCCTTATCTTTCAAATGTCTCCCCTCTGTCTGTTATAAGAACTGAAAAACTGCAGATTCTGTGGGTGGATCTGTTGTCTGAAGCTCGGTGAGTGTAGTCGTGATGTCAGTAGACTCCCTGCCCACCTCTACACTCCCCTTGTCAACAAGCATTTTCTCCTGTGTATTCCTTCTGCTATGATCACTAACATCCAGTCAAAATCCAGAAAAGTAACCGCATGACTTCAGAAAAGGAGTGGGGGTGGGAATTAAAAAATAATGCCCGTCTAAAGCTAGTGCATGAGATATGTAAATAACCTGTCACTCAAAGCAAGGGGGTGGAACGGACAAAGGTTTTTCTCTGTTTGTCCATTTTATCTCACTGAACAATAAAAGAGGAATGCTCAGAGCTGGATTAACTCTTTGTGGCAAGACTGGGCACAGATGATAGGAAATCTTATACTCTACATTGTGACAGCAAAAAAATAAATTGGGTTTACATCCACTTTAAGTGTTTTCCAGTTCCTCACAAGTGCAAAACTAGAGGAATTCTTGCCACTGAGAATGTTGGTGTGGGTGGGTAGGGGGTTTAGGTCTCTCTGGCTCCCATTATTTTTTTTTGTCTGTTAATCTAGGAAAGGGCTGGGTAGGTGATACTCCAGGCTGCTATGGCACATGCATGAAAAAAATATTCTAAAGAGTCATATTTGTTTTATACCCCACAATTGATCTGATTTGAAATGGGACAGCCAGTGACTTTAACTTGTACTGGTATCAGTCTGATTGCTCTTAAAGCCTCAAAACTTTTTCAGTTTATTACTTCAATCTGTTCACTACGGTGACTGAGAAAATTGTTACAAGTGATTTTTCTCTTCCAAATGTTTTTCTGATCTATTTCACAAGGATTTTAATAAGAAGTGGTTGATCTAGCAATATCTCAACCTAATAAAACACTGATCCTGTGGAGGACGCACCAGTGTTTAAGGATACCACTGACAAGTGCTCAGGAGAGATACATCAGAGAGATACCACAAAATACGTTATGGATGAGTCACAAATAATAAAAAGTTTTGGGCAAGGACTGCCTGTCTGACCCACATTCAGTCTGTATTGCTCCACAAAAGGTATTGAAGCTATTACAAGCATCTGCTTTACAGCTCTAGTAACTAAACCACAACAGTTCACTGTTATCTATCCTGGATACCTTCGCACCCCCTCACTAAACACAGAATCAGACCTCGACCGCTACAACCCTGGCAGACAGACAATACCAGACGCCTCAGAAAACGTAGCTTGAGCGTCTATGGCGTATGACCAAGTCACAGCAAGATTTCAACCAATAAAAATCTGCCCTCCAAAAATACCATTCCTGCCTCCACACTGCCAAACAGACCAACTATATCACTCTCATTAACACCCTCTCACGCAGTCCCCTACAACTCTTTTCTACCTTTACCACTCTACTTTGTCCTCCACCCACTAATTTACTCAATGCCCAGGAGATTGCTAATCCCTTCAAAAATAAGATTGAGACAATTCATCTCGAGATCTCCACTATTTACACTCCTTGTCCTCCTGCACAATCAATACTTCCCTCTTTTAACCCAGCTACTATAGAGGAAGTCGCTAAACTTTTTTTCTAATGCCCACCTAACCTCCTGCCCCCTGGACACTGTTCCTTCTCAAATACTACAGTCACCATCTGGCTCTATCCTACACTCTAACTCATATCTTAAACCTCTCACTCTCTACTGGCATCTTCCACAACCCTCTAAAACATGCGCTAGTCACTCCCATAACAAAAAAGGCCTCACTAGACCCCACCAACCTAACACCCATCTCTTTACTCCCTTTTGCCTCCAAACTCCTTGAACGTTTAATCTACAACCGACTGAGCGACCACCTCATTGAGAATAACCTTCTTGATCCCCTTCAGTTTGGATTTCGTCCACAGCACTCCACAGAAACTGCCCTCCTAAAACTCACAAATGACTTACCAACAGTCAAAACCAACAGTCAAAACCAACGGTCATTAATCCGTACTCTTACTCTTGGACCTACTATTTTCAAACTACATGTCCTCCCTGGGTCAGCCGATAGCCCTCCCATGGCTTCCACTACCATTTATATGCTGACGACACCCAAATTTATCTCTCTGCCCCTCAGCTCACCCCATCAGTCTCCTCCCGCATCATTGATTTACAAAAAGACATATCAGCCTCGATGTCAAACCACATCCTCAAACTGAATCTATATAAAGCCGAGCTCTTAATATTTCCTCCCCCACGTGCCCCTTCCCCTGACTTCTCTGTCAAGATCAATGGCACATCTATCAATCCCCATATGCCAGGGGTAACCTTAGACTCTGAACTGTCCTTTCAGGCCCACATCCGATCCCTGTCCAAATCATGCCGCCTTAGCCTCCGCAACATTTCCAGAATATGCCCCTTTTAAACTAATGACTCCACCAAGCTTCTAATTCACTCCCTGGTTATCTTTGCCTCGACTACTGCATCTCCCTCATTGGATTACCTTTACATAGACTGTCCCCCCTTCATTCTATAATGAATGCCACTGCAAAGCTCATCCACCTTACCAACCATTCAGTGTCCTCCGCCCCTCTCTGCCAATCCCTCCACTGGCTTCCACTAACCCAACAAATAAAATTCCAACTACTAACAATAATTTACAAAGCCATCCATAACTCTGCCCCTAGCTACATCACTAACCTAGTCCCAAAATACCAACCAAGCCGCTCTCTTCGGTCCTCCCAAGACCTCCTGCTCTATAGCTCCCTTGTCACCTCCTCCCATGCTCGCCTCCAGGATTTCTCCAGAGCTTCTCCCATCCTTTGGAACTCCCTATCCCAATCTGTCCGACTGTCCCCTAATATATCCCTCTTTAGACAAACCCTGAAAACCCTTCTCTTTAACCACTTAAGCCCCGGACCATTTTGCAGCTAAAGGACCAGGCCCCTTTTAGCGATTTTTTTCTCAGTTTAGGCCGATATGTATTCTTCTACATAGTTTTGGTAAAAAAAAAATAAAAAAAAAATCGCAATAAGCGTTTGATTGGTTTGCGCAAAAGTTATAGCAACTACAAAATAGGGGATAGTTTTATGGCATTTTTATTAATATTTTTTTTTACTAGTAATGGCGGCAATCAGCGATTTTTATCATGACTGCGACATTATGGCGGACACATCAGACACTTTTTGCACATTTTTGGGACCATTGTAATTTTTACAGCGAGCAGTGCTATAAAAATGCACTGATTACTATGAAAATGACACTGGCAGTGAAAGGGTTAACCACTAGGTGGCGCTGTAGGGGCTAAGTGTTCCCTATTGAGTGTTTCTTACTGTAGGGGGGATGGGCAGTGTGTCACATGACACTGATCTTCGCTCCGAGTACACGGAGCGGAGATCCGTGTCATTGTCACTAGGCAGAGCGGGGAGATGCTTGTTTACACAAGCATCTCCCCGCTCTATACCTCCGTGAGACGATCGCAGGGATCCCTGCGGCGATAGAGTCCCCGGGACCCGCGGTCCGACTCACAGGGAAGGCGGCAGGGTCGCGAGCGCGCCGGCGGCGGTGCGCGACCACACGGAAGGCATTTAAAGGGCAACGTACAGGTACGTGATTATGCCTGTCCGTGCCATTCTGCCGACTTAAATCTACATGGGCCGGTCCTTAAGTGGTTAAAGAAGCATATCCTGCTTCTAACTAATACACGGTTAAACTTCCTCCATCAGCTCATCCCCCACAGCTATTAACATTTGTTATCAATAGGCCCTCCCTTTTTAGATTGTAAGCTCCAATGAGCAGGGCCCTCTGATTCCTCTTGCACCAAATTGTAATGCAACTGTATTGTCTGCCTTTATTTTGTTAAGCGCTGCACAAACTGTTGGCGCTATATATATATCCTGTATAATAGAATACATTTCATTGGTCCAAGTAGTAGAGACTGACCTGGTGGAATAAGAGGTCAGTCATTTAGATGGTGACATATCAGCTGTTCACTTCAATAATCCATCTGACAATAGATGCCTTTCAGCCCGTTGGTATGGGAATCACATCTTTTCATCAATACATTAACCTTTTGTAGCCTGTAGATATTATAGCAGACACCTCTTGACAGCCAGTCAGAGATTTTCCTCTAGACTTGCCAACAATGAAAATCAGAGGAAATGTTTGCAAGAAGAATCTGAATAGAATATCCACTTAAAGACCAGTCCTCTGACACTTTGTTTTACAGTATTTTTTTTGCTAGAAAATTACGTAGAACCTCCAAATATTATCCATTTAGTTTTTTTGGCAGAGACCCTGGGCCAATGATGGCAAACCTTGGCACCCCAGATGTTTTGGAACTATATTTCCAATGATGCTCATGCACTCAGCAGTGTAGTTGAGCATCATGGGAAATGTAGTTCCAAATCATCTGGGGTGCCAAGGTTTGCCATTACTGCCCTAGGCAGTTGTTGCAATTTTTAAGTCATGCAGTATTTGCGGAGTGGTTTTAAATCTCAGTGAAACCCTGCCGCTTTCTCAGTGAGCCCGACCGCAGGTGCCGCGGGGATACCCGCGATCGTCTCACAGAGAGAGAGAGAGAGAACGGGGAGATGCTAGTGTAAACAAGCATCTCCCCGCTCTGCCTAGTGACAATGATCTCCGCTCCGTGTAGTCGGAGCGGAGATCAGCGTCATGTCGCACACAGCCCATTCCCCCTACAGTAAGAAGCACTCCCTAGGAAACACTTAACACCTACAGCGCCACCTACTGGTTAACCCCTTCACTGCCAGTGTCATTTTCACAGTAATCAGTGCATTTTTATAGCACTGATCGCAAAAATGTGTCAAAACTTTCTGATGTGTCCGCCATAATGTTGCAGTCATGATATATATATATATATATATATATATATTAAAAAAAACGCTGATCGCCGCCATAACTAGTAAATAAATATTATTAATAAAAATGCCATAAAACAGTCCTCTATTTTGTAGAAGGTATAACTTTTGTGCAAACCAATCAATATACGCTTCTTGCGTTTTTTTTTTTTACCAAAAATATGTAGAATATATATCGGCCTAAACTGTGGAAATTTCTTTTTTATATATATATATATATATATATATATATATATATATATTTTGGGGGGATATTTATTATAGCAAAAAGTATTGAATTTTTTCAAAATTGCCGCTCTATTTTTTTTTATAGCGCAAAAAAAACCAAAAAAAAAACACAGAGGTGATTAAATACCACCAAAAGAAAGCTCTATGTGTGGGGAAAAAAGGACGTCAATTTTGTTTGGGAGCCACGTCGCAAGACCGCACAATTGTCAGTTAAAGGGACGCAGTGCCGAATCGCAAAAAGTGGCCTGGTCTTTGACCAGCAAAATGGCCAGGGGCCGAAGCAGTTAAAATACAATCATTTTTGGAAAAAATATTACAATTATAATGCAAAAAACACAATATACAGCATCTCACAAAAGTGAGCACCACTCCTCACTTTCCTTTTTCTATACAGGACTGGTGCGACAAATTATGTACGTTTTCTTTTTGTATCCCGATGATTCAACTATTATGTATAAATTGTAATATGTGGCTCATAAAATATAATAAAATATTTACAAAAATGTGAGGGTTGTACTCACTGTTGCGAGATACTGTAAATTATATATTTTCACGTGACAAAACTGAAAAAATTACACTTTGCTACAAGTGCGGGCGCATGCGTGGCTTCTGAACATGGCGGACGTGTGAGAACGGAGCTCCGTCCCGCACCGCCTCTCCGAGACTCCCGCTAACCGTTCCAAAGCTCCATTCTCCAAGGGAGTTACCTCCTCAGTCTCCTGCGACAGCCGTGCACCCCATAGGCAAGATTGGGGACCAGAGACAGAATTACACCGCAGTTCTCAAACCTCGGACCTCCACCACGATGGCCATATGCATAGGCCCACATCCGCGGCATCAAGTAGCCAAGACGGCGCACAAGGCGCACCGGAGCAATTCAAGCCAGAGATAGGTACCCTTTTCGATATCACCCCCACTCCTATACAGGGGTCACCCCCCCCACTCCCCACTAACAGCAGAAGTTCTGGATGCCAAATTACAATACCTGCTCCAGGCCCTCACCCACATTGCACAAGAAGTGGGGAAGCTTGCCCAAGAACTGAGAGGGGAAATAGGCCAACTGGGTGAGTGCACTGACACCCTGGAGTCCAAGTTTGATGAACTAGTGCAGTATGTACAGGTGCTTGAGAAGGATAATGCTGCCATAAAACAAACGGTCTCCCAGCTCCAAGCCCAACAGGAAGATCTGGAAAACAGAGCACGCAAACAAAACCGGAGGATCAGAGGCATCCCTGAAGCAGTGGATGATAAAGACCCTACCTCCTGAGCCTGTTCAATGTAGTGGCCCCCAATATCCCTGACATAGACTGGCGTTTGGACAGAGCCCACAGATCGCTTGCTCCTAAGCCCCCAGCTGGAGCCAACCCCAGGGACGTGATTGTCAAATTTCATTACTATGACATTAAAGAAGCTCTCACCATCGCCACCCACAACCAATCCAGGGTAAAGTTCAAAGGGTCCAGGATCCAGATCTTCAGTGATCTATCAATTATTACTCTGGCAAGGAGTTTTATCTCCAGGCCCACAAAGTCCTATCCCGATGGGGGTTTCCTTTTCGCCTTTCTGCATCCCGGGATGGTATACAATATTCCCTACGTAACCTTCAGGAGAGTGACACCTTTCTGCGTAACCTGGGTCTACCACCTCTCCCAGATGAAGATCCTGTGCCGCTTCCTGCTACTCCTAAACCGCTGACAGCCCCGGGTCGAATCTGGACCCCAGTGCGGAAGAAATCATTCCAGTCCAACTTCACACCCCAGAGGCGCCCTACTTCTAGATTCCCGACCTGAGCAACCTTCAGCATGGCTTGGGCCTTGATTTCTACTTTTACTTGGCCCCCTGCTGTTCTTGTTTTTGGATGGCCAACAACCCCTAAGTGGGTTCACTCACCCCCCTTGCCCGTGGGGCGCACCGCCTGATTTTTTTTTGCAAGATACCCTGGTTTATTGGTTTGTTTTCCTTTAAAAAGGTACCTGATCTGTAACCCTGGCCCTTATCCTCCGGAGGGCGGCGGGGGACCTCCCCATTTTTGGAGGTCATAATGCTCCCCTTACTAGCCCAAGGCTTAGGCCTGGGTTTCCTGGAGGCATTCAGCCTTCCAGGTTTCTATCTGGATGACGTTCACTTTTTTTCTCCGTCTTTTTTTTTTTATTATGTTTTTTTGTTTTGTTTTCCTTTCTCAGGTCCCCTTTTTTGACCTGAGGTTGCTACATCTCAGACTTAATAGGTTCATGTTACAATGCTGCTACTGTTCTAAACATTGTTATGTTACCTTATAACCACTATGTGACCTTTGCACCATGGAATCTCTCACCCAATGTCTACTATGCAGTGTATCAAATTGCTTTTTCACCAGATTAAGACGTCATGGCACTAAAACTCATCTGGGAAAGCAGGAGTGGCTACCTTAATTAATCAATCATGCCCCTTACACATTAAATCTTCTTACCTGGACCCCCAGGGCAGATTTATTATCTTGGACTGCTCACCCAATCTCTTACCATTGTTAATGTTTATGCCCCTAACTCTGGTCAGGCCCGGTTCCTTTCCACCATGTTTGACACTCTAGACAAGTTCTCTCAACCCTTTATGGTCATTGGTGGGGACTTTAATATGACCATGTCTCGCAGCAAAGACAGACACGTATTGTTCCCCTCCACAGCATCAACTAAACCCGACAGCCTTTCCAAATCCTTCCGTAAACTTATCAGAGCTAGGAATCTTTTAGAGATCTGGATGATCAAACATCCTACACACAAACAATACACATTTTATTCGCACCCTCACAAGCTTTATTCCAGATTGGATCACTTTATCTCTTCACCCCTCCTGACATCCACGGTCTCCTCTGTATCTCGAGACATTGCCTTCTCCTCTGCCTCCCCCAGAACCTGTCATTGGCGACTCAATGAGACCTTTCTCCGTATCCCAGAAACTAGTACCCATCTATCTAATGGTCTGAGTATTTCCAACATAACACGAACACGGTATCGGAGCCCTCCACCCTGTGGGAAGCGCACAAGGCTGTTTTCCGGGGACATTGCATTGCTACAGGTTCACGCTTAAAAAGAGATGCAGCACTCCAACACTCATCTATATTGTCTAAACTCTGCAAGGCTGAGAAATTTTTGCGGTCTTCCCCCATGGTAGCCAGGCTCCAAGCCGCTGTTTCTTTGCAAAACCAACTTGGATCACTAAAAACGACAACAAAAATTTTATGAATACTCAAACAAACCCCACAGAATACTGGTGAATAATGTGAAATCTCGCCCCTTCCATCCCTCCCCAGATTTCATCAGGCAAGCAGATGGGACCCCTACCTATTGCCCCCTCACTATGTCTAAGATCTTTGGAGAATTTTACCGCCAACTATACAATTGTCTGAAAACAGACCCCAACTATAACTTTACGCAAGAGCCTCATTCTTTGATTCTCTACAACTACCCAAACTCTCATCTGAACACCTCTCATCTCTGAACGCTGTAGTCACCCCGAGGAATTAGCCGACGTAGTTTAACATCTCCCTACCCAAAAACCCCTGGCCCGGATGGTCTGCCATACTCTTATTAGAAGACCTTCTTACCAATTTTGAGCCCACACTTGATTTCACTATATGCCTCCCTATTAAAAAGGTACAGCACCCCATCCACAATTCCTCCATGCCCATATATCCACGATTCCAAAACCTGGCAAAGATCCCTCCATCCCTGACAATTATAGGCCCATCGCATTACTCATCTCCGACTACAAGATAGTTACAAAGATTCTAGCTAACCGACTATCCCTCTTAATTCCCAGACTCATACACAAAGACCAAGTATGCTTTGTGACAGCCAGACACGCCGGTGACAACACAAGACGTACTATAGATCTCATAAACCTATTGAACAAAACGACCCGCCCAGCCCTGATACTGAGCCTTGATGCACAAAAAGCCTTTGATCGGATTAGATGGCATTTTATGTTTGCTGCGCTCTCCAATTATGGCTTTGGAGGCCCCTTCATGGCAGCACTGCATGCCCTATACTCCCGACCTTCCTCCCAAGTTCAGCTATCCTCCTACTTATCGCCATGCTTCTCCTTGAGCAACGGTACCAGGAGAGGGTGCCCGTTATCCCCTTTACTCTTCATTGCCTGTCTGGAACCCCTAGCTGCAGACATACGCGCCTATCCTAACATCCGTGGGGTCTCATTGCGCCAGGAGTATAAACTGTCATTATTTGCAGACAATGTCCTATTGACCCTGACCAGACCCCATACAACCCTCCCGAACCTTACAGCCTTGTTAAGAGAATTTAGCTTTATTTCAGGATATAAAAGTAAAGTAAAACGGAAGCTCTACCAAATACCAATACACATTCCACCCTCAGATCTTGCCATTCTCAAACAAAACTATTCCTATCACTGGTGCCCGAATTCCCTTAAACACTTCCCTACTGGGCCTATTCTGGCACTTCTCTCCATGTAAAAATCATAATTGTTTTGCTAGAAAATTACTCAGAATTCCCAAACATTATGTTTTTTTCGCTCGGGTCGACGGCCAACACAACGAATAGGTATGGCCAAAACAACATCTTCAAATTAGCCGCCAAATATCAGGTAACTTGGGACCCACTTAAAATAAGAACTGGTCAAACCCAGTTCCAACACAAAGGCGCCCAATGGTAATGTACTTTGATTCATAGGTTGAAGTTGAGCTGCAGACAATGATAAGAGACTAATTTCATACTGTCTATATGTGCATACCAGAGCTATGTTGTAAAAATGTCACAGACATCTGTATTACAACCATATTGATGAACTTTCTTTGACAGCAACTTCTGGAGGACATTTATCTATCATCATTGTGCCAATACAATAGCCCCTCTATAAGCATCAATGAACCTCTTCAACCTTCAGGGAACATTTCCACCAGTGGACTCCCATCATGTACCTAATGCAAATATTGCATTTAGGTCATCTACTTTGATTTGTACCAGTCCCAATACATCCCCCCAGCGCCATTACCCCCCACCCCCGGTTTCCCTCTCCCACTCCATCAGGTTCAGCCTTATATTAAATGTTAAACCCATTCGACCCTAATAAACAAATCCACTTATTAGTACGTGGCCCAGATTACCCTATATTCCCTGGTGGACGGTAATCAATATACCAAATAATATTATTCTTTTTCTGGGTTACATACTCATATAAGACTGAACCATACGTCCGGACTAGTGTGTTGTTACATGTTTAGTTACTTGTTAGTCCTGTCTGTCCATCAGATGTTTCCAATTAACTTATGCACTGTATGACCATTCACTTTTTGATAATAATACTGCACTTTCATATGTTTTCCTTTTACATACTTTTAAAATGATAATAGGAATAAATGATTAATTCTAAAATCATTTCCGTCTCTGGATCTACAATCTGTTGCCTATAGTAACCGCTTGTTGTCTGTCCTAAACAGACTGATCCCCTCCCTTTTCCCCTCCCCCCCCTACCATTCATTTTTGTATGCTTATATGGTTACAGCAACTATACCTCATTAGGTAAACGATCCTTAGTGGGTGACACTTTTCACCCACTTATTAGCGGAACTTGCGCAATTCCCTCATCCCAAACCCCAATATGTTTACTTCCCTACTGGGCCTATTCTGGCACTTCTCTCCATGTAAAAATCATAATTGTTTTGCTAAAAAATTACTCAGAATCCCCAAACATTGTTTTTTTTTTAGCAGAAATCCTAGGGAATAAAGTGGCGGTCATTGCAACTTTTTATCTCGCAAGGTATTTGCGCAATCATTTTTCAAACGCTTTTTGTTTGGAAAAAAAAAAAAGGTTTCATGAATTAAAAAACAACAGTAAAGTTAGCCCAAATTTTGTGTATAACGTAAAAGATGATGTTACGCCGAGTAAATGGATACCCAACATGTCACGCTTTAAAATTGCGCACACTCAAAGAATGGAGCCAAACTTCGGTACTTAAAAATCTCCATAGGCGACGCTTATTTTTTTTACAGGTTACCAGTTTAAAGTTAGAGTAGGTCTAGTGCTAGCATTGTTGCACACGCTCTAACGTACGCGGCGATACCTCACATGTGTGGTTTGAACGGCGTTTACATATGTGGGCGGGACTTGAGTGTGTGTTGGCTTCTGAGCGCGAGCTACCGGGGACAGAGACGTTTTAAATTGTTTTTTTTTCTTAATTTATTTTACATTTTTATTTTTTTGATCACTTTTATTCCTTTTACAAGGAATGTAAACATCCCATGTAATAGTTATCTATTGCGACAGGTCCTCTTTATGGAGAGATGCGGGGTCAATAAGACCCCACATCTCTCCTCCAGGCTGGAAAGCATGAGATCGGGAAAAAAAAAATCACTGATCTCATGCTGACAGCCGCGATCGCGGCTTTGTTTACTTCCGGGTACCCGGGCGTAACGTCGCGCCCGGGCCTTCGACAGTCAGAGATGAAATCTCTATCGTCGTCATCTGGCGCCGGCTGATTCGTTCTCCGGGCCCCCGATGGCACGGGAGAACCCAGAGAAGCTCCGGATGGCGGCGGCGGGGACGTCCCCTCCAGTCGCCTATAAGAAAGATCAAACGGCGGAACTGCCGCTATGATCATTCTTATGGTGCAAAGAATAATATCTGAATGATGCCTGTAGCTGCAGGAATCATTCAGATATCCCCCCCCCCCCCCGAAAGTCCAGGACGTCATAGGACATCCAGCGATGGGGAAGTGGTTAAATATCTGAGGATAAATCTAACCTCCTTTTACTCTACTCTTTATCAGGCCAACTCCCCCCCACTCTTCCATGACATTGACCGGTTCTTGCGGCAGTGGGACGCTTATCCCGTCCTGAAGATGTCTATTTTACCAAGACGTATCTACCTATTTGAAACCCTACCGATTCCCATGCCTATGTCACAACTCAAAGCCACTCGGAGAACATTTCTTAACTTAATTTGGCATTATAAAGCCTATCGGATAGCTAGCTTGGTAATGTTGGCTCCTAGAGTCAGAGATGGGATGGGAGCCCCTGACCTTAGTAAATATTTTGTGACCCATCTTAAAACCGGTCATTACCTGGTCCTCTAGAATGGCATCTAGCATTTGGTCGTAGATTGAAAGGAGTGTCACTAGACCGGTTCATCCCGGCTCTATGATTTGGGCGAACTTGGAGACCTCCATGAGCCAACTTAGGAGTCTGTGTCTACACCCGATATTGTTCACTCTCTTTATATGGAAGAAATGTTCCCATCAGTTCTTCCTCTCCATGCCCGTCCTTACTAAATGTGCTGTTTAATCCTCACATCCCAGATAGTCTTTCTTATACCCGAATGCTCCCATGGACACAGGCCTGGAATCTTTCAGCTTCGAAACCTAGTACATCCGCTCACCTACACACTCCTGCCCTTTGATGAATTACAAAGGAAACATCAGATCCCTAAGCAATTATTATACTCTTACCTCCAGTTTAAACACTATTTTGCCTCCAAGTCCCCTACCTTAACCTTAGATAAGCCTACCTCATTTGAACTCTTATGTGCTCAAGGACCATATCAGACCCATCTAATCTTAGACATCTATAAGTTTCTACACAACGCTACTTCACATACCACCCGTACATGCAAAAATGGTCCCAGATTGTTAAACGACCTATTCCTCTCCCTCAAAGGCAGAAGAAATGGGAGGCTGTTTCCAAATCGTTCTGATGCGTGGAGCAGAGAAAGACAGCTTACAAGATATTGCTCTTTTGGTATAGAACCCCAGAAACCTTACAGAGGTATGACCCCAAGGCCCCCCAGGTGTGTTGGGGATACTGGGGTGACATTGGCTCTCATTTCCACATTTTCTGGGAGTGCTCTCTGATTCAACCATTTTGGTTCTCTATCCAGGCCCATCTACAAAACTTATTTGAAACTGATCTCCCTCTGGACCCAATTCATTATCTTCTGGGCCTACCGTTCTCTGGCATCCCCAGACACGCCCAATAATTGGCTGCCTTTATCCTTCTAGCAGCAAAAAGGGCTATACCCTCAAGATGGTTGTCTCCATCTCCACACACCTTCCACAGGTTCTCCAAATACTGGAGCAGATCCGCAGAATGGAACACCTTACTGTGATAGTAAATGACTCACTTCCTCATTTTTTTAAAAATTGGTTATTATGGGACCACTCAGAACGTAACCCGAATGCCATTTCCCTAACCCCCTAGAGGTGCAATACGCCCTTGACCATATATTCTAACATGCTACCCTCTTAGCTCCGTTAGCTTGGTCTCTTGATTCCATGGTGCCCCTTTTACCCCCTTCCCCATCCCCCTTTCCTTCTCAGGCGGGACTCCTATTGGGTGCCTTTGTTCCTCAGTTTAGGCACCCTGGGGACTTCGCTGACACCAAACCCAGTGAGCAACATTTCTTTTTGTGTGAAGTATAACGCCCACTCCCTGGGTCCTTCCTCCCCTGTTCCCCCCCCTCCTGGCCTATATGGATGCAACGCTGTGAAAATGTTTGTTGGTAGCATTGTAACCCTACCTATACAGTTTCAACATGTGTTGTATGCTTTTTCTACAATTGTATTTTCTGCATACTCTCACTTGTCTTTCTTATCTTCCTGTATTTTTGTGAAAACGTAATAAAAAACTAAATTTATAAAAAACAAAACAAAAAAAAAAAAAAAAGTAGTGAGTGCACAGCTTGTATAACCGTGTAAACGTGCTGTCCCCTCAAAATGACTCCACACAGCCATCAACTGGTTCCCGACCAGCTGCCGCAGTATACCTGCCGCAGGTTGGCTCCCCTGGGCGAGCCTTCGTAGCTGTAAGTCATCCGCTTTAAGAGCACGTGCATGCGCCGCTCGCGACATGACAGAGCCGATGTGCATGCCCGATCGCAATGTCCGCCGGGCACCCGCGGAACAACGATCGGTCTCCTCCCCCGGGCAGTCCCATCCCCCTGCCAGTTAGAAACACTCCTTAGGTAACACATTTAACCCCTTGATCGCCCCACTGTTAACTCCTTCCCTGCCAATGACATTTATACAGTAATCAGTGTTTTTGTTTAGCACTGATCGCTGTGTAAAGGTCAATGGACCCAAAAGTGTGTCAAAAGTGCCCGATCTGTCCACCGCAATGTCGAAGTTCTGATAATAATCGCAGCTTGCTGCAATTACTAGTTAAAAATAAAATGTATATAATAAAAATGCCATGAATATATCTCCTATTTTGTAGACACTAACTTTTGTGCAAACCAATAGACACTTATGATTTTTTTTTTACCAAACAGAAAAATACATACCGGCCTAAACCGAGGAAGAATTTTATTTATTTTTTTAAATATGGGGATATTTATTAGAGCAAAAAAAAAATAGGATTTTTGTACTCACCGTAAAATCTTTTTCTCTGTCGTCCATGAATGGACACAGCTCCTTAATTCTTGACAGTAGGGTTATGTTCCGTCTATTAGGAGAGGACTAGGCAGAACATGTTAGATATTTAATACATGTTACGTTAACAGAGTTGAACAGCCCCGCCCAGGGGGCGGTCCCTCCGTACATAACCGTCCACCCTGCAGTCAGCAGCCTCAGTTCGTAGAAAAGCAGTACAAACTAAAAAAGGAGGGGTGGGTGCTGTGTCCGTCCATGGACGACAGAGAAAGTAGGATTTTTATAACAGCTTACCTGTAAAATCCTTTTCTTGGAGTACACCACGGGACACAGAGCTGGGCATTACATAATGGGTTAAGAGTCACCAGCGGTGATTGGACACTGGCACAACCAATGGAAGACAGTTCCCCTCCATATAACCCCTCCCATCAGGGGAGTACCTCAGTTTTGTAGCAAAGCAGTAAGGTTCCCATAAGAAGGGGGGGACCTCTGTGTCCCGTGGTGTACTCCAAGAAAAGGATTTTACAGGTAAGCTGTTATAAAAATCCTACTTTCTTTATCGTACACCACAGGACACAGAGCTAGTCATTACATAATGGGACGTCCCAGAGCAATGCTCATATGAAGGGGGGGAGACACAGATCAAACAGGCCGCTTGCGGACCAGAAGCCCTATACTGCTACCTGCAGCACACTTCGCCCGAAGGCGGAATCCTCATGTCCTTTCACATCTATTTGATAGAATTTGGAAAATGTATGGACTGAAGACCAAGTTGCAGCTTTACAGATCTGAGCCATCGAAGCCTGGTGGTGCACTGCCCATGAAGCACCTATCGCCCTGGTAGAGTGCGCCTTAACAGGAAAAGGAGGAGTCCTGTTCTTTAAACCATAAGCTTGAACAATTACTTGTCTAATCCACCTGGAAATGGTGGATTTTGATACCGCTTGGCCCTTCTTGGGACCATCTGGTAAAATAAACAAAACATCTGTTTTACGTATCTGAGCGGTTGCTTGTAGATACACCTTTACCGCTCTCACTAGATCTAGAGAGTGTAATAACTTTTCCCCCGCCGTCCGCGGGTTTGGAAAGAAGGAAGGCAGAACAATGTCTTGATTCAAGTGAAAAGCCGACACCACCTTAGGTAGAAAGGCCGGATGGGGTCGTAGTACGATTTTGTCCTTGTGACAAATTAGATAAGGCTCTTTACAAGAAAGAGCTGCTAGCTCTGATACTCTCCTAGCAGAAGCTATAGCAATCAAAAAGGCCAATTTCCTACTTAATATAATTAACGGAATATGGCGAATAGGTTCAAAAGGTTACTTTTGCAACACTGACAATACCAAATTCAAATCCCATGGACACAAGGGAGACCTAACTGGAGGATTTATCCTCAGTACCCCCTGAATGAATGTCCGAACTAGGGAGTGAGATGCCAATGGTCTCTGAAAGAAGACTGATAGAGCCGATATTTGCCCCTTGATGGTGCTAAGGGCTAATTTCATATCCACTCCTAACTGGCAAAAAGCAAGAATCCTGCTTATTTCATATTTCTGAGGATTCCAACTTCTGGATTCACACCAGGAAACGTATGCTTTCCAGACTCTATGATAGATGAGTCTGGAGGCTGGCTTTCTAGCATTAATGAGCGTAGAAAGAGCCGGACCAGAGACCCCTCTCTTTTTCAAAATGTGGGTCTCAGCAGCCAGGCCGTCAAATTTTGCCTTTGTAAGGAAGGGTGGAAAACTGGACCCTGTGACAGCAGGTCGTGTCGAAGTGGAAGCTTCCAGGGCCTTCCTATCGCCATTTTTACGATCTCGGCGTACCAAGGCCTCCTGGGCCAGTTTGGGGCCACTAGGATTACTGGTATTCCCTCCTCCTTGATCCTGCGAAGCAGTCTTTGTAGAAGAGGGATCGGAGGGAATGCATAGATCAGTGAGAACTGATTCCATGGAATTATTAGAGCATCTGTCCCGTAGGCTAGAGGATCTCTCGTTCTGGACACAAAGTTGTCCAATTTCTTGTTGAACCTGGAAGCTAGCAGGTCTACATCTGGGTTTCCCCATCTCAGACATATGGCCTGAAATATCTCGGGGTGAAGAGACCACTCTCCTGGTAGCAGCTGCTGACGACTCAGGTAGTCTGCTTGCCAGTGTTCTATCCCTGGAATGAAGATTGCAGAAAGGCAAGGTACATGCTCCTCTGCCCATGCCAAGATCCGGTTCACCTCTCTTTGGGCTGCCCGACTGCGGGTGCCTCCTTGGTGATTGATGTAAGCTACTGCAGTAGCATTGTCGGATTGAACCCGAACTGGGTAGCCCTGTAACCTGTATGTCTAGGTTTTGAGGGCTAGATATACTGCCCAGATCTCCAGCACATTGATGGGCAGTATCCCCTGAGTCTTGGCCCAGGTTCCCTGGGTAGAAGCCTCTTCGCATACTGCACCCCAGCCCGATAGGCTGGCATCTGTGGACACCACCTTCCAGGCTACTGGGAGGAAGCACTTTCCCTTCCGTAAATTCTTGGCTTCTAGCCACCAATTGAAGCTGTGGCGTACTTGTGAGGACAGGCGCATGGGTATATCCAGAGCTTGGCTCTTCCTGTTCCAGGAGGCTAAAATATTGCCTTGAAGTAGTCTCGAATGAAACTGGGCGTAAGGAGGCTACCATCTTTCCCAATAGTCTCATGCAAAAGGCGAATAGACGGCCTTTTGTTTGCTTTGACCTTGTGGATCAGGTCTTTCAGAGACTGTATCTTTGGCTCTGGCACGTATACCCTGTTTTGGGCTGTATCTATGATCATGCCCAGGTACACTATCCTTCTTTGGGCCTGGAGAGAGGATTTCTGTAAGTTTATAATCCATCCTAAATGCTCCAGGTATCCTACTGTAGTGTGTACAGCGTGATCCAATCCCTCCTTTGACTGATCTATTACTAGTAGATCGTCTAGATAGGCTGTTACCGCAATGCCCCGTGTTCTCAGGTTTGCTAACAGAGGAGCTAGCACCTTTGTGAATACTCTGGGCGCGGTGGCTACACCAAACGGCAGGGCCACAAATTGAAAGTGGCGATCTTCTACCGCAAACCTTAGGAATCTCTGGTGAGCGGGGAGGATGGGTATGTGTAAATATGCGTCCTTGATATCTATGGACGCCATGAATTCTCCGCCCTTTAAAGTGGCGACCACGGATCGGATCGTTTCCATTCGAAAATGGCGAACGTTCAGAAACCGATTTAGGGATTTTAGATCCAGGATGGGTCTGACATCTCCATTTGGCTTTGGAACCACAAAGAGGTTTGAGTAAAAACCTGAACCTTGCTCTTTTTGGGGTACCTCTGTAACTACCCCTTGAGCCATTAAGTGATTCAAACCTTTGAAGAAGGATTCTCTTTTTTGTGGATCCTTGGAGAGTCTTGAACCTCGGAATTGAGAGGATGGGATTTCTCGAAATTCCAGTTTGTACCCTGAGGATATTGTGGATACCACCCATTTTTCCTGGGTTTCTGACCGCCAAGTCGCTGAGAACTGACGAAGCCTTCCCCCCACTCGGCCGAGCGGGGACGCCCCTTCACTGAGAGGATTTGGGGGTTTGCTTATTAGCTCTTGCACCCCACGGCTTCTTGTTCTTCTGAGCCGGCCCCTTGGCTTTTGTGGGCGGCTGAAAAGGCCGTCGCCACTGGCTGGAGTCAGATTTCCCGGGAGCTGGGGAGAGAGAGCGTTTAAAACAAGGCCTCTTGTTTTTCTTTCTCTCAGGTAAAAGTGTCGTTTTACCACTAGATATCTTCTGTATATATTTTTCTAAATCTTCCCCAAATAGGCGTTCGCCATGGAACGGGAAACTTGCCAACAGCTTTTTGCATAGGGCTTCCGCTGACCAATGCTTAAGCCAAAGTACTCTGTGCATCTGTACCAGCTGGAGTGTAAGGCGTGATGCCTGTATGATAGAATCTCTCATGGCATCCACTGTGAAGCATAAGGCTTTAGGCAAATTCTCCCAATTTTTAGCCTGCTCTGAAGGCAGCTCCTTCAGCCCCTGCTTTACCTGTTGGCTGATGACCTGACACATACCGACTGCTGCTACTGCAGGTTGGGTAATTGAGCCGGCCAAAAGGAAGGAGGATTTCAGTAGGGATTCCAACTTCTTCTCAGAAGGATCTTTAAACACTTGTACATTATCCACTGGACATGTCAGGTTTTTATTTACACAAGAAATAGTTGCATCTACCGCAGGCAGGCTCCATTTCTTTAAAAAAATTTCCTCCATAGGATAAAGAATGTTAAACTTTTTTGGAGGTGAGAAACGCTTATCTGGATGTTGCCAGTCTGCGTACATTAGATCCTCTAGTAACGGATGAACCGGGAAGGAGCATGCACCCTGCAGGGATCTTAATGATCCTAGGGAGGAGACAGGTGATTCCGTTACCTCGGAAGAGGGTAACTTAAATGCAGATCGCACTGCTCCTGCATAGCATTGTACCTGTGATTTTAAAATCTGGGATACCGAAAAAGGCTCATCCGATATCCCTGATCCGTCTGACTCCTCATCCTCTGCTGATGTAGCCTCCTCCTCATCCTCCTCCTCTTCAGGTACTTCTGAAGGGAGGTCCAATACTGGAGGAGATCTGCTTCGCTTATTGTCCTTTTTAGAGGATTTAGCGATTAAGGTAGCAATTTTCTCCTCCAGATTATTTAGGGCAGCTGATAAAGTGTCCTCAGTGACATATGCAGGCTCAGGCTTCACTGGGGAAGCCGCCATACCTGACAGAGGTAATGGCTTATCCTGTATAGGTGCATTTGGCAACACAGGAGAGGAAGGTACCGAGTCAGCACAGCTAGAGCCTCCTGTCTCAGGCGGCGGTGCTCTTTCTCTTTTTGTCCGCATTACTTCCCCTGGAAGGCTTACTGTTTAGACAAAATACAAGGTACCTAAATGCATATACTACCGTGCTTAGTTTAGCAATTTACATTAAGTATGCAACTTTTAACACATAGCTATGCATAACATGGATGTCTTCCAGGAAGTACCCAATCCAACCACATGGAGTCTTACGTCCCTGTATAGCTGCTGTGTTTCTCTTCCAGGAACAAGAGAACAAAACGAGCTTGCTTGCTGCTGCAGTGCTCTCACACTGACAGATCTTTAAATTTGGCGCCGTTTCTGTGCCTGCGCGCGCCCACGTGCCCGCCTTCGACCCCCCCCCCTCCGATAAAGCGCGCTCCCACGCGCGCGCGGCTCTTAGCGCTATGGCGGTGGCCATAGTGAGGGAGGACTCTCACCAGCCCCTGTTCCCACTTACCTGCATCTGCAGGTGTCTGGTCGGTCACCGAAAGGAGGAGCGGGGTGCCCAAGCAAGCTCAGCAGCGGAGGGACGAGCAGTGTACTTCGCCGAAGCCGACACTGAACAGAGTGAGGTGAGATACATTCAGCTCTTTACTCCCCCCAGTGGCGGAAAAAGAGAAGACATCCACTTTTTTCTTGAAAAGGTCCTAAACCTAGTTTTGGACCCTCTAATCTTACCTTATCCACGCCGCAGGTTTTTTCTGCTGAAAATTTTCAGACAGATACCAAACTTCACCCCTCACGGCGGGCTATGTGTGCCAACCTTCAGGGATATGGGTTCCTATTTAAAGGATACCTCTCCCCTGGGCCTTGTACAAGACTCTTACCAGGACTTTTAGCGAAATAGCGAAAGTGCTGGATCTTAGAGCCCAGTCCTCCGAAGAGAGACATTACAGGCGCTGCCTCATGGAGGAGGCCCGGATCCGATCCAGTTTTGGCTTAACTTGTAGGCGTCTTGGATGGGTCCGAAAGCATAGCTCTTTTACCCCCAGAGGGTCTCTTTGGTAGAGCTTTCCTTAAGCACCTTCTAACGCGTCCAACACCTTTCGACACTGGCGAAAAAACTGAGGTACTCCCCTGATGGGAGGGGTTATATGGAGGGGAACTGTCTTCCATTGGTTGTGCCAGTGTCCAATCACCGCTGGTGACCCTTAACCCATTATGTAATGACTAGCTCTGTGTCCCGTGGTGTCAATAAACAAAAGGATTTTACGGTGAGTACAAAAATCCTATTTTCTCTTTACGTCCATGGACGGACACAGCTCCTTAATTCTTGACAGTTGGGACGTCCCAAAGCAGTGTCAAAAAACGAGGGGTGCGAACAGCAATCAAAAACTAATTTCACCCCAAACAAGCAGAGCTCCTCAACAGAGTAGTTGCATCCTCAAACAGCCGCCTGCAAAACTTTGCGGCCTAAGCTAGCATCCAAAGATGCACTTACATCAACCTTGTAAAACTTTGAAAAAGTGTGAACGGATGACCAGGTCGCCGCCTTACACACTTGTGAGACAGACGCTTGATGTCAGAAATCTCAAGAGGCACCAATAGCCCTGGTCGAATGCGCCGTGACAGGAAAGGGAAGCGCCCGCCCTTTAAGGGCATAGGCCTGGATGACAGTCTGCCTGATCCACCGAAAAATGGTGGTCGACGAGACCGCCAGACCCTTCTGCGAACCAGACACAAACAGTGAGTCAGACCTTCGGAACGGAGCCGTAGCAGACAGGTTACCCCGCAAGGCACGTACCACGTCTAAAGAGTGCAGAGCAACCTCCTTGGAAGGCGATGGCCGAGGACACAAGGATGGAAGTACAATGTCCTCATTCAGGTGAAAGGCCGAAACTACCTTCGGAAGGAATGAAGGCTGCGGGCGTAGTACCGATTTGTCCTTATGGAGGACCAAATATGGGGACTTGCAAGACAAGGCCGCCAATTCAGAAACCCTCCTGACTGATGTTATGGCTACTAGGAAGGGAACCTTCTGAGAGAGTGTCAAAAGATGAATTTCCCGGATGTCCTCAAATGGAGGTTTCTGAAGTACCCAGAGCACCAGATTTAAATCCCACGGAGGTAGTGGCGGTCGGACCGGAGGGGCCACATGCCGGACCCCTTGCACAAAAGTGCTTATCAATTTATTAGCCGCTGAAAGAAAACAGCACAGGCTGAAATCCGGCCCTTACTGGTGCTTAAGGCAAGTTTCTGATCCACTCCACGCTGTAAAAACAGCAGGATCCTGGAAACCGAAGATGCCCTTGGACGCCATTCCATCTCCTCACACAGAGATTTAGGCTCTCCACGTGCGATGGCAGATCTTCCTAGAAGATTTCCGTTCTCTCAACATGGTTGAAATGACTGAATCCGACAGGCCTCGGCCCTTTAGTACCTGGCTTTCAATAGCAATGCCGTTAAAGCCAGCGACTGTAAAGTAGGATGAAGAATGGGACCTTGCGAGAGAAGGTCCTCCCGCATTGGCAGTCGCCAAGGTGCATCTGCCTCCAGGCGCACGAGGTCGGCGTCCCAGGGACGCCTATGCCATCCGGGGCGATGAGAATCACCGGAATCCCCTCGGTCTCTACTCTGCGGAGCAGACGAGAAAGCAACTTCAGTGAGGGAAAGGCATAAATTAGTCGATACTGACCCCACGGGGCCACCAAAGCGTCTGCCCAGGAAAATCTCTGGAACTGGCCACGAACCTCGACACCTTGCGAGTCGAGAATCCAGGAGATCCATGTCTGGCATGCCCCATCTCCGGTAAAGGAGTTGCAAAAAACCTCCGGATGTAACGACCATTCCCCTTGGTCCAGCATCTGGCGACTCGGATGGTCCGCCTGCCAGTTTCCCACGCCCGTAATGTAAACTGCCGATAGAGCCGGCACGCTCCTTTCCGCCCACCGCAGGATGTGAGCGACCTCTGACGCTGCAGCCAAGCTTCCTGTTCCTCCTTGATGGTTGACGTATGCCACCGCCATGGCATTGTCTGACTGGATCCTGACTGGACGCCCTTGTAGCCTCTGTGACTACTTGGAGAGGCACAGCCAGATCACCCGGAGTTCTAGGACGTTGATCGGCAGTTGGGATTCTGATTACAGTCTACTGAAAGGGGAGGAACGACATCCCGGACCCGGGGAGCTCAGCCACCAACTCAGAAAGGCCCTGACTAGATGACTTACCTGAATCAAACAATCCAGAGACAACGGAGATCTGTTCCATTTGGAGAGAATCTCCCTTTGCAAGACCCGAGTGTGGAATTGGGCATATGGTACTGCCTCGAAAGAGGCTACCATGAGGCCCGGGACTCACACGCAAAAACGGAGAGACGACCTTTCGTGGGATGTCAACAACCTCACCGCAGTCTGGAGTGTCTGCAACTTCTCCAAGGGAAGAAAGACTCTGGCCTCCGAGGAGTCCAGAACCAACCCCAGGTACTCTAGGCGCTGGGTCGGTACTAACACCAACTTCTGGAGGTTCAGTATCAAACAAAACTCCCGGAGGGTCTGACTGGCAATAGACAAGTCCTCCTCTAATTCTGAGCTTGAAGCAGCTCTCAGAAGAAGGTCGTCCAAGTTGCCTACGATATCAATGCCACGCTGTCTCAGCAAAGCTAGATCGGGGCGAGCACCTTGGTGAAAACTCTGGGTGCTGATGCTAGGCCAAAGAGAAGAGCCACAAACGGATAGTGGTCTTCGACGGTTGGAAAGCGCAGGAACCTCTGATGCTTGACGCAGATGGGGACATGGAAGTATGCGTCCTTGAGATCCAAGGACGCCAGGAAGTCCCCCGGATGGAGTGCAGCCACCACCGAACAAATCGATTCCATCCGGAATCCTTGAATCTTTATAAAGGCATTGAGGGCCTTGAGGTCCAAGATTGGACGGACTCGGTCCCTCTTTGGGACCACAAATGGATTTGAGTAGAATAACTGAACCCTGTCCTGTGGTGGTACGGGTATGATCACCCCGCACCGCAACAAGTATTGCACTGCCCCCTGGAGGGCAGCCCAACGAGCCGGAAAGAGGCAGATGAGGGAAAAAATCTGTTTGGTGGACAAGAAAGGAACTCTATCTTATACCCCGAGGTGACCACTTTGCAGACCCACTGGTAGGAGAACAGGAAGGTCCACTGAGCTGCAAACCCGTAAAGCCGTCCCCCCACCCTGGAGTCGGGCGGGGGCAAAGCTTCATGCGGTAGCAGGCTTGTTTGCGGACTTGGGGGGGCTTGTGCACCCAGGGACGCTTCTGGCCCCCAGCTGAACCTTTGTCCACTTGGGAGGGTCTGCCAGCAGGTCCTGACTGACGAAAATACCACTTCTGTGTGGGAAAGAAGGGCCCCGGCTTACGGCGCGGCTCCTTCCCTTTAGTGGACTGAGGGAGAAGTGTGCCCTTACCTCCAGTGACATCCTTAATGATGTCGTCTAGTGAGGCATCAAAAAAGCCTCCCACCTTTGAAAGGCAAATCTGCCGGAGTTTTCTTAGAAGCTCGGTCAGCGGACCAGCATTTCAGCCATATTAGGCGGCGCAATACCACTGCAGATGCGGAGGCCCTGGAGATCAAAAGGGGCTGCATCAAGGATTGCATCACTGACGTACACGAGTCCCTGTACCAACTGTTCGGTCAGTGACACGCATGCTGGAGGGAGTTGATGCTCCTCCACAGTCTGGTGCAATATTTTTGCACATTGGGTGAGTGTCTGGGACACCAAGTTAGCAGCCAATATAGGCCGCAATGCTGACCCCAGCATGGTGAACATGGAGCGGCTCACCGCTTCAGACCTCCTATCAGTAGGGTCCTTAAAAGCAGGGGTCCCCTCCACCGGGATAGTGGTTACTTTATTTAACCAAGAGACCGGGGGATCAGCGACCGGAGGAGAAGCCTTTTTTTTTTTTTTTTTTTCAAAAGGCTCTCTCCAAATGGGTAATGGACCACCATGCGCTGAGGGACCGCAGAGGACCTCTGCGGCCGTTCCCATTCCTTATCTATGAACTTGTCAAATAAATCAACATAAGGAAAAACCTTAACAGAGCGGGTTGGTTTGTGCGACCCAAAAGGGACAGGCCTGCTGTGGAAGTCCTAGCTGCATCTACCAGCTTGAGAGTGTTTCCCTCACAGCATTAATAAGTGCACTCACAAGTGCCCTGTCTTGCGCTGACCCGGACGAGGGGTCCTCCTCACAGGGAAGGTCCTAGTTCGCCTCTTCGGACATACCAGAACAGGGGTCCTGAGCTGCAGCCAGGCCCGAGTCTGACTCAGAACCTTCCCCAGGAGATGGCGGGGGTGCTTAGTACCCCCCCTTACACCCGCACGCCGCTTCCACCCTGGCAACAAATGACTCCAGGACCGCCGACAAAGCGTCCATGGGAACCGCAGGTGCAGTGGCACCGGTAGCTGCCTCTGAAATGTTTGGGGAAAAAACGCCAGCTTCTGACTCCATAATGCCCACTGACAGCCCATAGGGAATTAGTAAAGATACCTGACACAAACTTTTGTCCACTCTCCGTGCTGCACTGACCGAGGGGGGGGGGGAATATCCAGGGGACTCACTGCCTAGCCAGAGACTGTTCAGCGCCGCTGCCCGCGTGTGACTGAGGAACTGTGTGAGGTTAATAGTGCCGTTCGCGCTATTCAGGAAGTTTAGCCAGCACTAGAGGCCAAAGCCCACTCCAAAATGGCCACCGGGTGCCTCAGAAAAAGCACGCGGACCACAAGAAAATTGTTGCCCGCAATTGCAGACCTGCATCAAAGCGCGGCCACGGCAAAATGGCCACCAATGGGATTTGCAATGCACAGACCCCAGAAAAATTGTGCCAGCGCTTCAAAAAATGGTGCCCAGCAAGCGAGGTGGATGAGAAGGCAAGCAGCGGAGGCTTCCAAGAATTCACTACCCCCCACAGAGAGCGGGCGTGGACACCCCCACAGCCCCCCACCGGGACCTGGAGCCCCCTAATAGGTATTCCCCGGTCGCAGAGAGCCACGCAAGGGGAGGAGGAAAAAAGGGTGAGCGTGAGAGAGGGGAGGGCAGGAGAACCAACTAACTACCCCCTTAGAAATGCCCAGCTGTTCCATCCTACCGAGGCAGGAGGAACTGTACTTACCCGTCCCTGCTGGTGCGTTCCTGACAGACCTACAACCGAGCAGTACGGAGTAGCTGTCGGCCCGGTCCACTGTGACTGAGACAGCAAGCCACCCAGTCATATGTGAACCCTGGAGCGGAGCTCACCGGCCACCCCTGGAGCCATGGGGTATGTTGTGGCCGACCCTGCACGCAGCCAAGGTCTGCTCACGCTCGATGGCCGGACTGGGGGGACTACAAGGATCTATATTATCCTGCCTGTCATGCCCAGCCGGCAGTTAATAGAAGATTCTCAAAAAAATAAAAAGTAAACATTTCTTCAGGACTCTGGGCCCAAAAGGGATGCAACTACTCTGTTGAGGAGCTCTGCTTGTTTGGGGTGAAATTATTTTTTGATTGCTGTTCGCACCCCTCGTTTTTTGACACTGCTTTGGGACGTCCCAACTGTCAAGAATTAAGGAGCTGTGTCCGTCCATGGACGTAAAGAGAAAATAGGATTTTTGTACTCACCGTAAAATCCTTTTCTCTGTCGTCCATGGACGGACACAGCACCCACCCCTCCTTTTTTAGTTTGTACTGCTTTTCTACGAACTGATGCTTCTGACTGCAGGGTGGAGGGTTATGTACGGAGGATCGCCCCCTGGGCGGGGCTGTTCAACTCTGTTAAAGTAACATGTATTAAATATCTAACATGTTCTGCCTTGTCCTCTCCTAATAGACGGAACCATAACCCAACTGTCAAGAATTAAGGAGCTGTGTCCGTCCATGGACGAAAAGAGAAAATCCTTTTCTCTGAGTTCATGGACGGACACAGCCCTAATCTTGACAAAGTGGGTATTAGCCTTCATTCAGGAGTGACTAAGCAGAATGTGTTAACATCAAAGCTGAACAGCCCCGCTCAGGGGGTGGTCCTACTGGCTATATACCCTCAGCCTGCACTAAGCAGCTCAGTTCGTAAAAAGCAGTACAAACTTAAAAAGGAGGGGTGGGTGCTGTGTCCGTCCATGAACTCGGAGAAAAGGATTTTACGGTGAGTACAAAAATCCTATTTTCTCTTTCGTTCATGGACGGACACAGCCTTAATCTTGACAAAGTGGGACGTCTCAAAGCAGTGTCAAAAAACGAGGGGTGGGAACAGCATTAAAACAACTTCACCCCAAAACAAAAAAGAGCTCCTCAACTGAGGAGTTGCAACTCTATACAGCTGCCTGCAAAACTCTGCGGCCGAAGAAGCATCCGAAGATGCACTCACATCAACTTGTAAAGTTTAGTGAAAGTGTGAACGGACGACCAGGTCGCCGCCTTACACACCTGGGAAACCGACGCTTGATGTCGGAAAGCCCAAGAGGCACCTATTGCCCTGGTTAAATGTGCCGTAACAGAAAAGGGGGGCGCCCGACCCTTTAGGGCGTAAGCCTGAATCACGGTCTGTTGGATCCACCTATAGATGGTGGCCGACAAGACCGCTGGGCCCTACTTGGGACCAGCCACCGAAACAAACAGTAAGTCTGACTTCCGGAACAGGGAAGTAGCAGATAGGTATACTCTCAAAGCTCGGACAACGTCCAAGGCATGCAACGTCGTCTCCTTAGGATTCGACGGATGAGGACACAAGGATGGCAGTACAATGTCTTCCTTGATATGGAATGTCGAAACTTCCTTAGGAAGAAAAGAAGACTGCGGACGCAGCACCACCTTATCCTTGTGGAAGATCAGATAGGGAGCCTTGCATGACAAGGTTGCCAGCTCAGAAACCCGTCTTAACTGACATAACAGCCACCAAAAGGACCACTTTCTGAGAAAGTGTCAACAAGGGAATCTCCCTGATGTTCTCAAACGCTGGTTTCTGAAGCACCGAGAGGCCTTGCCGTTAAAGCCAGTGACTGTAAAGCAGGATGGCGTATGGGACCTTGCGACAGCAGGTCCTCTTGTAGCGGTAGACGCCAAGGGACATCTGCTATACAAGCCCCGCGGAGGTAGTGGAGGGCGGACCGGAGGGGCCGCATGCCGAACCCCCTGTACAAACATTCTCACTAGAGTGAGCCGCCAGGGGTCGTTGGAAAAAAAAAAAAAGACAGCCAGGGCAGATATCTGCCCCTTAATTGTACTTAAAGCAAAATTTTGGTCAGCCCCACGCTGTAAGAACAGCAGGACTCTGGAAACCAAATAGGTACGCGAATGCCACCTCATTTCCTCACAAATGGATATGTAGGTATTCCAAGTTTGATGGTAAATCTTCCTAGAGGACGATTTCCGAGCACTCCTCATGGTAGAGATCACAGAATCTGACAGGCCCCGGTCTCTTAGCACCTGGCTCTCAAGCCATGCCGTTAAGCCAGTGACTGTAAAAAAGGATGGCGTATGGGATCTTGCGACAGCAGGTCCTTTCTTAGCGGTAGACGCCAAGAGGCATCTGCTACCAGACGCACTAGATCGGCGTACCAAGGACGCCGAGGCCAATCCAGATCAATTGGGATCATTGGAATCCTCTCTGCCTCCAGTCTGTGAAGCAGATGAGGAAGGAGCTTCAGAGGAGGGAAGGCATAGATTAGCCGGTACTGACTCCACGGTGCCACCAACGCATCTGTCGCGTCTACCCATGGGTCTCTTGACCTGGCCACAAACCTCAATACCTTCCGATTGAGACGAGAAGCCAGGAGATCTATGTCTGACGTGCCCCATCTTTGGCAAAGGAGCTGAAACACCTCCGGGTGTAGAGACCATTCTCCTTGGTCCAGCATCTGGCGACTCCGCCTGCCAGTTTTCTACGCCCGGAATGTATATGGCCGACAGGGCCGGTACGCTCCTTTCTGCCCACCTTAGGATGTGAGCGATTTCCGATGCTGCAGCCAAGCTTCTTGTTTCTCCCTGATGGTTAACATACGCCACCGCCGTGGCGCTGTCTGACTGGATCCTGACTGGACGCCTCTGTAGCCTTTGCGACCATGTGGAGAGGCACAGCCTGATTGCCCGGTGTTCCAGGACATTGATCGGCAAGTGGGATTCCTCTGGAGTCCAGTGACCCTGGGTCGACTGAACCCCCCAGACTCCCCCCCCCCAACCGGTAAGGCTGGCGTCCATTGTAAAACACCATCCAGTAAAAAGGAAGGAACGACTTCCCGGACCGAAGTGTCGGTTATGTCAGCCACCAAACTAGGGAGGTCCTGACTAGGTGGCTCACCCGGATTTGACAATCCAGAGATGATGGGCACTTGTCTCTTCTGGACAGAATTACCTTCTGTAACACTTGCGTGTGAAATCGCGCATACGGTACCGCCTCGAAGGACGCTACCATGAGGCCCAGGACTTGCATACAAAAGCGGAGCGACGACCATCTTTGGGATGTCAACTGCCGCACCGCAGCCCGAAGGGTCTGTAACTTTCCCATAGGGAGAAAAACTTTCGCCTCTGAGGAGTCCAGAATCAACCCCAGATACACTAGGAGTTGTCGGTACCATAATGACTTCTGAGTGTTCAGCACCCAACCAAAGAATTGGAGGGTCTGACAGGTTATAGACATACCCGCCTCTAATTCTGAGCTTGAAGTGGCCCTCAGAAGAACGTCCGTCCAAGTAGCCCACGATAGCGATGCCACGCTGTCTTAGTAGGGCCAGAATAGGGGGGAACACCTTGGTGAACACCCTCGGTGCCGATGCCAGGCCAAAGGGGAGAGCCACAATTGGTAGTGGTCTTCCCCGGCCGCAAAGCGCAGACATCTCTGATGCCTGGTGAATATGGGATACATGCAAGTATGCGTCCTTGATGTCCAAGGATGCCAGAAAATCCCCCGGATGGATTTCAGCGACAACCGAGCGAACCAACTCCCTTCCGGAATCTTTGAACATTCACAAAGCATTTGAGGGCCCTGAGATCCGAGATTGGACGAACGCCCTCCTTCTTTGGTCCTATGAACAGATTTGAGTAAAACCCCTGAAATCGTTCCTGTACTGAAACAAGAATAATCAGCCCGCGCATCAGCAGGTCTTGAACCGCCCCATATAGGGCTTCCCAACGAGTCGGCTGAAGCTGGCGGTTGGAGGGGAAAAATAAATAAATCTGTTTGGTGGGCAAGATTTTGTACCCTGAGGAAACTACTTCGCAAACGCCATGGTCGGAGATCTGAAATATCTACCAGGTCGTGAATTTGCAAAAACGTCCCCACTACCCGAGAGATTGGTGGGGACAGAACTTCATGCGGACGTAGATTTGTTTGCAGGCTTGTTGGGCTTGCAAAACCAGGGACGCTTCTGTCCTTCAGCAGGCGCTTTATCGGCCTGGGATCGTTTACTTGCCGCACTAGGCGGATGAAAAAAAAACGCTTGTGCGCGGTGAAGGAGCGCCCTAGCCTACGGAGTGGCTCCTTACCCTTTTTGGATTGTGGAGGCAGCGTGCTCTTGCCTCCTGTGGCATCCTTAATAATGTCACCCAGGGATGCTCCAAAAAGTCGGTCGCCTTAAAGGGCAAATCCATCAGGGCCTTCTTGGAAGATTGGTCCGCCGACCAACCTTTTAGCCAGAGCAGACAGCGTACACCACCGCATAGCTTGAGGCTCCAGACAGCAGAGGAATAGTGTCCAAGACTGATTCGCAGACAATTTTAAGGCCCTGTATCAACATAGCCACCTCGTCGAGGGAGCCTTATGTGCTTTAAACCCATGGAGCAGCATTTTTGTCCCTTCTTTGAGTGTCTGAGACACCAGGGCCCCAACCACCGTTAGGCGCACAGTCGAGCCCACCACTGTGTATAGGTAGCGGGTGACCGATTCAGCCTTCCTGACCGCAGGGTCCTTGAAAAGCAGGAGCCCCTTCCCGGAACTGTGGTTAACTTGTTTAGTCTGGACACCTAAGGGGCCATTATCGGAGGAGAGGTCCATTTTTTCAGGAAACTCTCCTCAAAAAGGTAACGCACCGCCAAACTTTTTTGGGGACCAAAAACCTTCTGTGATTTGTCCCACTCCTTGTATAAAAGCTAGTCTAGATAAGATGCACAAGGAAACACCTTAGCAGTGTGGGACGGCTTTACGGAACCCGAAAGGGACCGACGCCTCTGGCGTTTCTGCAGGCTCCTCCATCTTTAGAGTATCTCGCACTGCGGTGATAAGGTCATCTATCGGATCCTTTTTGCGTGCTGACCCGGAGTCATCCTCACTGTCCGACCGGCCACGGTCTGCATCCTCGAATACATCAGAACCAGGGCCATGAGCTGTAGCGTCCGCTTCGGATGCCATGCTGACCCACGGACTCCAGTCAAGGTACCAACAGCCCACCCTCCTAGCTGTCAGAGAGACAAGGGGTTCCCCCCAGAGGACTCGCCACCCTTGAACAGTCGTACGGCTGCCGTCCGCTTCCTAGTTAAGGTGCTTTTTGTCAGCTGCAGCGTTTCACTAAGCTTGCGCTGTTTAAATGTCAATCGGCGTGGACCACGAGAAAATGGCCGCCGTGCGGCAGATAGAGGCCAAAAACCGCAGCGGATCACAAAAACATGGCCACCAGCGCAGATAGAGGCCAAACGGCCGCCGAGCAGCAGAGAGAGGGCAAACACAACGCGGACCACAAAAACATGGCCGCCAAGCGCAGATAGAGGCCAAACAGCATGGACCACATCCAAAATGGCTGCTGACAGCATGGAGAACACACAGGTAAGCAAACTTTTCATGGCAGCTCATAACATTTGTTTAGCAGACGTACAGCGCAGTTCCCACACAGGTGGAGCCCCCGCCCAGGTGAACCCCCGGCCCCAGTAGCCAGCCTAGCACAGAAAGCCTAGGGAGGAGGGAAGGAGAGGAGGGAAGGAGAGGAGGGAAGGAGAGGAGGGAAGGAGAGGAGGGAAGGAAGGGAGGGAGGGAGGGAGGGAGGAACCCCTTATTCGACCTCCCCGGGAATGCCCAGCTATGTCCTATTGCCGACGCAGGGGATTAATACTTACCCTTCCTGCATGGATTGTGCTGGAAGCATCCCAGACAGACCATCTTCCGCATGGTGACGGAGGTGACTGTCGGCCCGGCTGCTGCGACTCGGCCCTATAGACCGGTCATATGCATGCCCTGGAGCGCGTAGCTCACAGGCCACCTGTAGAGCGATGGGCATGTCGCGGACGACCCAGCGCGTAGCTATGGTCGGCACACACTCGATGGCCGAAACTGGGGAGACAAGGATCTGGGATCCAGCATGTCACCCAGTCGGCAGTTGATCGAAGATCACAGGAACAAAAAATAAAATAAAATTTAAAATTTGAAATAAACCTCCAGGCCTATGGGCCCGAAGGGAGCCAGGTCTTCTCCTTAGCTAGGCAGAAAAAAACTGAGCTGCTTAGTGCAGGCTGAGTGGATATAGCCAGTAGGATCGCCCCCCTGGGCGGGGCTGTTCAGCTTTTATGTGAACACATTCTGCCTAGTTACTCCTGAATGAAGGCCAATACGCACTTTGTCAAGATTAAGATGGTGTCCGTCCATGAACTAAGGAGAATTTTTTTTTTTTTTAAATTGTTGCTATTTTTGTTTATGGCGCAAAAAAAAAACGCACAGGTGATCAAATAACACCAAAAGAAAGCTCTATTTGTGGGGGAAAAAAGGACAACAATTTTGTTTGGGTACAGAGTTGCACGACAGCACAGTTGTCAGTTAAAGTGGCGTAGTGCTGCATCACAAAAAATTGACTGGTCATTAAGGGTGCAAATTTTCCGGGGCTTAAAGTGGTTGTAAACCCACTTTTTAAACTAAGACCTACAGGTAAGCCTAGATTAAGGCTTACCTGTAGGTGCATGAAATATCTCCTTAACCTACACGGTTAAGGAGATATTTGTATGTAAATGCGGCGACGCTGACGTCACCCCATTCACAAATTCGGCTAGGTCGCAACATTCGACGACGTAGCCGAATTCGAAAGCACATGCGCGGAGTCACGTCTTCGCCGCTCCGGCCAATCACAGCGCCGTAGCGGCGCTGTGATTGGCTGCAGCGGCGATACCCGGAAGTAACATTCCGGCTATCGCCGCAGCGATGGATGCGGCTAGAGGAGGGACACGGACGACTTCGGGGGCCCCGATCGAAGGTAAGTGGTACATAATGAGCTAGTATGCGAGTCATACTAGCTCATTATAGCTTTGTCTTGCAGGTTAGTAAAAAAAAAAAAAAAGATAAAAAAGGGTTTACAACCACTTTAAGTGGTTAATGTCTAAACCGCTGGCAACAAAAGAGAGTACACCCCTAAATGAAAATGTCCAAATGGGGCCAATTAGCCATTTTTCCCTTCCCGGTGTCATGTGACTCGTTAGTGTTACAAGGTCTCAGGTGTGAATGGGGAGCAGGAGCAGGTGTTAAATTTGGTGTTATCGCTCTCACTCTCTCATACTGGTCACTGGAAGTTCAACATAACACTTCATGGCAAAGAACTCTGAGGATCTGAAAAAAAAGAAGAATTGTTGATCTACATAAAGATGGCCTAGGCTATAAGAAAGATTGCCAAGACCCTGAAACTGAGCTGCAGCACAGTGGCCAAGACCATACAGCGGTTTAACAGGACAGGTTCGAACAGGCCTCTTCATGGTCGACTAAAGATGTCTAAACACAAGCAGACTAAGGACTGGAACCATGTCCTGTGGTGTGATGAGACCAATATAAACGTATTTGATTCAGATGGTGTCAAGTGTGTGTGGCAGCAACCAGGTAAAGAGTGCAAAGACAAGGGTGTCGTGGTCTGGGGGTGCACGAGTGCTGCCGGCACTGGGGAGCTACAGTTTTTTGAGGGAACCATGAATACCAACATGTACTGTGACATACTGAAGCAGAGCATGATTCCCCCCCCCCCTCCCTTCGCAGACTGGGCCACAGGGCAGTATTCCAACATAACGCCCCCAAACACACCTCCAAGACGACCACTGCCTTGCTAAAGAAGATGAGGGTAAAGGTGATGGACTGGCCAAGTATGTCTCCAGATCTAAACCCTATTGAGAATCTGTGGGGCATCCTCAAACGGAAAGTGGAGGAGCGCAAGGTATTTAACATCCACCAGCTCCAAAATGTGTCGACATGGATGAGGAGTGGAAGAGGACTCCAGTGGCAACCTGTGAAGCTCTGGTGAACTCAAATGGACAAGAGTGTTAAGTCAGTTCTGGAAAATAAAGGTGGCCCCACAAAATATTGACACTTTGGGCTCAATTTGGACATTTTCCCTTAGGGTTGTACTTACTTTTGTTGCCAGCGGTTTAGACATTAAAGGCTGTGTTGAGTTATTTTGAGGGAACTGTTTTACAAGCTGTGCACCAACCACTTTACATTGTAGCAAAGTGTCATTTCTTCAGTGTTGTCACATAAAAAGGTATAATAAAATTTACAAAAATTTGATGGGTTTACTCACTTTTGTGAGATACTGTGTAAATAAACTGTGTGTGTGTATATATTATATACACATACACACACACAGTGGGTACGGAAAGTATTCAGACCCCCTTAAATTTTTCACTCTGTTATATTGCAGCCATTTGATAAAATCATTTAAGTAATTTTTTTCCCTCAATGTAATTGACAGAAAAACACAGAATTGTTGACATTTTTGCAGATTTATTAAAAAATTAAAACTGAAATATCACATGGTCTTAAGTATTCAGACCCTTTGCTGTGACACTCATATTTAGCTCAGGTGCTGTCCATTTCTTCTGATCATCCTTGAGATGGTTCTACACCTTCATTTGAGTCCAGCTGTGTTTGATTATACTGATTGGACTTGATTAGGAAAGCCACACACCTGTCTATATAAGACCTTACAGCTCACAGTGCATGTCAGAGCAAATGAGAATCATGAGGTCAAAGGAACTGCCTGAAGAGCTCAGAGACAGAATTGTGGCAAGGCACAGATCTGGCCAAGGTTACAAAAACATTTCTGCTGCACTTAAGGTTCCAAAGAGCACAGTGGCCTCCCTAATCCTTAAATGAAAGACTTTTGGGATGACCAGAACCCTTCCTACAGCTGGCTGTCCGGCCAAACTGAGCTATCGGGGGAGAAGAGCCTCGGTGAGAGAGGTAAAGAAGAACCCAAAGATCACTGTGGCTGAGCTCCAGAGATGCAGCTGGGAGAAAGTTGTATAAAGTCAACCATCACTGCAGCCCTCCACCAGTCGGGGCTTTATGGCAGAGTGGCCCGACGGAAGCCTCTCCTCAGTGCAAGACACATGAAAGCCTGCATGGAGTTTGCTAAAAAAAAAAAAAACACCTGAAGGACTCCAAGATGGTGAGAAAGAAGATTCTCTGGTCTGATGAGACCAAGATAATAGGATTTTTATAACAGCTTACCTGTAAAATCCTTTTCTTGGAATACATCACGGGACACAGAGCGGCATAGTCATTACTATGTGGGTTATATAGTTTACCTTCAGGTGCTGGCACTGGCAACTTCCAAACCGGAAGTACCCTCCCCTACATAAGCCCCTCCCATCCGGGAGCACCTCAGTTTTGTAGCAAAGCAATAAGTGTCCCCAAAAGAGGGGTGGGAGCTCTGTGTCCAGTGATGTACTCCAAGAAAAGGATTTTACAGGTAAGCTGTTATAAAAATCCTATTTTCTTTCTCGTACATCACGGGACACAGAGCGGCATAGTCATTACTATGTGGGATGTCCTAAAGCAATGCCCAATGAGGGGGGGATACACCATACATAAGCTGAGCGCTATCAGACATGAGGATCTTTTTTGGCCTGCAACACACTGCGCCCAAAGGCGACATCCTCCTGACTTCTAACGTCCACCTGGTAGAACCTAGTAAACGTGTGTACTGAAGACCATGTTGCGGCCTTACAGATTTGAGCCAGGGAGGCCTGGTGATGCACTGCCCATGAAGTTCCAACTGCTCTCGTGGAGTGCGCCCTAACTTTGAACGGAGGCGGTCTCCTTCTCAAGCCATAGGCTTGCATAATGACCTGTCGAATCCACTTGGCTAACGTAGATTTTGACGCTGCCTGACCCTTTCTGGGGCCTTCCGGCAGAATAAACAAAGTATCCGTTCTGCGAATCTGAGCAGTGGCTTTTAGATAAGCTTTAACTGCTCTTACTACATTTAAAGAATGTAATAATTTTTCCTCTACTGAACTAGGTTTGGGGAAAAAAGAAGGAAGAACCACATCTTGGTTCAAATGAAACCTCAATACCACCTTAGGAAGAAAGGCTGGATGAGGACGTAACACTACTCTGTCCTTATGGATAACCAGATATGGCTCCCTACAGGACATAGCGGCTAATTCCGACACTCTTTTAGCCGAACAAATGGCTACTAGAAAAATCAATTTCCTGGTGAGAAGAACCAGGGAAATATGCTGTAATGGTTCAAATGGTTGTTTCTGTAGAACCGACAGAACCAGGTTTAAGTCCCATGGACATATGGGAATATTAACCGGAGGGCTAATACGCATCACTCCTTGTATAAAGGCTTTGGCTAGTGAATGCGAAGCCAAGGGCCTCTGAAAAAATATTGACAAGGCCGAAATCTGACCCTTGATAGTACTCAAGGCAAGCTTCCTATCTACAGCCCACTGTAGGAAGTCCAGAATCCTACCTATTACGTACTTACGTGGATGCCATTTCTTGGCCTCACACCAGGCGATGTACGCCTTCCAGATTCTATAGTAGATCTGCCTGGATACCGGCTTCCTGGCATTGATCATGGTAGATACCACAGGATTAGAGAGACCTCTCTTTTTTAGAATGTGGGCTTCAATAGCCAGGCCGTCAAACCTAGGGCTGGTAAGGAAGGGTGGTATATCGGTCCTTGCGAAAGCAGGTCCGGACGATGTGGGAGGGTCCAAGGACTCCCCACAGACATTTTTACAATCTCCACGTACCATGCTCTTCGGGGCCACGCTGGAGCCACCAGAATCACTGGTTTCTTTTCTACCCTGATTCTGCGGAGTAATCAAGGTAACAATTGTGGCGGTGGGAATGCATATATCAGCTTGAACTGATCCCAAGGTAACACTAGGGCATCCGAGCCGCAAGCTAGGGGATCCCTTGTCCAAGAGACAAACCTGTCCACCTTTGCGTTGAATCTGGATGTTAGCAGATCTACATCCGGTGTTCCCCACCGCTGACATATTGTCCGGAAAACCTCGGGGTGAAGGGACCATTCCCCTGGGCATAATTGTTGGCGACTTATAAAGTCTGCCTTCCAATTCTCCACTCCTGGAATGAATACCGCGGATATGGCTGGGACATATCTTTCTGCCCATTTCAGGATGCAATTTACTTCCCTCTGGGCTGCACGACTCCTGGTGCCACCCTGATGATGGATATATGCCACTGCCGTGGCATTGTCCGATTGAATTCTGACAGGGGACCCTTGGAGTTTGGATGTCCATGCTACTAGGGCATACCGGGCTGCTCGTATCTCTAAGAGATTGATAGGCAGGGCCTTTTCTGCATCCGACCATCTGCCCTGGAGACACCATTGCTCCAGTACTGCTCCCCAGCCTATAAGGCTGGCATCTGTAGTGACCACCTTCCAAGAAATCGGACTGAAGGATTTCCCTTTTTCCAGATTCTGGGGAACCAACCACCAACGGAGGCTTTTGCGAACGGAAGGGGACAAGGACATTGGTAAGTCTAGGGCCTGAACTCTTTTGTTCCAGGCTGACAGTATAGCCCTTTGCAAATTCCTTGAATGGAATTGACCGTAGGGTACTGCTTCGAATGATGCCACCATTTTTCCCAGCAGCCTCATGCACAGGCGTATGGATGGCTGTCTTTTTGTACCTACTAGGTGGATCAAATCTCTCAAAGACGACACCTTTTCTTGAGGCAAGAAAATTTTTCTCTGGTCTGAATCCAGCCTTAGCCCCAAGTATTTCAGACTTTTGACTGGTTTTAGGGCTGACTTGTCTCGGTTGATAATCCAACCGTGATATTCCAGATACTCGATTGTCTCGTGAACAACCACTTCTAGTTTTTCCACTGAGTGGTCTATCAGCAACAAGTCGTCTAGATATGCCATTATCGTTACACCTCGTGTTCTTAGATTGGCCAATAATGGGGCCAGAATTTTTGTGAACACTCGTGGTGCTGTGGCCAGACCGAAGGGTAAGGCTCTGAACTGAAAATGGCGCCCTTCTACTGCAAAGCGTAGAAATTATTGGTGGACTGGAAAGATGGGAATGTGCAAATAAGCATCTTTGATGTCGATCGAGGCTACCCATTCCTCCCCTTGTAGGGCAGTGGCCACCGATTGGATCGACTCCATCCGGAAAGTCCTGATATGTAGGAATTTGTTTAGCCCTTTTAGATTTAATATGGGCCTCACGTCCCCGTTTGGCTTCGGGACTGTAAAGAGGTTTGAGTAAAACCCGAACCCCCGTTCTTCCAGGGGAACCTCTATAATTACTGCTTGGAGCAATAATTGTTCTAGTGCCAACAGGAGGGATCCTCTCTTCTGGGGATCCCTTGGCACGTTTGACCTTATAAAATGGGAAGGAGGGGAGTCTTTTAACTCCAATTTGTATCCCAGACTTACTGCGGAGAGCACCCACCTGTCTCTGATCGTGTCCCGCCAGGTCTCTGCGAACAACTGAAGTCTTCCCCCCACCCGATTGAGTGGGGGCAACCCTTCATGCATTTGACTTTGGGGGAGGTTTTGTACCTCTCCTGAACCAGGGTTTCTTGTTACCCTGCAATTGTCCCTGATTTTTACCCCCGGGATTTGACCGAGGAGGCCGTCGGAACTGTTTCACAGCCGATGTCCTAGGGACTGGAGAAGCAGGCCTCTTAAAAGAGGGACATCTAACTCTGTTTTTAACCGGCAAGAGTGTACTTTTACCGCTGGAAATTTTCTGGATATATTTGTCCAGGTCTTCCCCGAATAAGCGTTCACCATGAAATGGGAAGCTGACCAGCAATTTTTTACAGGGAGCTTCAGCAGACCAGTTTTTGAGCCACAGAAGCCTGTGCATATGTACTACAGACAGCGTAAGGCGGGAGGCCTGATGGATTGAATCCTTTATAGCGTCAACCGCAAAGCATAAGGCTCTAGGTAGATCAGCTAGGGCAAGAGCCTGCTGATCTGGCAAGTCCCTTAAGACCTGTTTCAACTGATCCTTCACTGCTTGGCAGACCCCAATAGCTGCCACTGCTGGTTGTGTCACCAAGCCTGCTGTAGCAAAAGCAGATTTTAATAAGGACTCCAATTTTTTATCTATTGGGTCCTTGAACATTTGGACATTATCTACTGGACATGTCAGTGATTTATTCACACAAGAGATGGCTGCGTCCACTGTAGGGACCTTCCATTTTTTGATGAACTTATCCTCCATGGGATAGACCACCTGAAATCTCTTGGGAGGAGTAAATATTTTATCAGGATGTTCCCAATCCTGGTAAATGAGCCCTTCCAGTAAAGGATGGATTGGAAAGGAACAAATAGTCTGGGGGGCTTTTAGCGACCCCAACGAGGAGACAGAAGTGGATGATGGCTCCGCAAGAGGCATTTTAAATGCTCATCGGACCATGTTAGTCAGGGACTGAACCCATAATCTTCCAGCATGTGATGCTGAGAATGGTTCTTCCACTGTTGATTCCTCTACAACAGAATCAACCTCGTCCTGATCCCCTTCAGGTAGGTCGATCCCTGTATGGGACTGTTGCTCCGCTAACAGGTACTCTGAGGGAGGAGACGGAGATCGGGCGCGCTTTCCCTCTGACAGGGAAGCAGCGATTAATGTTGTCAATCTCTCTTCCAACCCTCCCAGAGCTGAGGAAAAAACCTCCTCTGTTACATACACAGGAGCAGGTGAACTGAGGACAGCCACAGTACCAGGTACTCCTGAGGGTGCTCTACGGTCACTAACCTCTGATTTTTCAGGGGAGATTGGTGCAGCCGAAGCATGCCCAAGATCCTCAGAGCCCGATGGAGACCCCCTATGCTTCCTGGGATTCTTAGTCCCGGAGTTTTTAGACGGCATATTCCTAAGCCCAAAGCTGAGGTATTCCAGCCGAAATACACCACTTACTGACAATAGTCTAGCACAAATGCTGCTATATAAACAGTTGGTGTCTACTAATGTGCCTTTCTATGGGGATGCCTGCATCAACCGCTTGCTGTATGCCTTTCTTTAAATGTTGCCAGCTCTGTTTCTGCACCATAGCCAGCTCACAACACATAATTGTGCCTTTTAACATGCTGGGACGCCCGCACATGCGCAGAAGCGCGCACAGAGCGTCATCCACCAAGCTCCGCCCCCTTTTCCACTCACCTCTATATAGAGAGGCGCGCGCGCGGGCACGTGCGCCTTCGGCGCTCTTTTTTGAAAAGGGAAACTAGGGACAGGAGACAGGGCCATGTTTGCCGCAGGCCGGGGGATGGATGAATATTGCAACATGGCAGAGGAAGCAGTTTCCCACAAGAGAACTCACCATCTGCCTGGACTTGCTCTGATGAAAAGAAAAAAGTCCACATGACAAGAAACGTTTCACAGCGGCCTCTAGTGGATTAACACAGGTACCGCAGTCTATATATATTATTTTTTTTTTCTTGACCACTATTAAAATTATTACATTTTTTAGTAGTTACAGGCATGCACAGATATTTAGCGGGAATACCGTTAGGTAACAGGCAGAAAGACATATTAGGCTTGGGGGTCCCCTCAATAGAACCAAGTTCCTGAGGGGCCCCCACTTACCTGTTCCCCGCCGCAGGACTCTGTTTGGTCCACAGAAGCCCAAACTTCACCTATCACGGCAGGCATTGTAATTAAACCTTCAGGGACCGGGTTCCCAAGGATTCCACTCCCCTGGACCTGTATAGCACCCTGCACAGAAAACATCTTGGTCGTGGGTATGACCAGAGCTCTGGATCCCAGGGTCCAGCTCTCCTAAGAGAAGCATTACAGGCAAAACCTTGCTCTTCTCTGCAAGGCCCGGGTACCGACCGTTTAGCTATGAAGCTTTTTTGGTCGGATCCGGAATAGCTTACTGAGGCCCAAAAGAACCTGTACGCAAGCTCAGTGAAAAACACATGTTACTTCTTGGCCAACACCTTAGACACTGGCAAAAAACTGGAGGTGCTCCCGGATGGGAGGGGCTTAAATAGGGGAGGGTACTTCCGGTTTGGAAGTTGCCAGTGCCAGCACCTGAAGGTAAACTATATAACCCACATAATAATGACTATGCCGCTCTGTGTCCCGTGATGTACGAGAAAGAAAGAAGGTTTTGGCCTTAATTCTAAGCGGTATGTGTGGAGAAAACCAGGCACTGCTCATCACCTGTCCAATACAGTCCCAACATTGAAGCATGGCGGTGGCAGCATCATGCTGTGGGGGTGTTTATCAGCTGCAGGACGACTGGTTGCAATCGAGGGAAAGATGAATGCGGCCAAGTACAGGGATGTCCTGGATGAAAACCTTCTCCAGAGTGCTCAGGACATAAGACCGGGCCGAAGGTTTACATTCCAACAAGACTTTCTTCACAACAACTCCGTGACTGTTCTTGAATGGCCCAGCCAGAGCCCTGACTTAAACCCAATTGAGCATCTCTGTAGAGACCTAAAAATGGCTGTCCACCAACATTTGCCATCCAACCTGACAGAACTGGAGAGGATCTGCAAGGAGGAATGGCAGAGAATCCCCAAATCCAGGTGTGAAAAACTTGTTGCATCTTTCCCAAAAAGACTCATGGCTTTATTAGATCAAAAGGGTGCAAATACTAAATGCTGAGCAAAGGGTATGAATACTTAGGACCATGTGATATTTCAGTTTTTCTTTTTTAATAAATCTGCAAAAATGTCAACGATTCTGTATTTTTCTGTCAATATGGTGTGCTGTGTGTACATTAATGAGGAAAAAAATGAACTTAAATGATTTGAGCAAATGGCTGCAACATAACAGAGTGAAAAATTTAAGGGGGTCTGAATACTTTTCATACCCACTGTATATACACACACACACGCACACACACACACACACACGCACACACACACACACACACACAGGGCTCAAAATTTCAAGTCCTGAGCTACTAGCCAGGCCTCAAGGGATACTCACCACCGGTTGCCCCGCCCAACCCCTACCCTGCCCCTAAACACACCCTCATAAATTATCTCATGAAATGACACTTAAATGTTTTATGCAGAATTAAGTGATAAAAATTATTAACAACAACTTTATCCGTGCCCAACAATGCAGCCTGCCCGTGCGCGCCAGTGCAGCCTGCCCATGCCCGCCAGTGCAGCCTGCCCATGCCCACCAGTGCAGCCTGTATCCCCAATGCAGCCTACATATGCAGGAGAATAGAAAGGAGACCCACCGCCAGGCAGATCAGAGCGCCGGGAACATAACAGCTTTTATTTCTAGAGCTGTGTGTTCCCCGCTGCGCGCTGTCAAACACAGCCCCTCCCCTTTGTCCGGGGAACTTTGATAGACAGATCACCCATCCCAGGATTGGACGAGTGATCTGTCTATCAAAGTGCCCGGGCAAAGAGGAGGGGCAGTATGTGACGGCACATGCGGGGAACACACAGCTATTGAAATGAAAGCGGTTATGTTCCCGGCGCTCTAATCATACAGGCGCCAGCTCTCCTCTCTCTTCCCCTCCGATCGCTGGGAGAACCGCTGGCGTACAAACCCGCCTCCCGCCGGTGCTTGCCTCCCCCCCCCCACGCAGCCCACGCTCGCCAGCTTTGTGTGCGCGAGATAGATATATATATCTATTTTATTAATTACAGCTGCATGATTAATCGTTAAGAATTGAGATCGCAATTATTTTGCCGATTGTATGCAGAGTTCTCTACTCGAGCCGAAAGCCGTCAAAAAAAGAAAAAAAAAAAAAGGTCTGCCAAGTTTCACAACATGCCTCGCAATGTTTTGTTCTTTAGCTCAAAGGAATGGACTTTGGTCTGTAAATGAGGGAAGTTTAACCACTTAAAGACTAAACCTTTTTCTGACACTTATTGGTTTCAAGTTAAAAATCATGATTTTTTTTGGCTATTAAATTACTTAGAACCCCCCCAAACATTATACATATTTTTTTAGTAGCGACCCTAGAGAATAAAATGGTGGTTGTTGCAATATTTTAATGTCGCACTGTATTTGTGCAGCAATCTTTCAAATGCAATTTTTTGGGGGAAAAAAATAGGATTTTTTACTCACCATAAAATCCTTTTCTCTGAGTCCATGGACCAACACAGCTTCTCTATTGACATAGTGGGTATTATCCATTAATTAGGAGTGACTAGGCAGAAAACGTGTAAAAAGTGTTGCATTATACCTTCTACAATACCGCCCAGGGGGCGGACCCTCTGGGTATATCCCCTCAGTCTGTACTGCTTTTTGACTAACTGATCTGCGAGATGCAAACTTAAAAGGAGGGGTGGGTGCTGTGTCGGTCCATGGACTCAGAGAAAAGGATTTTACGGTGAGTAAAAAATCCTATTTACTCTTTCGTCCATGGACCGACACAGCTTCTTTATTGACATAGTGGGACTAGAGGTCGACCGATATGGGTTTTTCTCTGGCCGATATTTAGAAATGGCAGCGGCCGATGGCCGATATATGATGCCTATTTTTTTTTTGGGCCAATATGTTAGGCCGATTTTATTTATTTTTTTCCCCCTTCATCTCATAAAATCTAACAGTTAGACCCCTTTCACACTGGGGTGTTTTTCATGCGCTTTTGGGCTAAAAAATGGCAAAGTGCCTGCAAAACGACTCCCCTGCAGTCTCAGTGTGAAAGCCCGAGTGCTTTCACACTGAGGCGGTGCGCTGGCAGGACGTTAAAAAAAAGTCCTGCAAGACGCATCTTTGGAGCGGTGTATACCACTCCTGCCCATGGAAATGAACTGGCACCGCTGCCGAAGCGCCTGCAAAGCACTTCTGCAGTGGCGCTACACGGGAGAATTTAACCCCTTCATCGGCCGCTAGCTGGGATATAAGCTCCCCGCTAGCAGCCAAATAGCACCGCTAGAATGACGGTCCAGTGGGAAAGCAGCGGAGTTCCGCGAAAAAATAAATAAAATTAAAGTCAGCAGCTACAAATACTGCAGCTGTTGACTTTTAATATATGGACACTTACCTGTCCTGGGTGCCCACGATGTCGGCACCCGAAGCCGATCGCTCCCTCGGGTTCCTGCGCCGCCATCTTTGGTAAGGGAATCAGGAAGTGAAGCCTTGTGGCTTGACTTCCTGGTTCCATACTGTGCATGCGCGAGTCGCGCTGCACGATCCCACTGGTCCCTGCTGTCTTCTAGGACCTGTGTGTCTCCCAGAAGTCAGCGGGGGGGGGGCGGAGTAGGCGCCAGATGTGGCTTAGGTCACCGCGGTGATCTATGCCCGGAAGAGGGAGCAAATACCTGGATTACACAGGTATCTGCTCCCTCCTCCCCCTGAAAGGTGCCAAATGTGACACCGGAGGGGGAGGATCCCGAAAAGCAGAAGTTCCATTATTACTCCGCTAAGTAATAAGTGATACAGAAAATTTCTTAAAATGTAAACATTTATTTTAAACACAACAAGCCTCCAATCAGTGCACTTGTATGTATAATTTAGATAATATATATATTATATAGGGTTGTCCCAATACCGATACTAGTATCGGTACCGATACCGAGCATTTGCGTGAGTACTTGTACTCGCGCAAATGCTCCCGATGCTTCACCCGATACTTTTTTTTTTCTTTCAGTGTAGAGTGGCCGGAGAGGGCGGGAGGAGTCAGTGGCTGGGGAGGGCTGGGGAGTGCGGGCGGAGCCTGGCTGGAGAGGGCGGACAGAGCCTGTGGACGGAGAGTGCAGGCGGAGTTTGGCTGGAGATGGGGCGGGCAGAGTCTTTGAAGGAAATGCGGGCGGAGTCTGGCTGGGGCGGGCGGAGTCTGGCTGGGGAGGGCGGGCACAGTCAGTGGACCAAGTCGGCGGGGGGAGAGCGAGTCCCTCACCTGAAGTTGAACGTGGTAAGCTGGCAGGGGTGCAGGACGTAGTCGCCTCAGGATCGGTGACCGGTGCTGTCACATTCGGTCACCGTCAGCGGCTGAACGTCCATCTTGGTACACCCTGCACTCGGCTGCAGTAAGCAGCAGCAGACATCTTGTTACACCCAGCCCGAGCTATATGGGCTGGGTGTAACAAGATGTCCGCGGCTGCTTACTGCAGCAGAGTGTACCAAGATGGACGTTGCAGCAGTTTTTTTTTTTTTATAAATCCTGTCATTTTTTGCAGCATTTCAGTGCCAGCCACCTATCAGTGCCCACAAGTGCTACCTATCAGTGCAATCAGTGCCATTTACCAGTGCCACCTATCAGGTGGCACTGGTAGATGGCACTAATTGCACTGATAGGTGGCACTTGTGGGCCCTGATAGGTGGCACTGATAGATGGCACTGAAAGGTGGCACTTATAGCACTGAAAGGTGGCACGTATAGCACTGAAAGGTGGCACGTATAGCACTGAAAGGTGGCACTTGTGGGCACTGAAAGGTGGCACTTGTGGGCACTGAAAGGTGGCACTGATTGGTGGCACTTTTGGGCACTGATAGATGGCACTGATTGCACCATTAGTGCAATCAGTGCCATCTATCAGTGCCCAAAAGTGCCACCTATCAGTGCAATCAGTGCCATCTATCAGTGCCCAAAAGTGCCACCTATCAGTGCAATCAGTGCCATCTATCAGTGCCCACAAGTGCCACCTTTCAGTGCTATAAGTGCCACATTTCAGTGCTATAAGTGCCACCTTTCAGTGCTATAAGTGCCACCTATCAGTGCCATCTATCAGTGCCACCTATCAGAGCCCACAAGTGCCACCTATCAGTGCCCACAAGTGCCACCTATCAGTGCCCACAAGTGCCACCTATCAGTGCAATCAGTGCCACCTATCAGTGCCCACAAGTGCCACCTATTAGTGCTACCAGTGCCCATAAGTGCCACCTATCAGTGCCATCTATCAGTGCCCATAAGTGCCACCTATCAATGCCATCTACCATTGCCATCTATCAGTGCCCATAAGTGCCACCTATTAGTGCCATCCACCTATTAGTGCCCATCAGTGCCAGTCACCAGTCAGTGCCCATAAGTGCCGCCTATCAGTGCCAGCCACCTGTCAGTGCCACCTATCAGTCCCCATCTTTCAAACTGTCACATGACATTGAAAAAAAAGTATCGGTATCGGCGAGTACTTGGAAAAAAGTATCGGTACTTGTACTCGGTCTTAAAAAAGTGGTATCGGGACAACCCTAATATTATATATATATTATTATCTTAAATACACAAAAACCAGGTAATCAAATCTTTTGGACGGAAAAAAATACGGGCTAACTTTACTGTTTATTTGTTTTTATTTTTTTATTCGTTAAAGTGTATTTTTTCCCCAAAAAAATTGTTTGAAAGACCGCTGTGCAAATACCGTGCGACATAAAATATTGCAACAATCGCCATTTTAATTCCTAGGGTCTCTGCTAAAAAAAATATATATATATATAATGTTTGGGGTTCTAAGTGATTTTCTAGCAGAAAATACAGGATTTTTACTTGTTGTAAGCAACAAGTGTCAAAAAAGATTTAGTCTTTAAATGGTTAAACTGAGAACGCCTACACAGGAGTTCAGTCCTTTGAAGTTTAAACATTGTATCTTATCTCACCTCACACTTGGCAGGCTGCCCAGGAGGGAGAAGTCACTTCCAGGTTAACTTATCAGGCAACTTGCATTGACTTCTATTACAGAAGCCATTTGCAAGTCGCGCTGCAGTTTAAACCGGCTTTTTTTTTTTTTAACAATCGGCCGATGCCGATTAATGAAAAAACTGCAAATATCGGTCGACCTCTAAGTGGGACGTCCTAAAGCAGTGTCAGAGAAAAAAATGAGGGGTGGTAACAGCATAAAAATAAACTTCACCCCAAACACAAAACAAAACTTTGCGGCCGAAAGAGGCATCCGAAGATGCACCTACATCAACTTTGTAGAATTTTGTGAAAGTGTGAGCGGACGACCAAGTCGCCACTTTACATAATTGGGAAACAGACGCTTGATGTCGGAAAGCCCAAGAGGCACCTCTTGCCCTGGTCGAATGCGCCGTGACAGGAAAGGGGGGCGCTTGACCCTTTAAGGCAGGGGTCTCAAACCTGGCACCTCCAGCTGTGGCGGAACTACAAGTCCCATCATGCCTCTCCCTATGGGAGTCATGCTTGTAACTGTTTAGCCTTGCAATGCCTCATGGGAATTGTAGTTCTGCAACAGCTGGAGGGCCACCAGTTTTAGACCCCTGTTTAAAGGCATAAGCCTGGATTACTATCTGTCGGATCCACCTAGAGATGGTGGCCGACAAAACTGCTTGGCCCTTCTTGGGACCAGCCACCAAAACAAACAATGAGTCTGACTTCCGAAACATGGAAGTAGCAGATAGGTATACTCTCAAAGCTCGGACAACGTCCAAGGAATGCAACGCCGACTCCCTAGGATTCGACGGATGAGGACACAAGGATGGAAGTACAAGGTCTTCGTTGAGATGAAAAGCCGAAACGACTTTCGGAAGAAAGGAAGGCTGCGGCCGCAGCACTACCTTATCCTTGTGGAAAATCAAATAGGGAGCCTTGCAGGACAAGGCTGCCAGCTCAGAGACTCGTCTAACTGACGTTACCGCCACCAAAAATACCACTTTCTGAGAAAGTGTCAACAGGGGAATATCTCTAATATTCTCAAACTGTGCCTTCTGAAGAACCGAGAGGACCAGGTTCAAGTCCCACGGAGGTAGCGGGGGACGGACCAGAGGAGCCACATGTCGAACTCCCTGCACAAATGTACTCACGAGAGAGTGAGTCGCCAGGGGTCGCTGAAAAAAAAAAGACAGCCAGGGCAGATATCTGTCCCTTAATCGTACTTAGGGCAAGCCTTTGGTCCACCCCATGCTGTAAAAACAGCAGGATTCTGGAAACCAATTAAGTACACGGATGCCATTTCATTTCCTCACACATGGAGATGTAGGCCTTCCAAGTGTGGTGATAAACCTTCCTAGAGGACGGTTTCCGAGCACTTCTCATAGTAGAGATTACTGAATCTGATAGGCTCCGGTCTCTCAGTACCTGGTTCTCAACAGCCATGCCGTTAAAACCAGTGACCGTAAAGCAGGATGGAGTATGGGACCTTGCGATAGCAGATCCTTCCGTAGTGGTAGGCGCCAGGGGACATCTGCTACCAGATGTACTAGATCGGCGTACCAAGGACGCTGAGGCCAATCTGGAGCTATTAGGATCATTGGAATTCCCTCTGCCTCCACTCTGCGGAGCAAAAGAGGAAGAAGCCTTAAGGGAGGGAAGGCATAGATTAGCCGATACTGACCCCACGCTGCCATCAACACGTCCGTTGCGTCTGCCCATGGGGACCCGGAGAAAGAATCGTCCGGTGCCAGTGGTCACATGACGAGCATAGAGATGACTGGTGACCAGATGGTCACCAGTCATCTCTATGACCGTCGGAGGCCAGGGCGCGATGTGATGACGTCACGCCCGGGTTACCAAAGGTAGACAAAGCCGCGATTGCGGCTGAAAGCATGAGATCAGTGATTTATTTTTCCGGATCTCATGCTTTCCAGCCTGGAGGAGAGATGTGGGGTCTTATTGACCCTGCATCTCTCCATAAAGAGGATCTGTCGCACACCATTCCTATTACAAGGGGTGTTTACATTCCTTGTAATAGGAATAAAAGTGATCCCCAAAAAAAAAAAAAAGTGTAAAAAAAAAAAAAAAACGCCCCTGTCCCAAATAGCTCATGCTCAGAAGCGAACGCACACGCAAGTCCCACCCACATATGTAAACGCAGTTCAAACCACATATGTGAGGTATCGCCGTGTGCGTTAGAGCGCGTGCAACAATTCTAGCACTAGACCTCCTCTAACTCTAACCTGGTAACCTGTAAATTATTTCAAAGCGTCGCCTATGGAGATTTTTAAGTACCGAAGTTTGGCACCATTCCATGAGTTTGCACAATTTTAAAGCGTGACATGTTCGGTATCTATTTACTCGGCGTAACATAAGCTTTCAAATTTTACAAACAAATTGGGCTAACTTTCCTGTTTTGTTATTCTTTAAATTCATGAAACCATTTTTTTTTCCAAAAAAGACGTTTGAAAAATTATTGCGCAAATACCGCGCAAGATAAAAAGTTGCAACGACCGTCATTTTATTCCCTAGGGCAGGGGTCTCAAACTGATGGCCCTCCAGCTGTTGCAGAACTACAATTCCCATGAGGCATTGCAAGGCTAAACAGTTACAAGCAGGACTCCCATAGGCAGAGGCATGATGGGACTTGTAGTTCCGCAACAGCTGGAGGGCCGCAGGTTTGAGACCCCTGCCCTAGGGGGTCTGCTAAAAAAAACATATATAATGTTTGGGGGTTCTGAGTAATTTTCTAGCAAAAGAATGATGATTTGTACATGTAGGAGAGAAGTGCCAGAATAGGCCCGGTATGGAAGTGGTATAAAAAGCCCTGTATTGAGAAGATCTGGGTTTTAACATGTATCCTACCACAGGGTGACAACTGTGGATACACTAGTAGATGTGCGCCAACGTCCCGATATATGTGAATTTCTAAACTAGGATCTAGTATTTGGACTTTATAGGCACACAAAGTAAATAAAAGTAAACAACTAAAGATTTATTGGTATAAAGAAGGTTTGGCATATAAGACAATCATAAAATATCAAATGAGTTGATCAATCATTATGACTGGTCCACATGGGTTATTATATTGACACACAGTACAATGTATTCTCCTTATAACAACTCAACTGAGTACAAAGGAAAGAATCTATTTGTGCAATTATAAATTTGATAGCCGGCAAGTGGATCCAGAGGAGATGGAGAGCTTGCTCGACATGTTGCGCGTTGTTATAAACGCTTCCCCAGGAGCATATATATATAACTCTATAAGAACATACAGAGAAAAAATAAATGATAAAAATACATAAAAACATTTTTAATACATAAAAATCATCTAAATATATATTGCATCGATCATGTGGCCGGACACCGACCCCTCCCACCCTAATCCCACATCCGAGAGGGGGGGGGTGGAGAAAAAGGGGGGGGGAAGAGAGGATGAGGGAAGGGAAAGAGAGAATGAGGGAGGGGGGGAAAGAAAAGGGGAGGCCAGGGGAGCAAGCCCATGGCGCCAGGAAACACCCCGTTCTATAAGATATGTTTATATTCATTATGAAGTAGATATTGTATACAGTATATACCATAATTGTATTGTCAAAACTGTATATACAACACTAAAACATTGTTCAATATTAGAATAAAAATTGTTAATGCAAGCTTGTTGTGTGTACTTACTTCAAAAAAACGTTTAGAAACAGCAAGTGTAGGTCAACACATCTATCTAGACAATGGAAATATAATTACTATATAACCAGTCGGGAAGATGGTATCTGTAAATAGTGGCCTCCCCTTTTCTTTCCCCCCCTCCCTCATTCTCTCCTTCCCTTCCCTCATCCTCTCCCCCCTTTTTCTTCCCCCCCCTCTCGGATGTGGGATTAGGATGGGAGGGGTCGGTGTCCCGCCATATGATCGATGCAATATATATTTAGAAGATTTTTATGTATTAAAAATGTTTTTATGTATTTTTATCATTTTTTTTTCTCTATGTTCTTATAGAGTTATATATATGCTCCTGAGGAAGCGTTTATAACAACGCGCAACATGTCGAGCAAGATCTCCATCTCCTCTGGATCCACTTGACGGTTATCAAATTTATAATTACACAAATAGATTCTTTCCTTTCTACTCGGTTGAGTTGTTATAAGGAGAATACATTGTACTGTATGTCAATATAATGATAACCCATGTGGACCAGTCATAATGATTGATCAACTCGTTTGATATTTTACGATTGTCTTATATGCCAAACCTTCTTTATACCAATAAATCTTTAGTTTTTTACTTTTATTTACTTTGTGTGCCTATAAAGTCCAATTACTAGATCCTAGTTTAGAAATTCACATAAAAAGCCCTGTATTGAAAGGGTTAAGTCTTGACTGAGTAAATACAGTATACGATCCCCAGAAAGAAAAAAAGCTAGTAAAAAACAAAAAAGGGGGAACCCCATCTCCTAGGACATGATCAAAAAACGAAGGCATGCTGGGAGTTGGTGATTACATCTGGCTGGCGCAAGGCTTATATGCAGCTACCAGAAGGAACAAAGAAACCAATCCCAAGCCCAGCCTTAGTTTTGTAGCAAGCAATAGGGAGATTTTAAGAACAGATGGACGTGTGTGTGCTGTGCTGTACTCCAAGCGATGGTATTTACTAACAAGTAAAAAAAAAATGGCAATTTTGATTTGTCTATAAGCTCCATATTTTCAGGCTTAGTACAGGACACAGGATGTGTAGTCATAAACCATGGCTTATATGCTGCTACCTTTAAGTGATTTGACACTGGCAAAATGCTGAAAAGGTGAAAAAAACTAAAAAGATCCTGCTCTTATGCTACGACTGTGGTGTTCCTACACCTTGGAGGCGGCTAGCACTGAAAACCATATACCCACCTAAGTGAATAAAAGTTATTTTGTGATAAATACAATAAAGTGCTGTGCCCCCCTTGCATAGATAAATACTGTGCTCTTAGACCCCTTTCACAATGTGGCGGGAGCTGCGTCGGCGGTAAAGCGCCGCTATTTTTAGCGGCGCTTTACCGTCGGATTTGCGGCAGTATTCGCCCGCTCGCGGCGCGGTTTTACCCCCCTAGCGGACGAAAAAGGGTTCAAAACCACCGCAAAGTGCCTCTGCAGAGGCACATTGCCGGCGGTATAGCCGCGGTGCCCCATTGCTTTCAATGGGCAGGAGCAGTGGAAGAGCGGTAAACACACCGCTCCTTCAACATTCCAAAATATGCGGCTAGCAGAACTTTTTTTCACGTTCTGCTAGCGCACCACTCCTGTGTGAAAGCCCTCGGACTTTCACACTGGAGAAACAGCAGCTGCTGTTTCAGGTCGATTTGCAGGCGCTATTTTTAGCGCAATAGCGCCTGCAAACCACCCCAGTGTGAAAGGGGTCTTATAATCAAAGTAAAACATGTGAAAAAACGTGAGATAAATTATTAACTCATTAACGCGATACGTATCTAGTGAAAAACCAAGTCAATTCAAAGTCAATTCAGCGTGTCCTAAACACTTAAATTATATAACAAATAAATGTCTCTAAAAACTTCAGAGCGTCTTCATATAAACCTGCGTGAAGTCAAAGGTTGTTGGAACAGTATGGATAGGGCAGAAACCAGGGCCGATCCTAGATAGGGTGCAGGGGGTGCAGTTCACCCAGGCGCCACAGAGGTGGGGGCGCTGAAGCGCCAGAGTGCTCCCCTCTATTCTCCACCTCCTCTCCTTGTCCGTGCCGGTCACCGCCGCCGATGTGTTTTTCAAACCTAAGCCCGATGTCCCCCCCTCCCTCCTCCTGTCAGAGGAGAAGAGTGAAGCATCCGCCGGAGATCAGAGCGGCTGTCTCTGTGTGGAGAGAGACAAGCCGCGCAATGCCGTCGCTGAGGGGGCGGTCCGTGCCTTCTCCTCCTCTCTGTGTCTTAGCTCCTGCCTGCTGCTGCGATCTGTGCTCCATCCGGGCGGCGCAGCTCCACATTGTTCTCTCCTCTCCAGCTGCCGCCGGGTGTTTTTATGTATGTAATGGGGGGGGACGAATGGAGGGGGCCGGAGGGGGGGGGTTTGTCCTGGGGGGAGTCTGTACTAATGGGGGGGTTTGTCTTGAAGGGGTCTGGACTAATGAGGGGGTTTGTCCTGGGGAGTCTGTACTAATGGGGGGATTGTCCTGGGGGGAGTCTGTACTAATGGGGGGGGTTTGTCCTGGAGGGGTCTGTACTAATGGGGGTGGGGTTTGTCTTGGGGGGAGACTGTACTAATGGTGGGTTGCCCTGGGGGGTCTGTACTAATGGAGAGGGGGGTTTGTCCTGGGGGGAGTCTGTACTAATGGAGAGGGGGGTTTGTCCTGGGGGGGTCTGTACTAATGGAGGCTGGGTTTGTCCTGGGGGGGTTGTCCTGGAGGGGTCTGTACTAAAGTTGGGGGGTGGTTTGTCCTGGGGCAGTGGGTTTGTCCTGGGGGGAGTCTGTACTATGGGGGGGTTGTCCTGAAGGGAGTCTGTACTATGGGGGTTGTCCTGGAGGGGTCTGTACTAATGGAGGGGGGGGTTTGTCCTAGGGGGGGGGGGGGAGTCTTTACTAATGGGAGGGTTTGTCCTGGGGAGTCTGTACTAATGCAGAGGGATTGGTTTGTCCTGGGGGGGTCTGTACTAATGGAGGGGGTTGTCCTGGGGGGTCTGTACTACTGGAGCGGGGACTGTACTAATGGAGGGGGGTGGTCTGTACTAATGGAGGGGGTCTGTACTAATGCAGGAGGTGGTTTGTCCTGGGGGTCTGTACAAATGGAGGGGGGTGGTTTGTCCTGGGGGTCTGTACTAATGGAGGGAGTGGTTTGTCCTGAGGGGGTCTGTACTAATGGAGGGGGGATGGTTTGTCCTGAGGGGGGTCTGTACTAATGGAGGGGGGTCTGTACTAATTGAGGGGGGATGGTTTGTCCTGGGGGGTCTGTACTAATGGAGGGGGTGGTTTGTCCTGAGGGGGGGTCTGTACTAATGTAGGGGGGGTCTGTACTAAAGGAGGGGGGTGGATTGTCCTGGGGGTCTGTACTAATGGAGGCGGGTGGTTTGTCCTGAGGGGGGGTCTGTACTAATGTAGGGGGGGTCTGTACTAAAGGAGGGGGGTGGATTGTCCTGGGGGGATCTGTACTAATGGAGGGGGTGGTTTGTCCTGGGGGTCTGTACTGAGGGAGGGGTTTATACTTAGTGGGGAGTCTGCACTGACGGAGGGGGTCTATACTTAGTGGAGTGGGTCTGTACTCCCTCTCCTCCTCGCACGCAATGCTGTACTAGTGAGCGGCGCTTGCCAGCACAGCCAACCACTATGTTTCTTCCCCCCACCTTCATATCGGCCAGGGAAGAAATAGAATAGAAAAAGGAGCAGAGAAGAGGATTGCGGGACATGTAGTTCGAGGACTGGCAGCCCACACAGCATTCCCAGCTGAGAGAGAGAGCCAGGAGCCCGGGAAAGCCTTCAGGGAAGTGCACCCAGGACTCCAGAGGGAGTGGACAGTGCTGAAAGAACACCATCAGAGAGAGAACCCCGCTGCCCTGCGCCACCAGAGTGAAAGCCACACAGCCTGGCGCCATCCCTGGAGGAAAAAAGAATTGAGTCATTGCCAAAATACAGACCTGGGCTCTACCCAGCGGAGTCGCCATGGGCAATTCAGAGTGAGCTGACTCCTGATCAGAGGAACCGTTGTTGCTGTATTGCTGGGTCAGGTGAGAGGGCCGATCGGCCATTATCTACTAGCGTCCATAGGAACTGCAGTCTCTGACCATCTCCTGTATTATATCTGCAGTCTCTGACCGTCTCGTGTATTATATCTCCAGTCTCTGACCATCTCCTGTAATATGTCTGCACTCTCTGACCGTATCCTTTAAATCCTGTAATATGTCTGCACTCTCTGACCATCTCCTGTACTATGATTGCAGTCTCTGACCATCTCTTGTATCATGTCTACAGTCTCTGAGCATCTCCTGTAGTATGTCTTCTTGCACTCTCTAACAGAAGCCCTCTCTGTGTTCATCAGAGAGACTCCCCTCCAGGTCTCATTAGTGTACACTCTTCCAGTATTTTCTTTATTGTTAAAAGATCATGGGAGGATCCTAGGGTAACGAAGACTTCTTAGGGGAGCATCTCTGTGTTTGAGTCGTTGCCCTAGAAACATTTGTAAAGGGGAGGAGTTGGTAAGATGGTGACCACGCCCATGTGGGGGCGCTAGAAATATTTCTGCACCCAGGCGTCTGTGACCCTAGGATCGGCCCTGGCAGAAACCTGTCCTTTTAGAGGCACATACAGGTTTACACCAGACTGGAGGATGGCCAGGATGTGGGGAATCGAATATTCTGAGTGCTGAGGTGCCTGTTTTTGCACCAGCCAAAATAGGCCTTTTAAAGTGGTTGTAAACACATCACTGCGGCGATAGCCGGAATGTTACTTCCGGGTATCGCCGCACCAGCCAATCACAGCGCCGCTCCGGCGCTGTGATTGGCCGGAGCGGCGGAGACGTCACTCTGCGCATGCGCGCGGGAGGCATCCCACTCGGCTACGCCCAGCGATTGCTGGGAAGTACCGAGTTTGTGAATGGGATTAACCCCATGAATGCGCCGTTGTCTACGGCGCGCATGCGCCGTAGACAGCGGCGCTTGTCATTTTAGTAAATATCTCCTAAACCGTGTAGGTTTAGGAGATATTTCTTGCACCTACAGGTAAGCCTTAATCTAGGCTTACCTGTAGGTGCAAGTTGAAAAAGTGGGTTTACAACCACTTTAAGTGTGACTGGATCATATGAGAAGTATATTTTCCTGCTTTGAACAAGGTGGGAATCGTCGAATCAGTAATGCCCCTCTCTTTTAGGACCTGGGTTTCACAATCTATGCCATTAAAGCCAGCAATTGAGAAGCAGAGTGGAACCTCTAGGTCCTTGTGACAAAAGATCTAGCCTGTTTGGAAGAGGCCAAGGCTCATCAATCAGAAGTCTCAGTATGTCTGTGTACCAAGTTCTTTTGGGCCAATCTGAGGGAATAAGGAGCACCAAAATTGTTTATTATTTCTATGTGAAGCAGTTGACGGAGAAGATTTACTGGAGAGAATGCATATACCTGACCGAAAGGGGTCTAAAAATCTATCATGGCATCCACTTTGAAGGCCAGAGGATCCAGGATTCTGGTTATAAACCTGTTAAATTCTTTGTTGAATGTGGAGGCCATGATGTCCACATCTGGTGTTTGTCTGAAAGAGCATCAGAGAGATCTTGAGGTGAAAAGACCACTTCCCCTGAGTCCAGGCGTTCGCAGACTCAGGGACCATTCTTGGTAGGTAGATAGAGTGTTGCAATGTGGATCTTTGCCTAAGAGAGAATCAGGCTTGCCTCTTTCAGACCTCTGACTTCTGGTTCTCCCTTGGTGGTTTATGTAGGCCACTGCCATGGCATGGTCTCTGACTATACTTTTACTGGGTGACTGTGTAAGAGAGGGGTCCAGTGAATGAAAAAGTCATATATAAGCCAGTAACTTCCATGATACATTTATCAAGAAATTTACCAAGCAGGCATTTATCATTGAAAAATGTGGAAAAGATGCCTTTTACAAGCAGGCTCATCAGACTAAATATTTAATAACAAAATTCTGTGCATGTGCACAGAGAACAGTGTGATTCTTATAGGACTGGCAAATTAGATTCTACGGGGCATCAACAGAAAAATAGGATTTTTATAACAGCTTACCTGTAAAATCCTTTTCTTGGAGTACATCACGGGACACAGAGCGACATAGTTATTACTAATGGGTTATATAGATACCTTCAGGTGCTGGCACTGGCAACTTCCAAAACCGGAAGTACCCTCCCCCTATATAAGCCCCTCCCATCCGGGAGCACCTCAGTTTTGTAGCAAAGCAATAAGTGTCCCTAAAGAGGGGTGGGAGCTCTGTGTCCCGTGATGTACTCCAAGAAAAGGATTTTACAGGTAAGCTGTTATAAAAATCCTATTTTCTTTCTCGTACATCACGGGACACAGAGCGACATAGTCATTACTAATGGGATGTCCTAAAGCAATGCCCAATGAGGGGGGGATACACCATACATAAGCTGAGCGCTATCAGACATGAGGATCTTTTGCGGCCTGCAACACACTGCGCCCAAAGGCGACATCCTCCTGACTTCTAACGTCCACCTGGTAGAACCTAGTAAACGTGTGTACTGAAGACCATGTTGCGGCCTTACAGATTTGAGCCAGGGAGGCCTGGTGATGCACTGCCCATGAAGTTCCAACTGCTCTCGTGGAGTGCGCTCTAACTTTGAACGGAGGCGGTCTCCTTCTCAAGCCATAGGCTTGCATTATGACCTGTCGAATCCACTTGGCTAAAGTAGATTTTGACGCTGCCTGACCCTTTCTGGGGCCTTCCGGCAGAATAAACAAAGTATCCGTTCTGCGAATCTGAGCAGTGGCTTTTAGATAAGCTTTGACTGCTCTTACTACATCCAAAGAATGCAATAACTTTTCCTCTACCGAAGTAGGTTTGGGGAAAAAAGAAGGAAGAACCACATCTTGGTTCAAATGAAACCTCGATACCACCTTAGGAAGAAAGGCTGGATGAGGACGTAACACTACTCTGTCCTTATGGATAACCAGATATGGCTCTTTACAGGACATAGCTTCTAATTCCGACACTCTTTTAGCCGAACAAATGGCTACTAGAAAAAACTATTTCCTGGTGAGAAGAACCAAAGAAATATGCTGTAATGGTTCAAATGGTTGTTTCTGTAGAACCGACAGAACCAGGTTTAGATCCCATGGACATATGGGAATATTAACCGGAGGACTAATACGCATCACTCCTTATCTAAAGGCTTTGACTAGTGAATGCGAAGCCAAGGGCCTTTGAAAAAATATTGACAAGGCCGAAAACGGACCTTTGATAGTACTCAAGGCAAGCTTCCTATCTACAGCCCACTGTAGGAAGTCCAGACTCCTACCTATTACGTACTTATGTGGATGCCATTTCTTGGCCTCACACCACGCGATGTACGCCTTCCAGATTCTATAGTAGATCTGCCTGGATACCGGCTTCCTGGCATTGATCATGGTAGATACCACAGGATTAGAGAGCCCTCTCTTTTTTAGAATGTGGGCTTCAATAGCCAGGCCGTCAAACCTAGGGCTGGCAAGGAAGGGTGGTATATCGGTCCTTGCGAAAGCAGGTCCGGACGACGTGGGAGAGTCCAAGGACTCCCCACTGACATTTTACAATCTCCGCGTACCATGCTCTTCGGGGCCACGCTGGAGCCACCAGAATCACTGGTTTCTTTTCTACCCTGATTCTGCGGAGTAATCGAGGTAACCATTGTGGCGGTGGGAATGCATATATCAGCTTGAACTGATCCCAAGGGAACACTAGGGCATCCGAGCCGCAAGCTAGGGGATCCCTTGTCCGAGAGACAAACCTGTCCACCTTTGCGTTTTATCCGGATGCTAGAAGATCTACATCCGGTGTTCCCCACCGCTGACATATTGTCCAGAAAACCTTGGGGTGAAGGGACCATTCCCCTGGGCATAATTGTTGGCAACTTAGAAAGTCCGCCTTCCAATTCTCCACTCCTGGAATGAATACCGCGGATATGGCTGGGACATATCTTTCTGCCCATTTCAGGATGTAATTTACTTCCCTCTGGGCTGCACGACTCCTGGTGCCCCCCTGATGATTGATATATGCCACTGCTGTGGCATTGTCTGATTGAATTCTGACAGGGGACCCTTGGAGTTTGGATGTCCATGCTACTAGGGCATACCGGGCTGCTCGTATCTCTAAGAGATTGATGGGCAGGGCCTTTTCTGCATCCGACCATCTGCCCTGGAGAGACCATTGCTCCAGTACTGCTCCCCAGCCTATAAGGCTGGCATCTGTAGTGACCACCTTCCAAGAAATCGGACTGAAGGATTTCCCTTTTTCCAGATTCTGGGGAACCAACCACCAACGGAGGCTCTTGCGAACGGAAGGGGACAAGGACATTGTAAGTCTAGGGCCTGAACTTTTTTTGTTCCAGGCTGACAGTATGGCCCCTTGCAAATTCCTTGAATGGAATTGACCGTAGGGTACTGCTTCGAATGATGCCACCATTTTTCCCAGCAGCCTCATGCACAGGCGTATGGACGGCTGTCTTTTTTGTACCCACTAAGTGGATCAACTCTTTCAAAGACAACACCTTTCCTCGAGGCAAGAATATTTTTCTCTGGCCTGAATCCAACCTTAGCCCCAAGTATTCCAGACTTTTGACTGGTTTTTAGGGCTGACTTGTCTCGGTTGATAATCCAACCGTGAGATTCCAGATACTTGATTGTCTTGTGAACGACCACGTCTAGTTTTTTCACTGAGTGGTCTATCAGCAACAAGTCATCTAGATATGCCATTATCATTACACCTTGTGTTCTTAGATTGGCCAATAAAGGGCCAGAATTTTTGTAAACACTCGTGGTGCTGTGGCCAGACCGAAGGGTAAGGCTCTGAACTGAAAATGGCGCCCTTCTACTGCAAAGCGTAGAAATTTTTGGTGGACTGGAAAGATGGGAATGTGCAAATAAGCATCTTTGATGTCGATCGCGGCTAACCAATCCTCCCCTTGTAGGGCAGTGGCCACCGATCGGATCGACTCCATCGGAAAGTCCTGATATACAGGAATTTGTCTAGCCCTTTTAGAATTATTATGGGCCTCCCGTACCCGTTTGCTTCGGGACTGTAAAGAGGTTTGAGTAAAACCCGAACCCTCATTCTTCCAGGGGAACCTCCATAATTACTCCTTGGAGCAATAGTTGTTCTAGTGCCAACAGGAGGGACTCTCTTCCGGGGATCCCTTGGCACGTTTGACCTCAAAAATGGGAAGGAGGAGAGTCTTTTAACTCCAAACTGTATCCCAAACATACTGCGGAGAGCACCTATCTGTTTTGATCGTGTCCCGCCAGGTCTCTTGCGAACACCTGGAGTCCTCCCCCCACCCGACTGAGTGGGGGCAACCCTTCAATGAATTTAACTTTGGGGGAGGTTTTGTACCTCCCCTGACCCAAGGTTTCTCATTACCGCGATTGTCCCTGTTTTTTACCCCCGGGAATTGACCGAGGAGGCCGTCGGAACTGTTACACAGCCGATGCCCCAGGGACTGGAGAAGCAGGCCTCTTAAAGAGGGACCTCTAACTCTGCTTTTAACCAGCAAGAGCGTATTTTTACCGCTGGAAATTTTCTGGATATATTTGTCCAGGTTTTCCCTGAATAAGCGTTCACCATGAAATGGGACGCTAACCAGCCATTCTTTACAGGGAGCTTCAGCAGACCAGTTTTTGAGCCATAGAAGCCTACGCATATGTACTATAGACAGCGTAAGGCGGGAGGCCTGATGGACTGAATCCTTTATGGCGTCAACCGCAAAGCCTAAGGCTCTAGGTAGATCAGCTAGGGCAAGGGCCTGCTGATCTGTCAAGTCCCTCAAGACCTGTTTCAACTGATCCTTCACTGCTTAGCAGACCCCACTGCTGGTTGTGTCACCAAGCTTGCTGTAGAAAGAAGCAGACTTTCATAAGGACTCCAATCTTTTATCTATTGGCTTCTTGAACATTTGCATGTCAGTGATTTATACACACAAGAGATGGCTGCGTCCACTGTAGGGACCTTCCATTTTTTGATGAACTTATCCTCCATGGGATAGACCACCGGAAATCTCTTGGGGGAATAAATATTTTCTCAGGATGTTCCCAATCCTGGTAAATGAGCCCTTTCAGTAAAGGGTGAAGTGGAAAAGAACAGACAGTCTGGGGGCTTCTAGCGACCCCAACGAGGATACAGTAGTGGTCGATGGTTCCGCAAGGTGCATTTTTAAATGCTGATCGGACCATGTTAGTCAGAGACTGAACCCATAATCTTTCAGCTTGAGATGCTGAGAAAAGGTTCCCCCACTGTTGATTCCTCTATAACAGAATCAACCTCATCCTGATCCCCTTCAGGCAGGTCGATCCCTGTATGGGACTGTTGCTCTGCTAACAGGCACTCTGAAGGAGGAGACGGAGATCGGGCGTGCTTTCCCTGACAGGGAGGCAGCGATCAATGTTGACAATCTCTCTCTAATCCTCCCAGAGCTGAGGAAAAAACCTCCTCTGTTACATACACAGGAGCAGGTGAACTGAGGACAGCCACAGTACCAAGTACCCCTGCGGGGTCTCTACGGTCACTTACCTCTGAACTTCAGGGGAGACTGGTGCAGCAGAAGCATGCCCAAGATCCTCAGAGCCCGATGAGACCCCCTTCGCTTCCTGGAAGATTCAGTTCCGGAGCTTCTGGACGGCATATTCCTAAGCCTAAAGCTGAGGTATTCCAGCCGTAATACACCACTTTTACTGAGAATAGTCTAGCACAATTGCTGCTATATAACAGTTGGTGTCTACTAAAGTGCCTTTCTAGGGGATGCCTGCATCAACCGCCTCTGTGTGCCTTTATACTGTTGCTAGCTCTGTCTGTGCACTTCAATAGCCAGCTATGATTGTGCTTTAAAACACGCTGGACGCCCGCACATGCGCAGTAGCGCCGCGGCGCACACCGAGCGTCATCCACCCGCTCCGCCCCTTTTTCCAGATCGCCTCTATATATAGAGGCGCGTACACGGGCACGTGCGCCTTCGGCGCCTTTTTAAAAAAAAATAAGGAGCTAGATGGGAGCCAGGGTCCCTGCCGCAGGGCCCGGGGATGGATGAGCGCAGCAACAGGGCAGAGGAGACAGCTTCCCAGCAGAGAACTTACCAACTGCCTGGATTTGATTTTGGAAGAAAAAAATCCACATTACAAGAAAAAGAACCATAGCGGCCTCTAGTGTCTAACACAGGTACCGCGGTCTTACATTTTTTTTTTTTTCTTGCCTACTATTAAAATTTTTACATTTTCTCAGTAGTAACAGGCATACACAGAATATTAGCGGGAATACCTTAGGTAACAGGCAGAAAGACAAAATAGGCTTGGGGGTCCCTCAATAGAACCAAGTTCCCGAGGGCCCCCACTTACCTTTTCCTCGCCGCAGGACTCTGTTTGGTCCACAGAAGCCCAAACTTCACCTATCACGGCAGGCATTGTAATCAAACCTTCAGGGACCGGGTTCCCAAGGATTCCACTCCCCTGGACCTGTATAGCACCCTGCACAGAAAACATCTTGGTCGTGGGTATGACCAGAGCTCTGGATCCCAGGGTCCAGCCCTCCTAAGAGAGGCATTACAGGCAAAACCTTGCTCTTCTCTTGCAAGGCCCGGGTACCGACCGTTTAGCTATGAAGCTTTTTTGGTCGGATCCGGAATAGCTTACTGAGGCCCAAAAGAACCTGTACGCAAGCTCAGGGAAAAACACGTTACTTCTTGGCCAACACCTTAGACACTGGCAAAAAACTGAGGTGCTCCCGGATGGGAGGGGCTAATATAGGGGAGGGTACTTCCGGTTTTGGAAGTTGCCAGTGCCAGCACCTGAAGGTATCTATATAACCCATTAGTAATGACTATGTCGCTCTGTGTCCCGTGATGTACGAGAAAGAAATAGCAGCGCCAAAGGATTAAGCGGTAATTGTTGCAAAAAACAGGGTCCTCATAAGCAGAATTCATTTGTCCAGCTAGCTACAGTCTTGGTTGGGTGTATGGCAGGACCAGCGAGAGCAAAGGATGCCTTTACTAAGGTTTCAAAGCGCCAGAATCTTAAACCCTAAAGCGGAGTTCCACCCATTTAAAAGTCAGCAGCTACAAAAATTGTAGCTGCTGACTTTTAATAATCACTCGCCTGTCCCACGGTTTAGCGATGCGAGCACACAAAGCCTTGCTCCTCTTCCCCCTCCTCTCCACGGCACCGGCATTCTAACTGTGGGCGCCTGGCTGTGGCTTCACAGCTGGGCACGCACTGCGCATGCCTCACTGCACGCTGTGAATGGCCGGGCAATCTTCTGGAACCTGTGAAGTGTCCCAGAAGATTGGAGGGAGGGGGAAGAGGCACCGCAGAGCCAGAGGAGGAAGTGGGAGCTGGGTGCCTGTAAAAACTGGGTACCCGCCCCCCCCCCTAAAAAAATGACATACCAAATGTGGCATGTCAGGGGTCACCATCACTTAAAGCGGAGGTTCCATTTTTGGGTGGAACTCTGCTTTAAGGGAGGAAACATCTTCAACAGAATCCGTGAGATGCTTGCTGAGAACTGAAATGATGGCAGGATCCACTAGTGGAACAGACATTTTTTTCATAAATTCCTTTTTATTATTATATAACTCAGGGAAGCATATTGGAGAAATAAATATCCTGTTTGGATTTGCCAAATAACCATGTGGGGCACAGATATTTTTGAGTGCAGACTAAAGTTTTCACCAGCCTTTTAATCTACACAGGAAGCTTTCTTAGGCTGAAGAGATTTTGGTGTAATTAAGACAAAGGTTAATATGCATAGCATCAATAAGGGACCTCATTGTAGAAAGCATATAGCTCGAAGCCTTAATTTGAGTCTCAAAAAGCAAAAGTTGATCATTCCTCTGCAGGATAATTTTATGAGCCCACCTCACTCTCATATTTTTCTCAAAGAGGATTAGGAACATCAGGTTTATACTTCTGAATAGATTCGGGCAGAAGGGAGCTTTTGGGCCATGGAGACCAAAGGCTACAAAAAGGCAGAGTGTGTCCCAAAGACATCAGACAAAGTTGTAGTAAAAATTCCCTTAGTCCGATAAGTGATTTGCTGTGCACTGGAAAATTGTTAATGTGGGCCCTAGCTCCAGTGTGGAGAAACCGCCATCACTATGAAAATTTTGCTGGTTTTCCTCTGTATAATTTACAGCCCAAGTGCTATTAGGCCCTTTTTTCTCAGCTCCATTGCACCTAGTCTCTGACATTGCTATGTGGAGGGATCCCCTGTGGGGTTCTCATCAAATGGAAGCAGAACAAGAATCTAATTGCATGTACGGGAAGGGAGCCACTTTAAACCAGGCACTGACCGATGATTTGTGACTGTGTGGATAAGCAAGTACAGCAGAACTTCTTGCTTCGTACTTCTTGTGTTCTTGGCAGAAATGGAAGGCAAAAGTGTATCGGTGAAAAAGGCGTTGGCAACTACATCACCACCCAAGAAGCAATGTTGTATAAAAAAAAAAAACACCAAGATAAATTATACATTCAGTTACTAAGTGAAATAAAACCCCTCATGTAAAACAGGATACGGTTACAATTACAGGGAAACAGTTCTCTACCTACGCTGAATGTTCCTGAAAGACCAAATTCCACTGGCACCCCCTCCGCGGGAGTCTTCGAGGTCTGAGTGCCCCAGGAATGGACCACAGCTTTGGACCTGTATAGCACCCGTCGGTTAACTACACTCCTTGCAACACATGCCAAACAGAGCCCAGAATACAGCATCTATGACCGGAAGGAAATACTACAGGCTGGACCAACTGATGCAGGCTTCAGGTACGATTTCCAAAGTGTACTTTAAAAGGCAACCAATCTGTACTGTAGTGAAGAAAAATGAAAAAAAAAAAATTATAAAAAAACAAACAAACATTGGTATAGAAATTTCTCCAGAGGAAAAAAAGGTCAATCACCCCACTAGTAAAAAAACTCAGAAAATCGGCCAAAGGTGGATGGGGTTATATGAGGGTGCACTGGGGGGAGGTGGGTTGTTCCCAGCAAACCTTTGCCAGTCTGTTCAATCACTTGAAGCTAGCAGCATATAATCCATGGTCTATAACTACACGTTCTGTACCATTAAAAGTTCTACAGTACAGATGTAGGCGACACCTTGCTGTAAACAGAACAGCAAGGGTTGCGATTAAACCTTTGATGGTACTCAAAGTCTGATGGTTCATCTAGAACAGACTGGAGAAAGGACAGGATGCCTTCAGCGGAGTACTTCCAAGGATGGAACATCCTAGACTTGCACCACACAAAAAATAGGCGATGCAATGGTAGATTTCTCCTGATCTGAAACGGCCCGAGGAGTCTGCCAGGGCACGGAGTATCTGAGTCCAAGTATGACATCCTCTTGGGCCAATTCAGTGAGATAAACACCAGAAAACCCTCCATCTTATTCCACGGAGCAGATGAGGGACAATCTGGAAAGAGCAAGAGCCATATCCAGAGGAGCTGATGAACAGCATTAAGAAGATACACCCATCTTAACAGGGAGATATATACAGTGGAGAGTATGAAGAGGGTGAGTCCTAAACTCTGGTTTGTAGCCACTGAAAATGACACTCTGGACCCAGACATTTTCTGACCAGAAGTCAGACAGATGTCCCCCCACTCTGACAAGCGGGAAGAGGGCTTAAAGCCTGATATGGCTGGTTTGAAGGACCCCACCATCCAATGAAAGTTTGTTCCAGATTTATCTTAAAGCTGCAGGCCTGAGAGGGACAAAGGAACTTTTCCCAACCTCAGGAGTAGGTCTATTTGTGGAAGCGCAAGCCTTCTTTTTCTGGGATAGAAAAGTACTCTTACCCCTATAATCTCCTTATGGCGTAATTTAAGGAGGGACCAAACAGACATTCACCCTCAAAAGCAAAGATGCTCTAGGTGTTTCTTGCACAGTAGCTCTTCTGAACAGCATGGTGATCTGGTAGAGAATACATGCCATACTCGATATGCATAGGACCATGTGTAAATGCTCCAGCATTGGTGTACAAAAAGGATCTATTAGTATGGTGCTAGAGTCTCTGCCCATGCACTTAGTCCAGTCAGGGCCCTAACCTTTCATCCATTTGTTCCTACTGGGACTATAAGCATCTTTTTAACACGAGATGGCAGGGTCCACTATGGGACTGCCCATTTTTCCATGAAACTTTCCATGACAGGATATTTCTGAGCAAAACCTTCAGGAGGAAAAAAAATATTCTTGATGAGTTGTAAGAGCAATTGGACTGGAAAGATCTTAGTGGGCTAATTATATTGTAGGGATCCTATGTAAGAGACCTTGGGGTGAGCAGATTCAGGCTGCTTGAATGCTTAACAGAAGTTTACAGCTGGTACAGAGATAGAAGATGGGATTTTTAAAAGGCTCCACAGAAAAACAATATTATATAAAATTTCAAATTGTTATGAGCATTAAAATTTTTTTTTTTTTTCACGTAAAGACAAAGAATGATCATATAGTACTGCTGCAAAATATTCATCTACATGTTTTGCCAGACTATGGCTTCTTATTTATTTTTTAATATAACTACCAAACATTTGAATAACACATGGTCCAACATTGACTGTACCAATTACAGTCAGGTCCATAAATATTGGGACATTTACACAATTCTAATCTTTTTGGCTCTATACACCACCACAATGGATTTGAAATGAAACGAACAAGATGTGCTTTAACTGCAGACTTTCAGTTTTAATTTGATGGTATTTACATCCAAATCAGGGGAATGGTGTAGGAATTACAGTTTGTATATGTGCCTCTCACTTTTTAAGGGACCAAAAGTAATGGGACAACTGGCTGCTCAGCTGTTCCATGGCCAGGTGTGTGTGTTATTCCCTCATTATCACATTTACAAGGAGCAGATAAAAGGTCCAGAGTTCATTTCAAGTGTGCTATTTGCATTTGGAATCTGTTGCGGTCAACTCTCAATATGAGATCCCAAGAGCTGTCGCTATCAGTGAAGCAAGCCATCATTAGGCTGAAAAATCAAAACAAACCCATCAGAGAGATAGCAAAAACATTAGGTGTGGCCAAATCAACTGTTTGGAACATCCTTAAAAAGAAAGAATGCACCGATGAGCTCAGCAACACCAAAAGACCCGGAAGACCACGAAAAACAACTGTGGTGGATGACAAAAGAATTATTTCCCTGGTGAAGAAAACACCCTTAACAGTTGGCCAGATCAAGAACTCTCCAGGAGGTAGGTGTGTGTGTGTGTCAAAGTCAACAATCAAGAAAAGACTTCACAAGAGTGAATACAGAGGGTTCACCACACGATAAAAAACCATTGGTGAGCCTCAAAAACAGGAAGGCCAGATTAGAGTTTGCCAAACATCTAAAAAAGCCTTCACAGTTCTGGAACAACATCATATGGACAGATGAGACCAAGATCAACTTGAGTGATGGGAAGAGAAGTGTATGGAGAAGGAAAGGAACTGCTCATGATCCAAAGCATACCACCTCATCAGTGAAGCATGGTGGTAGTGTCATGGCGTGGGCATATATGGCTGCCAATGGAACTGGTTCTCTTGTATTTATTGATGATGTGACTGCTGACAAAAGCAGCAGGATGAATTCTGAAGTGTTTCGGGCAATTTTATCTGCTCATATTCAGCCAAATGCTTCAGAACTCATTGGACGGCGCTTCACAGAGCAGATGGACAATGACCCGAAGCATACTGCGAAAGCAACCAAAGAGTTTAAGGGAAAGAAGTGGAATGTTATGCAATGGCCAAGTCAATCACCTGACCTGAATCCGATTGAGCATGCATTTCACTTGCTGAAGACAAAACTGAAGGGAAAATGCCCCAAGAACAAGCAGGAACTGAAGACAGTTGCAGTAGAGGCCTGGCAGAGCATCACTAGGGATGAAACACAGCGTCTGGTGATGTCTATGCGTTCCAGACTTCAGGCTGTCATTGACTGCAAAGGATTTGCAACCAAGTATTAAAAAGTGCGTTTGATTTATGATTGTTAATCTGTCCCATTACTTTTGGTCCCTTAAAAAGTGGGAGGCACGTATACAAACTGTTGTAATTCCTACACCATTCACCTGATTTGGATGTAAATACCCTCAAATTAAAGCTGAAAGTCCGCAGTTAAAGCACATTTTGTTAGTTTCATTTCAAATCCAGTGTGGTGGTGTATAGAGCCAAAAATATTAGAATTGTGTTGATGTCCCAATATTTATGGACCCGACTGTATAAGTATATTAAAGTGGAGCTTCACCCAAAAGGGAAGTTCCGCTTTAAGGATTCATTCCCCTCTCCTCTTGAATTGGCACTTTTGAGGTGCAGGTACCAGATTTTGACAAGAACCCGCTTCAGTTCCGGCATTACAGCGCTCAGAAATGGAAGTTCTCCTCCCTCCCCCTTGCAGTCTTCTAGGACACCGACAGGTCCCAGAAGACTGCATCCACCATTCTTTATGCGCAGCGCGACTAATGCATGCGCAGTGGGCACCCGGCTGTGAAGCGGCAAGCTGTCACAGCCAGGTGCCCATAGTGAAGATGCCGGTGACCAAAGACAGCGAGACCAACCGGGGTGAATACACCGCTGGATCATGGGACAGGCGAGTGACTGTTTTTTAAAAGTCAGCAGCAATAGTTTTTGTAGCGGACTTATTTTTTCCACAGGTGACTGGAACTCCTCTTTAAATACATATGGGTAGATTAGCCCTTTTATGTAGGCAAGTACAAATATTTTATAGGCAAACTGGAGGAAAACCCTCACCTCATTTTCGCACAAAAAATGCCCACTATGAATTCAACATCGATATAGCAAGAGGATATCAATAACCGCAGAGGGTAGCACATAGACCCAAGGTCAAAAAACCTGCCCGAGTGAGAGAGACACATCACAAGAATTGTTTAAAGGAGAAGTATGGGATTCCATGTTTTTTCCTATTCATACTTACCTCGGTGGATGGAGCATCAGACCGATACTCCATCTGTCCCCCGCCGTCTGTGCACTGAGAACCGAGCCACGAACATCGCCGCTGGCTCGGTTCTAACAGATCCCCGAGAGGAAAGAGGCTGACTTGTCAGTCAGCCTCTTTCCTCTCTGCTTCTCCACGCTCATTGGAGCGCTGAGCAGTGGAGGGGCGGGGAGAGGCTGTCTCAGCGTCTCCGTGAGACTGCCATCAATCAGGGTAGCTGGCGGATCCCAACTTGGGAAGTCGTGATGACGCGCTGCCCCGACTGATGGCAGTGACGTCAGTGGAGAGCGGACTTCAGACCGCTCTCCGCTGTAAATGGGTCACAGGAGTGCAAAACTAATTGCACTTCTATGACCCAGAGGAGAAGCCCAGCTGAAAAAGCTCAGGCTGGACTTCTTTAATTCAGTCTGTAAAATACATTTAAACTATACCCAAAGCTGATGCGAGTCAGAATAAAGTTCAAGAATAAATTCACATGGGATCAAAAAGATCACTGCATCCAAGATTTTAACGATATCAGATTAGACTATTTAATCCAATGGCAGGTGCATGGTATGGGGCAGTTATAAATCTTCAAACAGGACTAGGACTAAAGCAATAAACAAGTTATTAGTGTTTGAGAAAAATAGCTAATTTAAACCAACAGGCAAAAAGTAAATCAGACTTATGCTGGCCATGCACTATACGAAAAATCGGCCGAACCCATTTTCAAAAAACGAACGTTCGGCCGTGAGCGCAAACGATGGTGCCATCATGTAATGACCCATAAATAGTTCAGTGGACATAAATAAATTTTTTTGTTAGTTTTTTTCAGACGGGAAACACATTAACCTTTCAATTAATCGTTCGTCAGAAAATTAACAAACTTGTCCTTCGTTTTTTCGGCTCAAAAACATCCCAACGATTATCGATTTTGTGCCCATTAACTGGTCGAAAAACAAACAAACTGTCTAAATGGCTGATTTTTCGTATAGTGTGTGGCCAGCATATGTCTTACCATTACACTTGCAATGAGCCTCATGAGCCGGGGCAGAAATGCGGCATATAGCCACCGATATAATTAAAATCTTGGATGCAGTGATCTTTTTGATTCCATGTGAATTTATTCCTGGACTTTATTCTGACTCACGTCAGCTTTAGTTTTTTTTTTTAGGTTTTATGCAGACTGAATTAAATGATTCTTGTGATGTGTCTCTCACTCAGACAGGTTTTTTGACCTTGGGTCCGTGGTTACTGATAATATCCTCTTGCTATATCAATGTTGAATTCATAGTGGGCATTTTTGTGCCGAAATGAGGCGAGGGTGTTCCTCCAGTTTGCCTAGATTTGTACTTGCCTGTATAAAAGGGCTTAATCTACCCATATGTATTTAACATACTTATAATTGTACAGTCAGTCAATGTTATTCAAATGCTTGGTAGTTATATTAAAATATTGCTCTTTTTGCAGTGAACTGCCATGCAGTATTCTCTAGAAACTCCTGAAGAAGCCATAGTCTGGCAAAACATGAAGAGATGAATATTTTGCAGCAGTACTGTATGGTCTTTCTTTGATGTATTTATGTGAAAAAATTAAATTTATGTTTATAATAAAAATTAGAAATTTGATGTAAATTTGTGTGTGGCACTATGCGTGTCCCATCTTTTATCTCTGTACCTATGTTCAAATTCAAGGGATGTGGTGGCCAGGGACGTTTGACACACTAGACCTCTTTATACGTTTTCCCAGAAGGAGAGTAGAGATCTTCCTTGTCTATCTCCTCCACCAGCAATGTGTTTGCAGCAAAATACCTCTGTTACCTATGCCAAATGACCATGAAATCAGACATTGTGGCAGAAAATGTCTCCCTAGTTATGAGGAACGCTGAGCTGCTGCAGGGCCAGTAGTGTGTCCAGAGGAAGGCAGAGAATAAGATTTAAGCAGACAGATGTTACTAGGAGCCCTGTGGAGATACTGTCCGCAAAAACACAAAGGCGATGCATTCTGTGCCTGGAAATATAGGCTAGGCTATGGAAACCTGATAGGCATCCAAGGATTGCCGTTATGTATTCTGAAGAGAGCCTTGGATTCTGCTACCAGCCAGCAGAAAGCATGCCCAAAGAAGGAAAATGGCATGCACATGCTCCATAAAGAGACATTGAGGCTGTACAGAAGCACCAGGTAAAACCATCCAGTCTAAAAGTATCGCAGCCTGAGTTTCTCAGTGACCAATTCATAGAAGCGCCAGCACCCCAGAGCAGATTTTAAGGGTGTAAGCCCTACGCTTACTGCATGCAGATGCCTTTGCATTTTGGACAGGATACTAGGAACGAGACCCCATCCTGGTTTTGCCTGTTCACGGTGGGTATACCTACAAAACAAGTCATGGAATAGGAATTTGCCACGACAGACCATGACCCTGGAGCTGTATAGCACCCCGCAGATAACTCAATGTAATGCACCACATGCCAAGGTGAGTGTTCATGCACAATACAGTACACTGAGCAACATTAAGACCATCTCGCATCATCCAAGTAGGATCCTGGCACATTTTTCCCAAGGATTAGTGGAGGAGTCAACTGCAGCAGAAGCAGTTGCAGTGGCTCTGATGCAGCCAGGAATCTTAACAGAAGAAACGACTTAAAGAACAAAACCTCCATAGGAAGAGCTAAGCTTTTCTCAGTCGAGAGAAGAGGCCAATGACCCAAGGACACCAACAAAAAACAGCCTAGCTGGGAATGGGAGGCGTTGTATGTCCCTGCAGCACTCCTCTTTTTGGAAGTGCCCAATCAACTGAAAGTGGCTGCATATAAACCACGGTTAAAAAGACTACAAATCTTGTGTCCTTTAGTACTTTATAGCATAAAATCAATCAAATAAAAAAATTCCAGGACAGTACAAACACCCCTAAAAATATAATTTTTTTAGTCATACTTACCTGTAAAATCCTTTTCTTTCAGTGCATCAGGGAAAAAAAGTCAGGATAATATTCATTACCTGTTGGGTTACACGTCATCATCAGGTGAATGGACACTGGTAGACCAAAGGTCGTTAGACAGGAAGTGATCGCCTATATAACCCCACCCATACAGGAAGCACATCAGTCTTGTAGCAAGCATTGAATACTCAAAAAATAGGGGAGGGATCTCCAGGAACCAGGGCCTTCAGGGCCAGTCTGGTGCCTCCAGAATGACTGGAACTCCCTCTCTCCGAATCCTGCGCAACAAATGTGGAAGGAGAGGGACCGGAGGGAAAGCATAAACCAGGGAGTATTGGCTCCATGGAACAACCAGAGCATCTGCTCCGATTGCCAGAGGATCTCTTGTTAGAGATACAAACTGCTGTAGCTTGTTGTTAAACCTGGATGCCAGTAGGTCAACCTCTGGGCATCTCCAATGTTGGCAAATTTTCTGGAACACCACTGGGTGTAGGGACCATTCCCCTGGGCAGATTTGCTGGCGGCTGAGATAATCTGTCTTCCAGTTCTCTACTCCCGGGATATCGACTGCCGATAGAATCGGCACATGTCCCTCCCTCTGCCCAGGCTAGTATGTGGTTTACCTCCTTCAGAGCTGAACGACTCCTGGTACCGCCTTTGTGGTTTATATAGGCCACTACAGTGGCATTGTTGGACTGAACGCTGATAGGGCAGTCCTGAAGCTCCATCGTTCAGGACAGTAGGGCCAGTCGTACTGCCCGTAGTTCCAGGACATGGATGGGCAGGATCTGTTCTGTCCTTGACCATTTCCCCTGAGCTGTGAGCCCTTCTAGGGTCACTCCCAAGCATGAGAGACTAGCATCTGTAGTCAGTACTCTCCAAGTTACAGGGAGCAAGGATCTTCCCTTTTGCTAGTTCTGATCCTGCAACCACCAGTTAAGTGTGGCTTAAGTGCGCCAGAGCAGACAAGAACATTGGATAATCCAGGGCTTGTCCTCTCCTGTTCCACGCCAACAAGATGTCTTGTTGTAGAGGTCTGGAATGGAACTGGGCATAGGGCACCGCCTCGAAGGAGGATACCATCCTCCCTAGAAGACTCATACAGAGCCGAATGGAGGGTTGTCTGGTGCCCCTTATCTGACGCACCTGATTCTTCAGGGCACAGATCCCTGCAGGTGGCAAGAATACTCTTGCTTGGACCGTATCTAGGATCAGACCTAAATACTTTAGACCTTGAGCTGGTCTCAAGGTTGACCTTAGGGTATTTATGATCCAGCCTCAGCTTTCCAAATACTGCACTGTACATGTTATGCTCTATTCTAGAGCCTATAGTGAGTGATCTGAGCAGGAGGCCGTCCAGATACCAAAGCACCAAGATCCCTTGGGCCCTTAAAAGACCCAGTACTGGTGCTAGGACCTTTGTCAACACCCGGGGAGCTGTAGCAAGCCTGAAAGGGTAGAGCCACAAACAGAAAATGACGTTCCTCTACTGCAAATCGCAGGAACCTCTAATGAGGCTGAAAGATAGGTATGTGTAAATACGCGTCATTTATATATCGATGGAGGCTAAAAAGTCCTCCATCTGGAAAGAGGCTACAACTGAGCGGACAAACTCCATCTGAAAGTTCTGGATTAGTAGATACTGGTTAAGGGATCTTAGGTCCAAAAAATGGGTCCTGTGACCCCGTTTGGTTTTTAACCGTAAAACAGGTTGGCTCCTCCGGATACAGGAACCTGTATAAATCACAGAAAAAGACCCACCAGGGGATAGAATGTGGAGGGACCCCCCCCACCCCCAGGATAAAGGAGCCACAGGCGGACCACGCCGCATATGAAAAAATTGATTAGTAGAAATATGAAAAATACACAAATTACTGATGCTCAAGACCCTTCAACACCCAGTGAACTTAAAATTAATAAGACAACGTTGTCAATATTAAAATACAGCTACGTCAGGATGCATGCATGCAGAAATACTCAAACAGGGCGATCAGCTGGAAGTAGTGTCCAGTCGGTCACACTGTATGTAGTAAGGTCAGCCAGGTGGACTAGACCAATCCCCTGAAGGGCATACAGAGTATATTAAGGTGGCTGTGCGCAGTGACTCAGGGACTATAGAAATTGATGACATAAGGCAATATAGAGACAGCACAATTAGAAGGATTCTCCAGTATAAGGGCTGTAGATTGCAACCTAGTCGTTAAGAGGGTTAGACCACATATGAGGCTGGGATGAAAGCAGTTGATACATTTCCCTTGATGAAAGCCATTTTGTTGGCTGAAACATGTCGGGTCAAATGTTACAGCAGTGATGCTACAATCGTCACAGCTACGCTAGACAGACGCATGCGCTCTGTTGGACTTGCGTGGGTGATCAGCGGGCTCATGATACGCCTGTTCAAACGGCAGCACCAGCGGGAAAGATCAGCATCTACACGAGCCTAAACTCGAGATATCACAAGCCTGGAAGGTCCATACAGGGTGTACATATCCCTCCTATAAAAAGGGACAGCAGAAGCGTCAATCCCCGGAACGGGGACTACTGTACCTCAAAGCACACTCTCTGCTACAGATTCCCTACGTCTATGATGCAGAGGAGTAACCCCGGAACCTAGGATGTCCCTCCTAAGCATCCAGGCCTGGTGAGCAGACCTTTGGTCCAAGTTACTACACTATCCTGGTACCTTTCTTCCATGTTGATCCTGCCTTGTGATCACTGTTAACTCAACAGTTTGATATCTGTGCTAAACCTGGACTTGCTTTGTATGGTGTATCACTACCTTGTATCAACTGCTCTCATCCCAGAGTCACTGCGCACAGCACCTTAATATACTCTGTATGCCCTTCAGGGAATTGGTCTAGTCCACCTGGCTGACCTTACTACATACAGTGTGACCGACTGGACACTACTTCCAGCTGATCTCCCTGTTTTTGCGTATTTCTGCATGCATGCATCCTGACGTAGCTGCATGATTTTAATATTGACAATGTTGTCTTATTTTAAGTTCACTGGGTGTTGGTGAAGGATTTTGAGCATCAGTAATTTGTGTATTTTTCATATTTCTACTAATAAATCAATTTTTTCATATGCGGCGTGGTCCACCTGTGGCTCCTTTATCCTGGGGGGGGGGGGGGGGGGGTCCCTCCACATTCTCCCCCTGGTGAGTCTTTTTCCATGTACTGCCTTGCCACAGAGACTGCACCTCCATTGGTGATTCCGCCCTAAATTGGATACTGTGCAAGGACTCTTTACCCGACATAGTATTTTTGTATTTAGTGAGCATAGGACCCTACCCATCTTTTTCTTTGAACCTGTATAATCACTCCTTGATGCACTAAATGATATAGTGCTTGAAGTAATAAGTCTCTTTTTGGAGGAATCGAAGGAATGTGGGATCTTAAAAACCTCTGAGGGGGAACCCCCCGCAACTCCAGCTCATAACCGTAGGATATAGTTAAGGTGACCCACTCGTCCTGAACTATTGTTCTCCAAATGTCCGCAAAGTGCAGCAGCCTTCCCCCCACCCGATAGAGTGGGGGCGTCTCCTCAAAGGGAGGGTTTGGTGCTGGATTTAGAAGAATTGTGGACCCAGGGCTTTTTCTGGCCCTGGCTCTAGCGCCCTGTTGGCGGTGGAACTGCCTTGGTGCTGAGACATTTGAGGAAGCAGTCCCTGGTGTTTTAAACGAGGGACACCTGGTGCTTTTTTTTCACAGAAAGTAGAGAACTCTTCCCTCCGGAAATACTTTTGGATATATTTGTCCAAATGATCACCAATACACGTTCCCCCTGAAAAGGGAAACCTGCCAATAGCTTTTCATAAGGAAGCTCGGCTGACCAGTTCTTAAGCCACAAAAGTCTGTGCACATGTACAGACAAGAGAGCCAAATGAAAAACCTGCTGTATTGAATCATTTTTAAAAGGCATCAATGGCAAAACACAGTGCTCGAGGAATTTGTCTTGCTTGCAGGCAGATCATTGTCCTGGTTGGGCCTATCAGGCCGTCTGACCTGATCCTTTATGGACTGGCAGATACCAATTGCTGCAACATCTGGCTGAATAGCTGAACTAGCCAAAGAGAAGGAAGTTTTTAATAATGACTCCAATTTCTTGTCAACAGGTCCTTCAAGCCCTGTGCATTATCCACCGGATAAGTTAAGTTCTTGTTTAAGGAAGAGACTGCTGCATCTACGACTGGCATGCTGCACTTCTTAAACTTCAGGATATTCCCAATCAGCATACACCGCCTGTTCCAGCAGGGGGTGTAGGGGGAAAGCCTGTGCGGCCCAAAGAGGCCTCAGGGATCCCAAGAGGACCAGGGGGCTTAGTCACCTCTTTTATGAGGCAACGAAGGCAGAATGAACCATTTCTGTCAGAGTCAGGACGAAAGCCTCTGCGACTGAAAGGCAGACATCAACTGGATATCCTTTTATCCAGATTGCTCGAAAGCAGACTCACCTGCCGGGCACTCTGCTGAATCCTGAGCTTTAAGCTTTTCCCCATCCTCAACCCATTCCTGCTCTAAACTAGGAGGCTCGGGGAGGGGGATGTGTCACGCTTATTGCCACCCTGCAGGATGGAGGCAATCATGCCAGCTATCCTGTGCTCTAACCCAGCTAGGGCTGAGGACAGTTCATCCTTAGTGATAAGGGGTGAAACAGCAGCGTTGACTGTAGGCACAATACCAGATAGGCACAGCGGCTCAGATTGCCCGGAAGCCTCTGGTCTTTCAGGGGATACAAAACTAGAGATACGACTAGGTTCACCAGGAACTACCGACGACACAGGTGTGCCCTTCCCTGTAGTGTTAGTCCCACTCATCCCAACTCATGAAGACATTTAATAGCCACAAAAAGAGAGTACCTGGGTGTAGATTTAACACACCTCAGAAGGAAGACCCTTTAATAGGGCTCACCAAGCCAAATGTAACAATCCGGCTAAGCACCATACCTGCCAAGCTACACATGGTGACTCACGTGACCAGGGTAAGGAGAAATTAACTGCTGCAGGTGTCTGTTCAGAGCCTGCTCTGTGTTCCACAGCTGTCTGGAAGCACTGCATGCTTGGCCTACACACTTTAAATAATCTGGGTGTGTGCACGAACGTTCGTGCGCAAGCGCGTGCGTGGTCCCGGCAAATGGGAGTGGCTGTATTCGGATAGAACGCAAATCTTTGTGCGCCCAGAGAGGCTACTGCGCATGTGCGGCAAAGCCATGTGCGCCATGGCCGCCAAACAAACTGCTAAGTCCAGCGGCGCTTCTGCAAATGCACGTGTGCCACAAATGATCGTGCGCCATCATACAGGCAAAAAACAGCCAGACACACGCAACAAAAGGTACACTTTGCAAACACCCACAGCTAGCCCAAAACTCCCCCGTATGGAACACCCCACAATAATAAAAGGGGTTTCACTTAACCATAAAGGCGCAGGGCCGATTAGAAACTAAGGACCCAATCTTCACCCTTCACAGTGGGTTCCTGTCACTTGGACCTTAAAGGAATGGGTACCCTTTCATGTTTAGGGTCCACTCCCTTGGACCTGTACAGCACCCTGCAGGAAATGCCTTAGCGCTGTAGTGTCCAGGATTTCCACTCCGCAGGGTCCACCGCCCGGAGGTCGCATTACAGGCAAAACCTTGCAGGATCTTGAGTCTTCTTTGTGAGGCTCTGGTACCATTTATCCAAGCATAAAAGCCTGTGTGAAATGGATCCAAATCGGTCAATCCCTTGATTAATTTTTGGAACCGTTTGTGGGAATAGAGACCTGGCGCTCAGAGAGCTCAACACACCATGCCATCCACCTTGCAGACACTGGTAAAAAACTGATGTGCTTCCTGTATGGGAGGGGCTATATAGGAAATAACTTCCTGTCTAACGACCTTTGGTCTACCAGTGTCCATTCACCTGATGAAGTATAACCCAGCAGGTAACGAATATTAGCCTGACTGTGTCCCGTGAGGTATGAAAAAGAAATGAACCTTTTTGCCCAAGTTTTTTGCTTAAAAAGCTGTGAAGTGCAAGCCTTTGGTTATTAGTCAAAGAAAGTTCCCTGGAGGATAAAAGCGCACTGCCCTTGAACTGCATGTTTTGCGTGTGCAATAGTAAGTTGTCATGGATAAACCTAAAACACTTTAACCCCCCCACACAACTTACGTTTTGGGTCAAGGTAATTTGATCGATGCTAGCTTCAATCTAATTTAGATTAGGGGACTTGGAACAGAACCAGGTGCAAAGTAATACTGGAGAAAAAAAAAACAGCAGTGAAAAGAGCTTTTTAGCCTCCTATCCATATGGTTGAAAGAAGGATCATCCTCCACTGTTGGTGGTCACTTTCTTTAGCAAGAAACAGCCGAATCAACCACAGGACAGATCCATTTTATTTATTTTTTTACAAACTCCTTATTGAGTGAGTACCAAGATAAACCATGTTTGGCAAGGGGTAGAGCCTTTCAGGGGCTTAGGCCCCTTTCACACTGAGGCGCTGAAAAAACGCAAAAAAATTATGAGATTTTGTACCGCGATTTTACCGTGTTCGCGGTAAAAAATAGGATTTTTATAACAGCTTACCTGTAAAATCCTTTTCTTGGAGTACATCACGGGACACAGAGCGGCATAGTCATTACTATGTGGGTTATATAGTTTACCTTCAGGTGCTGGCACTGGCAACTTCCAAACCGGAAGTACCCTCCCCTATATGAGCCCCTCCCATCCGGGAGCACCTCAGTTTTGTAGCAAAGCAATAAGTGTCCCCAAAAGAGGGGTGGGAGCTCTGTGTCCCGTGATGTACTCCAAGAAAAGGATTTTACAGGTAAGCTGTTATAAAAATCCTATTTTCTTTCTCGTACATCACGGGACACAGAGCGGCATAGTCATTACTATGTGGGACGTCCCAAAGCAATGCCCAATGAGGGGGGGGATACACCATACATAAGCTGGGCGCTATCAGACATGAGGATCTTTTGCGGCCTGCAACACACTGCGCCCAAAGGCGACATCCTCCTGACTTCTAACGTCCACCTGGTAGAACCTAGTAAACGTGTGTACTGAAGACCATGTTGCGGCCTTACAGATTTGAGCCAGGGAGGCCTGGTGATGCACTGCCCATGAAGTTCCAACTGCTCTCGTGGAGTGCGCCCTAACTTTGAACGGAGGCGGTCTCCTTCTCAAGCCATAAGCTTGCATAATGACCTGTCGAATCCACTTGGCTAAAGTAGATTTTGACGCTGCCTGACCCTTTCTGGGGCCTTCCGGCAGAATAAACAAAGTATCCGTTCTGCGAATCTGAGCAGTGGCTTTTAGATAAGCTTTAACTGCTCTTACTACATCCAAAGAATGTAATAACTTTTCCTCTACCGAACTAGGTTTGGGGAAAAAGGAAGGAAGAACCACATCTTGGTTCAAATGAAACCTCGATACCACCTTAGGAAGAAAGGCTGGATGAGGACGTAACACTACTCTGTCCTTATGGATAACCAGATATGGCTCTTTACAGGACATAGCCGCCAATTCCGACACTCTTTTAGCCGAACAAATGGCTACTAGAAAAATCAATTTCCTGGTGAGAAGAACCAAGGAAATGTGCTGTAATGGTTCAAATGGTTGTTTCAGTAGAACCGACAGAACCAGGTTTAAGTCCCATGGACATATGGGAATATTAACCGGAGGGCTAATACGCATCACTCCTTGTATAAAGGCTTTGACTAGTGAATGCGAAGCCAAGGGCCTTTGAAAAAATATTGACAAGGCCGAAATCTGACCCTTGATAGTACTCAAGGCAAGCTTCCTATCTACAGCCCACTGTAGGAAGTCCAGAATCCTACCTATTACGTACTTACGTGGATGCCATTTCTTGGCCTCACACCAAGCGATGTACGCCTTCCAGATTCTATAGTAGATCTGCCTGGATACCGGCTTCCTGGCATTGATCATGGTAGATACCACAGGATTAGAGAGACCTCTCTTTTTTAGAATGTGGGCTTCAATAGCCAGGCCGTCAAACCTAGGGCTGGTAAGGAAGGGTGGTATATCGGTCCTTGCGAAAGCAGGTCCGGACGATGTGGGAGGGTCCAAGGACTCCCCACAGACATTTTTTACAATCTCCGCGTACCATGCTCTTCGGGGCCACGCTGGAGCCACCAGAATCACTGGTTTCTTTTCTACCCTGATTCTGCGGAGTAATCGAGGTAACAATTGTGGCGGTGGAAATGCATATATCAGCTTGAACTGATCCCAAGGGAACACTAGGGCATCCGAGCCGCAAGCTAGGGGATCCCTTGTCCGAGAGACAAACCTGTCCACCTTTGCGTTGAATCTGGATGCTAGCAGATCTACATCCGGTGTTCCCCACCGCTGACATATTGTCCGGAAAACCTCGGGGTGAAGGGACCATTCCCCTGGGCATAATTGTTGGCGACTTAGAAAGTCCGCCTTCCAATTCTCCACTCCTGGAATGAATACCGCGGATATGGCTGGGACATATCTTTCTGCCCATTTCAGGATGCAATTTACTTCCCTCTGGGCTGCACGACTCCTGGAGCCACCCTGATGATTGATATATGCCACTGCCGTGGCATTGTCCGATTGAATTCTGACAGGGGACCCTTGGAGTTTGGATGTCCATGCTACTAGGGCATACCGGGCTGCTCGTATCTCTAAGAGATTGATGGGCAGGGCCTTTTCCGCATCCGACCATCTGCCCTGGAGAGACCATTGCTCCAGTACTGCTCCCCAGCCTCTAAGGCTGGCATCTGTAGTGACCACCTTCCAAGAAATCGGACTGAAGGATTTCCCTTTTTCCAGATTCTGGGGAACCAACCACCAACGAAGGCTCTTGCGAACAAAAGGGGACAAGGACATTGGTAAGTCTAGGGCCTGAACTTTTTTGTTCCAGGCTGACAGTATGGCCTTTTGCAAATTCCTTGAATGGAGTTGACCGTAGGGTACTGCTTCGAATGATGCCACCATTTTTCCCAGCAGCCTCATGCACAGGCGTATGGACGGCTGTCTTTTTGTACCCACTAGGTGGATCAAATCTCTCAAAGACGACACCTTTTCTTGAGGCAAGAAAATTTTTCTCTGGTCTGAATCCAGCCTTAGCCCCAAGTATTCCAGACTTTTGACTGGTTTTAGGGCTGACTTGTCTCGGTTGATAATCCAACCGTGAGATTCCAGATACTTGATTGTCTTGTGAACAACCACTTCTAGTTTTTCCACTAAATGTGGTCTATCAGCAACAAGTCGTCTAGATATGCCATTATCGTTACACCTTGTGTTCTTAGATTGGCCAATAATGGGGCCAGAATTTTTGTGAACACTCTTGGTGCTGTGGCCAGACCGAAGGGTAAGGCTCTGAACTGAAAATGGCGCCCTTCTACTGCAAAGCGTAGAAATTTTTGGTGAACTGGAAAGATGGGAATGTGCAAATAAGCATCTTTGATGTCGATCGAGGCTAGCCATTCCTCCCCTTGTAGGGCAGTGGTCACCGATCGGATCGACTCCATCCTGAAAGTTCTGATATGTAGGAATTTGTTTAGCCCTTTTAGATTTAATATGGGCCTCACGTCCCCGTTTGGTTTCGGGACTGTAAAGAGGTTTGAGTAAAACCCGAACCCGCATTCTTCCAGGGGAACTTCCATAATTACTCCTTGGAGCAATAGTTGTTCTAGTGCCAACAGGAGGGATCCTCTCTTCCGGGGATCCCTTGGCACGTTCGACCTTATAAAATGGGAAGGAGGGGAGTCTTTTAACTCCAATTTGTATCCCAGACTTACTGCGGAGAGCACCCATCTGTCTCTGATCGTGTCCCGCCAGGTCTCTGCGAACTGAAGTCTTCCCCCCCACCCGATTGAGTGGGGGCAACCCTTCATACATTTGACTTTGGGGGAGGTTTTGTACCTCTCCTGACCCAGGGTTTCTTGTTACCCTGCGATTGTCCCTGATTTTTACCCCCGGGATTTGACCGAGGAGGCCATCAGAACTGTTTCACAGCCGATGTCCTAGGGACTGGAGAAGCAGGGACCTCTAACTCTGTTTTTAACCGGCAAGAGTGTACTTTTACCGCTGGAAATTTTCTGGATTTGTCCAGGTCTTCCCCGAATAAGCGTTCACCATGAAATGGGAAGCTAACCAGCAATTTTTTACAGGGAGCTTCAACAGACCAGTTTTTGAGCCATAGAAGCCTACGCATATGTACTACAGACAGCGTAAGGCGGGAGGCCTGATGGATTGAATCCTTTATGGGGTCAACCGCAAAGCATAAGGCTCTAGGTAGATCAGCTAGGGCAAGGGCCTGCTGATCTGGCAAGTCCCTTAAGACCTGTTTCAACTGATCCTTCACTGCTTGGCAGACCCCAATAGCTGCCACTGCTGGTTGTGTCACCAAGCCTGCTGTAGAGAAAGCAGATTTTAACAAGGACTCCAATTTTTTATCTATTGGGTCCTTGAACATTTGGACATTATCTACTGGACATGTCAGTGATTTATTCACACATTTATTCACACAAGAGATGGCTGTGTCCACTGTAGGGACCCTCCATTTTTTGATGAACTTATCCTCCATGGGATAGACCACCGGAAATCTCTTGGGAGGAGTAAATATTTTATCAGGATGTTCCCAATCCTGGTAAATGAGCCCTTCCAGTAAAGGATGGATTGGAAAGGAACAAACAGTCTGGGGAGCTTTTAGCGACCCCAACGAGGAGACAGAAGTGGATGATGGCTCCGCAAGGGGCATTTTAAATGCTGATCGGACCATGTTAGTCAGGGACTGAACCCATAATCTTTCAGCATGTGATGCTGAGAATGGCTCTTCCACTGTTGATTCCTCTACAACAGAATCAACCTCATCCTGATCCCCTTCAGGTAGGTCGATCCCTGTATGGGACTGTTGCTCTGCTAACAGGTACTCTGAGGGAGGAGACGGAGATCGGGCGCACTTTCCCTGTGACAGGGAAGCAGCGATCAATGTTGTCAATCTCTCTTCCAGTCCTCCAAGAGCTGAGGAAAAAACCTCCTCTGTTATATACACAGGAGCAGGTGAACTGGGGACAGCCACAGTACCAGGTACTCCTGAGGGTGCTCTACGGTCACTAACCTCTGATTTTTCAGGGGAGATTGGTGCAGCCGAAGCATGCCCAAGATCCTCAGAGCCCGATGGAGACCCCCTATGCTTCCTGGGATTCTTAGTCCCGGAGACTTTAGACGGCATATTCCTAAGCCCAAAGCTGAGGTATTCCAGCCGAGATACACCACTTACTGACAATAGTCTAGCACAATTGCTGCTATATAAACAGTTGGTGTCTACTAATGTGCCTTTCTATGGGGATGCCTGCATCAACTGCCTGCTGTATGCCTTTCTAAATGTTGCCAGCTCTGTTTCTGCCTTCCATAACCAGCTGACAACACCTAATTGTGCTTTTTATCATGCTGGGACGCCCGCACATGCGCAGAAGCGCTGCGGCGCGCACAGAGCGTCATCCACCAAGCTCCGCCCCTTTTTCCAGCTCACCTCTATAGAGGCGCATGCACGCGCACGTGCGCCTTCGGCGCTCTTTTTGAAAAGGAACTAGGGACAGAAGCCAGGGCCCTGTTTGCCACAGGGCCGGGGGATGGACGAGCATTGCAACATGGCAGAGGAAACAGTTTCCCATCCAGAGAACTCACCATCTGCCTGGATTTTGACTTGGAAGAAAAAATCCACATGACAAGAAAACAACGTTCCACAGCGGCCTCTAGTGGTTTAACACAGGTACCGCGGTTTAACCATTTTTTTTTTTTTTTTCTTGACCACTCTTAAAATTATTACATTTTTTAGTAGTTACAGGCATGCACAGATATTTAGCGGGAATACCGTTAGGTAACAGACAAAGACATATTAGGCTTGGGGGTCCCCCAATAGAACCAAGTTCCTGAGGGGCCCCCACTTACCTTTTCCCCGCCGCAGGACTCGGTTTGGTCCACAGAAGCCCAAACTTCACCTCTCATGGCAGGCATTGTAATTAAACCTTCAGGGACCGGGTTCCCAAGGATTCCACTCCCCTGGACCTGTATAGCACCCTGCACAGAAAACATCTTGGTCGTGGGTATGACCAGAGCTCTGGATCCCAGGGTCCAGCCCTCCTAAGAGAAGCATTACAGGCAAAACCTTGCTCTTCTCTGCAAGGCCCGGGTACCGACCGTTTAGCTATGAAGCTTTTTTGGTCGGATCCGGAATAGCTTACTGAGGCCCAAAAGAACCTGTACGCAAGCTTAGTGAAAAAACACATGTTACTTCTTGGCCAACACCTTAGACACTGGCAAAAAACTGAGGTGCTCCCGGATGGGAGGGGCTTATATAGGGGAGGGTACTTCCGGTTTGGAAGTTGCCAGTGCCAGCACCTGAAGGTAAACTATATAACCCACATAGTAATGACTATGCCGCTCTGTGTCCCGTGATATACGAGAAAGAAATAGCGCTAACGTGTATGCGTTTTTACCGCGTTTGCGCTAAAAATAGCGCGAACGCGGTAAAAACGCATACGCGTTACCGGTATTTTTTAAAATAACGCTTATGCCTATGCGTTTTTACTGCGGTTCCCATTCATTTCAATGGGGATAGGCGTTTTTACAGCGCTATTTTATGCGCCCTAAAGTTGCTCTAAAAAAGCTGTTTGCAGGTTTTTTTTCAACGCCCAGCCAGCACAACGCCTCAATGTGAAAGCCCTCAGAGATTTCACATTGAGAATGCTGGGGCAGGATTATTTCAGGCGTTATTACAGCGCTATTTTTACCGCGAAATTGCGGTAAAAATGCCTGTGTGAAAGGGGCCTTACAGTCCTCAGGGTAGTGTGCACACTGCAATGTCAGTGAGAAACAAGACAAGGAGTAATGGCTAAGGATTTCTCCTTTTTAAAAGACAGCACAGAGTCAGAGAGGGTGTCAGCAGTAGACTGACCAGAAGCAGCCATAGTAGCAAGCAAATCAGAAACCAACACTGTTGGGGAAGGGGCTGACGCACAGCTGCAGCCTCTATACTCAGTGCAAGAAAACAGATGGGTAATTTGATACAAAAATCCTTGCAGGACTGAAAAAAACCTTTGCAGAATGGGGCATGAAAGCACATATTTCAGATGGAGAAGGGGAGGACTCTGATGAGGAGGCTAACACATGGGGCAAAGTGGACTGTACATCAGGACCAGTTCGTACACGGTGCATTGGGATCACACGCAAGTGACGACCAAATCTCACTGTAGCAAGGTAGCAGAAACGTAGCAAAGACCTGTGTTGCATGTGGCCCTGCAAAAGGAGGGAGATGCTTCCTCATCTCTGTCTGGGAGAACCCAGTGGAATGACATCAGAGCTCTATTGCAGCAGCATTAAATTCTTACACAGCATGCCGCTGTAGCACTCCAAGCAAAACTCTAAGGCCACTTCCAATCTTGCCCTGTGAAGGTTCTGTCTGCAAGGTTCAGTCGCAGTAGGATACCACAGTAGACGCTGTAAAAAAAACTCTGACAAAGTTTCAAGGCGGGGTTGGGACTCCTGCAGCAATCTGTTGTAGAATCGTGTCTGAACAAAAAAAAATTACTGGAAGAACATTTCAGGGTAGGTCTTTAGCAGGAAAACAGAAAACATCAATTTTCCTATTATCCTCGGAAGATAGCAACTTTAGCATGCTGGTCATTCGAAGGGTTATACCCAGGGCTTTCTAGTTTTGGCATTGACCAGTCTTCCTGTAGATAAAAGGTAACCCAGATGTTCAAGAATCCCCTTGTAATCTCAATAGGTGAGAGAGAAAATACATTTTTTAAAATCCCGATTATTCTTGAAGTTCAGTCCTGCCTGATGGGAATAAGTATCAACCAAGGTACTTTCTGCTTGCATATACAGAAAAGTGTCCACAAGATGGAGATGGCAAGCTTGGCATGGACCACAACCCAGACTGAAAATAACTCAGCAGTGAAGTAAGGGCAGCAGGACACATGAGAAAAGAAACAAAGCAGACTGGATAGTATAGCACTGTATAAAACTGCTGCATTTATTCAGTACAGAGGGTAATATATATAGTGCCTTGAAAAAGCATTCATACCCCTTGAAATTTTCCACATTTTGTCAGGTTAAAACCAAAAACTTAAATTTACGTTATTCTATTGGGAGTTTGTGTAATAGACAAACACAAAGTGGCACATAATTGTGAAGTGGAAGGAAAAAATAGGATTTTTTTGTACTCACCGTAAAATCCTTTTCTCTGTCGTCCATGGACGGACACAGCTCTTTAAATCTTGACATGTGGGTTATGTTCCTGTTCATAGGAGAGGACTAGGCAGAACATGTTAGCTTAAAACATGTAACTTTAACAGAGTTGAACAGCCCCGCCCAGGGGGCGGTACCTCCGTACATAACCCTCCACCCTGAAGTCAGCAGCCTCAATTCGTAGAAAAGCAGTACAAACTAAAAAAAAGGAGGGGTGGGTGCTGTGTCCATCCATGGACGACAGAGAAAAGGATTTTACGCTGAGTACAATAAAATCCTATTTTCTCTTTTCGTCCATGGACGGACACAGCTCCTTAAATCTTGACATGTGGGATGTCCCCAAGCGGTGTCAGAAAAAACGAGGGGTGGGAACAGCAATCATAGGACGTCGTCTAGACGAAACGCGCAAGACGGAGGTACGCAATACGCAAACCACGATACTCTTACCCGGAAGTCCAGCTGGAACGCAGTCAGAACACACGCTGCGAACACCAGCTTTTACCTATCGCGGGTACATACGCGATACAGGGACTGTTCCTTTCTTTTCTGTATAGTTTTTATTTTTAATAAAAGCCCATTTTTTACCGCACTATGGGAGCATCTCTGTGTTTTTATCACTGAGGCAACTGGAAGCTCCATCCATGCTATTTGAACCCCCTTGGGAAGCTGGAGTGAGGTCAAATCGGGTGATACTGCTAACATCTTTCCCTGCATCTGTGGAAGTTCCTGGACACCTGATACACCTTTTCACGCTGTCTACCCCTGTAGGGGTGAAGGAAGCTGGTGAGTGGGGACTTATGTGGGGGATGAACTGTCTGCAATAGTTGAAGATCAGATGTCTAACCTGCCATCACGGCTTAATACATGAAGATGATTGATTAATTCACTTTCAAGTTTTTCTCCTACATCTGCCAATATAGACTTTTAATATATATATGCCAGCGTTTAGTCACTTAGATTGCTTTTCTACACCTAGTGTTTTTGCCTGGAGGCACTGCACATTGGACTGTCACCTTACAGCCTGTCACTTTGTAAACTTATATAGCTACAACATCATTGTGATGCACTAGATGTTACAAGTTATGTAATGCACTAGATGAGATTTTTTGGCTATTAATCTGGTTACTATTGACACTGCACACTATTCACGGTTTTGATTATTTTCATTCATTGTTTAGTACCCCTTATTCTTATTATTTTCTAGGAGTGGTACGATTGTATATGGTTTGACATTCCGTCATAGCATATTTGGAATATTTACACATTACTGGTCCTATATAGAATTCGTGAGCAGCGCCATACCCCATCTATCCACTTCATCCACTGTTAGGACTCTCACTTGAGGGTCCCAATGGGGGGGGGGGGGCTGCAGCTCTTATGCGCCTTATTTCTACTTTCACTTTTTATTTGTATTTATTTTATTTTTCCTAAGCGCGGGTATACAGTACCATATTATTAGTTCAGAGGAATCTCCCTGATGTTCTCAAAGGGAGGCCCCTGAAGTACCGAGAGCGCCAGATGCAAGTCCCATGGAGGAAGCAGTGGTCTAATTGTGGGAACCACGTATCGGACCCCCTGTACAAATGTACTTACCAGTGAGTGAGCCGCCAGGGATCATTGGAAGAAGACAGCTAAAGCTGAAATCTGTCCCTTAATAGTGCTGAAGGCAAGTTTCAGATCCACTCCGCGCTGTAAGAACAGCAGGATCCAAGAAATCGAATATGCCCATGGGCGCCAAGCCATCTTTTCACACAGAGATGTAAGCCTACAAAGTGCAATGGTAGATCGTCCAGGAAGAAAATTTCCGGGCCCTCAACATGGTGGCGATTACCGAATCTGACAGACCACGGTCCCTTAGTACCTGGCTTTCAATAGCCATGCCGGTAAAGCCAGCGACTGTAAAGCAGGATGAGGTATGGGACCTTGAGACAGAAGGTCCTCCCGCATTGGCAGCCGCCAGGGAGCATCAGTGCCAATCTCACTAAGTCGGCGCACCAGGAACGCTGGGGCCAGTCTGGGGCGATTAGAATCACCAGAATCCACTCGGCCTCCACTCTGCGGAGCAGACGAGGAAGCAATTTCATTGGGAGAAGGGCATAAATTTACTTAATACTGACCCCAAGGAGACACCAACGCATCCGACGCGTCTGCCCAGAAATCCCTGGGCATGGCCACAAACCTTGACACCTTGCGATTGAGTCGAGAGACCAGGAGATCCACAACTGGCGTGCCCCATTTCTGTCAAAGGAGTTAAAACACCTCTGGGTGTAACGACCATTCCCCTTGGTCCAGAATCTGGCGACTCAGATAGTTCGCCTGACAGTTGTCTACGCCCGGAATGTAAACAGCCGGCACGCTCCTTTCGGCCTATCTTAGGATGTGAGCGACTTCCGACACTGCGGCCGAGCTCCTTGTTCGTCCCTGATGGTTGACAGAAGCCACCACCATGGCGTTGTCCGACAATCTGGACCGGACGCCCTTGAAGTCTCTGTGACCACTTGGAGAGGCACAGTCTGATCGCTCGAAGTTCGAGGACATTGATCGGCAGGCGAAAATCATCCGGAATCCAGCAACCCTGGGCCGACTGGACCCCCCAGACTCCCCCAACCTGTGAGGTTGCCATCCGTCGTGATCACAGTTCAATGGAAAGGAAGGAACGACCTCCCGGGCTGAAGAGCCGGGGATCTCAGGCACCCTCTCAGGGAAGCCTTGACCAGGTGACTCATCTGAATCCAGAGACAATGGAGATCTGTTCCATTAGGACAGGATCTCCTTCCACAATACTCGAGTGAGGAATTGGGCATACGGTACTGCCTCGAAGGAGGCCACCATGAGGCCCAGAACTCGCATGTAAAAACAGAGAGCCGACCATTTGCGGGATGCTAACAAATTAACCGCCGACTGGAGCGTCTGCAACTGCTCCAAAGGAAGGAAGACCTTTGCCTCCGAGGAGTCCAGGATCAAGCCTAGGTACTTCAGACGCTGAGTCGGTACCAATACCGACTTCTGTATGTTCAGTACCCAACTAATTTCCCGGAGGGTCTGACTGGCTATAGACATGTCCTCTAATTCTGAGACAGAAGCAGCTCTCAGAAGAAGATCGTCCAAGTAGCCCACGATAGCAATGCCTTGCTGTCTCAGCAAAGCCAGATCGGGACGAGCACCTTGTTAAAAACTTTTGGCGCTGACGCTAAGCCAAATCGCAAAAACCTCTGATGGCTGTTGCAGATGGGGACATGCAAGTATGCGTCCTTGATGTCCAGGGACGCCAGAAAATCCCCCGGATGGAGCGCAGCAACCTCACAAAGGTATTCGGGACCCTGAGGTCCAAGATTGGGCGGACACCGTCCTCCTTTGGGACTACCAACAGATTCAAATAGAATCCCTGAAACCTTTCCTCCAGGAGCACAGGTAAAATTACTCCGCACCTGAGCAAATCTTGTGCTGCTCCCAGCCGGAAGGAAAGGAAGATTTGAGGGAAAGATCTGTTTGGTGGACAAGAAAGAAACTCTATCTTGTACCCCGAAGCGACCACCTCGCAGACCCACTGTGTCAGAGAACAGGGAGGTCCACCGAGCTGCAAACTCGCTAAGCCGTCCGCCCACCCTTGAGTTAGGCGGGGGCAAAATTTCATGTGGTAGCAGGTTTGCTAGCCGACTTGTTCGGCTTACACACCAAGGGACGCTTCTGTCCCCCAACTTGAGCCTCGTCAGTCTGGGAGGATCTGCCGGCTGAGCGTGACGAAAATACCGCTTCTGCGCGGAATAGGAGGTCCCCGGGTAATGACGTGGCTCCTTCCCCTTAGAGGACTGCGGGAGAAGTGTGCTCTTACCTCCAGTGACATCCTTAATAATGTCGTCCAGTGAGGTACCAAAAAGCCTCTGAAAGGCAATCTGCCAGAGCTCACTTGGATGCTTGGTCAGCGGACCAGCATTCCAGCCAATCAGGCGGCGCAGTACCACCACAGATAGAGGGGCTCTGGAAATCATTTTACATACACACACTGAGTGTATATATATCAGTGTATATGATTTTACTGTGGCGACGAAGGCGCGCATGTCTTTGGAGTGTGGGTGGAAACCGGAGTACCCAGAGGAAACCCACGCAGACACAGGGAGAACATGCAAACTCCAGGCAGATGGTGACGGGGTCCGGGTCGAACCAGTGACCCCCTTACTGCCAGGTGAGGGAGATAACCATTATACCACTGTGCTGCCCTCCATTCAGTGAATGTCTGAGACACCCAAGTCGCAGCCAATATAGGTCGCAACACTGACCCCAGCATGGTGAACCTGGAGCTGGACACCGCTTCGGACCTCCTATCAGTAGGGTCCTTAAAAGGCAGGGGGGGTTCCCTCTACCGGGAGAGTGGTTACAACGGACCGCCATGCGCTGGGGGACCACAAAGGACCTCTGCGGCCGTTCCCATTCCTTACGACTGTCTGCATCGTATCCATGGAAACCACGGGGGCACCATTAGCTGCCTCTGGCAATGTAGGGGAAGAAAGGTCACATACTGACTCTATAAACAACCACTGACAACCCTCAGGAACCAAGTGTCCACCCTCCATGCTGCACTGACCGGGGGGGGGGGCTGGGGGCCTGAGGGTGACCCAGGGGACTCACCACCCAGAGGGAGACCGCTCAGCACCGCTGCTCGCCTTGTATACACAGCGCGTGTGATGAAAAAAACGAGAAGAATGAACTGTGCGCCGTTCAGAAGCCAGTGCTAGAGGCCAAATCCACTCCAAAAATGGCCGCCAGACACCTCAGATAAAAAGGGCGCAGACCACAAGAAAATGGCCGCCTGCAATACCGTCATGCACCACAGCAAGGCCACGACAAAATGGGCACCAATGGGAATTTCAATATAGAAAAAAAGCACACTAAAAATGGCGTCAGCTCCGCAAAAAATGGCGCCCGAGCCCCGGGATTTGGACGAGAAGGCCTGAAGAGACTTCCCAGGAGACAGACCCCCCCCTCACAGAAAGCGGACCCAGGCGCCCCACGGTCCCCCACAGGGACTCAGAGCCCCCCCACAGGCACACCCCGGTTGCAGCGGGCCCTAGGGCAGAAGGGGAAAAGGAGGACAGGAGAACCCCTTAATCCCGGGAATGCCCAACTGTTCCATTCTGCCGAGACAGGAGGAACCGTACTTACCCGTCCTTGCGAGGACATGTTGGCGCGTCCCTGACAGACCCACAACCAATGGTACGGAGTAGCTGTCGGCCTGGTCCACTGTGAGTGAGACAGCAAGCAGCCCAGTCATATGTGGACCTGGGAGCATGTGCTCACCGGCCACCCCTGGAGCCATGGGGTACGTTGTGGCAGAACCAGCGCGAAGCTAAGGACTGGCACGCTCGATGGCCGGCACTGGGAAGACTACAAGGATCTATAATATCCAGACTGTCGCCCAGCCGGCAGTTGATAGAAGATATCCCCAAAAAAAATAAAAAATTCTTTAGGACTCTGGGCCCAAAGGGAGCCACATCCTTCTCTGCTAGGCAGAAAAAAACTGAGGCTGCTGACTGTAGGGTGGAGGGTTATGTACGGAGGGACCGCCCCCTGGGCGGGGCTGTTCAACTCTGTTAAAGTTACATGTTTTAAGATAACTAATATGTTCTGCCTAGTCCTCTCCTATGAACAGGAACATAACCCACATGTCAAGATTGAAAGAGCTGTGTCCGTCCATGGACAAAAAGAGAAATAAATGTTTTTCAATTTTTTTTTTTAACAAATAAATATGTGAAAAGTGTGCCGTGCATTTGTATTTGTACTTGTATCAGCCCCCCTGAGTCAATACTTTGTAGAACCACCTTTCGCTGCAATTACAGCTGCAAGTCTTTTTGGGCATGTCTCTACCAGCTTTGCACATCTAGAGTGACATTTTTGGAGATGGAGAATGTCTGAACAGCAATTTTCAAGTCTTGCCAGATTCTCAATTGGATCAAGGTCTGGACTGGGCCATTCTAACACATTAATATGCTTTGATCTAAACTAAACTATTCTATTGTAGCTCTGGCTGTATGTTTAGGGTCATTGTCCTGCTGGAAGGTGAACCTCTGCCCCAAGCCTTTTGCAGACTAACAGGTTTTCTTCCAAGATTGCCCTGTATTTGGCTCCATCCATCTTCTCTTCAACTCTGACCAGCTTTCCTGTCCCTGGTGAAGAAAAGCATCCCAGAATATGATGCTGCCACCACCATGTTTCACGGTGGGGATGGCGTGTTCAGGGTCATGTGCAGTGTTAGTTTTCCGCCACATATAGCGTTTTGCTTTAAGGCCAAAAAATATGATTTTTTAAAACAGTTTACCTGTAAAATCCTTTTCTTGAGAGTACATTACGGGACACAGAGACTTAATTACTTAGTGGGTTAGATAGTCACCATCAGGTGATTGGACACTGGCAACCCTAATTACAAGGCCAGTTCCTCCCCTATATAACCCCTCCCATATGGAGAGCGCCTCAGTTTTGTAGCAAGCAATAAGTGTCCCAATGTATAATCCCGAAGAGGGGCGGGAGCTCTGTGTCCCATGATGTACTCTCAAGAAAAGGATTTTACAGGTAAGCTGTTTTAAAAAATCCTATTTTCTTGATCATACATCACGGGACACAGACAATTCCTTAGTGGGATGTCCCATAGCAATGCCCAATTGAGGGGAGGGAGACACAGATCGGAAAACAAAGACCGCAATCGGACAAGAGGACCTACACTGCTGCCTGCAGAACACTGCACCCGAAGGCGGCATCCTCATGCCCTCACATCCACTTGGTAAAATCTAGTGAATGTATGGACTGAAGACCAAGTAGCAGCCTTGGAGATCTGAGCCATGGAGGCCTGGTGATGCACTGCCCATGAAGCACCAACTTTTTTCTAAAGCATAAACCCGAAAAATAACTTGTCGAATCCACCTTGAAATAGTGGACTTTGACACTGCCTGGCCCTTCCTCGGGCCCTCTGGCAGAATAAAGACAATCAGTCTTTCGCATCTGAGCCGTAGCTTGCAGATACATTTTAACCGCTCTTACAACATCTAAAGAGTGTAGCTTCTCTTCCTCCGCGGATTGCGGATCTGCAAAAAAAGGACGGTAGGACTATATCTCGATTCAGATGGAATCCTGAAACCACTTTAGGTAAAAAAAAGCTGGGTGAGGATGCAACACCACCCTGTCTTTATGAATGATCAAATATGACTCTTTACAAGAAAGAGCTGCCAACTCCAATACCCTCCTTGCTGAGGATATGGCTACAAGAAAAAAGTTTCTTTGTCAAAAGAACTAAAGAAGCATGGTGCAATGGTTCAAAAGGTTATTTCTGTAAAACAGATAACACTAAATTTAAGTCCCACGGGGCACATAGGAGACTTAACCGGCGGATTCAAGCGCAGTGCTCCCTGGACAAAGGCCCGGATCAGGGAATGAGAGGCAAGCAGTCTCTGAAAGAATACCGACAATGCCGAGATCTGGACCTTGATGGTGCTCAAGGCCAGGTTCATCTCTACGCCTAATTGAAGAAAGGCAAGAATCCTGCTAATGGCATATCTTCTAGGATGCCATCCCCTGGATGCACACCAGGAAACGTATGCCTTCCAGATTCTGTAGTAGACGAGCCTGGAGGCCGGCTTCCTGGCGTTAACCAGAGTGGATAGGACTGGACCCGAGAGCCCACGACTCTTGAGAATGTGGGTCTCAAGAGCCAAACCGTCAAATTCAGACTCTGTAAAGCAGGATGGAATATTGGCCCCTGTGAGAGCAGATCTGAGCGAAGCGGAAGAACCCAAGGGTTCTGCCATCTTCACAATCTCTGCATACCTGGATTGCCTGGGCCAAGCCGGGGCTACCAGAATCATCGGCTTTCCTTCTCTCCTCTCTTGACTCTCCAAAGGAATCGTGGGAGAAGCGGAACTGGAGGGAACACATAAATCAGAGAATACTGATCCCATGAAATTGTTAGGGCATCCGACACTTGTGCCAACGGATCTCTTGCCCTTGACACGCAGTTGTCCAGCTTGTGTTGAGAACCTGGAGGCCAACAGGTCTACATCTGGGGTACCCCACTTCCGACATATGGCCTGAAATATGTTGGGGTGTAAAGACCATTCTCCTGGACTCAGCTGCTGGCGGCTTAGAAAATCCGCCTGCCAATTTTCTACCCCTGGAATGAAGACTGCAGACAGACAGGGAACATGCCTTTCTGCCCAAGAAAAAATGTGATTCACCTCTCTTTGGGCATCCAGACTTCTAGGTATGCCTGGATCCGATCCACTGAGATGCTTACAGCCCACAGCTCTGTGTCCCACCGCTTTACAGAAAGGCTCTGGCGTGCTGGGCTTTAAATTATGCCGCTTTGGCACCTACGCACTGATGTGCCGCGCACGCAACCACGCCTCCCCCTTCTTTCCCTGCTCACCTGTCAAAGGGTGCCCTAGCACGCACATGACTGTCCTTGCGGTGGCCAGGAGTGAGGGGTGACAGAAGACCGCTGGAGGACTTTGTGGGACCCGTGTACTGCGTGGGGTCTGTTATGAGATGTGGCAGAGCCTGCAGCGGAGGAGGTATGTGGTTTTAAATAACAGACCAACTTCACTGAGCGTGTTCCTGGACGGCATGCAAGTATACATCAGGTATGTCACTTACTCCCTCTGGTGGCGGAAACCAGACAAGACATGCGACTTCTCACAGATGATAATATTAAAAAAATTATCTTCACTTACCTTATCCCCGCCGCAGGAAAACTGCTGAGAACAACAGATCCAGCCTTCACCTATCACGGCGGGAAATTTTGTGCCAACCTTCAGGGTTCTGGGTCCCTACTTAAAGGAACATCTTCCCTGGACCTGTAGAAGACTCTGCCGGGAGCTTTTTGTGCCACTTAGATTAGTACAAAGACTGGATCCCAGACCTTACGAAGAGACACATTACAGGCAAACCTCGTTACTTCTTTCCACGAGGTCCGGGTACCATCCATCTTAGGCATTTAGTATTGGCCCGAGGTATTGATCCGGTTGTATAGCTCCTAAGTCTCCGCAGAGACCATCAAACAGAGCTTTCTTCTTAGCACATGTTCAACGTGACCAACCACCTTAGACACTGGTGAAAAAAAAACTGAGGTGCTCTCCATATGGGAGGGGTTATATAGGGGAGGAACTCGCCTTGTAATTAGGGTTGCCAGTGTCCAATCACCTGATGGTGACTATCTAACCCACTAAGTAATTATCAATGGCTCTGTGTCCCGTGATGTATGATCAAGAAAGTAAAATTTTGGTCTCATCTGACCAGAGCACCTTCTTCCACATGTTTGCTGTGTCCCCCACGTGGCTTCTCACAAACTGCAAACGGGACTTCTTATTGCTATCTTTCAACAATGGCTTTCTTCTTGCCACTCTTCCACAAAAGGCCAGATTTGTGGAGTGCACGACTAATGCCCCGTACACACGATCCGAATATCGTACGACAGATGGTACGACTTTTTTCGCTTAATAGTCGCAAGTAAAATTAAATAGGTTATTAAAGTCACGGAAATTCTCGTACGACAGAAAAAAAAAAAGTGATGTCATGTGTTGTAATGTATTTGTATTGTATTTTCGGACGACAACTGTACTGACTAAATGAAAATCGTACGATTTGTTATCTTACGAGGAAAATTTTTGTGCACGTCCGATTAAATAATATCGGATGAACTGTTATGATCGGCTCTCGAAGCTCTGTACTAACGATCCGATCATTGTACGATTCTTCCTCGGACGACATTTTTCGTACGATATTCGGATCGTGTGTATGGGGCTTAATAGTTGTCCCGTGGACAGATTCTCCCACCTGAGCTGTGGATCTCTGCAGCTCCTCCAGTTACCATGGGCCTCTTAGCTGCTTCTCCGATTAATGCTCTCCTGGCCCTGCCTGTCAGTTTAGGTGGATGGCCATGTCTTGGTAGGTTTACAGTTGTGCCATACTTTCCACTTTCAGATGATGGATTGAACAGTGCTCCGTGAGATGTTTAAAGCTTGGGATATTTTTTTATAACCGCTTTAACCCTTTCGCTGCCAGGCCCTGGTGCTTCATTTTGTACACTCAGGTGGCCAGATAATTTTTGCAATTTTTCCTTTGTTTTTAATTTTTCACTTATAGCTTTCAGAATTAGCAGAATAAAAAGAAGGTGCTACTGATTTTTTTAAACCTCACAGTATTTGCACAAATGTTTATCAAACCAATATATTTGCAAGAAATACACTAAAAACATTGTTAGCAGAGAAAAAACACAGCTAATTTTACAAAATCCCTACTAAATATAAAAGCTTAACCTGTATGGAGTTAATAACAAATATTTGTAAATTTTAAATTGCACCTTTTTGCAAAATGGTGAAAATCGAACATACCCAAAAAATTCTCAAAAAAACTGGAGGTTTTCATTTTTTTACTTCGCTTTCAGAATTTGAAAAAAAACCCTCAAACTAGACATTTTATAAAAGCACATGGCCAGTAGAAGAAAAAAAAAGTGCTACAGATTTTTTAGTCCCTGCAATAATTGCGCAAATGTTCATCATATCACTATTTTCACTAAAAATACACTAAAATCATTAAAATTGCACATAAAAACAATGGAACTTACAAAATTCCTGCTAAATTCGTACTAAAGCCTCGTTCACATGTGGCATACTAACGTGCACGCCCATGGGGGGCCCATGTTTACCCGCACAGGGATGCACAGGTGTTCCGTGCATCCCTGTACAGACAGTCTCATTTATGTCAATTGGGATGCAATGGCTTCACAGGCATAGCTGCTGTTCCCAATCCGACATCCGTGCGGGTACATGACCCTGAACGCAGACAGTGTGAGCTCAGGGACATGCATGTGGACCTACATGGGTGTAAAACTGGGAGCAACGGCTTGGTTGGTGCAGTTGCTACATCCCAAATGACATCAATGAGACTGCCTGCACAGAGATGCACGGAACACCCGTGCATCCCTGTAAAGGTACGCTGTGTATTCTGTGTGAACAAGGCCTTAGGCCCCTTTCACACAATCACACTGATTGGGCCCGCCTAAAAAATGGACAGGCAGACCCGATCGGACCACCCATCGTTCTCTATGGAGAGACTGATGTAAATGGACACGTGTCCGTTTACACCCGCCTGCATCTGATCCAGTCCACTAAAAACAGACAGGTGGGGATTCCCCATCCATCAAGCAGATCGGATGCATCCGATAGAAAGGGACAGGCAGTCCGTTTCCATCTGATCGTCCTATAGAGAATAGCGAGCTGTGGCCGTGTCTGCTCTGCATCAGCGGAGCGGACACGGACCTGTCATCTGCCTGCTCAGTGGGGATCAGCAGACAGATTCCTCCCAGAGCAAGTGGATCTGCTTTTTCAGAGTCCGCTCGATGTGAAAGGGGCCTTACCAGGAGTGGCCGGTCCATTAGGGGTGCCGCTCCCCTGCAGGGCGCGGGACTCATAGGTTTATACAAGTTTTTTTTTTTCAGCCACATGATTACAGCCTGAGGCTCTAATTGACTTGAAAAAGGTTGGGCTCGGGCGCAAAGCATTGCACCCCGTACCCACCCACTTGTGAGTTGTGACAATAGCCAAATTAATATTCGCCATCGTCTTACGGTTTCTTCTCCTGACCAATCAGGACGGATCGGGTTGGCCAGGAGGAGATGCTGAGGTCCCCGTGGAGGGGTGAGTACAGGGGAAATCGGCAGCATGGAGAGGTGAGAGCGGGTGGACCTGGGGGGTCTTACTAGGTTTGTGTTTTTTTATCATTTCCTTTTTAAAAAAAAATTTTTTTTTTTACAGTCATTTAATTTTTCTTTTGGGGAGGGGGGGGGGCCGCCTGTAAAGTGCCTGAAAAAAGCCTCATCTGCAATCCCAGTGTGAAAGCCCGAGCGCTTTCACACTGGGGCGCTGCGCTCGCAAAAAGTAAAAAAAAAAGTCCAGCAAGCAGCTTCTTTGAGGCGCTTTAAGAGTGATGTATACACCGCTCCTAAATCGCCCCTGCCAATTGAAATCAATCTTTTTTTGAGACCGAGAAAGGGACTGAAGATGGTCCCTTTTCTCTGTATCACTTTACTTGAATGAATGAGAATCTGTATAGATTCCATTCATTCAGAAAATTACAGTCTGATATATTGTAACACTCGCAGGTTACAATATATCAGCTGTCAGTGGGCACATAGCAGCAATTAGTAGTGATCGCTGAATGTGCCCTCTTTACTGGGGGGGATCTTAGTAAATACATGTTTACTAAGCCCCCAAGCCCCAACTTCACCCCCACTCGCTCCGCTCCCCCCACCGCGATCTCCAGCCTGACCGATCACGGAGATTTGTGCAGGCGGAGGGAGGGGAAGGAGAGATGCCGCTCGGAGCGGCCATGGATTAAGGCTGCCGGGGCAGTTGGGGGCATCTGGACCCCCCAATCCCCATGCAGCACCTGAACCCGGGGGAGCGGCAGAGGATGGATGCCGGCTAATGATGGTGGCTGTGGTGGGCGGGCTTGGGGGGGGGGTCGGAATGGGTAGAAGGGGGGTAATTAGTGCTGGGGGGGAGAAGGGGGGTGAAGGGGATAGAAGAGTGGGGGGGCAGTTTTTAGATGAAAGGGTGCAGCAGGGGTGGAGAGGCAGGCGACAGGCAGGCAGCGGGGTAGGTGGGGGCGGTCAATAACTCTGATTAGCGGGTACGATGTACAGACCTGGCAGTGAAAGGGTTAAACCTCTCCACAACTTTATCCCTGAACTGTTCCCTGGCCTTCATGATGCTGTTTGTTCACAAGGTTCTCTAACAAACCTGTGAGGGCTTCACAGAACAGCTGTATTTATACTGAGATTAAATTACACACAGGTGGACTAGTTACTAATTAGGTGACTTCTTAAAAAGAGAATTTTTTTTTTTTTTTTTATAAATCATACTTACCTCGGCGGATGCAGCTGCCGATGGCTCGGCTCTCGCTCCTCCCCAAGCAGAGCGATGCCGACTGTCAGTCAGCATCACTTCTGCTCTACTTCTTAGCGCTCATTGGAGCGCTGAGCCGTGGAGGGGCGGGGAGCAGCCATCTCAGCGGCTCGCTGAGCCTGCCATCAATCAAGGCAGGTGGTGGATCCCGACTTGGAAGGAGCCCTGACTGATGGCAGTGACGTCAGCGGAGAGCGGACTTCAAACTGCTCTCTGCTGAAAACGGGTCACAGGAGTGCAAAACGAACTGCACTCCTGTGACCCATAGGAGAAGCCCAGCCTAAAAAGCTCAGGTAGGACTTCTCCTTTAAGGCAATTGGTTCCACTAGATTGTATGGTCATCAGAGTAAAGGGGGCTGAATACAAATGCACGCCACACTTTTCAGATATGCATTTGTAAAAAATTTGGAAAACCATTTATCATTTTCCTTCAACTTCACAAATCATTAAAATTTTCCACATTGTGTCCTGTTACAACCAAAAATGTAAATGTACAAAGTGGCACTTAACAGGACAAAATATAAATTTCAAGGAGTATGAATAATTTTTCAAGGCACTGTATATATTGTGTTGCACCAATTAGTCAAAATGTTCTAATAGTAAACAGAGAAAGCGATTAAAACAAATATAAAAAAGTCCCATCAGCTAATGTAGCGGTCCACTCTGAACAGTTCAAACTGTATGTATATCAAAAAGGTCCAAGTTGCATTCTCACATCAAAAGAGTTCACCACCACCAAATGGCTACAACTGAAGTCTTACCAGAAAAACATGACTTTCATAATATAGAGAAGTCATATACAGCCTAGGGTAATAATCAGTGACCGGTAAGGCATTCAATTTCCCTCAACAAGATCACTGGTTGGCTATACACATTAGAAAACCATGCAAATCCAAAATCCGTTTCCCCAATATCCAATATGCTTAAAAAAACAAACAAAAAAAAAAAAAAACAGGAGACTAAATGTTCTACATCCAAGGTACTACATTAGGAGGTTATAATGCACTTACACAGGTAAAAAAAAAACTGAGCAGTGAAAACTCAATCTCAGCCAGCATAAAACCTCACTTCTAGGTCGACTTTCGGTTGCACGTTGACAGCAGCATGTAGCTCCGCCAAGAAGAATGTTTTCTAGCTAGGGACTATTGTGATATCCTCCACTCTCTGCCACCACCTTCAAATGTTGGCAATCATATCAGCAATCCTGTGCTCTAACCCGGCTAGGGCTGAGGACAGTTCATAAAGGGTGAAGCAACAGCGTTGACTGTAGGCACGATATCAGATAGGCGCAGCGGCTCAGATTGCCCAGAAGCCTCTGGTCTTTCAGGGGATACAGCACTAGGGATACGACTAGGTTCATCAGGAACTACTATGACATAGGTGTGCCCTTCCCTGTAGTGTTAGTCCCAGTGCTCTTTTTGGAAGACATGATAGCCACAAACAAAGAGTACTCGGGCGTGTCTGACAACACCCTTTTGAAGGGAGACCCTTTAATAGGGCTCACCAAGCCCCTATGCAACAATCCTGCTAAGCACCTTCAGCCTGCCAAGCAACACTTGGTGACTTACGTAACCCAGGTACAAAATGGCCGCCAAGCGGCAAGTAGAGGCCAAAACAGGTGCCGCCAAAATTTCCGCCAACAGCATGGAGGGAGAAACACACCGGTAAGCAAAAACTGACACTCTTAATGGCAGCCCACTAGCACCCCAGTAAGCGGACGTACAGCGCAGTTCCCACCACAGATGGAGCCCCCCCCCCCCCCCCAGGTGAACCCCCGGCCCCCAGCAGCCAGCCTAGCTCACAGAGCCCAGGGAGGAGGGATGGAAGAGAGAGAGGAAAGGAAGGATGGAACCCATACTCGACCTCCCCGGGAATGTCCAGCTATGTCCTCCTGCCGAAGCAGGGGATTACTACTTACCCTTCCCTGCATGGATTATGCTGGAAGCATCCCAGACAGACCATCTTCCATGCAGTTACGGAGGTGACTGTCAGGCCGGCGCGCTGTGACTCGGCCGTCTAGACCGGTCATATGCGTGCCCCTGGAGCTTGTAGCTCACCGGACACCCGTAGAGCGACGGGCATGTCGTGGACGACCCAATGCGTAGCTAAGGTCGGCACACGCTCAATGAAGAAAACTGGGGGAACTATAAGGATCTGGGATCCAGCCTGTCACTTAGTCGGCAGTTGATCACAGATTACAAGAACAAAAAATAGAAATATAGAATGAAACCTCCAGGCCCATGGGCCCGAAGGGAGCCATGTCCTTCTCCTATGCTAGGCAGAAAAAAACTGAGCTACAAGATGCAGGGAGAGGGGTTGTACCCAGAGGAACCGCCCCAATGGCGGTACTGTGTTTGATGTGATTAACACTTTCTACAAGTTTCTGCCTAGTCACTCCTGAATGAAGGCTAATACCCACTTTGTCAAGATTACTGCTGTGTCCATCCATGAACGAAAGAAATAAACCACTGCAAGTGTTTGTTCAGAGCCTGCTCTGTGTCCCACAGCTGCCGTTTGGAAGCACCACATGCTTGGCTTACCCAGCTTAAATAAGCTGAGTGTGTGCCAGAAAGTTCTATGCGTGCGTGCGCACGCCCGTGCTTGGTCCTGGAAGGGCGTAGTTGTATTTGCGTCTGACGCAAATCCGTGCGCTAGAAATAAAAGACCACTGCGCATGTGCAGCAAAGCCGCGTATGCCATGGCCGCCAAAAACAACTAAATATACAGTGGCACACTTGCCAACACCTGTGCGCCATGGTGAACCAAGTGAAAATGCGCACGATTGTGCGCCATCATTCAGGTAAGGTAAAAAAACAGATAGACACAAGCACAAGAAAGTATACTCTGCAAACACCCAGTTAGCCCAAAACTCCCCCGTATGGTCACCGCACACAGGTGTCCAGCCCTTAGCTGGCTTGACTGATTGTTACAATTATTGGGACACCCCACAATATAATAATAATAATAACAATAATAATAATAAAGGGGTTTCACTTACCCATCCAGGCGCAGGGTCACTTACAAACTAAAGGGCCCAATCTTCACCCTTCACGGTGGGTTCCAGTCACACGGGACCTTCAGGGACTTGGTACCCCTTCGGTCTTTGGGTCCACTCCCCTGGACCTGTATAGCACCCTGCAGGAAATGCCTTAGCGCTGTAGTGTCCAGGATTTCCACTCCGCAGGGTCCAGTGCCCAGAGGCAGCCTACAGGCAAAACCTTGCAGAATCAAGAGTCATCTTTTGCGGGGCTCGGGGACCATTTTGTTAGGCATAAAATCCTGTTTTCAAATAGATGTGTCCGGTCAATCCCTTGATTCATTTTGGAACCGTTTGTGGGAATAGAGACCTGGAGCTTAGAGAGCTCAAACAAACCGTGCCATTCATCTTGTAGACACTGGTAAAAAAACAAAAACTGATGTGCTTCCCATATGGGAGGGGATATATAGGAGGGGCACTTTGATCTACCAGTGTTGTTCACCTGATGAAGTACAACCCAGCAGGTAATGAATATTAGCCTGACCTCTGTGTCCCATGATGTATGAAAAAGAAAATACATATTTTTTTAAATTTGAGACTTTGCGATCTTGTTACTTTGCTTTAGAAAAGAAAAGGGGGGGGGGGGGAGATGTAACCGAAGAAAAAAAAATTGCAGTTTATTCAGTGAAGCTGCCTAAGTAATGCACAAGGGCTTTATGTATAAGATGCAGAAAGAAGATTATTGTAAATGCTTTTGGTACCTGAACCCCCCACCCACGACAACCAACACGGATATCAACTGATTGATACTGAACTGATACGGATTCATATGAAGGATTGTCTGCGAGTTTCACAAGAAAGAAAGAGCTTTATATTCTATCATGTCCGAGCAACAAATAAATGTGTTAACATTTGTGGACATTAATACCACTCTATCTGGTCTGAGAATGGGCAACAACTCCTGGGCTAGCGTCTATGTTGCCACAGAGCTAGTACAAGTCTGGGCTTTAAAGAGCTAATGGGTAGCCCTCAACTCAAGATCCCTCTTGCACTGCCTGTCCCCTTTCATAAACAGCGAAAGGAAAAAGAACAGCGCCCTCTAAGTGTAGCATGTCAATATTTAATAGGAAAGAGATATTTAATCTCTTTAATCGATCCAAGCCTGAGGAAGGAGAACGCATGCTCCGAACGCGAAGCTCCGCCCGCTGACCCGACCCGGAAGTGACAACGTCCCTACACATCGCTGATCCTGGTCCCTACCATCCGGAAGCACCGTACACCAACAGTGTGGCCGGAACACCTAGGATCGCGAACACACGTCCACACCAGAGACGCTGGACCTCTCTATCTACCCGGAAGTCGGAGCTGATGTATTGTATACACGCCATACCTGCCTGATACCACTACACCATTGTGAGTGTATTCTTAAATACCTCTTACTTATTAAATATTGACATACTGCACTTAGAGGGCGCCGTTCTTTTTCCTTTCTCCATTACAGAGTTTTTTTGCCTTCTAAAACTTGTGAACTAGCAGCCTTATTGTGGACAGTCCAACACATCATCCTTACATGGACTAAAACATCCCCCAAAAAACTTGAAAATACTCCCCTACATCCCATTCCCTATCCACCAGTATTCTGTCATATCTCAAGTACACCATATTATCTATATTGTTTATATGCCCTTCCATAAACAGTTCTGGTCCAAGTTGGCAAAGGAACAGTAAAAGAAGAAAAATGCAGCAAGCAGCCAGAACTCTAATGAGATCACTTGGCAAGTTAAGAAAATGCAGCTCGTCACCAGATGCAATATATATAATATATATATATATATATATATATATATATATATATATATATATATATATATATATATATATATATATATATATAGGGTTGTCCCGATACCACTTTTTTTAAGACCGAGTACAAGTACCGATACTTTTTTCCAAGTACTCGCCGATACCGAATACCGATACTTTTTTTTTATCTCTTTTAAAAAAAATTTTTTTTTTTTTTTTACAATTTTTTATTTTATTTGTTACAATTTATTTTATTTATTTATTTATTGATTTTTTACAATGTTTTCTTTTTTTAAGGGGGTGGGGGGTGGACAGTGTCAGTGTGTTTTTTCTTCTATTTAATTTTATTTCTTTTTTACAATTCATTTCTTTATTATTTATTTTTTTATTAAATTTTTTATTTTTTTATCAGCCCTGTTGGGGGGCTTTGGTGAGATATCAGGGGTCTTAACAGACCTCTGACATCTCCCCTTTGAGACAGAGAAAGGGACTAGGGACAGATTCCCCAGTCCCTTTCTCAGCAGCCTCAGCTGCGCTGAAAATGAATGGAGAGAAGACAGCGGCTCCTCTCCATTCATAAACTGAAACATTGTAAACACAGTTTACGATGTTTCAGTTTTGTGAATGAACAGAGTCAGTGATCACTGACTCTGTTCATTCGGAACAGTAAGGAGCCGGGTTTACCGGCTCCTACCTCCGCTCTCCATCCTGACAGTAAGAGGGGGTGGAGGAGGAGAACGGAAGGGGATGGCAGCACGGAGGGAGACACCAGAGTGGAGGGGGTCACGGACGGAGGGAGACATCAGAGTGGAGGGGGTCACGGACGGAGGGAGACATCAGAGTGGAGGGGGTCACGGACGGAGGGAGACATCAGAGTGGAGGGGGTCACGGACGGAGGGAGACATCAGAGTGGAGGGGGTCACGGACGGAGGGAGACACCAGAGTGGAGGGGGTCACGGACGGAGGGAGACACCAGAGTGGAGGGGGTCACAGACGGAGGGAGACACCAGAGTGGAGGGGGTCACAGACGGAGGGAGACATCAGAGTGGAGGGGGTCACGGACGGAAGGAGACATCAGAATGAAGGGGACACGAGACCGCAGAACGGAGGGGGGCTGGAGGAGGATGCGGGGACAGTCAGCGGTGATCGTGTGTGAGTTACAAGCACCGATCACCGCTGATTTCACTACAGCAGCTTAAAGGGGGGGGAGAGGCGGAGAGACTTTTAAATCTATACAGCGGTGATCTCCCACGCACTGATCACCGCTGACTGTCCAGGTATCGGGTGAAGCATCAGGAGCATTTGCCCGAGTACAAGTACTTGGGCAAATGCTCTGTATCGGTACCGATACTAGTATCGGTATCGGGACAACCCTAATATATATATATATATATATATATACCGTATATACTCGAGTATAAGCCGACCCGACTATAAGCCGAGGCACCTAATTTTACCACAAAAACTGGGAAAACTTATTGACTCGAGTATAAGCCTAGGGTGTGCCTCACTTTGCCTCACTGTGTCCATGACTAGACTGACATTTAACATTGGAGTCTATGGAAGGGGTGCCCGGCTTTGAAAAATCAGTGCTCCCCGGCCGTAGGTTTCCCGGACAAGAAACTTTGCAAACCTGTAGAGAAAGAGTGGGGCTATATTTGTGCCAAGTTTGGGGTCCAGAGAACCTACGACTGGCCGGTACCGGGTCCCCAAAGTCACCAGAGAAATTACCGTTTAACGTGGGAGTCTATGGAAGGGGTGCCCGGTTTTGAAAAATCGGTGCTCCTCGACCGTAGGTCTTCCGGACAAGAAACTTTGCACACTTATAGAGGAAGAGCGGGGCTACATGTGTGCCAAGTTTGGGGTCCAGGGGACCTACGGCCGGCCGGTACCGGCTCCCCAAAGTCCGGGAGATCAGGTGCAAAAAGGTGACTCGAGTATAAGCCGAGGGGGGCACTTTCAGCACAAAAAATTGTGCTTAAAAACTCGGCTTATACTCGAGTATATACGGTATATATTATATCAGGGCTCGTTAAACCCTGGGCGCCAGGTCGCCATTACGACTAGAATTAGCGACCTGGCGCCTGGGGCAGCACAGCTGGGGAATCCTGTCTCACCGTGAACCCCCCCCCCCCCCCCCACCGCGGGATCGCGTCGGGCCGCGCCGGCCGGTAATTGAGGCCGCGGCTTTGCGGCCTTCTGCAGGCCTATGCTTCCTTCTGTGATCTAGCGCCATCTTGTGGTGGCCGTTGATATGACAAGACAAATATCAATGCTAATGGAGTTTCCCTGTCTGTTTTTACTGCCATCTCCTTCCCTCTAATTAGAACCCCCAAACATTATATATATTTTTTATTCTAACACCCTAGAGAATAAAATGGCGGTCGTTGCAATACTCTGTCACACCGTATTTGCGCAGCGGTCTTACAAGCGCACTTTTTTGGGAAAAAATACACTTTTTTTAATAAAAAAATAAGACAACAGTAAAGTTAGCCCAATTTTTTTTTTATATTGTCAAAGATAATGTTACGCTGAGTAAATTGATACCCAACATGTCACGCTTCAAAATTGCGTCCGCTCGTGACTAACTTTTACCCTTTAAAATCTCCATAGGCGACGTTTAAAAAATTCTACAGGTTGCATGTTTTGAGTTACAGAGGAGGTCTAGGGCTAGAATTATTGCTCTCGATCTACCGATCGCGGTGATACCTCACGTGTGGTTTGAACACCGCTTTCATATGCGGGCGCTACTCACGTATGCGTTCGCTTGTGCGCGCGAGCTCGGCGGGGCGCGTTCCTGGCTTTTAACTATATACATATACACACACACACACACACCATGCGGGATCAAATTAGGCTCCCTGCACCAAGACACATACCAGGTAGGAAGCCTAAGAAAAGACCTTCTCCACCTCACAAGACTAACACACTACTAGTAATCTTTCTGTACCCCTTCTTGCTGTGCACCTGGCTGGATCTTGCTTCCACGAAGATCACAAGCTCGGATAAAAGAGCAGCAAAGAAAGCCTATCTGTAAAAACTTAATGGAGGAGGCACTCTGATGTTCAGAAATGTACGGTCTCCGTTTCTTGTGGCTTGCAAGTGGACAATCTTTCTGATGTGCTGGTATAGGGTAGAAAAGAAATAAAGGGCTAGAAAACTGAGGCTGTGTCTCCATACAATAGAAGACAAATATAGCTATCACTCCATTTGGCTGCAGGAACTAGGAAAGAAAGCAGTGAGAGAGTGCTGGGTATTTCTAGTAAGTTCAATAAAAATGAATGAATGCAGCATCAATTTTGTGATTTGTGTTTGTCTGTCACTTTTGAATAAAATGCGGTTTTTATTTTTTAGCACAATTTGTATTTCACTAAGTTCTTTAAAGCGTAACCTCACTTTTGTAGAGAAAAAACACATTCCCCTCTGGGTGATCTATGTACATTGCAAGGATTACAACAACCTTTGTTGCAGATTCTTACTTTTTGTTATTCTAAAGTAATCCATGTGTGTTTGTCAGTGCCTCTGTACCCAGTGGGTCTAATGGAAGTGGTTTCATAATTAACCTTCAGGTGTGCAGCTGCAGGGCACTAAGGAAATCTGCTGGGCCTGCATCCCTTTAGACATGCTCCTATTGAAAGTATCTCTCCAAAAATGAAATTGTTGTTGCAAGGAATGCCTGAAATATGACTTGTATCTTAGGCAGACGTCTGGGAAAATTGGTGAGCCAATCACACAAGCAGGAAATTATGTTTCTGGGGAGTGGTCAGTACACACACACTGTGTACAGAACAACTCCATGTAGCCATATTGCAATGCATTCTCAGAAGATAACAGTGGCTGCAGATTGAAAAGGAAGGTCATTTTTAATAACATTCAATTACAATAGAATTAGTGTCGCAATTATACGTGCTATATTATTTTTTTCTTTATTTGCTATTTTTTTCCATCCACGAAAGTGGAGTTACCCTTTAAATAATTTCTATCTTTTCAGGTCCAACAGATTTTCTTTTAAGTCATACTGTTCTCTTTATGTGGGCTTTACTATTTATTTTACTCCTATTCCAGGTTTGTATAGTTTTCCTTTTTAAGGATTGCATACTTCTAGGCAAATCAAAAATGTTTTGTAACTATTGGTCATTTCGGATATTTATGTATTATGGTATGATTATGTATATGTTGCAATCAACCGAATCTAGATCTAAAAGGCTGGGATGTTTTAGGCTATTTGCTATTCAATACTAATATGCTTGCAGTATGCATGATGTTCCACAATGAATACATCTGATACGCAATACACACTGGTGTGAAAGGCTGAAAAAATATTGATTCCCAATCAGACAAAAACGGTTTGTAATGGCACTTTATATTTACAATTGCGTATGTGGTTTCTTTTTTTTTTTTACCCTTTTATATACTGTATTATACCCAAAGACAGTTCGGACATATTTATAATTGTAGTTCTAACTGAAAGTTTTATACAGCATAACAAAAAAAAACGATCTGCATTATAGCAAACCTTAGGTACTTCATGTTTCTTTGGACTATCAAGAGCCTGTCCTTGTTTTCGGTCATGTTCTGTCGGGTCCCACTTATTTTTTTCTGTTGCAAAATGTTCAAAAGCTTCCTGGCATGACATCCTTGACTTGTCAAACACAACCTTCTTTGTACGAGGTACAACATAGACTGTTGGAACAAGCTGTCTTGGCTTGAATTCGTCTTCTGCGAGGTCCAAAGAGTAGTCACTGCCTTTAAGAATAGGGATAGAAAAGAATTCAGCTCAAATGAAAGCCCAAAACATACTTTCTGAAATATTTTAGTCATATACTGCGTGGCTTTGAAAAAAGTACTGCATGCAGGAGCCTTTTACAGCAAACACCAAGGCAATGTGTTGGTGTTAAAGCATTTGTCAACCCCCCCCCCCCCCAAAAAAAAAAATGGATCCTGCTCCTTTAAAGCATGTTATATGCAGTGCTTGTCCTGTGTCATTTGGCCTCCTGTAACACCTAAAAAACCTAGCTGATCCTGACAGTTTCTCCCCACCCCTCTGTAAACTGACCACGGTGTATCATGGCTGCTGAGACCAGACACCGTGGTCAGTTTTTTTTGCCTCGGTCATCAGCAGCCTGCTATCTGCTCTCCTCTCTGCTCCTGTGTCCTCCTCCCCTCTCTTTCTGTGATTGTGTGTGAGCCACCCTTCCCCCCCCCCTGCTGCTGCTCTCATAACACTAACCTGTATACACCATCAGCAGTGCCTCTTATTGCAGTGTCATACCTAATTTAAGAGCCGAGATTGCGATCACATGACCAGCCAGCTCTCTCCTCCTCCCCTCCAGACTGACATCAGAGGAATCTCAGCCCCGCCCACTGAATCTCTCAGAGAAGGAAAGGAGAAAGCTAGACAGTTGTGTGATCGCAATCTTGGCTGTGAAATGAGGTATTTGAAGCATTTTTTTTTTTTTTTTAATAAGTCACACACAGAGGGGGATACTACAATAGGTAGGAGGCAATGCTGATGGTGTATACAGATTAGAGTGGCTTAACAACCACTTTAACTGACAATAGGAAACAGGGCAATTTGACTTATATAAAGTGGTTGTGAACCCTTGCATATACCCAGGAAAGAGACTACTCTCAGGTGATACACAAATATTAAACAAATCCCCCTACATCAGTTGCATCTGTTTATCTGCAGTCTTCTTTTCTCTAGTCGTTAAAAATATAGAATTTATACAGCTTTTCTAAACTTCAAAAAGCAGGGCCGGGGAGCTGAATTTACACTCTGCAGAGCTCAGTGAGGAGAGCTGGGAACAATGTGTAGGGAAGGGACACATCTCCCTTCTGTGTGTGCATTCTGGAGCTCCCTCTTAGTGTCAGGGAAACTGGTCAGAAGTGACAGCAGAAGAACAAGGCAACAGACAGAAATTACACATCTAGCTCTGGATTGAGACAAGTACACACTATAAAGGGATACGCTTTGTTCACATTTAACCACTTCCCTACTGCACGCCGTCATATCCCGTCCTGGACTTTCGGGGGGGGGGGGGGGATATCTGAATGATGCCTGCAGCTACAGGCATCATTCAGATATCATACTTTGCAGCCGGCGATTCTGTGCACGATAAGAATGATCATAGCAGCAATTCCGCCACATGATCGTTCTTATAGGCGACGGGAGGAGACATCCCCCCCCCCACCGCCATCCGGTGGTTCTCTGGGCTCTCCCGTACCATCGGGGTCCCGGAGAACGAATCGGCCGGCGCCAGATGACGACGACGATGAGAGATTTCATCTCTATGACCGTCGGAGGCCCGGGTGCGACGTTATGACGTCACACCCGGGTTCCCGGATGTAAACAAAGCCGCGATTGCAGCTGTCAGCATGAGATTGTGAATTTTTTTCTCGATCTCATGCTTTCCAGCCTGGAGGAGAGATTTGGGGTCTTATTGACCCCGTATCTCTCCATAAAGAGGACCTGTCACAATACATTCCCTGGAATAGGAATAAAAAGTGATCCAAAAAAATACGCAAAAATAAAATAAAATTAAAACGCCCCTGTCCCCGGTAGCTTGCGCTCAGAAGCGAACACACACGCAAGTCCCGCCCACATATGTAAACGCAGTTAAAACCACACGTGAGGTATCACCGCGTGCGTTAGAGCGTGTGCAACAATTCTAGCACTAGACCTCCTCGAACTCTAAACTGGTAACCTGTAAAAAAAAATTAATCTTCGCCTATGGAGATTTTTAATTACGGAAGTTTGGCGCCATTCCATGAGTGCGCGCAATTTTAAAGCGAAACATGTTAGGTATCTATTTACTCGGCGTAACATCATCTTTCACATTATGTAAAAAAATTGGGCAAACGTTTTGTTATTTTTTAATTCATGAAAACGCTTTTTTTCCAAAAAAAAAGGCTTTGAAAAATGATAGCGCAAATACCGTGCGAGATAAATTGTTGTAATGACTGCCATTTTATTTCCTAGGGTGTCTGCTAAAAAAACATATATAGTGTTTGGGGGTTCTGAATAATTTTCTAGCAAAAAAAAAATTATGATTTTTACATGGGCAGAAGTGCCAGAATAGGTCCGGTATGGAAGTGGTTAATGTCTGAAGTTTACAACCATTTTAAGCATTGGACTGCGTTGAGAAAAACTGCCCAGAGCAGTATCAACATATTTGGTGTGAACAAGTGATATTGCAAAACACCGACTAGTAATCCACAGATATACAAGGATACATACACAATAGTAAAGAAAACCTACATTCAACTTACCGGTATTTCTACGAACCTTTCAGGACGGCACACTTGAGAGAGAGGAGGGCTCCTCCCTACAGGAAACACAATCAATTGACAGCGTGTTATAACTCCCCACCCTTCCCCTTGATCCGCAGTATGCAATAAAGTAATCCCAAACTGGTTCACAAAGGACATAGCTCCATATAGGTACTTACCACCTAGCGTTTAGCTCATCTTTCACTCCATGTAGGGCGGGAAGTAGGCCTGCCGTCCTGGAAGGTTCGTAGAAATACCGTTACCGGTAAGTCTAACGTAGGTTTTCTCCCATTACATTCCAGGACGGCACAGCTGAGATGATAATCAAGTAACCACAGGCCTACCTTCAGGGTGGGACCACAGCTTGTAGGACCTTCCGGCCGAAGGCCAAGTCTTGCTGTGACACTTCCACACGATAGTGCTTCAGGAACGTATGTTGACTGGACCAGGTGGCCATGCTGCGGATTTGTTGCCAGGAGGCCCCTGCATTTTCAGTCCAGGAAGCTGCTAGTGATCTGGTTGAATGAGCTTTGACTTTAGCTGGTGCTGGCATTCTAGAGCATTCATAAGCATTCATAAGCTCTAGCGGCTCTCTGAGGCTCCCTTCCTGGGTCCAGTATACAAAATGAGCAGATGATTAGATCTCCCAAAACTTTTTGTTCTCTCTAGATAGGCAAGAAGACACCTTCTTACGTCCAGACAGTGAAATTTATTTTCTCTCTCATTTTTTGGCTTATCACAAAAGGACGGCAATATTATGTATTACGTCCTATGAAATAAGGATGCTACTTTTGGTCGATACAAGGGATCTGCTCTGAGAGTGACTCTGGCTGTACCAGCAAGAATGGTTCCTTCATGGACAGTGCCCTGCAAATCCCCTACCCTCCTGGCTGTAGAAATTGCTAACAAAAATGCTATTTTTAAAGTTTGAACCTATAGAAGAGGTTCGCTTTAAGTTTCTAACGGGTGTTTAGATAACGCCTCTAACACCGTAGTTAAGTCCCAAGGTGGAAAACTACCTTTCAGGACCGGGGAAACTCTTTCCCTTGCTAACAGAAAATGCTTAATGAGGGCCTCTTTTGCCAGTCTTTTCTCAAGATAGACTGAGAGGGCCGCTATTTGAACCCGAAGGGTACTGGCTGTTAAGCCTTTGTCTACTCCGTCCTGGAGGAACTCCAGGATAACCGGAACAGACGTGGAGGTCATCTGTCTTTCTTTACCCCAGGAGCAGAAAGTCTTCCAAACTTTTGAGTAATTTTTTTTAGTCACTAGTTTTCTACTCAGGAGGGTACTCTTATTACTTTCTCTGAGCAGCCTCTACGTTTCAGGATCTGGTGCTCACTAACCACGCTGTCAACTGGAAAAATTCCGGCTTTGGGTGTAGTATTGGCCCCTGTCTGAGAAGATCTGTCCTGTACGGGAGCTTTAATGGTTCCTCTACTGCCATGGATCTCAGGCTTGCAAACCAAGCTCTCCTTGGCCACCAAGGTGCTATCAGGAGTATTTGACCTGGAGATCTGCTGAGCTTCTGAAGAACCCGCGGAATCAAGGCCAAGGGTGGGAAGGCGTATGCCAGCCTGTAACTCCAGGTCTGAGTCAGTGCATCTAGACCTTCTGACTCATTCTCTTGGGAAATTGAGAAATATCTTTCTACTTTCCTGTTTTGCCGGTTGGCAAACAGGTCTATTTCCGGATTTCCAAAGCACTGTACCAGGCTTTGAAATACCTTGGGATTTAGTTCCCAATCCCCTTGCCTTATCGCCTGATGGTTGAGGAAGTCTGCCTCGGTATTGCTTGTCCCCTTTATGTGGATGGCAGAAATGGAGAGAACTTTTCCCTCGGCCCAATCCAGAATCTCTTTGGATAGATTAACAGGGGTCTGGACCTGGTGCCTCCCTGGTGACTCAGGTAGGCTACCACCGTGGCGTTGTCGGAGCTTACTTGAACCTCCTGTTTTCTGAAAGGCTTTTAGGGCTTCCCCTACTGCTTTGAGTTCCCTGTAGTTGGATGACATCCGACTTAGTGAGTAGTTCCATTGCCCCTGGGCTTTTACTTTTCCCAGGTGGGCACCCCACCCCCAGGAACTGGCATCGGTGGTGACCTTTACCGGATCCCACTGGGCCCACGGTCTGCCTTCTTTCAGGTTCTTGGGTGGTTCTTACCACTGTAAGATTATTGAGGGTCTTTATTGAGCTTCATTACATTTCAGCTTTCATAAGGTTTTAGCAATACCAAGTCAATATATAAGTACATTGACTTATATCTGTATTTTTTTAGTAAGATATTAAGTTAGATAATGTAGGACTCTGATGTTCACACTTACATCTCATATTAGCTATTTTTGTAGAACTTGTTAATAATGACAGGATATAAGACTAGTAGTGGTCAAGCTACTTTTTCACAGACTTCAAGATCTGGCTTGACGCCCAGCTTCTATGATCAGAACTTAGCACATGACCTTTTAAGCCCTTTGTAACTAGGCAGAATACATTGTAAGGCTATTGATAGGAATGCACTGTAACTGTAATGTTAAGTTTTTTGCAATATCTTCTGTTAAACTTGTGTTTGTGGTTTAGTGGGAGGAGTCTCCTTGTGTTGTAGAATAAGTATGCTGAACTCTGAATACAGCTTTGTAATTTTTGAACCACCATCTTTGCGTGTGTCTTAATTACCTGACCGGTCATAGAGCGCATCCATACACCCAATGGTCCGGCCTAGGCTCTAAGGGATAGAAGTGGTGTAACGCGCTACCTTACAACTGGTGCCCCGTGTGAGGATCATCGATTAGCAGGTAAGTGGAACTTTGTGAAATAAATTTTGCAAAGCTAATTTCACTTACTCTGTTACGATTGATCTCGAATAATTTAGTTGTATTTAAGTTGTCTCGAGGATTGCTAGGCTGGCTTCCTGGGACTTATAGAGAGTCTGACTAGGTTGGTCCGACTATAAACTAATGGAGTCCGACTAGGTTGGTCCGACTATAAACTAATGGAGTCCGACTAGGCGGGTCTGACTATAAACTATTATAGTAGAGAATAGGGACATTATAGGGTAGCAAATATTGCTCCCGGGTTTAGAAGGACGGGTGTATGGAGCTCTAAGGTTTATGGAGCTCTAAGGTTTATGGAGCTCTAAGGTGTAATGGGAAATTTTAATATTATTCTATGATAAAATACATATATGTTTCATTGTATTGGTGTTTGGAATACATGATGATTTAATATCAGGTGTTATACAATGGTTAACATGTGATAGAGTTATAAGACTGTTAAATGTGGATCTCTGCATAGAGTGTTAAGATTTAAAGTGAATATTGATTTGTTTGTTTGTGAACCATTTTGCCATTCACTGAATGCCACTGCAAAATTGCCCAGAGTGTTTAACGGGAGTCCTGTTTATATTAAGGTAACGAGTACTCATCCTGTTGGCTACAGTCCCGGGTGGGTACAAGACCCGCCTAGGGAAAGGTACCTATACCCTCCCGGATGGTTATAAGATCCGTCTAAGACAAACACCCGATGAGACCCCAAACTTCGGGATCCTCAAATTTAACCTACATAACTACAACTGGAATGGGAGGTTTGCAGAAGGTTTAACTCTGTGGGAAATACAATCGATCTGTTATCAGAACGGAGAGGCTTATACTATTTGCCCCAAATCAGCCAGAATTTGCGGTTACGAGGCACTCTATTTGGCATAATGGGAAATAAACAGGGAAAGGATGGCTTTGAAGGTGAGCACGGCCAGCCCTCCCCATATGATTTTGCAAGGGGAACCTTAGCCCCTAATGTTGTTGAACCATTTTGGACTTTAGTAATACAAAGATCACAATGTTTGCAAATTTCTGGTTTAGGGCCAGCAGGGCCATGTAGTGAGGAGGATTGGAAGGAAGTACGGAAAATATGTGGGATACATGATAAAAATAATTATCCTGAAGGGAAATGGGATCAGAATTACCGTATATACTCGAGTATAAGCCGACCCGAATATAAGCCGAGGCACCTAATTTTACCACAAAAACTGGGAAAGCTTATTGACTCGAGTATAAGCCTAGGGTGTGCCTAACTTTGCCTCACTGTGTCCATGCCTCACTGTGTCCATGACTAGACTGACGTTTAAGATGGGAGTCTATGGAAGATGTGCCCGGCTTTGAAAAATGGGTGCTCCCCGGCCGTAAGTCCCCCGGACAAGAAACTTAGCACACATATATCCCCAATCTTCCTCTACATGTTTAAAAAGTTTGGGGTCCAGAAGACCTACGACCGGCCGGTACAGGGTCCCCAAAGTCACCAGAGAAATTACCATTTAACATGGGAGTCTATGGAAGGGGTGCCCGGTTTTGAAAAATTGGTGCTCCCCGGCCGTAGGTCCCCTGGACTAGAAACCAAGGAAGAGTGGGGCTATAGGTGTGCCAAATTTGGGGTCCAGGGGACCTACAGTGCCTTGCGAAAGTATTCGGCCCCCTTGAACTTTTCATCCTTTTGCCACATTTCAGGCTTCAAACAAAGATATAAAATTTTAATTTTTTGTGAAGAATCACCAACAAGTGGGACACAATTGTGAAGTGGAACGAAATCTATTGGATTTTTGAAACTTTTTTAACTAAGAAAAAAATGAAAAGTGGGGCGTGCAAAATTATTCGGCCCCCTTGCGTTAATACTTTGTAGAGCCACCTTTTGCTGCGATTACAGCTGCAAGTCGCTTGGGGTATGTCTCAATCAGTTTTGCACATCGAGAGACTGAAATTCTTGCCCATTCTTCCTTGCAAAACAGCTCGAGCTCAGTGAGGTTGGATGGAGAGTGTTTGTGAACAGCAGTTTTCAGCTCTTTCCACAGATTCTCAATTGGAATCAGGTCTGGACTTTGACTTGGCCATTCTAACACCTGGATACGTTTATTTGTGAACCATTCCTTTGTAGATTTTGCTGTATGTTTGGGATCATTGTCTTGTTGGAAGATAAATCTCCGTCCCAGTCTCAGGTCTTTTGCAGACTCCAACAGGTTTTCATCCAGAATGGTCCTGTATTTGGCTGCATCCATCTTCCCCTCAATTTTAACCATCTTCCCTGTCCCTGCTGAAGAAAAGCAGGCCCAAACCATGATGCTGCCACCACCATGTTTGACAGTGGGGATGGTGTGTTGAGGGTGATGAGCTGTGTTGCTTTTACGCCAAACATATCGTTTTGCATTGCGGCAAAAAAGTTCGATTTTGGTTTCATCGGACCAGAGCACCTTCTTCCACATGTTTGGTGTGTCTCCCAGGTGGCTTGTGGCAAACTTTAGACGAGACTTTTTATGGATATCTTTGAGAAATGGCTTTCTTCTTGCCACGCTTCCATAAAGGCCAGATTTGTGCAGTGTACGCCTGATTGTTGTCCTGTGGACAGACTCTCCCACCTCAGCTGTAGTTCTCTGCAGTTCATCCAGAGTGATCATGGGCCTCTTGGCTGCATCTCTGATCAGTCTTCTCCTTGTCTGAGCTGAAAGTTTAGAGGGACAGCCAGGTCTTGGTAGATTTGCAGTGGTCTGATACTCCTTCCATTTCAAAATGATCGCTTGCACAGTGCTCCTTGGGATGTTTAAAGCTTGGGAAATCTTTTTGTATCCAGATCCAGCTTTAAACTTCTCCACAACAGTATTACGGACCTGCCTGGTGTGTTCCTTGGTCTTCATGATGCTCTCTGCGCTTTCAACAGAACCCTGAGACTATCACAGAGCAGGTGCATTTATACAGAGACTTGATTACACACAGGTGGATTCTATTTATCACCATCAGTCATTTAGGACAACATTGGATCATTAAGAGATCCTCGCTGAACTTCTGGAGTGAGTTTGCTGCACTGAAAGTAAAGGGGCCGAATAATTTTGCACGCCCCACTTTTCATTTTTTTTCTTAGTTAAAAAAGTTTCAAAAATCCAATAGATTTCGTTCCACTTCACAATTGTGTCCCACTTGTTGGTGATTCTTCACAAAAAATTAAAATTTTATATCTTTATGTTTAAAGCCTGAAATGTGGCAAAAGGATGAAAAGTTCAAGGGGGCCGAATACTTTCACAAGGCACTGTACGGCCGGCCGGTAACGGCTCTCCAAAGTCCGGGAGATCAGGCGCAAAAAGGTGACTCGAGTATAAGCCGAGGGGGGCATTTTCAGCACAAAAAATTGTGCTTAAAAACTCGGCTTATACTCGAGTATATACGGTATATGAGTAAATGTTGTAAAAAGTGGAAAAGGGCTATGATGGAGTACCAGGAAAGATATCCCTCTAAATATTCCTAAAACAAGAAAGACAGGACAAAATAGATAGAGAAAATTAAAGGATAAGAAACGGAAGAAGAAATATTAAAGGGACAGAGAGAACAAGTATCTCAGTTAGCCAAGCAAGTGGATGAGGCTAAGAAAGAAGTCCAAAGGAAAAAGAAGGAGCTAGAGAAACGGCAAAAGGAAGAGCAGACCTTAAACATTTTACAGTTAACTGAACAGGAAGGACAGACTCCCTCAAATCCCATGGGAGACACCCCGGTCCATATCCCACTCCCCCTCGGGACGTTAAGGGATATCAAAGATCTTTGCCCAAAGCCCCGCAAACACCACAGAGTGGCAGCTGTGTTTTTACACGGGCACTGGCATGAATGCCGATGACTGTGAAATAATAATAAAGACCTGCGATGTAGAAGTTAAAACATTATTTGCTGAATATGATCCCTTTAAAAAGGCAAAGGGATGGGAATCGTTTTGAGCAGCAGTAGCAGCTGTTTGGCAGAAAAGTTACAAAGGAGAAAGCGCTTTGCAGATAATGTGCACTGCAAAGCAGGGATTGGGAGAGAACTTATATTCATTTTGTAAACGGGTATACCAGTTATACAAAGATACAGGAATGGAGAACCCAGAACTGTATGTGAGCACAGTCATGTCCGGGGGAGATCCCAAAACAACACAGTTGCTTAAATTAATTAACCCCGACTGGTCAACATTAAAACCTGATGCCTTTCTCGAAGACATTAAAAAACGTGCATCCTCAGGGTTATTCACCACAAAAGGAGGGGTATTTCCCTCTTTTAATCCCGAACAGATAGAAAGCCCGCAGTTAGCTGCTGCACAAATGGTTGTCCCTTATACACAACCAGTTTCCCAACAATCCCAACAAGCAAAACATCAAGCATATCCCCCGGATTATCAGCAGGGTTGTTACACATGCGGGGACATGGGACATTGGAAGTCCAATTGCCCCCATAGGGGGGGAACAAGCAGGGGAGTAAACCTAAACCGCAGGGGTAATGTGGGCAGAGGCAGAGGACAACCAGGGTGGGGAGGGTATCCGAGACCCAACTATCCACCCCGACAGTACCCCCAGCACAACCCACAGCACCCCTCCCAACAGACCCATGGCCCAGCACCACCCCCAGCTGCACAACCCCAGAGACCCCCAGGGACTGATTTGATTCAAGTACATTGGCCAGGAAACACCCAAGGATGGTCTAACCCTCAATAGGGATGCACTGAGTCAGTTCCAGCCCTTGTTTTACATTTACAATCAGATACTTGGAAGGCCTTGCCCCAAGTAAGGTTAAAGGCAGATGGACAGGTAGTTGCGTTTCTTCTCGATAGTGGGACGACTACTAGCTGTTTAACAGACCACAAATTCATAAATGAAGCATGTACCGAGGGTTGCTCAATGGGTATTAATGGAACGACTATTGTCCACAAAATCACCCCCCCCCCCCCCATTACCCGTTCGTACAGTTCAGGACCAAGCTCTTTTTGAAATTAGTTTTGCCGTTCTGACTGACTGTCCACTTCCTCTGATGGGAAGAGACTTGATGTCAAATTTAAACATTAACATCAAATTCACAAAAGATGGGGGCCTGCAAGCCACCTCGGAAATCTGTGATCTGTCTAACCCAAAAAGACAAGATTTTAGAGGGTACTTTATGTTACTACCGGCACACCTTGAAGCACACCCCATATGGGCATTGACCAAATCATCAACAGGGTACATACATTGCTCACCATACGTGCCTACACTGAGGGAGAATGCTACGCCACATTACCAGAAACAGTATCCCTTATCGGAAGAAAAGATAGCAGGAATAGCCCCACAGATAGAGCAATATCTAGATGAAGGCATACTGACACCTACAATCAGCCCTTGGAACACACCAATTCACCCTGTGCGAAAGGCCAGTGGTGAGTGGTGCTTTGTACAGGACCTGAGGGCCCTGAACAAAGCTATTGACCCCCTTCCACCTTTGGTTGCGGATATTGCTACATTATTTTGTGCTATACCGGCAACGTCCAAGGTCTACACGGTCATTGATTTAAGTAACGCGTTCTTTTCAGTACCGGTTGCAGGGGAGGCCCAAAAATACTTTGCCTTTACGTGGGGCCCGGGCCAGGGTCAACTAACCTGGACCCGGCTCCCGCAAGGCTTTGCTGACAGTCCTGCAGCGTACTCCATGGTCTTGAATCGATCCTTAAGCGATTGGGTACCGAAGGAAGGCTCGGTGTTGATTCAGTATATGGACGACCTATTGTTGTGTAATGAGAATGAGGTCAGCTGTGCGGAGGACTCAGAGCACCTACTAACTCACCTCGCCTCAAAAGGTCACTTGGCGTCTCGGAAGAAGATCCAGTGGTGCAGGTCAGAGGTTGAGTACTTGGGATGTATAATCCGAACCGGAGAACGTTTGGTGTCACCAGCTCGAGTCAAGGCACTGTCCTCTCTAAGACCACCTGTAGACAAGTCGGCACTACTCTCATTCCTAGGGTCCATAGTATACTGCAGGCAGTGGATACCTGATTGCTCTTATTATGATTCTGTCCTAAGGTCTGCTACCCTGCAGGACGCCCCGAAAATTATTGACTGGACAACAGAGAGGATGGAGGCTTTCACAGCATTAATCACCTCTCTAAAGCGAGCCCCTGCATTGGGACTTATAGAGTACGCGGGCCATTTTCATTGTACTGCATGGTATCTGGACCTACTGTTGCAGCAGTCTTGGCACAATCACATGGGAATTCTCTGAGACCTGTTTCATACATCTCAAAGAAACTTCCAATTCAAATTCAAGGTATGCCACATTGTTTACAGGCCTTATCAGCCTGTGCGATGGCAGTACAGGAGGCATCAAAGGTGGTTCTGGGACATGAACTTACACTGTATACCACTCATACAGTCACACACCTCATGACAAACATGAATACTCAACACATGACAGCACAGAGATCAAGCGGTTATGAGATAATTGTACTGAACACTCACAATCTCACCATAAAATCATGTTCAGAAACATCACAGCCCATTAGGTTTCTACACTCTTTGCTAAAATTAATGTCAGAAAACACACCAATTCCAGAACATGATTGCACTGAGGTACTTACAGAAACTACCCTCCCAAGACCAGACCTCACAGATATTCCGCATCCAGATGCGGAAAATGTTTATGTGGATGGCAGCTGCTCCAGACCGAATGACAAAACTTATCAAACTGGTTATTCCATTGTTCAATTGCCAGATGTAGTGATTGAAGCCAAATCTCTGGATGCTAGTTCAGCCCAGATTGCAGAACTCATTGCTTTAACCAGAGCCTGTCAGATTTTTGAAGGAAAGGATGTAAACATTTACACAGATAGCAGATACAGTTATGGCGTGGCCCACGATTATGGACGTATATGGAAGGAGAGAGGATATAAGACAGCAGATAACAAAAACATTTCTAATCGCTCAGAAGTCAATGCCCTTCTAGAAGCATTGCAGCTCCCTAGAAAAGTAACAATCATCAAAATAAAAAGGGCATTCCTATGACAAAGGGCATGCTGCTAGGGGTAATGCTTTGGCAGATAAAATAGCAAAGCAAGTCGCTTCAACCTCCACTCCTGCTCCCACTGCAATGTTTTTCCTACAAGACTTCAATTCAACTGATTTTCCCTCTGTAGCGCAACTTTTACAGAGAAGAGCCACCCCTGATGACCTTCAGTTCTGGGGTGACCACGGGTTGACAAAAGATCCTAATGGACTTTGGTCAACCAAGGGGGGGAGTAATAGGAATCCCTATGGCTGCAGCACCCCTCTTACTGTCATATTTACACGGACCAGGACACATAGGCCCGCGAGCTATCCTAACATTGTATAATGAAACTTTTTGCACAAAAAGGGTACACCATATGATAGGATCCCTGGTAGAATCTTGCCTGACTTGAGCCCAGAATAACGTGCAAGGAAAGAAACACGGGTTACATGGACATTTGGCGCCCCCCACAGGTCCTTTGCAGGATTTACAGATAGATTACACACATGTACACACACAAAAAGGGAACTTGAAATATCTTTTAGTGATAGTGGATAAATTCACAGGATGGGTGGAAGCTATTCCCACAACAGGGGAAACAGCCAAGATCACTGCCAGGGTGCTAATCAACCAGTGGATTTGCAGGTTTGGTCTTCCAGCCACTATTTGGTCTGATCAGGGCCCAGCCTTCACATCTGCTTTGATAAAGGAACTAATAAAGATTTTGGGAATACAGTGGAAATTACACATTCCCTACCACCCTCAGAGTGCAGGCATGGTAGAAAGAATGAATAGAAACATAAAAGACAAACTTAAGAAAGCAACAGGTGGTACAATATAAAAAAAAAAACAACTGGTTAGATTACTTGCCAACGGTCTTATACCAAATCAGGACTACCCCCCCATAGCAGAACGGGAATATCCTTTTGAGATATTGATGGGTAGGCCAGCACAAATGAGAAAAGGAGGGACAGAAGGGATAGGGACAGGTGAGGATAACATATTTTCCTTACAGGAAGAGTACGTGAAACATTTGGTAAGTAGTCTTACTGAAAAATATGAACAAGTGGCTGTCACCTTTTCTCCTTTTTCCACAGAACCAACACATCCTTTCATCCCGGGTGACAAAGTGTTTGTCAAGCAGCTTGCAGTAAGAAAACACACAAGACCAGTCTATCAAGGACCATTCCGAATTGAGAAGGTCACCAGGACTGCTGTACTCACCGACCAAGGCCCACAATGGATCCATGCCTCAAGACTAAAAAAGGGCCCAGCGATGCCACAGACTCCGGACAGCTCTCCACCAGGACAGAGGGAATCGAAACCTCAGGAGAAACTGGACTCCCAGAACTCCATCGCCCCTTGCCCCCAATCCCTTCAATAGAAGACAGTGAATATTGCAACCTAGTGGCCCCCCCAGAATATGACTACTCCCAAACCCCCCATCAACACCCCCGAAAGAGACTGGAGCTTCATTAAACCTTGCGATGCCCCAATTCCCGCAACCCCCCCCCCCCCAAACTCTAGAGTGTTTAAAAATACATTGCCAATTTACTATACCAGAAGCCCCCAGATAAAAGGTCGCAATGTTATTGTTTCTTGTTCTCTCATGTATTGCCCTTGTTACTATAATAGTTATGTGGAGTTGCTATGTTCACCAGTCATGCGGGTTGGATTCCCAAGGAGGGTCAGCTCAAAGATATAACCACACTAGACCAAAAAGGGAATTATTCTTAGAAAAGGACAGGAGCTGGGCTTGGTTTCCCTCCCGGACAGGATGGGGAATTGATATGATGAAAAGGATAAATAATTACACAGGAATTATTGATGAGATAATGGAAAATAATTCTGATGACATTACTAGCTTAAACATTGAGACTAGAGCAATTAGGAAGCAGTTAGTACTCCATGATTTTGCTATTGAATCCATGAGTGCTGCACTCACAGGACTGTGTGAGGTTACAGAGGATTATGAATGTTGCACATGGATTCACAATACATCTGTAGAGATACCTGACTATTATGACATTATTGCACAACACAGAAATGAGGTAAATAAATTACAACAAGAAGCAAGGGACATTGCCAGGACCTGGGATCCTCTTAGAGGGGAGGGATTTGGCCTCAAAGGAATATTTTCCTGGATGAAAGATATAGCTGTATATATACAGATATAGATGATTCCTCCATCTGGATGGCAATGTTCGTTACTACACGCAGATGGTATGATGATCACGGCAGATATTTTTTTTTTATCTGCCTTGATCAAAGGAGGGTTTGTAAGATTATTGAGGGTCTTTATTGAGCTTCATTACATTTCAGCTTTCATAAGGTTTTAGCAATACCAAGTCAATATACAAGTACATTGACTTATATCTGTATTTTTTCAGTAAGATATTAAGTTAGATAATGTAGGACTCTGATGTTCACACTTACATCTCATATTAGCTATTTTTGTAGAACTTGTTAATAATGACAGGATATAAGACTAGTAGTGGTCAAGCTACTTTTTCACAGACTTCAAGATCTGGCTCGACGCCCAGCTTCTATGATCAGAACTTAGCACATGACCTTTTGAGCCCTTTGTAACTAGGCAGAATATATTGTAAGGCTATTGATAGGAATGCACTGTAACTGTAACGTTAAGTTTTTTGCAATATCTTCTGTTAAACTTGTGTTTGTGGTTTAGTGGGAGGAGTCTCCTTGTGTTGTAGGATAAGTATGCTGAACTCTGAATACAGCTTTGTAATTTTTGAACCACCATCTTTGCGTGCGTCTTAATTACCTGACCGGTCATAGAGCGCATCCATACACCCAATGGTCCGGCCTAGGCTCTAAGGGATAGAAGTGGTCTAACGCGCTACCTTACATCCACCACTCCAATGAGGACAGGACCTAAGGGGTTAGCAGCATCTCCTTTTCCAAGGACTCCTTTTTGTCCCATGAGGACAGGAAGAAGAAATGGAGTGTCCTTGAGTGGAGTTGTGCCCAGACTATTGCTGGTATACTTGACGACATCAGGCCTAGGGTTCTTAATACTTCCCTTCTGGAATGCGACGGGGTCTTTATCAGATCCCCTACTGACGAAGTTAGTTTTGTCACTTTGTCTTCTGGTAAAAAGAGCTTCTGCAGCCTGGTGTCCACTATGTAGCCCAGAAAGGTCTTGACCTGTTCTGGTTCGAGGGAGGATTTTTCTATATTGATTATCCAACCCAGCTTTTCCAGGACTGAGATTGCTTTGTTGGTATCTAACCTGACCTGGGGGACAGTTGGTCCAGAGATCAGTAGATCGTCCAGGTAAGGAATTAGAGATATGCCCTGGAGATGTAGAAAGGCTACTACCTCTGCTAGGATTTTTGTGAAAATCCTTGGACTGGCTGTTAGCCCGAAAGGGAGGGCTTTGAATTGCCAGTGAACAATCTCTCCTATGACTACTACTGCAAACCTCAAGTATGCCTGATGCTCCACGTGAATTGGCACGTGCAGGTAGGCATCCTTGAGGTCCAGGGTGGCCATGAAGGCTTCTTTCATGAGGTTTTTGCGTACCGAGTAGATACTGTCCATAGTAAAAACTTTTTGTATTCCAGATACCTGTTCAGGTTTCTAAAGTTTACTATTAGCCGGTACTTCCCCGATGGCTTGTGAACAACAAATACGTGGGAATAGAATCCCTGGTATTGTTCTTTTGGTACTGGTACCACCGCCTGCTGCTCTACCAATTCCTGGATGCCTTCCAGGAGGGCAGATCTTTTTAGGGCATCACTGGGGAGATGTGTCAGAGTGATCATGGAGGGGGTTTTTGCCAGAAATTCCAACCAATAACCTTCTTGCAGGATCTGACAAATGTAATTGCTGTCCGAAATCTTTTCCCAATGAGGGACAAAGTGGGACAGTCGACCCCCCACTCTGATCTTGGCGTCACTTAGTCTCCTTGGCACCAACTTTGGGCGAGGTAAACAGAAGATTGTTCTTTGGCTTTCCCCTGCCATAACCCCACTGTTTGTTGGGTTCCTTTTTGGTTCTATGCTGTTGTTGCCCCGGGGGGCCTCAAAAAAAAATTGTCCGATAATCCTTCTTGCAGGCTCCTTCCATTCCTGTAAGACCAGTTCCTTAAGGGATTTATGGAGTGGGAAAACCTTAGACTCAGATTTTCCCAGCCCCCTATAGACCATGTCCTGTGCTGAGGTTACTTTAAGGGTTTCTGGAATCTCCTCTGTGGCATATATTGCCTGTAAGAGTCCATCCAGATCTTCTACAGCGAAGAGGTGTCTCCTTAGTCTTATCTCCTCCTGAGACTGGCTTAAGGATTCTATAGCCAACACCCCCACTGAGCTGTGACCGGATCTGGCTAGGCTTTTTATCTCCCCCCTTTCATCCTCTACCTGCTCTAGAGGAGGTGGTTGTGAGGGTGGGAGGAGGGCACTAGGTCCTCCTGTAAAAAGGCTTTCTTGGGAGGATGTGCTTTCTCTAGGGGTAGTCTCATCTGTGTCAGGACCTTGAGTTGCTGACTGTCCAGCGGCTTCACGGAAAGCTCTAACTGTTGCCAGCATTTCCGTCTGCATAGATGCAAGGAATTTTTTCATCATTGTAGAAGCCTCCTTCCCTGCTAGATTATTTATACATTTAAAGAAAAGGGCCTTCGAGTGGGACCTAGGGAGTTTATCCCCACAGTTCCCATATCTTTTAGAGGAACTATTCCGTCGCGGCAGGAGGTTGTACTGAGGCCTCCTGGGTTCCGCTGGGGGTTTCTGAAAGACAAGAGACATAGTCCACATGCATAACATTGCCTTGTCTTTCCTTAGGACTGCAGGTTTGTACTGGGGAAGGGAAAGGGTAAGCGAGAAGTGAAGTCCAGTTCCTGTTCTGGTTGGTCCCGGGATTTGAGATCCCTTAGGGCCAGGAACTCTCACTCCCTTTCCTCCTTCCTTTCCAAGGGGGTCTTGTACTCACTGATCCCCAACCTGGATCTGCCTGCAGTAGCCTTCCCTTCCTCTTGCTCCATGAGGAGGTTGGCTGGTTCCTGGGCTGCGAGTACCGCTAGAGAGGCTGGTACCGTAAGCCGACCACTTTTCCACTGTGTCCACTCCGCTCTCCACGCTGTCTCCCGGCGTTCTGGCACTTCCGGGTTGCACTGTGTTAGCAGTGCCGCCCACTTCCTGTGACGCGGCCGTTCAGAACGAGGCTTGGAGAACAGTGCTTCCTGTAGAGAGAATCCAGAAGTGAGGAGAGCGGCTAGATGGCGGCGTTTTTGAACTACAGCGATGGCGCGCACTCCCCACAGCCAGAGCGCTGGTCCATGCTTGGGGCGACCTGTGAGAAGGACCGAAGCCTACAGGTTAGTTCAGCCCTCCCTGGCTTCCCTAAAACCTGTCTCAACAGGGGTACCATCAGACCCTCCCCGGTCTATAGGTTTTTAAACAAAACAAACATGTCGCTATGTTCAGTAGAAACACAATTGATACTGGGGATCAAGGGGAAGGGTGGGGACTTATAACAGGCTGTCAACTGATTGCGTTTCCTGTAGGGAGGAGCCCTCATCTCTCAGGTGTGCCGTCCTGAAAGGTGATAGGAGAAAATACATAACCACCTCCAGAAGATTTACCCTCTTCATGACCAGGCCATTTTTTGCCATACGCACTGTTACTTTAACAATTGCATGGTTGTGCGACACTGTACCCAGATAAAACCTTTTTCCCACAAATAGAGCTTTCTTTTGGTGGTATTTGATCACCATTTTTGTTTTTTTTGTGCACAATATACAAAAACAACCGACAATTTTGAAACAAAAGCAATATATTTTTTACTTCCTGCTATAAAGCATATCCAATAAAAAAAAAAAAAAAAAAAAATTTCATCAAATTAGGCCAAAATGTATTCTACATATTTTTGGTAAAAAAAATAAAATAAATCCCATCAGGTGTATATTGATTGGTTTGCACAAAAGTTATAGCATCTACAAACTATGGGATATATTTATGGAATTTTTATTTACTTATTTTTTTTTACTAGTAATGGCGGCAATCAGCAACTTATAGTGGGACTGATTTTGCGGCAGACAAATTGGACACTGACACTTTTTTAAGAACCAGTGACACAAATACAGTGATCGGTGTTAAAAAATATGCACTGTCACTATACTAATGACACTGGCTGGGAAGGGGTTAACATCAGGGGTGAACAAAGAGTAAATTGTGTGCCTAGCTGGTGTTTTAGTGTAGGAGGTGCTTTTACTAGGGGGAAGGTGTTTCCTGTATCCATGTCCCTGCTTTACAGGAACACAGGATCCATGCCTTCCTTACTGACAGAACGGCAATCTGCCTTGTTTACATCGGCAGACTGCCATTCTGTCAGTGTATCAAATGATCAGCGGGTACCGGTGGACATAGGGTCCACAGAATCTGCTGATGGGCTCCCACTGTGTAGAATCACAGGGGAGTTATCTGCTGGTGGAACACACTTGCTCCCACTACCTGGAAGTGCAGGAACACACACACACACACACACACGATCCTGCACAGCATGGCCACCCTGTAGCAGGAAAACTGATGTAGGGTGGTCGCCGGTTAATATAAAATTGACAGACTAAAGTTAGAACAAATATCATTTTTGGAGAAGTTTTTCTTGCCAACTTTTTTCTTTTGGCCCATCACAGGATTGGCAGTTTTACTGTCCAATTAGAATGTGCAGGAGGCAAGATGGATGATGAGCTCTGGCACTGACATTGCAAAAAAAAATTAAAAAAATTGAATGGCCTGAAACCGGTTACAAAGGTTGCTTATAGTATCAGCTACAGGCAATAGTTAAGCTGTCAGATTTTTACTGCTGCTTGTGGTCCTGTTAGGGACATATCACCTTATCTCCTGACATGCTGGGACAGGAAATTACAAAGGTTCTAGGTCCTTTGCCACTCTATCAAAAAAAAAAAAAAACTCTCAAAATAATCCCAATACTTAACTAACCTTTAAAGTACCGTCTAGCACTTTAATCAATAAAGGTTATTATTTAGTTAACTGGGTACGTGAACCATCTGAGAAAAACAAACACTTTAACACCAAGATTTTGATGCTAAAAACGACTGATAGGAGAATGACTGAAGGATCAAAATAACCCAGTAAGCAACGCAGTGCAAGTTGTTTAGAATGGAACCATGGACCACAGATACACCAAGGTATGTGCAGTGAAACTGTTGGCTTTGGGAACCACCTTTGGTATTTCTCCCATCGAGCATCAAGAATCAAGAATGGTGCTTTCCTAACGTGGCAATAGTTGTGTTTACAGGAGTGACTAAACTTTAGAGAAAATGAGCCGACCAGGACTGTATTAACAAACAACAACAATTAATTTTGCATTTCTCTACTCCAGAAAATGTTTTTTCCCCACAAAATGCAGAACACCAGAAAAAAAGCAATTTGTGTCCTTAACGTTCATGGCATCCAAAAAGCGTCCCTCTACATCAAAAGCGGGTTTAGACCAGCTAGAAAACGGCAATAGTGAATTAGAATCACTTGCAGAATTGAGCGATAGTAATTTGTGGTGAAATTCGCCATCAGTCACTGAAAGTGACAACAGTGACAATTCTGCGACTGAGCTCAGTGGTGAACTTGGTGCTCTATTGACGCAGCACTGAACACAGTCGCAGAATTGACGCTGTAGTCACTTTCGGTGTCTGATGACAAATTTCCCCACAAATCACCATTGCTCAATTCTGCAAGTGATTCTAATTCACTATTGCTGTTTTCGAGCTGGTCTTAAACCGCTTTTGACGTAATGGGACGCTTTCCATTGTCCCGATTGTGACGTTGGACTTTGTGCAGTGCTAGGTTTCAAAATGTTTCATACCCGAGATGTTTACTAAACCAATATGCAGTGTCTAGTACAGGGTTTGACTAATTTGCTTGGAATCTAGGAGCCAGCTAAAAAAGTTAGGAGCCAGGTTTTTTTTTTAACGACCGACAAAGCTTTATTTTCAATATAAAGGAAGTCGGCACCACGCTGCGCTAATCACAGGCAGGGAGACATTGTCCCGATGCTCGGCTGCAGAGATTGGGAAGTGTCTCCCTGCCTGTGATTAGCGCAGCGCGGTGCCGACTTCCTTGGCGGGCTCTGCACACACACCTGAGCTCATCCCTACTGATCAGACAGCCCATGTGAAAGGGGCCAAGCAGGGAGATGACAAATTCATTTTAATTAACCACTTCAGCCCCGGACCATTTTGCTGGCCAAAGACCAGGCCACTTTTTCTGATTTGGCACTGCCTCGCTTTAACTGACAATTGCGTGGTCATGCGACGTGGCTCCCAAACAAAATTGACGTCCTTTTTATTCCACAAAGAGCTTTCTTTTGGTGGTATTTGATCACCTCTGCGTTTTTTTTTGCGCTATAAACAAAAATAGAGCAACATTTAAAAAAACAAAACAAAAAAAACACTGATATCTATACACTGAGTGGCATTCAATGTTCCAGATATCAGTGTGCAATAGTGAATAGCACCTGGTAAATGGGCCGGACAGGGCAGGGCAAGAAGGAATGAAGTCCACCATTCAGGGCCTAGGGAAGCCTTGTATTTTTACCAATAAATTTGGTTGAGAGGCAAGTGGATTAACAATATATTCACAGATCAAATTAAAACGCTTCTCCTGAATGGCGGAGATGGCAAGAATAACTCTTTATAGGCAGCAACAGAGGAGAATTTGCTTGTATTGATGCTGCATGCTGGAACAAAGCAGTGCTTAATGCTGGACAAAAAAATAACTATTCAAAGTGAACTGAAACCATTTTTAATTCTTATTTATTCACTGATCCCATTCCCAGTGCCACTGCCAGTCAGATGTTCAAATCAAAACCATCCATATATACTGTAAAATAGCAGCTTCTGGCTGCATTGAGTCACTCTCTCTCTCAACTTAATGCCACTGCCCGCGCTGTGTGCGATATCGCCGTTATCACGTGACTGACGTGTGCACTCTGCACTTTCTGCAGCCTCCAGGCAGCTCCTTTACCGAGTGACTCCCCGTGGTAGTGACGTAGGTGGCTCCGCCCCCTCAGCGGAATTCCCCAATCCCCAGGGCGAGAGGCGGCCGGAGGCCTATCTCTGTGTTCTCTGCTGCAATCATCCCCGACCCCGCCCCTGGGAAGCATAGGCCGCAAAGCCGCGGCCTCAATTAGCGTCTGGCGCGGCCCGACGAGATTGCGCGACCGCGCGCGGGGGGCGCGCACAGAGACACAGGATGCACCAGGGGTTTGTCGAACCCTGGTCTAGTATTATAGTGAATAGTAATATTGCACCCTTGTTTGGACAAATTTCAGTGTTTTTGATTTGATTACATTATTGAATAAAATGTATTTGTTTATAATTATTTATAGTCATTTATTAATTATAATTTTGTGTTTCAAACTTTATCATACCCAGGATGTCTACTAGGCTCTTGTTTGGACAGATTTAAGTAAGTTATTCTTAAGAATTACAGGCCTACAATATAAAACACCAAAATTTCCATGCAAAACAATGTACCGCTTTCACTAGACTTCCTAGTGATCTCTGATACAAGCCGTTTTATTACTCATACATAATTAAAAATATCGTACTCACATTTAAAAGCACTCCATGCGAGTGCAAACAAATCAGCGTGTAAAACGGCGTGTATCAGAGAGCACTAGGAAGTCTCTTCTTTCATTTGCATAAAACTGGAATTCGGTGGAGCAAGTTTTCAGAGGTGGCTGCTGTATATATGCTAAGCTGATATCTGTCGCTTTGAGGTTGGAGGCTGAATGATTGGATGTCATCTGCATTAGTATTCTATGCCCTGTGACCTCTTGCAGGTCAAAGTATTGAGGTGAGAGGCCACTCTGTGTGCGGTGGGGGGATTTCTTTTGGTCAACTTGCTGTGATCCACATCGCATGCTTTACATTGTGCACCATTCACCCTTTATGGACCTTTGGCTTTTTAAATTGACTTTTATTATTTACTTTCTTTGCGCTGCACTCTTTTAGATACATGTTCAGCTGTGCATTGTAGCCAATAAGATTCTAACTTCAGCTTGTTCAATTAAGCTTTGACAAAAAGAAAAATCTGGAAGCCGGTTGGTTTCTATGCAGAGATGCAACAGATTTTGCACTCTCCAGTTTTAGTAAATCAACCCCACAGCCTGCTACTGTTGGAGAGTAAGGCTGTTAGTGAATTCAAAATCACTGGAGACAAAAGAGCTTGCTGGCTGAAAAGAGAGACTCCAAGGAGCCAGATTAGAAATGGGAAGGCCTGGGAAAAAAAACACACAACTGTTTTTTTCTTTTTTCAACGCCATTCCCCCCCCCCCCAAAAAAAAAAAAGAAAAAAAAAGAAAGAAAGTGTGGAATAGGTTCTTTTACAATAATAGCATATCTATGACATGGTATTTTAATGTTAATGAAAGATATCTGAGACTATGTAAAATCTTGAATTATTGGGAGTTCTCTTAAGACAAGCAAATCCTGGAATACAATTCAAGTAACACTGTACTTCCCAGAGTAGTTCTCAAACAAGAGAAATATGCATTTCTGCCATTAGGGTGCACTGCAGGGGAAAGGCTCCAGTTAGATTGCCTAGGAGTTGGGTGATTGTTGGGATACAGTAAATGATAGTTTCTGTCCTTATCAGGCCTTACTTGACAGAAGGTAAGAGGGTAAATTTGTCTGACAAATTTGTTTATCTTTTTTAACCTTTAAATGAATCCTATTAAATGTTCTCCACCACCACACCCTAATGTTAACATATAGTCTGGTCAGTATATTCTAGAGAGGAAGTGTGTTATCCCGTGCTACCTGTTCTGACCTGTGTAATATTCCCTATATAGTGATCAAGATCCAATGGATGGCTGATAGCGTCACCCAGATTCTTTACCATTAGTACACCTATTGGAATACTAAGGAAGTTTTGGATGCTGAATGGTTTATTTTTATATTTATTTTTATAGTCATCATCAGTATGCACGTGTAAAGGAACAGGAACAGCGACATTTATTATTTTTTTTGGTCAGTAAATTGTTTTGTTTTTTTTGGTAAGCCCAACAACTTGAGTTTGGAAACATTTCTACAGTGAAATTTCTGCAGAGAGCAAAGCTGCAATTTACAAATATTGCAAGAATAAAATAGGATTTTTTTACTCACCGTAAAATCCTTTTCTCTGTCGTCCATGGATGGACACAGCTCCTTAAATCTTGACATGTGGGTTATGTTCCTTTTCATAGGAGAGGACTAGGCAGAACATGTTAGTTATCTTAAAACATGCAACTTTAACAGAGTTTAACAGCCCCGCCCAGAGGGCGATCCCTACGGTCATAACCCTCCACCCTGCAATCAGCGGCCTCAGTTCGTAGAAAAGCAGTACAAACTAAAAAAGGACGACAGAGAAAAGGATTTTACGGTGAGTACAAAAATTCTATTTTCTCTTTTCGTCCATGGACAGACACAGCTCCATAAATCTTGACACGTGGCACATCCCCAAGCAGTGTCAGAAACACTAGGAACAGCAATCAAAAGATGACTTAACTTCACCCCAAACAGAGCTCCTCAACAGAGGAGTTGCAACCTCAAACAGCTGCCTGCAAAACCTTGCGGCCCAGGAAGCATCCGAAGATGCACTCAAAATCTTAGAAAAAACTTTGAGAAAGTGTGAACAGACAACCAGGTCACCACCTTGCACACCTGTGAGACAGATGCCTGATGTCGGAAAGCCCAGGAGACACCAATTGCCCTGGTCGAATGCGCCATGACAGGAAAGGGAGGCACCCGCCCCTTAAGGGCATAGGCCTGGATGACAGTCTGCCTGATCCACCAAGAAAGGTGGCCGACAAAAACTGCCAGGCCCTACTGTGGACCAGACACCGACACGAACAGTGAGTCAGATCTCCGCAACGGAGCTAAACAGGTACACCCGCAGGGCACGTACCACGTCCAAAATATGTAAGAGCAACCTCCATGGGAATGTGAAGGCCGAGGACACAAGGATGGAAGTACAATGTCCTCGTTTAGGTGAAAAGCCGAAAACTACCTTAGGAAGGATTGAGGGCTGCGGGCGCAGCACCGCTTATCCTTATGGAGGACCAAGTAAGGAGACTTGCAAGACAACGCCGCCAATTCAGAAACCCTTCGGACCGATGTAATGGCAACTAGAAAAGCAATTTTTTGAGAAAGCCGGAAGAGAGGAATACTCAAAGGAAGGTTCCAGAAGTACAGAGAGAACCAGATACAAGTCCCACGGAGGAAATGATGGCCCAATCAGGGGAATCACGTGTCAGGCCCCCTGTACAAACGTACTTACCATGAGTGGGCCGCTAGGGATCGTTGGAAGACAGCCAAGGTTGAAATCTGCTCCTTAATAGTGCTTAAGGCAGGTTTTTGATCTATTCCGCGCTGCAAGAACAGCAGGATCCAAGAAACCGAATACGCCCGTGGGCGCCAAGACATCTCTTCACACAGAGATGTATGCCTTCCAAGTGCGATGGTAGATCTTCCGGGAAGAAGATTTCCGGGCCCTCAGCATGGTAGAGATTACCAAATCTGACAGACCATGGCCCCTCAGTACCTGGCTTTCAATAGCATGCCGTTAAGGCCAGCGACTGTAAATCAGAATGAAGTATGGGGACCTTGAGACAGAAGGTCCTCCCGCATTGGCAGACGCAAGGGAGCGTCTGCTACCCGTCTCAAGAAGTCGGCGTACCAGGGACGCCGGGGCTAGTCTGGGGAGAATAGAATCAACAGAATCCCCTCGGCCTCCACTCCGCAGAGCAGATGAGGAAGCATTTTTATTGGAGTAAAGGCATAAATGTGCGATACTGACCCCATGAAGCCACCAACGCTTCTGCCCAGGGATCCCTGGACCTGGCCACAAAGTCGAGAGGCACATCTGGTGAGCTCCACTTCTGACAAGGAGTTGAAACACCTCCGGGTGTAACGACCATTCCCCTTGGTCCAGCATCTGGCGAATCAGATAGTCCGCCTGCCAGTTCTTACGCCTGGAATGTAAGCAGCCGATAGAGCCGGCGCACTCCTTTTGGCCCATCTCAGGATGTGAACGACCTCTGACGTTGCGGCCGAGCTCCTTGTTCCACCCTGATGGTTGACATAAGCCACCTCCGTGCTGGTGGCCGACTGGATCCTGACCGGACACCCTTGAAGAGACACAGTCTAATCGTTCGAAGTTCGAGGACATTGGGAACGTCCGCCACTAAGTCAGAGAGGGCCTGACTAAGCGACTTAACTAAATCTGATGATCCAGAGACAATGGGGATTTGTCCCATTTGGACAGAATCACCCTCTACAGCACTCAAGTATGGGATTGGGCATACGGTACGGCCTCGAAAGAGGCTACCATGAGGCCCAGGACTCTCATGCAGAAACGGAGAGATGACCAATTGCGGTATGTCAACGACCTCACTGCAGCCTGGATTGTCTGCAACTTCTCTTGAGGGGGAAGATTCTCGCCTCCGATGAGTCCAGAATCAGCGCCAGGTATTCGAGGCGCTGAGTCGGAACACCGACTTCTGGCGGTTCAGTATCCATCTAAATTCTTGGAGAGTCTGACTGGCTATAGACACGTCCTACTCTAATTCTGGGCTGGAAGCAGCTCTCAGAAGACGATCGTCTAAGCAACGACGGCAATGCTTCGCTGTCTCAGCAAAGCTAGAATCGGGACGAGCACCTTGGTGAAAACTCTTGGTGCTGACCCTAGGCCAAAGGGAAGAGACACAAATTGATAGTGGTCCTCGCCGATCGCAAAGCACAGAAAACCTCCAATGCCAGTCGCATAAGGGGACATGCAAGTAGGCGACCTTGATGTCCAGGGACGGCAGAAAATCCCCCAGATGATTCCGCACCCTCACAAAGGCATTGAGGACTATGGAGGTCCAATATTGGACGTACACCTCCGCACCCAAGTCTCGTACTGCTCCTATCAAGCAGACCTACGACCCGGAAGGAGAGGAAGATTTGAGGGAAAGAATCTGTATGGCGGACAAGAAAAACTATCTTCTACCCCGAAGCGACCACCTCGCAGACCCACTGGTCGGAGAGCAGGGAGGACCACCGAGCTGCAAACTCACAAAGCCGTCCCCCCACGCTGAGTCGGGCGGGGGCAAAAATTCATGTGGTAGCAAGCTTGTTAGCCGTCTTGTTCAGCTCACGCACCCAGGGACACTCCTGTCCCCCAGCTGGAGCCCTGTCAGTCAGGGCGGATCTGCCGAAAATACCGCTTCTGCGCGGAAAATGAGGGCCCCGCTTACGGCGTAGCTCCTTCCCCATAGAGGACCGTGGGAGAAGTGTGCTCTTACCACCAGTGACATCTTTAATAATGTTGTCCAGCGAGGTACCAAAAAGCCTCCCACCTTGAAGGGCAAATCTGCCAGGGCTTTTTTGGATGCTTGGTCAGCAGACCAGCATTTCACAGTTTGCAGTACCACCGCAGATACAGAGGCTCTGGAAATCCAGGGGGCCGCATTCAGAGTGGCATCACAGACACACAGACACACACAAGGCCCTGGATCATTGGTCAGCCAGCCGTACGCACTCTGGAGGAAGCTGATGCTCCCCTACTGTCTGTTGCAAAATCTTTGCCCATTCAGGGAGTGTCTGAGACACCAAAAGCTGCAGCTAATATATGTCGCAACTCTGACTCCAGCATGGCGAACATGAAGCGGGTCACCGTTCCAGACCTCCCATCATTAAGGCCTTTAAAAGGCAGGGGTCCCCTCTACCAGGAGAGTGGTTACCTTATATAGCCGAGAGACCGGGGTGTCCACGACCGGAGGAGAGGCCCATTCTTTTTTTTTTTTTAAAGGCTCTCCCCAAAAGGATAACGGACCACCATGCGCTGAGGGACCACAAAAGACCTCTGCGGTCGTTCCCATTCCTTATCTATGAACTTATGAAAGAAAGTAACACAAGGAAAAACTGTCGCAAAGCGGTTAGATTTGTGTGACCCAAAGGAGACAGACTCCTCTGCGGAAGTCCCAGCTGCATATACCAGCTTGAGTGTGTCCCTCACAGCATCAAGAAGTGCACTCATAAGTGCCCTAATACTACCCAGAAGATGGCGGGGGCGCCTTTTTACCCCCCTTACACCCGCACACCGCTTCTACCCTGGCAACAAATGATTCCAGGACTGCCGACAGTGTATCTATGGGAACCGCAGGTGCAGGGGTACCGTTAGCTGCCGCTGGCAATGTAGGGGAAGAAAGGCCAGATACTGACTCCATTAACACCCACTGACAGCCCTCAGGGACCAAGTGAAAAACACAGAAGTCACCCCTCCTTGCTGCACTGACCGGGGGGTAACCCAGGGGACTCGCCACCCAGAGGGAGACTGCTCTGCACCGCTGCCCGCCTTCCTTGTATACACAGTGTGTGTGTGTGTGTGTGTGTGTGTGTGTGTGTGTGTGTGTGTGTGTGTGTGTGTGAGGAAGAAAACTGAGGAAGAAATCTGAGGAGAATGAGCTGTGCGCCGTACAGAAAGCAAGTGCTAGAGGCCAAAACCCACTCCAAAATGGCCGCCAGATAACTCAGATAAAAAGGGCGCGGACCACAAGAAAATGGCCACCCGCAATACCAACCTGCGCCACAACACGGCCACGATAAAATGGCCGCCAATAGAAATTTCAAGAGAAAACTGGCACACTAAATATGGCGGCAGCGCAGCAAAAAATGGCACCCAAGCCCTGGGATGTGGACGAGAAGGCCGTGCAGAGACTTCCCAGGAGACAAACCCCCCCCTCACAGAAAGCGGACCCCGGCGCCCTACGGTCCCCCACAGGGACTCAGAGCCCCCACACAGGTACACCCCGGTCGCAGCGGGCCCTAGGGCAGGAGGGGAAAGGGCGACAGAGAGCAGGGAAAGGGAGGACAGGAGAACCCCTTAATCCCGGGAATGCCCAGCTGTTCCATACTGCCGAGACCAGAGGAACCGTACTTACCCGTCCTCGCAAGGACATGCTGGCGCTTCCCTGACAGACCCACAACCGATGGTACGGAGTGGCTGTCGGCCCGGTCCACTGTGAGCGAGACAGCAAGCAGCCCAGTCATATGCGGACCCTGGAGCATAAGCTCACCGGCCACCCCTGGAGCCATGGGGTATGTTGTGGCAGAACCAGCGCATAGGTAAGGACTGGCACGCTCGATGGCCGGACTGGGAAGACTACAAGGATTTATAATATCCAGCCTGTTGCCCAGCCGGCAGTTGATAGAAGAATCGAAAAAAAAAAGAAAAAAACATTTAAAATTTCTTCAGGACTCTGGGCCCAAAGGGAGCCACGTCCTTCTCCGCTAGGCAGAAAAAAAACTGAGGCTGCTGACTGCAGGGTGGAGGGTTATGACCGCAGGGACCGCCCCCTAGGCGGGGCTGTTCAACTCTGTTAAAGTTACATGTTTTAAGATAACTAATATGTTCTGCCCAGTCCTCTCCTATGAACAGGAACATAACCCACATGTCAAGATTTAAGAAGCTGTGTCCGTCCATAAACGAAAAGAGAAATATTATTTTTCCAAATGATGACAAAACACATTTTTTTTGCATGCAGAGGTGCCCTAAAGAATAAAAAAAAAAAAAAAAAAAAACTTTAGAATTAAACAATGGTAACCATAACGGAAGTGCAAGTAGATTTTCCCTCTAGGTTTCTCATTCCAAAAATCAGTCTGCTGCTTCTGGATCATCAAAGTGTTTCTTCACCAGAAATATTTTTAAGTAAGGAAGTGTTGCAAGCTGTTGCCTTCACAAAAATACACAATACCTTCATTTCAAGACACGACACCTGAAAATCAGGAGAAAATTGACCAAGCTCTTGCAACAGCAATATACAGTATGCTTCTGGAACAGAATTGTCAATCACTGAAAATGCATATCAGCAAGAAGCTTTTAAATTATTAGGAGAGAAACGGGGGTGGTTACCTGTTCTCATGTAAAGTTAAAATGTTCATAACATATACTGTCCTTGTTATTCCATTTGTAATAAGAAAGTAAAAAAAATGAAAGCAAGTTTTTTTACTGAATAAGCTGTACATTTATTTCAAGTCTAATACTTTCATATAATCTGCATTTCACGTTCCCAGTGTAACAAAACATTTAATTTGTAAAACTACCTCACACTGTATTTTTTCAATTTCTCTGAAAAATTGACAAAGGCATGGGATTTGCCAGGTCATCAAACCCATGTGCTAGGTAAAGTACCATATGTCCTTATTCCCGGAAGCTAGGCAAAAACAGCACAGCCAGAACCATAATTTACATTCTGCCTACTAGCACCTGCACAGTGCATGCTACATTCAAGGCAGGCATCTGGTGAGAACTAAAACAAGGAGAAAGTGAAAGAGCGTACTTTTAAGACTGCCACTATAATCCCAATGGGGAAAGAAAGGCACTCAAAAGTAAAGATAAAATATAAAAATGTATTAAATATCATCATAAAAATGTGTCATAAGGATAAGCGCATGGGTATGCCATAATGTGTAATGTAATGTGGGAGAATTCCCATGTATGACAAGTTTGAAGGCTGGCCGCAGGCTAGCCTGGATTTGTAGGAGGAGTCTGAGGGCTATATATCCCTCCTCCTCTCTCGTCTCCGGCGTCGGCTGGGTTTCTGGGTCACAGCGGACGCACGTCACTTCCGGTTTTCATCGCAGAGCAGTCGGTTGGCTGCTGGAGTTTCGTGGCGGTTACCCTCCCGATGCGCTCACCGGGCTACATCGAGTGGGGCCGCCCGCCCGCCTAATTCTCAGTGTTCCTCCCGGCGCCATCCAGGGGGGCAGCCCGGTCGCTTCTCTCGGTCCTTACGCTGCGCATCCTGGGGTGGGGGGGCCGCTCTCTTCTCCCGATACTCATGCCTGATTCGGGGGGGGGGGGGGCGCGCCCACCCTCCCGCCCACTCTTTTCCCGGTGCTCTCGCCGGGCTAGGGGGGGGTCACCCGCTCACACTCCAGTGCTCACGCCAGGCTGGGGGGGGGGTCACCCACTCACACTCCCCGTGCTCACGCCAGGCATCCACAGCATTGGTCCCGGGTAGGTACGGGCGGGGAGGGGGGCACTTGCAGCGATCAAACCTTAAGCACTGCATAGCCCAGTCGCCATGGATCCCGGACCAGTCCCAGCAGTCAGCTGTCCCCCACCACACCAGGTGTCCTTACCCGCCACAGTACAGTACTCATACTGGCAAGACTAGTCAATTTTTCATTCATGGAAATAGATGCATTATTGTCAGCTCTTCAGGTTCAGTAGTTTGGCTGCATGTAGTTAGCGGGAGGCTGCACAGCAGTAACACAAGCTCTGGAAGTGTGTCACCAGCCAAAGTTCTCCATTCATTACCTCTTCCTGCCACGGCTTAGAGTGCATGACCCTCTACTATAAATTTCTCCAGTAGGCATACGTCTGTCATGTCAGATTTCTCATGCTGGGCAGGATGCAATTTAGCAACTTCAAACTCCATTTGTGGCTTGCTGGATTCTGTTTCAAGCAAGTGGGCTTTTCGTCCTCGGGTTCCTGCTTAAGGGTAGCAGTGAGTAAATGCCTATCATTTACCATGGGTGCCCTCAGGCTCATTCACACCATCTCTGTCCTGATCCCTCCAGCCCAGCGTGCAACAGGTGATGGAGATCTAGGCCAGTTAGGCAGTTATCCCTCCTGGGGCATCGGAGTAAGGGGAGGGGGGCACCATTGGTTAGATTAGATGTCAGTGTTCTGGTTGTTCTGACTTGCATGGGTATTACCTTAGGCACCAGGTGGAAGTTCTACAGTGGATCCCAGGTCCACTCACAGCACTTGCTGCTGCTGGTTGGCTTGTAGGTCATGGCAGTATGCGCATGCCATTTCCCTGCATTTGTACGCCGGGTGTGTGTGTGTGTGTGTGTGTGTGGGGGGGGGGGGGGGAGTCGGAGCTGTCAGGGAAGTTTGCATGCATGAGGGTCTGGCACCCTGTTCTGGATGAATCCTTGCTTTCATCTTTGCAGTCCAGATCTGGGTTTTCTCCGGTCACCGGGGGGATGCAGGCTGCAGGTACAGTCCATATCCTTAGTGTGTTCAGGTTCATGAGTTCTGTCATGGCCTGCTTCTGTCATAGCATGCTTCTGTCACTACAACTCAGTCGTGTTCAGTCATTAGCGTTTCTGTGCCATGCAGGTACGTATACACTGGTAGCCGTTTATTTTAGTTTGTTTCCTGTCTCTTTGTTCCTTTCACTCAGGTTCTTTGCTTACCTGGTTTCAGTTAGCTAGGGCGCACATCTTAGGAGCGGTCACGCCTACAGATCCATACGGGCTGAGGTTCGTTTGTTGGTTGTCAATCACAAGCTTCTCGCCCGTATACCTTACTTCATACGATGCACGTGCATTGCATTACACTTGTACTACCCACCACAGTCTGTGGGTTCATCAGCCCTGAGTTTCAGTTCTATCACCTGTCTTTGCGCCGCAGGTTACTTGGGCTCGTTCACTTCTGCTCCAGGGTATGGGTCATCATCTGGTTCATTTTCGCGTCTCGGTCCCATCATCACTGCTCGTGTCCTCACACTGAGGGGTGGTGGTCCAGTCTTAGCGGTGTCCTGTCTGAGCGATTTTCTGTCTGAGCAATTTTTCTGTCAGCACGTCGGTACCATACAGGTTCAGCTTACAACGGTAGCTGTTCTTCGTTCGTTCATTTCCATATCATCTTACTTTTTGTAGGTTCTTTGCATTTCTGGTTCAGTTGGCTAGGATTCGCATCTCGGGATCTGTCACGTCTACAGATCCATACGGGCGCAGGTAATGATTTTTGACCACAATCTTCTCGCCTGTTACGTCCCGTCATACGATTGCATTTGTTTCGTTACACCTGTAGGACTACCCACCACAGTCTGTGGGTACACAGGTCCTGAGTATTCAGTTTCCTACGAGCTGTCATTGCGCGACAGGTTACTTGCGCTTTCGTCGCACACCGGGGGGGGTCGTTATGTTTATTTACATGCCGTGGTCCCACCTTCACTGCTCCTGTCTTGGCACGGGGATAGGTACAGAGGGGGTTGTGTTCTGTCATATCATGTTTTACCCCAGCATGTTTCAGCTGTAGCAGGTCTCAGCCAGTCGTAACATGTTCTGTCGTAGCTTGTCGGTGCTATGCAGTCGTCGCACACACGCACAGCCGTTGCATCTGTGTTTGTTTTCTGTGTCTTGTCATACCTTTCTTTCAGGTTCTTGCATACCCGGTGTAGTTAGCCAGGGTGCGCATCTCAGGATCTGTCACATCTTCAGATCCATACGGGCTGAGGTTTTGTTTTTAAACGATTGTTGACCACAATCTTCGCCTGTATACCAAACGTCATACGTGCACGTTCATTCTTACGCCTATACTACTACCCACCACAGTCTGTGGGTACACCAGCCCTGAGTGTTTCATTTTAATTACCTGTCTCTGCGCGGCAGGTTACTCTGGCTCATTTGCTACATACACTTACTACATACACTTGGGTGGGTTCTTTCGTCAGGTTCATTCATGCGCTGAGGTCTGGTTACAGAGGGGTGGTGTCTCATATCTGTTTGTCTTGTGTTTCCTAGGGTTGGGCATGCTGCACGTTTCGGGGGCAATACATTTTGGTTCATACCAGCTACTCCACATGGGGGTTCTGAGCATGCTAGTACTCCTCGTACAGGGGTTGGTCCATACTTGGCTCTGGGGAGCAGTAAGTCAACAAGGGGTTTCCTTTTCCGGCCACAGCAGGGTAGGCGGTACGCTTCGGTTTGTTTCCAATTCCATCCTAGCTACTCCCACATACCAGCATGGGGCTTGTTCTGGGCTTAATTGTTAAGCACAGTTTCATGCGGGCCAAACAGGTTTTGACTATTCAAGCTGTTTTCACCGTTGCTTGAAGCTTCATCAGTCCTGCCCACTGCCAGGGCCAGTTAGCAGCGTTGGTGTCGGTTTCACTGCCGGGTTACCCTCGGGTCCATGCAGTCCTTACTTGACACCAACGTCCCCGTGTCAGCCCACTATGGTAGGTCTGGGCCGATATCTTTTGGTGCTGTTTTCTTGTTTAGGTTGCCGGATCTTCTGGGCAGGTACGTCAGACCTTTCATCCGATTCCCAGCCTGTTCCAAGGGGGCTCACAGTCACTCGGGTAGGTTGTGTCATGCCATGTCTGGTTCTGTGCGTTACTGTTGCATCGCTACAGCATGTTGGCCTCATCCGTCAACACCAGTGAACTCATTTTCAGGTAGCCGGCTCTTAGACCCCCTTCACTCCTATCAGTCAATTTTTTGGCACCTCTCCCTCTCACGCCACCTTACCAGGTATGGACAGTTAGGCCAGGGGTTGTGGGTGTTTCACAGAGCTACTTGTCTTTCGTCCTGTTGGCTGGGTTCAACCTTGCCTTATTCATCAGGGCTCCTCGGGTCAGCCATTGTTTCGTTCCTCCCACGTATCCTCTCGCCACTAGCGGTTTGTTCCCATGCCGGTGTTTTTCTGGTAGTAGGCTTATCCAGTCAGTTACAGGACAGTCGTTTGGTTTCTGGGCAGGTTTGCAAGTTCCAACGGATGGGGCCCCTTCTTATCGTCAATTCTTAGGTCGCTGTTTCTGCTGTCGTAACGGATGCATACCGGATCCATTCAATGACGCCATCTGGGCATGCGTTAATCTACCAGACGGTTTGTTACCCGCCCTTCTATTTTCAACTCACCTACTTCCGGGTCTTTTTGCCCACTTTTAGGCATACTGACCAGCAGGCTAAGGCACACCTCAGGCCTTGGTAGTTAGGGTATCGCATTCCTAAGTGAAGACTCTGACTACAAGTGTAGCTGGACAGGGAAACCTGTATGGATGGCCTCTGGAATAATGGATGTACTGTCATAACAGAAATCTTCTGAAGGGCCAGCCGACGGGATCACAATGCCAGCATTAATGTATCACTACATGTTTCACCAATAAATTCTTTAGAAGATCCTATTGGCATGACAACACACACATGGGAGGTATGAGGCATCCTATTCACAGTGAAGAGAGGGGGAAAGGGAGGAGAGGACGGCAAAGCGAAAGGTAAAGCAGGAGACGTCTCATTTACCCCGTGTCAGGGGTGACTTTGGCAACAGGGATCGGCAACCCAGGGATACACAAACTCCACAATAGAGGGCAGTATCTTTTTGATTCTGATCATTTCCACCAAGGAATATTCAAATAGGCTATACCATATTATAGTCCCTGTCTAGCCTAAGGGATTTATAAGGGATTTCTCAACCCATCATTTAACCCATCTACAACCTTTCCCAGAATACCATTTAAAAGCTGCCATATATGAATGAGGCCATTCATAAGGCTGTTTGATACCCCATTGGAGCTAGTCAAAAAAATCTTCATGCTTCCCCTTTCTCTTTGGGGGAAAAACACATGCCTCATACCTCCAATGTAATTGATCTCATACCAATAGGATCTCCTGAGGAAGCTATTGGAAAAACGGATAGTGATCCATTGGTGCTGGCATTGTGATCCAATCGGCTGGCCCTCAGATAGATTTCTGTTATGACAGTACATCCATTATTCCAGAGGTCATCCATACAGGTTTCCCTGTCCAGCTACACTGGTCATACATGGGAGAATGTACACATTATGGCATACCCATGCACTCATCCTTATGACATGTTTTTAGGATGATAGTTAATGATAGTTAATCTATATTTTTGAATAACTTTCTTTCCCCATTGGGATTATAGTGGCAGCCTTAAAAGTCCGCTCTTTGAATTTCTCAATTTTTTTGTTCATACATTTTGGAAGTGGTGTCACACATTGCGGATTCTGCCTCTATTTTTTTTTTATTATATCTGATGAGTACTGTTACAGTTGCCAGTGTGCTTCATGTCAACTCTGAATCAAACTTTCAAACCCTCAAATGTCTGGTGTCATAGCAGGTCAAGTGTGCAACACCATTAAAAAGTAACAAACAGAGGCTAGGATGGTACTGTCCAAGTGAATTTTAACATTGAATAACTTGTGCTTAGTGGAGAATAGTTTAAGTATTACAGTATGAATACTGCTGCTGTTTTACAGTGTTACCTGGAACAGTAATAGCTGTACAAAAAAGCAAATGAAAGGTGAAATTTTAGTATTACATTAATTCTCTAGGATGACCAGCAAAGATTTTTCTAGCTGTATCTTTTTTGTCTTTCCTTGTGTACCACTTTCTCTTTTTTATCATCCTACATCTCTCTAAATACCTTATTTCTGCCTCAGTCTTGATATTTCTGATGGCTCTGAAAAGGGATGGGGATTAGACCTTTTGTAAACATACAGTATTCAAACATACAGAAAGTTGTGTATGTTATAATTAAGTTCTAATATGTAGCATTAGTAATAGCATACATTTTCTCAATTTAGTAACATAGAAAAAAATATCTGTGCATACCTTCAGGACACTTATTGTCAATGAACTGTTCACAATTATTGATTTCATCCTCTCCCTCTTCTGGAATAGCATCTGGGCCAAGCACCGCTCTTAACAGTTTTTGATCTTGTATTTTTTGCCTGCGAGGCTGGGAACGCTTCCTATATGTCCTAGAGAAGATCGAGCAGATGTAATATGAAAAGCAGCAGTGGTAGGACAAAAACACAATCACAGTAGATTTACAAGGTTGTAGCTGTTAAGCTTCAGTGTCGAGATATATTGTTTGAAAGAAGGTAATATTGAACAGACACTTCATGCTTAAACTTAAAAAAAAACAAAACAATATATAAACCAACGGAGGCACATTATTACAATCAATTGCATATTCTATAACATTATCACATGCACTTACCAGTTTAAGTATGTCAAGTAATTTTAAAGCGGAGGTTTAATCTGCACCTGTTTAATTCCATCTGTTACAAGGTCACTGTAATTTACCAGGAAGCCCCACTAATGTCTAAGGGAATGTAGATTTGATGTAGGTGCAGGGGAAGATGGTAGGATGGCAACAACGTCCATGCATGCCATGAAAAAAATGGCAGGTGCAAGAGCAGTATAAAGGGCATTTGTGCAGAAGCAAAAGGACTCAGAGCTCACGCAGCTGAAAAAGAAGCTGGTTGAGTGCCCAATGTCAGCACTGGTGCAGCTCCCCTTTCTGAAATCGCCAATGTTTAATCTCCTTCACATGCCAGACAGAGGGGTCCTGCGTGGCACCGAAACAATGCACTTTTGGACTACAAGTAAAGATCCATGGTGTGCAGACAAACGTGTATTTTAGAAAAAACACACACATATAAAAGCACTGGTGTAACGCTCAGCGATGAAACACCAGATTGTGAAAAATATTGGGAGGCTTGCATAAGTATGCTGGTTCATCGATAGCAACAATAAAAATATATTGTTGAGGTAAAAAAAAAAATTAAAAAAAAATCGATCAAATTCCTGAAATAAACAAGTTGAACATAGAGTTCTAGGGGGTGATCCCTTGTCAACTCTGAAACAAATGCTGCAAAGGGAGCGATGCTGCCTCAGGCGCGGGCAGGGGGACCCGATCACTATGCGAAAAAGGAAGGCAAAAGAGGGAGAGAAGTGCCAGGCAAATCCTAGTGAAGCATTATTTAATTAAAATACAAATTGTTGAAAATATAAAAGGTGCACTTACATAGTGCTAGTGAGGGCAAGTGCTTTCCATTTTCAGCATCACAGCTGATGGAGGCTTGGCCGTGCCTTCGTAACGCTTTCAGATTGGCCAGACACAGTGGTAGGTGGCTCCCCACTCTGACAGCTCCTAAACACTCCTACACAGAGTTACACAGCCGGCGTCCTCCCCAGGTCCCTCGAGGCTTCAGCTTCCCGCTGACACACGGCGCTCATGGACTCTTCCACAGTGACACCCCTGCGGCTCTGGATGATGGATCTGGAAAGCACTTACCCTCACTAGCACTTTGTAAGTGCACCTTATAATGTCAACAGTTTGTTTTTTAATCAAATAAAATAATGCTGCACTAGGATTTGCCTAGTGCTTCTCTTCCTTTTGTGCCTTCCTTTTTCAGCTTTGCAATTTTTTATTTGTTTTAATAAATACGCCATAATATTTATGTGTTGGGCAAACATGTGGTTGTCCATCCAAATGTACAAATTTAATTTCTCACAATATTCTTTATCCCTTTCATGACTAAGCCTATTTCTGACATTTGGTGTTTACAAGTTAAAATGCGGATTTTTTGCTAGAAAATTACTTAGAAACCCCAAACATTATGTATATTTTTTTAGCAGAGAATCTAGAGAATAAAATGGCGATTGTTGCAATATTTTATATCACACAGTTTTTGTGCAGCGGTGTTTTAAACGCAACTTTTTTGGAAAAATTAACTTTCATGAATTTAAAAAAAAATTAAAAAGCAAAGTTAGTCCAATTTTTTTGTATAATGTGAAAGATGATGTTACGCCGAGTAAATAGATACCAAACATGTCATGCTTTATAATTGCCCGCACTCGTGGAATGGCGACAAACTACGGTACCTTAAAATCTCCATAGGCGACGCTTTAATTTTTTTTTACGGCTACTAGGTTAGAGGTACAGAGGTGGTCTATGGCTATAATTATTGCTCTCGCTCTGACGATCGCGGCGATACCTCACATGTGTGATTTGAACGCCGTTTTCATATGCGGGCGCGACTTCCGTATGCGTTTTCTTTGCAGCGCGAGCTCGCGGGGACAGGGGCGCTTTAAAAATTTTTATTTTTTTTTCTTATTTATTTTATTTATTTTTATAATTAAAAATAGTGTTTTTTTAAAAAAAAAAAAAATTTTGATCACTTTTATTGCTGTCACAAGGAATGTAAACATCCCTTGTGACAGTATCAAGTGGTGACAGGTACTCTTTATGGAGAGATCGGAGGTCTAAAAGACCCCCAATCCCTCCTTTGCACTTCAAAGTATTCAGATCGCCGAAAACGGCGATTCTGAATACTGTGTACTTTTTTAAATTCGGCGCCATTGGCAGCCGAGTAACCCGGATGTGACGTCATGACGTCGCTTCCGTGGTTACAGTGCAGCCGCCCGAGGTGGCGGATCGTGGATCGGGTCTCCCGGTGGGACGGGAGGCCCGGTAAGAGCGGCGGAGGCGGCGGGAGGGGGGATGTCCCCTCCCGCTCCTCCGGTATAACAACCGAGCGGCTTTTAGCCGCATCGGTGGTTATACCAGGAAAGCCGATCGCCCGCTCTAAACAACGGTACCGGGATGATGCCTGCAGCTGCAGGCATCACCCCGGTATAACCCCCGAAAGCCGAGGACGCATATATGTGTCCGCTCGGCGTGAAAGGGGTATGATTGGAAATTATTTATAAATGTAGGTATCTTCTTTGCACATTTTTTTTTATTTTATTTTTTTAAGTTTTTATTGAACAATTTACATTTGGAACATAATTCTGCAAGTTACAAGGCAATACTGGAGAAATGCATAAAACAAAGAAATGTGGCTTATACATATATAGGCACAGTAGATCAAAAAACTTGTTCAGATTTAACACTGGATTCAGTGACTATCAATAAGTGGAAAACCCTATGTCCACGCTATTCATGCACGCTAGAAGGATGTATAGTATTACGGACCATCAGTGTATGTGTCTGCGGACTCAAGCCATCGATCCCAGATTTTGTAGTACTTATCTGGACAACCTCTGTTGTTGTATATGAACTTTTTGTAGGGAAAAGTGTTATTTATATCTAGTTTCCAATCGTTGAAGCTGGGGGGAGTGGGTCTCATCCACTGTCTGGCTATAATTTTTCTAGCATTAAACAATGTTTCATGCAAGAATGTTTTAGTGAATTTGTCCATCTCAGAGTCGGGGAATATCCCCAGTAAGCATTGTTTGGGGTCCAGGGTCAATAGGGATCCCATGTCATCATGGAGGAAGTCAACAATCTGCTTCCACAGACCCTGAAGGACCGGGCACGCCCAGAGTAGATGGAAGAATGTGCCCACCGCTTGGTTACACATTGTGCACAGGGTAGAAAACTGTCGTCTAAAGCGGGTGATTCTTAGGGGGGTGAGATACGCTCGGTGCACCACGTATAACTGGGTCAGCCTGTCAGAGAGCTTGGGGGATACAGTCTTGCACGAGTCAAGTGCTTCACTCCACTCCACTCCACTCCTCATCCTCCAGTGGGCCCACCTCTCTTTCCCATCTTGGTTTAAGGCTGTAAACTAGCGTGGCAGATGATGGGGTGAGAAGCATGACATAAAAATCAGAGATCAGCTTTCGCGGGTCCACACCCTTAACCACTGCCATAATAACATTGGGTGTAGATTGTGGCAAAGGCTGGGTAAACTGAGCTTGGGCTGTGTGACGCACCTGGAAGAATCTAAAAAGCATAGAATTGGGCAGCAGGAACTCATTTTGGAGGTCCTCAAAGTTTTTAAGTGTGCCATCGGAAATTATGTGGTGCAAATAATATATTCCATATTCGCACCATATCTCTGTGTCAGGGATCAAGAGAAACTCTGAGAGTAGTCTATTGTGCCATAAGGGGGTATAATTGTTGTGTTTAGGGGTCGTTAATGTTTTAGTGGTGATGTCCCATACGCGTCTATATTGGTACAATAGGGACCCACGGTTTCTATTGGAGTTATTCCCACTATGTCCCACTGCAATTGCAGTGAGTGGGTCAGTGGTCAGTTGTGCCCACCGTGGACAGAGGATGGTGAGGAATCTGAGTCTGTCGGTTTTATCTATGTGGTATAGTTGAGACAGTTGTGACGCAAGGTAATAAAGATTTAAGTTAGGGAGGGCTGTTCCACCTAGGTCAGTAGGGTTCTTAAGGACTCTCCAGGCCAGCTTGTGTCTGTTGGTACCCCAAATAAATGTCTTGAGTATGGCCTCCATTGACTTGAAAAATTTCAAGGGTAAGTATACGGGTGTGTGCCAGAGTATATACAATATTTTAGGAAATAATATCATTTTAACAATGTTAATGCGGCCCCACACACCGAGCGGTACTCTCGCCCATACCTGGGTTCTAGACTTGATGAGATCGAAAAGGGGTTCTATGTTCAGGGATATATAGTCAGCCGGTGTTCTATTCACCAGTACTCCAAGATATTTGATAGTGTTCACTCGCTGGAGTGGTAACTGTGCCTGTAGCTTGGGAGAAGGGAAACTATTCATAGGCAATATTTGAGATTTCTCCCAATTAATTTTAAGGCCAGAGAACTGACCAAAGTGTTCAATCGTATGTAACGCCTTCCGAAGAGATGTGGCAGAGTCGGCCAGGTATAGTAGCGTGTCGTCTGCGTATAAGCTAATTTTGTCAGTCAGGGAACCAAGGCAGAGACCCTGAATCTCGGGGTCCTCTCTAATGGAGATTGCAAGGGGCTCCGCCGCCAAGGCGTAGAGGAGCGGAGACAGTGGGCAGCCCTGTCTAGTGCCCCTGGATAAGTCAAATGCCTGGGAGGCCCTCCCGTTGGCCACTACTTTACCCCTGGGTGCCAGATATAATAATTGAACCCACTTAATAAATTTAGGTCCAAAACCAAAGCCACGGAGGCATCCCCAAAGGTACCGCCACTCCACTGAGTCAAAGGCCTTGGCAGTATCCAAAGCCACCACCACCCGGGACCCAACATTAGTATGTGTCGCTTGTAAGTTAATATACAATTTTCTGAGGTTGAAGGAGGTGTTACGCCCCGGCATAAATCCAGCTTGGTCAGCATGGATCAGGGTTAGAATCACTTGGTTAAGGCGTAGGGCAAGTACTTTAGCCAGAATCTTTGTGTCTACCTGGAGCAGCGATATTGGTCTATAAGATTCCGGGAGGCCCGGGTCCTTGCCTGGCTTAGGTATGAGGATAATTACCGCCTCGCCCATCGATGGGGGTAAGGTAAAATTGTCAAATAGATGGTTGAAGAGGGACAATAACTTGGGGGCAAGTATCTCAATGTATTGGGCGTAAAATTCTATGGGCAACCCATCTGAACCCGGGGCCTTGGATTTGGCGAAGCTCCCAATCGCTGTGGTTATTTCGTCGAGTGTAAGAGGTGCGTCTAGCATAGCCATTTGGGCAGCGTCTAGCTGTGGAAAAATGATTTCCGCCAGCAGATCTTCCAATTGAGAGTCAGTGGTAGAAACCTGGGACGTATAGAGTTGAGAAAAGAAGTCCCTAAATTTGGAAGTGACAGCCTGGGGTTCCGTAATCTTTTCCCCTCTAGGACCAGTGAGGGAAATTACAGTAGGGGGTCTATCCTCACTATGTGCTAAGTAGGCCAACAGTTTACCCACTCTCTCCCCATGTTCATACAATTTTTGTCTGGCAAAGAAAAGTTTTTTCCTGGCCGTCTCGTGTTGTAGCTGATTGACCACCCTGGTTTGCAACCTGAGTCGGGCAGCTCCAGCAGGAGTAGGGTTCGACATGTATCCCTGTTCAGAGGACGACAGATCCCGCATTGCCCCGTCCAGTATGGCTGATGAATTAGCCTTCAGCCTGTTGATAAAGGAGGTCAGAGTCAGACGTGCATGTAGTTTGAAGGCTTCCAATACTACGTCTGAGGATGCAGATCCGTCATTCTCTAAAAAGTAAGTTCTCCAACTGTTACCAAGCTCGTCATCCTCCGACAACAGGGTGAGCCAAAACGGATTCAGGCGCCACGTACGGGGCGGTTTGTCTAATGGGATGGAGAGGCTAATGAAATATGGGCTATGGTCTGAAAGTAATCTGGGGGCAAATTCAGCTCCCAGTAATCTTGGGGCAAGGGTACTAGAAATAAATATAAAATCTATACGGGACATGGTGTTATGGGTAGTTGAGAAACAGGAGTAAGCTCGGGTGAGCGGGAATTTAAAACGCCAGGTGTCAGTGAGATTAAAGGAAGAGATAAGTCGGGAGAATCTAGTGTGGGTTGGAGCTGTAGTAGATAATGGTGAGGGCGACAGTTTGTCTAATGTAGGGTTCAACGTAGCGTTAAAATCCCCCAGCCACACCGCCTGAATCGAAGGATGACGAGTCATATATAGCAAGCCCTCTGTGACTATAGTAGAATTAAACGGTGGAGGTACATAGAATGCCATCAGTAGGAAAGTTTCACCATACAATTTAACAGAGAGAAAGACATAGCGCCTCTGTGGGTCAGACTGAACATCACACAGCTCAAAATGTACCGTCTTGGCAATCAAAACGGAGACTCCGCGGGCGTAGGACGAGTGGGATGAATGATATGCCCATCCGATCCATGGCCGGCGGAGTGCCATCTGGAGCCGACCCTCAACGTGTGTCTCCACTAACACCACAATGTCAGCTCGTTGTTTTTTGAGAAATGAGAAAACTGCAGATCTCTTTACCTTTTCCCCAAGCCCACGCACATTCCAAGTGAGCAGTTTTATCGATGCCATAATTCAAACATTAAAACATATCGTGGGACAGTAGCATTACATGAATACAAGGTTTGCCATCTATGCAGTATCAATGTTAGCATGCACTTCGTTGTAATCCATTCCATCAAGAAAAAACGAACCTCCACCTCCCCCCTCCCCACCCTGCGTGCCTTCCTTTTAAACGTGTATTTATCTATGATATATCCGGTGTCTAGCTGGTGATCGCTGCAGCACCCACTACAGAGGAGCCTTTAAACCAGAAACGTTTGCGATGGGAATATAGACAAGACAATCTCCTGAAGTGGCATCATAATCCAATGAACCTGAATATTTAATCCTGTGCCCCTTAACATACAATTATGTGCATCATTTCATGTTGGAAAGTTTTCCCCTAATCTCAAAAGAACTGTTCAAGACCATTTCAAGATCCAGGCCACAAATTTGATTTCCTTCAGATGGTATTTTGAAGTCAGAACTTCCAGCCTTTTAATCACAAGTTTTTAGCAGAATAAATTAATGAATTGACTTGTAGCTCAAACAGATCCAACTACTTCTACAACAGAGAAAGTGACTGCCTTAGCAACTACTTAAAGAGATTCCTGAACAGCATAGATAAAAGGTGGTGCCAGACCCAGTGCTAGGGCTGAACCATCCCAGGTCTTACTCATGAAAGGGATTCAGCTTTCTGGTCCACCTGGTCCTGTAATCTTGAGCCAAGGCTGTCAGACTCAACCCCTGCCAGTGACTGTACGGTGAAGCAGGTTTTTTTCAACAGCTGATCTGTCATTCTGCCCTTTCCTGCCATCAGCTTGCTCCTTGTCATGATATGAACCGATTACACTGCTGCTTCTTCCACTCAGTCTTTATAAGTCCTGCTGTACAGGGACTGCAAGTGACATTAGCTGGTCAAATCCTAGTACTAACACTGCCTAAAAATATATTTAATGATGTAATTAGAAATAGAATATATTTAAATATAATTTTTTTTTTTTTTTACCTTAACCACTTCCCACCCACCATATAACAGAATGACGTGCGTAAAGTGGTTAAGTTATACTGATTGGACGTCGTAAGACAGTCTGACACACCGCAACTCCGGTCGTGGTTAAGAGCCTATGACATAGGCTCTTTACCACATGATCAGCAGTGACCAATCACAGCGTGTAACCAGGAAGTGCCGGTAAACCGCTTTCCTCGGTTCGCGCTGACAGGAGAGCCGGTCAGCAGCTCTCCTGTCGGGGGGGATTCTGTACATTATCAGCTCAGTCCCCATCAGAGGTGCCCACCACATCTGCCAATCACTTCCCATCAGCTGCCAGTCAGTGCCCACCAAAGTGCCCATTAGTAATGCCTGTCAGTGCCCTTCACAAATGCCAATCAGTGCCCATCAGCAATGACTGTCAGTACCTCACCAGTGCTGCCCATCAGTGCCATCTATTAGTGCCCATCAGTGCCACCTATCAGTGCCCAGAGCTGCATATCCGTGCCGTCTATCGGTGCCCATCAATTCTACATATTAGTGCCTTCTCAGTGCCAACTCAACAGTGCCTTTAAATTACGGTGTTCTTTAGTTTGTTTAGCAAAAAATAAACCCCCAATGGTGATCAAATACCACCAAAAGAAAGCTCTATTTGTGGGAAGAAAATTATAAAAAAAAAAAATGTTTGAGTAGTGTTGCATGACCGCGCAATTGTCATTCAAAACAGCGCTAAAGAGTGCGCATGCGCGGGGACTCGGAGAAGGACGTGTGCTGACCGAGCTCCCGGCACCCCGGCCCACCAGAGCTAACGATAGCGCAGGCACTGAGGTCCGTGAGCCAGGACCGATCCCACTCCAGCCCCGAAGTGGCGATGAACCGTAGGGCACAGGGGCAGCCGCGGAAAGGACACGATACGCAAACTACAGCCCAGAAGAGAGCAGGGCCTTCCCCTACAGCACAGCCGCGATCCAAGATGGCGCCGGGTAAGCCAGACACACGAGGCAGCACGGCAGCAGCCAGATCCGACGGCGCTACACAGAGAGGAGACAGGCAGCTAAATCTGGAGCCAACTAGGGATCCATTCTCCTCACAATCCTCGGGAGAGGTGGAGACCGGACAGCGGGGTGAGTCACTATCACATCCCCCATCCCCAGCCATATACGCTGATAGACATGACTCTCCAAACTCCCCTGCCTCCCCTGCCTCCTCCATGGATAGGAACATGGCAGACTTAGCAGAAGTCCTCATTAGCCAATCCAGCCAGGATATGCCAATTCCCCAGCTCTCACACTATTCCCCTGATGCTGTACTGTTGGGCAGATTCTCCACCATGCTGCAGCAGGAGCTCTCTAAGGCCTGCACATTAATCACCACTGACCTGAAAAAAGACATCCATAGCTTGGGAGAGCGTTTTGAGCTAATTGAAACCAAAGTGGATGGAGCCATCAAAAGGGTCAACCAGAACTCAGCCATGGTGACAGACCTCCAGGATAGATTAGAAGAGGCATTCACAAAAATTGAAGATTTGGAGAATCGTTCTCGTAGGTACAATGTCCGCGTGCGTGGCCTCCCTGAAACTCATACAGATCTAGAGGGGGCTGTAAAAGACCTGATGAAAACCCTTATCCCTGATATAGCCAACCACCACATGGAAGTTGATCGCGTTCACCGAGCACTGACAGCCCCAAGGGCCGACGGCCTACCACGAGACATTATTGTTAAGCCACATCACTACCGCATTAAGGATAAGATGATGCTTGCGGCTCGCAACAGGCCGGACCTGTCGCTATTTGGAACACCAATACAGCTCTTTACAGATTTGGCGCCATCAACGGTCCAGAAACGCAGAAACCTACGGCCATTACTCCAGCAACTTATGGCCAAACAGATTAAGTATCGATGGTCGTTCCCTTTTAAGTTATCATTCACTTACAACGGAAAGTCCCACTCCTTTTCCACGTTCCAAGCAGGCGAAGACCTACTGCTTAGTCTCGGCATCATTGCACGGGACTCTCCGACTCCGATTTCATCTCCCCCTCGTCTGGATCATCGTCCCCTCTCCCCGATATGGCAGGATCGCACACGCTCACAGGCCAGAAATGCTCGCCGGAATACCTGAGTATTATTGCTCTTCTCTCTTTTTGCTTTTTTGCCCCCTTTTGGGAACTGTTAGTGCTTGATTGCACGGATATGGCCTGGGCCCATGGTGGACTATGGGCCTGATGGGGCCATCGTTACCGTTCACAGTTCACAGGTTACAAAGTCACGGGTTACAAAGTTACTGGAGTTCCTGGTTCTTCGGACTGGCTGCCAGCCGAATATTTTACAACCCCGACGGGCCCAACCTGGTCGAAGAAATTTTGCTTTTTGCTTTTTAGCAGTCTGGGGGCCTTAGTCGGACCGCAATGTGTTCCCCTGTTGGGCTGTGGCTCGGGGGCCGGAACGACCGATGGGGACCCTTCCGGCCCCGGCGCCACTGGCCTTGGGAATGCATGTTCCTATAGACAGCCTGTTATGTTAAAACTGTATTGATTGATTTTGTCATTTCCGATATGACCTCGAATAGCCTGCTCGTACAGAGTGTAATCATATTTGGGTCGGGGTGGTCATGCTTGCCACCCAACTGCAAGACTACCTATCCTACGACAAGGATGGTACCCTTGCACCTAATTTGCCGGATGTTGTCTCCGGCAGGGGTTATTCCCCATTCCTTCATTCATCAGCTAGGATTGAGTTATATTGGTTGTTTGGGCCTAAGGCCTATGTATATGTTTTTTTGCTTTTATTTTTGTTTCTCTTCTTCTCTAATGCCTTTTCCTTCTCTCCCTTCCCCCTCTTTCTTCGGAGCCTCGGTTCAGCGCCCGTCCCTTATGTCATGGTCTGAGAGGTCACATAGCCAAACAGTCATCATCATCGGGACCCTTCTCGCTTCATTCATTATGCAAGGTAAGAGTGCTCTGCCCTACCACGATGGCCACCACATATAACACAGACTATTCGATAGTTAGCCACAATGTACATGGATTTAACTCCCCTACTAAAAGAACTAAGGCTTTCCAGTTTTATCATAAACAGAAGGCTGAAGTCCTGCTATTGCAGGAAACTCATTTCTCCAATGTCTCAGCGCCCCGTTACCTCAATGGGAAGTATCCACAGTTTTACTTGGCAGGGGGTCGGGAAAAGAAGGGCGGTGTAGCCATCTGCTTTTCGAAACGGACCCCCTTTACCCCCATCGCTATCGTTAAGGACAAGAGAGGTAGATATATTATGGCAGTGGGGCGGCTCCATGACCAGGAGGTGTCCTTTATATCATACTATGCCCCGAATACTGGACAGCCGGAATTCTTTAGCAAAATGCTGAAGATTCTTATGCCCAAAGTCCAGGGTCAGGTCATTATGGGAGGCGATAGTAATATTCCCTTGGACAGAATTATGGATAAATCGGACTCCTCTAGACCAACATTGAAACGCCCACCGACTGGAAGCAGCAAGGTTGCACGTCTGTTTCATTTCTATGACCTCATCGACGCCTGGCAAGAAAATAACCCTACGGTCAGAGACTTTACACACTTTTCACAAGCCCATCATACTTACTCGAGGATAGACCACGTTCTAGTACGTACGCCTTTGCTACCATTTATTAAGTCGGTTAAGATTTTATCTACCCCTTGGTCTGATCATTCCCCGATAAAACTCTCTACTTCAGGGCTATGGACTAAATCTAGACCCTCCCCGTGGAGACTTAATGTGAGCTTGCTGAATGACCCTACAATCTTTTTAGAGATTCAAAAGGAAATACAGGAATACTTTAGACTTAATAAGGCATCGGACACGTCCCCCGCAATTAACTGGGTAGCACATAAAGCAGCGATTAGGGGCATATTGTTACAAGTGGCAGCCAGGATTAAACGCAATAGGGAACAGGCAAATAAGATTCTGGAAACTAACTTAGATAACTTACTTAGTGAACAGCACAGAAATCCCCTGGTAGATATAAGGCATAAAATTGACGAGGCTCGACTAGCACTAAATCTTAGCTTGACTACTCAAGCGGAGAAACATATTAGTTGGTCTAAGCACAGGTTCTATACGATGGGTGATAAACCCACCACAATGTTAGCTAGAAAACTGGTTCCTCGACCGTACACACCGACTTTGCCTAAACTACGACTATCCACGGGCCTAACCTCCCAGAACCCCGAACGGATAATTGGAGAATTTCACAAATTTTATGCTAAGCTGTATGGAGTGCAGGACAAGCTCGATTCATCTGAAGCGAGCACATTCTTTCGCGACTTACAGCTGCCTAAATTGACACAAGCCCATGCGGAACTGATGGACGGTGCTCTTACAGAGCCTGAAGTCAGGGCTGCAATCAAAACCCTACACCCTACCAAGGCCCCTGGGCCAGATGGATTCCCGGGTCACTACTATAGGAAATATCACGATCTTCTGGCCCCACATCTCTGTACTTACTTTAATGACCTGAGAAGCGGCAGCAAGCTCCCCAGCCATGAAAATGTAGCCTATATAAGTGTTATCCCGAAACCAGGAAAGGACCATACAGACTGTTCCAATTATCGCCCAATTTCTCTGATCAATACGGATCTTAAGATTCTAACCAAAATACTGGCCCAGAGACTTAATACTTTTCTTCAGTGTTATATCCATCCTGACCAAGCAGGTTTTGTCCCGACAAGACAGGCATCGGACCAAACCCGCCGGATAATTAACCTTATCTCGGCAGTTCGGTCTGATTGGGATGGAAAGGGGACTAGGAGGGGAATGTTACTTTCATTGGATATCCAGAAGGCGTTCGATTCTATCTCCTAAGACTATCTTTTTGATGTTCTCACACGCTTTGGATTTGGGAGACGCTTTCTGGATCTCCTTCACATATTATATGATTCCCCCAGTGCCTCGCTAATGCTCAGAGGACATACATCCCAAACATTTCCTATCAGGAGAGGAACTAGACAGGGCTGCCCGTTGTCGCCACTATTATTCGCCCTGGCGATTGAACCACTAGCGCTCAAAATTCGCGCCTGCAGAGATATACAGGGCATTTATTGCGGAGACTATGAACACAAATGTTTACTCTTTGCGGACGACTTGTTGCTGACCTTGACCTCACCGATCACATCCCTACCTAACTTGTATGCTATTTTGCAGCCTTTCTCCAACATTTCCGGGTTGGCAATTAATCATAGTAAGTCAAGAGCACTGAACTTATCTTTGCTAAGCTCCACTCAGGCTACGCTTGAAAAATCATTTCAATTCCGATGGGAATCCACATCTCTCCCTTATTTAGGCATACAGCTGACCTCATCTATTGGTGAGTTGTACAAAGAGAATTATCCAGCCCTTTTCAAACGGCTAACAGCTGACATGGCTAAGTGGCAGGTTCACCCGCCATCGTGGTTTGGCAGACTTCACTCAATTAAAATGAATGTTCTACCTCGATTATTGTATTTCTTCCGTACCTTGCCAGTTTCATTGGCCCGTGATGACCTTAAACGATTCCAGAATAAAGTACTACAGTTTATTTGGAGTGATAAGAGACCCAGGGTGAATAGGAGCACTCTATACACGTTGAAGCGGAGAGGAGGACTTGGTCTTCCAGACTTATTAAAATATTTTTATGCTGCCCAGATAGCACAACTTACAAGGTTTCACTCCCAACAGGCACAGGCCATTTGGATGGCTATGGAATCTTATTCCTGCCGTCCCAAACCTATTTCTTATATTTTATGGCTCCCTATCAAGGAGCGACCTCCTATACTTTGCCCTACTTTATCCATGTCACTGGAACTATGGGACAGACTCTCCAGATCTCACAAATTCAAATCTCCTCATTCTCCACTGACACCTCTGCTTCAAAATAAAGCATTCACCCCGGGTCTCACTCCACTAGCGTTCGAATGGTGGACTAATAAGGGTTTTAAGTGTATTGCTGACTTGTGCGATCATAGAGGTATGCTGACCGAACGGACTATGGCTGACAGGCATCAAATGCCTCCAGCGGAGGGTTATAGGTTCGCCCAAATCTCACATTATGTACAAACCCTGGCTCGCAAGAGCAACCTAGCAACCCAAACTCCCATGGAACATCTATGCAAAAATTATGATAAAATTAAAGGACATTTATCTGCTATATATTCGATATTGCTGAGTGTATCGACAAAGCTGACTTATATGGTCCAATGGGAGACCGACTTGCAGGAAACCCTGGATCTGGACGAATGGCATAGGATAGCCGAGACAGCATCTCGTTCGCTCGTCAATACTTCAATAATTGAGGCCAATTATAAGGTTCTACTGAGGTGGTATATGGTGCCGGTCAGACTGGCAACTTTTGTCTCAGGAGCTACCCCGTTGTGCTTTAGAGGATGTGGCCAGATGGGCACCACCTATCATATTTGGTGGACATGCCCAAAGGTCCGGAGGTTTTGGATCAGGGTGTATAATTTAGTTTACTCCCTTACCCAACTAAACCTAACTAAATCAGCTAAGCAAGCACTACTGGGGGGAGGAGATGTGGAAGCCTCCAAGTCCTGCAAGAGGCTCTTGACATTTATTTTTATTTCAGCCAAAATCACTATTGCTAGGAACTGGAAATCGGCAGCTCTACCATTCGATCAGCTTAAAGGCAAATTGTCTTGGTTGATGCTAAACGAACGCTTGACCGCTCTGGCCCAAGATAAAATGAAACTGTTTCATGGAGTTTGGGACCCATGGCTTCGTTACCTAACTAATGACCCGGGGATGTTTACAGCATAGCCTAGGGGATTAGGTTGAGATGTCTGGATGCTGAATCGGGGCTCCTCCCCCCCCTCCCTCCCCCCATTCCCCCCTCCTCAACTGTCCTTTCCTTACTCTGTCTCCTTCCTTCTATTCTTTGTCACTGTCCTCTTTCCTCTCTTTTGAAATTTGTTTATTGTTTATTTTTGGAGTCAGATCCAGACCTTAGAGGTTTGTGCTGCTCCCTGTTTTCTCAGCTCCTACGGGACCATTGTCAGTCTGATCAGACCTCTGGGCTGCCCACACGGCCGGCTGAGTTGCGCCCCCCCCCCCGATAGATGGATGGGGGGGCGGCTCATCTGGGTGGACGGTTCAGATATGATCTGCGATGCTAATAGGGGTTAACGGCTCTACGGAGCTTCGGACTACTCCAAGGACCCCTACACTTGGTGATCTTCATTGTGTTACCCCAAATGTTGATTGTGACTGTACAATGTTATGTGGCGACTTTTATACATTTTGTATGACAAAACTTGAATAAAAAGATTGAAACACAAAACAGCGCTAAAAATTGTCCTGAGTAGGAAGGGGGGGGGTGCCCTGTATTGAAGTGGTTAAAGTGGTTGAAAGGAAAAAAAATTATTAACTATATCCTGATTTAAAGTGCTTTAGCCTAGCACCTAGTGTGGCTCCTGGTGGCTCAATCTTTCTCTGAAATCTGCATCTGTTACTTGTTTTCTTGGACACCAGGCAATCCACTGTGATGGTGTTAGTATTTTCTTGTAATCAATCGAATTCCAGGTGTTTGAAAGTGAAGACAATTTATTCAAAATGCACCGGTACACTGTGTGAAGCTTACAAGATGAAAGTCATAGTAAAAGTGAGTGAGAAGGAGGGAGCCCCCACCTTCTCATCCTTACACTGAAAAGACAATAACACTTCTTTATTGGCTAATTTGCTAAGGAGGCTCCACCTACACCTGGTACAAGCTGGTACCTTTTATTCACAAGCAGAGCCTCCCTTACAATCTGCTTTCTATACATGTATTACGTATGTGGTTAGTAAGAACCAATAAATACAACAAGGTTAGAACATGTGCTCAGAAGCCATCTTAAAGAATCAGTAAAGCTGTCTAATAGACGCACAATACTAAACTTTTCTAACATTCCTTCCTCTTGTGGGTCTATTTTATCTCAACACATTTCTATGATAGTCCCTGTGTTATACACTTTCGGACTGTATGTCATTAAGTTGAGCTTCAATTTCCACATAGGTCTCCTCAGAGGTAGGAAGTGCTTGATACATCGTTCTTGAGATTGCGGTTTCAATCAGTTTTTGTGAAAGTCCTCGAATACAGGGAATGCAGCAGCATCCGTAAGTGACCAAAACCGCAGTAATTGAGATCGAACATGATGTGATAAGTCCAGTCCACTTACCGAACCATCCTTCAAGCCAGTTTGTGAATGGATCGTTAATACCTGAATGTTCCGTTAATTCATTCGATAGAGCAGTCAATACTTCCAGGGCTCTGGTCACGGTCTCTCCAGAAGCTGTATTAGCGATAAAGGTACAACACATGCTACCAAACATTTTGCATACCCCTCCTCTTTTAGCCAGGATCATATTCCCTACCTAGTATGATACCAAAGGGTCCACAGTACTACTTCACGTCTAAGTGGAGCAGAGTTCTTCTTGGGGTGTATGTGGATACATATCATTACTCATTCATATCACCCATCTTGGCATCATATGAATCTGACTATCTGATAACACTCTATTTCTTCCTTGGGGTCATCTCCCTCAGTTCTAACTGCCATTGTAGTAACTTTTTCCACATTTAGCACACCTGGAAAACAAATTAGCAAGTAATCCAACAACTATGATTCCTATAAGAACAAAACAACTGTTGAATCCTTGAAAATTTACCATTTCTGATATTTCTGACATACTAGTTTTTGGGCAGCCTTGTATCGCTTAAACTCAAAATTAAAGTGAATGAGTACTAGGTGTTTGCATTTTTTTTTTTTTTTTTTTAACTGTCTGGCCTATCTAGCCATTACTCAAATGACTCTTTTTACACCTGTTAGCATGTGTAATTTGTACAGGTAATTTTCCTCTATAGCCTTGACTGCTAAGATCAAGCAAAGGCATAACAGTAGTTTAATCATCTTTTGAAATCAGCTGTACTTTCTTGCAATGGCTAGCATGTATCCATGTCACTTTACAGCTGTAGCAGTTGTCAGGGACACTTGGTAGAGTCCTTCAACTTTGGTCCTAAAGGTACTTTCACATGTTCTTTTACTAGGACCCAATCATCTGGCTGTAAATCATGTGTTCCAGTTACTTGAACTGGATCTGGAATTGGATCAAAAACAAACTTGTGCATCGCAGTTAGTTTCTTGTATTAGACAAGTACATAACAAAATTATTATACATTATAATAGTCTGATGTGGAAAATGCAACCCTGTCTTAGGTGGGCCCCCAAACAAAATCTCATAAGGGCTCAAGTTCTCTGACCTATAATGTAGGGGTAATCCTGATGCTGTAAAGAACCCGAGGAAACCGTTATGGTCATTGTTTCTTTACTAACCTATCTACCCTTTTCCTGCATAGATTTAGCTGGCCTGCCTTTAACGACTCCACTATACCTTTCTACCTTCCCTGAACTCCGAGGATGATAGGAGCATGGAAGGCCTGCTCAATTGCCAAATCCTTGCATGTAATTTGCATGATCTGTTCAGTGGAATGTGTTCCTCTGTCAATCTCTATGATTTCAGGGACTCCAATCAGCATATTACTTCGGAAAGGATCTTCTTTTCTGTCGTCTTGGCATTTGCTTTAGCCACCACTCAGGCTTCTGTCCAGCTTGAAACATTTTTATGCACAACAAAACATTGATATTGGCCTGATTTGAGCAATTGGATTTAATAAATTCGAAGTCTTTGGAAAAGGAATAGTGACCTGGCCAAATGTCTTTGTGTTACTCTGGTCTGTTTTCCTGAGTTATTTTTAGCACAGATTATGCATCCCTCAACAAAGTCTTGATATTAATTTCTGGAGTATTGAATAAACCATCCAGCCTTGCTTATGTTCCTTCCATTGTCTTAGGGCATACATAACTCAGTCCATGGGCTAGTGGCATAATCATCTTTTCCATTTCAGATGGGACACAAATTCCATTTTCCTTGCACAAGAGTCCATCTTGATCCTTTACATAATCTTATACCAATCATCAGGTGCAGATTATTGCAATTTCTTAATCAGCTCTTTTACTTTCAGTATTAGTTCCCTTATTTTCTTTCAATCTGTTACAGGTTTCTTCTTCTTCTTTTTTTTTCCTTGCAAAATCTGTGATTAGTCATGATTGCTTCCATTGGTGTTTCAGCAGTCTTCCTGGCAGTATGATCAGGCAACTGGTTTCCTTTTTCTTCCAAGGGTTGTCCTCCAGTATGTGCCTTGACTTTCAGGGTGGCTACTTCCTTTGGGAGGGTGACTGGTTCAAAAAGTTCTTAAACATATTTCCAGTTTTAAATTGATTCTCTTGCAGCATTTGTGAAACTTCGGTCCTTCCTTATGGGTCCATAATCATGGACTACTTCGACAGCATGCTTGCTACCAGTATAGGTGTTTGCTGTTTGATCCTTTGCGGTCTCACAGGCCCTCATGAGTGCTACCACTTTGGCAACCAGCGCTGAAAGTGATGAAGGGAGTAGTTGGGTCTCAATCACTTCCTCCAATGTTGTCACCGCATATGCCATTCTTGGGACTCCATCTTTGTACAGGCGTGAACCCTCTGCAAACAGGATCAGATCAGAATTTTCAAAAGGAGTGTCCTTTACTGGGGAGATTTGATGCATTTCTTCTTCCATAAGTTTTAAGCAGATGTGGTCACCCTCCTCTTCGGGGTTTTCCCTCTGTCTCTAGGAAAAAGCTGGCAGGCTTGATTGTAGTACATCTTTTCACTTCTTTTTTTCCTAATTCAAGCAGTATTGCTTCATAACATCCATTCCAAAGCATATCTTCTCTTCTGTACAGCACCACTGGCACAGGTTGCAGCTGCAGTTTTCTTTTTGCGTTCTTGCCACAACATGGGTTTTGGTGCATCCACCAGCCGGATCTATTTTATACACGGCTTGAAAGGGTTTGCGGTCAACAGGTCAGAATGAAGAGGTTTCACACCATTTAAGAATGCAGGATATACAGAAAACATGACAACAATCTTCTGGAAAGCCAACCTTCAGGGAAAGATTGTTCAGACAAATTGGACACCTCTCAGTTGAACTTTAATGCTAAAGTACTGGCACCAGTCTCATCTTTGCCTTCGTGACCATCCTTTTTTTTTTCTCATGTAGCTGGTCTTTGGCATCAGGTAAACATAAATGTTTGCTCCTCATCCTCTCCACTAAACCTGATAATGTGATTTATCTCAGCAGGGTCAGAAACTAAAATGTTGCCAGTTACCCCTTCTATGAAGATTAAGTTCAAGGCCTTCCCCGTACTGGCCCATTCTAGAGATTCCTTTTTCCAGTTTCTGCCTCCCCGTATGGACGTCTCCCCTAGAGTCACCAGTAGACCCAAGACAATTACTATCCCTTTCATCCTGACCAGCTATAGAGCCCTGGGGGGGTAAGGTAAGGGAGTCTTCACCGGTTTGAGATAAGCCCCACCTTGTGCAGAACCTCCCTTTGTAGCCGGACTTACCAGAGCTCTGCCGCCAACTGACCCTGCTCTGCCTATAAAACCTTTTTGCAACGGGACTGGTGAGTCCAGGTAGACCTCTCTGCAAACCTTATTGCCGTGGGAGTTTATTTACAAAAATGGGATCCCTTATCACTGTAGATCTTTTCAGGTATTCCAAATGTAGGAATTATATCTTAGCAACGTTTTGGCCACAGTCTATGCGTCCGCACTTCCTGTTGGGAATACCTCCACCCATTTGGTCAAGGTGTCTATGATAACCAAACAATATCTTTTCCTTTCCACACCTGTCCAATTCAATAAAATTCATACAAATGTGTTGGAATGGATATTGCGGTGTAGGGAACTTCCCTTTCCGTGGTCTTATGCCTCCCTGAGCATTGTCTCTTGCACATATAATGCACTGAGAACAAAATTTTTTATTTTTTTTTAGTAGTTAGTAAAACCATAGGCTGTACATACCGTATTTAACATCTGTCATCCCCCTGTTTGACACATGAGTTACTCCATGTGTCAACACTGCTGCATACCTAAATAGGGATTTTGGCAATACCGGTTCTCCTTCAGGTGATGTATAAATACTATCTATTATTGTGCAACCTTTTTGTTTTCCAACAATGTTTCTCCCCGGGATGTGCATTCTGCTGCATATCAGTAAGGACTGTATGATCCATCTCTATGATGTCCAGTTCTATCATTATTTGATGTGTTTCTTGTGCTGCTATTTTAGCAGCTTCATCGGCCCTTTTAGTTCCCTTCGAGATGAGGTCTGTGTGTGAAATTAGCTTACCACTAGATGTCACCATCCCCGTTTGACACATGTTGTGCAAAAAACATTATTGACTATCAGTATATATAGTTACAGATTTTCCTTTTGATAGTATGCATGTTCTTGTCAGTGCTACAAGCTCTGCTACTTGTGCTGAATAATGTTTTGGTAATGGCCTAGCCTCTAAGTTTTCACCCCGTGTCACTACTGTATATCCAGTTGCATTTGTGCCATCTGGATTTTTTTTTTACTGGAGCCATCTACAAAAAGTGTCATGTCAGGGTTAGATAACGGTACCATCAGTAGGAAGTGGTAGCAGTGTGGATGGGTTTAATGTATTACACCTCTGTATTGTTAAGTGAGGTTGTATCAAGAGTATTGTCATACAGGAAAGATGTCGTGCTGGGCTCAAATGTGATATCTTTTGTTGCAAAAGAGTAACAGATACTGCATGTGATACTTTGAGTGTAAGCAGGTGATATAGCACTATGGATGCTGAGGCCTTAACTACTTCGGCTGCAGCTACCACTGCCTGTACACAGGGTAGAAGTGCTCTAGTTACACTGTCTAGTTTTATAAAATAGTAAGCGATCGGCCTCTGGCACTTACCATGTGACTATGTAAGTACCGATGTCATGTGACCGTCCCTTGAGTCCACCGTTTGTTTGAAAGGTCCAATCAGTCCGTTGTACCCATCTAAGCTGGCATCTATTCAGTAAGGCAGTCAACCTGTTTCTTAAGTCTAGGCTATCTGGAGGCAATGGATCCCCTCTCCCCTGTCCACTTGTCCTCCCCTGGGGTATGGGACTTCTATCAAGGGGTACTCCTCTCCATCATCTACACCATACCTCATATGAGGTTTATTTAATCTCTTGGACCCTGCTGGGGCCCCTAGTGCATGGATTATGGCGTTGGTTAAAGATTCAAGGATCGATCTGTTCATCTCCGAAGCTGTGCTACTGTCTAAATAGATTGAGGAAGTAAGTTTGGGGTCTTGTTCAAAGGCGGTTCCTAACAGGGGTGGGTGTTACAGGAAGGGTGGTACTCTGGGCAGTGGCTTGCACCTGAGGGGGGGGGGCTATTTTAAGGAGGGCGTCTTGTGGTTCAACAAATGAAATCCTCCTCTTTGTCCACCAGGGGCTTTTGGGCTTGGCATTTTCTTTTGTTCTTCTCCCATCTGCTCTGATCCTAGCGTGTTGAAGCCTGTGAGGCCATTTTTAACCCATGTCTTTTTTTTCTTTGGGTCATAACAATTTAAGCTTATCCACCAAATCCTGACACCCTTTTACAGTTAATTTACCATTAAATACAACTTTTGTTTCCCATTTAGCACAATACTGAACAGATTTTAGGTTGTTTACTTTGCATAAATTTCTTATCTCCTTCTAACAGCACTACAATGAACACCTTTAAAGTAGTCAAAAACATCCTCAGCTTTTCCTTGTCTCATATTCAACAATCCTCATTAATAATCTTACAACAGTTTTACCTTCTTTATACTGCAATTCACTTCCATGTTTTCCATCTACTACTTTTTAACTTTAACTTGCATAGTTCCTTTAATAGTTTGGCACGCTAAATCAATTCAGTCACATGTTATACTACTAAAATCATATCAAGCGTTAACATTCTTAGAGACAGTTTTCCCACACAGAAATCTGAAGGGAGGGGGGCCTCTTTCCTTTCTTAAGTATAGATACACAAAACGCAAAAAGAAGGGAGGGAGGGAGGGAGGCTTTGAAATACAAGCAGGTTTTTCTCTGCATCTAAGAACCATCGGCATTGATTTTCTGCTTCTCACATATTTCTTAAACATTTAGATAATACTTGCATTGCCTGGTCTAATTCTCACCATCACATAAATCAGCATTTATGGGTCTCACGTTAACTTATAGAACACCTTGGCTCAGTTCTGCCGTTGTTCAATGAAATTACAGCATCCATAAAACATAAGAAAGAAGACACTAAAACACACACAGAATAAAGTTAACTTTGCGGTCTTTCTAGACCACTCTGCTATTTAGCGCTTAAACCAAACATTCAACCTCAGACAACGTCAGGAAATCTACCTCTGACAACATCAGGCAAAACACCTCTGACAACATCAGGCAATCAACCTCTGACGTTTTGGTATACCACAAATCTTTTTTTACCTGTCCGGACAGCGGGTGACTTTTTTTTTTACCATAGGCAATGTACCCAAATGCCTTTGTCTTCGAGCACTAGATTATCGAGATTTTATACGATCAATACAAGTGTCGGTACCACAATTGACATACACAATTCACACAGAACAAACAAGAATCAACCGAAAAGAAGAGAAGAGTAGAGAAGAGAGGAAAAGAGAAGAAAAGTAAATATAAATTATCTTACCTTCCAAACACCAAAAGACTAAATATATTCAGGTTCAGAACCAGATGGTGGATTTGGGTCAAATCCGGTGCCAAGCAGTCCCTGTTTAACACTAACGTGAGTGGGGGTTCTCAGTGAGGTTTTCAGGTCCAATACTCACTGGGTTCTGTCGGTTCCGGTCTCGACCCAATTTCCAACCATTGATTTCCTCTCGAAAGACCAAAATGTTAGTATTTTCTTGTAATCAATCGAATTCCAGGTGTCTGAAAGTGAAGACAATTTATTCAAAATGCACCGGTACACTGTGTGAAGCTTACAAGATGAAAAAGTCATAGTAAAAGTGAGTGAGAAGGAGGGAGCCCCCACCACCTCATCCTTACACTGAAAAGACAATAACACTTCTTTATTGGCTAATTTGCTAAGGAGGCTCCACCTACACCTGGTACAAGCTGGTACCTTTTATTCACAAGCAGAGCCTCCCTTACAATCTGCTTTCTATACATGTATTACGTATGTGGTTAGTAAGAACAAATAAATACAACAAGGTTAGAACATGTGCTCAGAAGCCATCTTAAAGAATCAGTAAAGCTGTCTAATAGACGCACAATACTAAACTTTTCTAACAGATGGCCTGAAAAGACAACCAGGTAGTGACCTTGAAATCTGTGACAAAAATGCAGATACAGGAACCTCAGGGATGGTGAAAAGTGTGTCAGTCATCCTGAAGGAAGATGTGGTCAGTAGGTAAACTCAAACAGCGCACACCACAACCAAAATATATTTAGGGAAATCCCCTTGGAATTTATTGGGTCAGGACATACAGATGGGAAAGCTATGTCCCAATTAAGGAAAAAAAAGAAGAGACCAACCATAGGGAGTACAGTTCTAGGCATCAAGACAACCTCGTCTCTGTGCAGACAAGAAAAGGTTACCTACAAGAGAGCTCCGCTAATTCGAAAACTTGTCTTGCCAAAGTGATGGCAACAAGGAAAGCAACATTGTGCAGTACCAAAGGTCAGACTGGAGAAAGGTCAGGATATATTGCACAGGGGTTTTTCTGGGCTAAAATGCCCTTGCCTGGCACCATGCAAGGTACTCTTTTCAAGTCCAATAGTAGACGTTACAATAATGGCATTGGCTAGTCCCCCAATCATTTAGGGCCTGGGTTTCACTAGCCATACCATTAAAGCCAGAAACCATGAAGCAGTGTGGTAAACCAGCTAGTCTGTAAAAAGAAAACTCTGGATCAAGCAGCATCTACGAGGAAACCTAGGTACTATACAGAATAAACCAGTGCAGAATTCTAAAGGTTCAGGATCCAGTCGAACTTCTGTAGAGTCTTTTAGATATTTGCCATCAAGGTCTGAGCCAACTTTTCCCCTGATGGGAATGCCTTGTGATTAAAGTAGAGCAAGCACAGGGGCTAACAACCTTGATAAAATATACAATGTGCAGCAGGCAGACTGAAGGAAAGGACAACCAGCTAAGTGTGTGAGCCCACTGGAAAATGCAGTAACGGTGATGCACCAGAAAGATGTGGCCATGCACGTTAACATCCTTGATGTCGGCCGAAGCTAGAAAATCTCTCAGATGGAGGGAGGCAATGACTGACCTGGTAACTTGTATGTCAGGGGTGCCCAATCGATGGCCCGTGGGCCACATGTGACCCGCGGCGCCCTCTGATGTGGCCCGCCACGTCTTGCTCTGAGATGGCGGGTCGGCAAGCCCAGATCGCGAGTTCCCGACCCGCCATCTCCGAGCATCAGCGCAAAAGAACGGAGCCGCCGCTAGAGGAAGCCGAGCCGATGCTTCCTGCATAGCGGCCGGCTCCTTCACAGGCAGAGTGATACCAAATGCACACCGCCTGTGACAGGAAGCATCGGCTCTGCTCGCTACTGCAGCCGCATGCTTCTTTCTGTCACACATCTAATGCACGGGAACCCGCGATGTGGGACAGCAGCCAGCAGCGCCAGTACCCGCCAGCAGTACCAGTACCCGCCAGCAGTACCAGTAACCACCAGCAGTACCAGTACACGCCAGCAGTACCTGCCAGTAGTACCAGTACCCACCAGCAGCACCCGCCCGCAGTATCAGTACCAGCCAGAACTACCCGCCAGAAGTATCAGTACCCACCAGCAGTAGCCGCCAGCAGTACAAGTACCCGCCAGCAGTACCAGCACTCAACAGCAGTACCAGCACCCAACAGCAGAACCAGCACCCAACAGCTGTACCAGCACCCAACAGCTGTACCAGCACCCAACAGCTGTACCAGCTCCCAACAGCAGTTCCAGCACCCAACAGCAGTTCCAGCACCCAACAGCAGTTCCAGCACCCAACAGCAGTTCCAGCCAGCAGTACCAGCCCTGGAGGACAGCCAGCAGCCACCAGCCATAACCACCTGGGGGACAGCAGCAACCAGCTGCATGAATCCTGAGGAAGAAGTGAAGATTGAGGTCAGTTGATATGCAGGTAAACCGCTGTGCATCAGTGTGAAAGCTGCCTTATGCCCCTTTTATATGATCAGGCCAATCAGGTCTGCCCGTCTGTTTTTCAGGCAGACCCAATCGGACCCTCCATTTACCTCTATAGAGCGGCAGATGTAAACAGACTCGTGACCGTTAACACCCGCCTATCTGCAATCCGATCGGCTTAAAAAAAACAGAAGGGCATCTGTCCCCTTCTGTCTGGGCGGATTGGAGGGCCCTTAGGGTAGAGCACTTGCGTCTGTCTGCTCTACATGTGCAGAGTGGACACAGACCTGCCATCCGCCCGCTACGCTCATTGTGGCCTGCAACCCGTTACCAAGTCGCTAAAGTGGTCCTCGCTCCTCAAAAGGTTGGGCACCCCTGTTGTATGCGGAATGTTTGCATGCAAAGACTGTATAGTAAATGTAGTACAAAAAATTGGATGGCCCTTCCTAAAAACTAAGCGCTTATGGAGCAGAAAGATTAAGATGAAATTGAATCTGAAAAGGAGATGGAACTATAATGCACCTCCCTCCAAACTAGTGCCAGTGATGGCAGGAGCTGCCACCTTATCCTATCATCAGACAGGTAACAACATGAAACAACAATATATATTGTATAAACAATATATTAGGCGGCGCTCCAAAAAATAATAAATAATAATAATTTAAAGTGCAATATGTTAAATAATGTAAAAAGTCCAGAAAAAGAGTCCAAAGGATTGTCCGTGGTTAGAACAAAAATAGAGAAATCTCAAAAATATGAAGAGCCAATCTTATCTGGTGACGGCAGATGTCGTGTCACTATATACGGTCATCGAACACGGTGACGCCCTGCTGGCACTGAATTGGGCACCAAGTCAACGGGATGATCTCCTCCATGAACAGAAGGTATTTTTGGGTCAAGCATTGAACTTTTGCTTGGCCCATAACTACTTTTGGTATAATCGTGGCCATTACTCCCAGCGAACCGGAGTGGCGATGGGGGCTAGATTTGCACCGAAGCATTGCCAATCTGTTCATGGGGGAGTGGGAAGATAAGTCTGTTTGCAAATAAGAAAGATGGTCTCCTATTTTATAGGAGATTCATTGATGATCTGTTCTTTATCTGGGAGAGTGATGAATCATCCTTGCATGAATTCTTGAAAGAGTTAAATAACAAGAACCCAAAAAAAGGGCTGAAAATCTCGGCTTATACTCAAGTATATACGGTATTCACTTCCTGGATGTAGATGTGAAAATACAAGGGACATCATTAGTCACCACCATCTATTTCAAACCAACTGACAGAAATAGTAATTTACCACTGACCAGTGGACACCGTCCAAACTGGTTAAGGAATATACCTAAATGTCAGTTGATGAGAGTGAAACGTAATTGCACCACAGATGAGGACTTCATTATTCAGTCTAAATTTATCAAGGAAAGATTCATTCAGAAGGGGTACAACGAATTATACATTGATAAAATTGTAGAAGAATTGGTAGAAACCCCAAGAGTCTCGTGTCTTACTGACAGAGTCCGTCCGGCCAAATCCAGGCAGGAATGGAGGTTTATATCCCAATTTTCATACACAGTATATTGACATTGAGAACATGTTTTAACGACATTGGCATGTTTTATGTCTAGACAGAGTGTTGCAACAGGCATTACCATCATTACCCCCCATTTACTGGAAAGCACCCAATTTTGGGGATAAAGCAGTACAGAAGATTCTGGATCCCCCAGTGAGGAAAAGAATGTGTTGGCAACGCACGGGTTTCTACTCATGCAGGAAATGCAGCTCTTGTTTAGTTGTCAACAATCCTATTAGAGGTTTATAAAATACAGTATTAAAAAAAACTTTGCTTAAAAGTTCAGACTAAAAACTGTAGCAGCGCTACGGACAAAAGTTCATATGTACGTCTTCTATATTAATTGCTCATATACTGTAGGTGATGAAGTAGTGGAAGGTGAGTCTAGTTGTACTTAATCCAAAGCCTAGTTCCAGTGCTCCTTTCACCAAAGTGTATGTCACCACGTGGGGGGATTTTGAAAGTCCCCTTCAGGGGGCGCACTCACCAGATATTAGAAAAATGCAAGCATAGAAAAAACCATCCTCCTCCAACAATGTTACAATATCCTCATCTTCTTCTCCACAATACTGTCACCAAGATATCACAGGTATATGTAAGGGCAAAGAATATATCCACATAGGTTAGTATTGTTTGATCAATTTATTGAAGACAAAACCCCTAAGTGTCCCCCCTTACAGAATGTGCGTACCACATTGAAAAGATATACAGGCGAATCAATAATGATAAACAAGCGCTTCTGCGCTTAAAACTTGCCCCTGATGAGCGCCGAACATGAATTCCTGTTGGCGTCTTCCTGTTTAGGCAGGTCCTGGAACGCACAGCGCGACACTTCCGGTTTGCTAGATGTGTTGGTCACGCCCTGACGTTTCGTCACTTCCTGACTTCTTCTGAGGGCGTGACCAACCGTCATAGCAACCGGATTAAGTACATACCAAAATCCCGCCCACCGACCAGACGTCGGATCACGCTCGGCGCGCCCGCGTCATCACGCATGCGCACCGAGTCAGTGCGTGTCCATGCCCTGATGTGGGCGGAAGTACTCCAGAGTGCAGAACGGAATGCCCCGCTCTGATAGGCGCTTGCACTCGGAATGCACCCTGATTGGTCGATATGCGTCTGTCAGGACATGTTGAACCTGCATAATTATGAGACTCGGATGGACATATAAAAATTAGTTGGCAATATTAGCCTCATATAGAGCCTCATAGATCAACACCCACAGCGGACAGCTCCGACGTGAGAATTACTAAACGAGTACATATAAAATGGATGGGAAGTCACAATGCCGTCGGCGCCAGACTTTCCCGTTTATATGTAGCAACCTAAGGCTTTAGTAAAACCGAACTAAAAACTACAGAACTACAAAATACATACAATAAAATCCAATAAAATCAAAGCAGTAAAAGGCATGCATAATCTGATTATAAAATCAACAATAAATTACACATGTAAAATTCCAATGTAAAATCTATATGAGCATAGATATTCGTACATAGGGCACAATGTTAGGTCTGTTAATCATGTATTCATCAAAATTGCTGTGAATGTGGACACCTATTGCTCCAAATTACCGCCCTAAACCTCCTGTTGATTATTCTGTTTGGAGTTTGGGTTCTTTAGGATAACCTGGTGATGGCCCACCTTTCTTATTTGGGCCCTACACTATTGGTATATTAAGTTCAAGTATGGGTGATGTTATCACGATGAAGTGAGGGTACCTTGAACTGACTATTATTGAGAAAAGCAGATGTGTGGTTATAGTGAACATTATGAATGACACTAAATTGGTATCTCATACTGGTTTATGAGTCACTTATAAAACAGTTTATGTCAAGCTCTATGTTTAAACCTTTGGGCGCTAAAACTTCTGTTAAAAAGATCCATTTTGTTTCTTTCTTTGATAATTCCCGAACTCTATGCGAGTCCCTCCAGTGTGGCTCCAGGCTTTCAATGCCCCAGAATTGGAGGCCTGAGGGGTCCTGATTGTGTAAGTTTGAAATGTAATGACACATTGTGGTCTTTATAACCAATCTTTATGTTATTGACGTGCTCTGCTATTCTGATTCGCAGTAGCCTTTTTGTACTATTAGAGGTTTGTCTGAGTTTGTATCCTCAGGCAACAACAAGACTTGCAGCATTTCTGAATTTATTACATGCAACACTACGCATGTTGTGTATGTGTTTCAATGTCCTTGTAATCTTATGTATGTGGGACGAACTAAAAGAAAATTGAAAATTAGGATTTCAGAACACATACATAATATAGAAATCGGATTTAAGTACCACAGAGTATCCTTTCACTTTAAAAAGTACCATAACCAAGACCCCTTGTGCCTCAAGTTTTGGAGAGTGGACTGTATTTACCCTAATTGGAGGGGATCTAACTTGGTGCGGGAAATATCAAAGAGAGAGACACGGTGGATATTTTTTATGGATACACTTGCACCTAAGGGTATGAACGTTGAGCTAGACGTGAATTGTTTTATTAGTGATTGAAGATATTCTTTTATCCACACTTTAATGATAGGGTGTCCGTATTGATGTTAGTTATTTTATAATATATAGATTAATCCTTTTACTAGTCCTTTAGGCATGTATTTTATTTAATTGGGTAATTAACATGTGTAGGGCATTTCCCACACTCCATATTTTATATCCCTATATTTTAATTTTAGAGTATTTTAGTTTCTATAGTTCCCAAATATGCATAGTGTTCTGTCATATTCAGTACTCACATTGATGTTGCGGAAAGATGTAATATATTATTAGGGTGATACCTTTATATATTTTAAACATCAATTCTTATCTTTTTTTAGTATGTGCATAATGTAATGTTCGTAAGCACCGATATGGGGCTATGAACGAGTGTTCATATGGTCAGCTAATTTTATGTTAGGAGGAGTTACCAGGGCAGTTGTCTATTGATCCTGCCTTGCAAGCGATAAATCAGCTGTGAAGTTTGGCTGTATATAAACACAGCACGTATGGTCGTCAATCCACACCCACAGATTATGTCGAATGAATGACGAAACGCATCTGGTTGGATAGTATGACTGCCAATCAAGCGACGTCATCACACCGACCGTCACTAGCGTGCGCTAGTGAGCCGGGACTTTCAAACATATGCAGACGGAAGACACCATTCTGATAACCCGTGATTCGTGGACGTGAGTAGTCACCACATGTGATGTATTGCTTTCTAATATTTTTTTCATTGTAAGTGCGATGTGAAGTGGTTACTGGTGTTTTATAATAAATTTTCATACGGAGTTACGCTATTGGCTATTATTACTTCTCTCCTGCATGTGAGTGCTTGTTTGAGGGGATACGATCCAGAGTGCCTGAGAGATGAGAAGCTCAGTGTGAGATCATTCAAGGCTTTAGTTCCAGTGCCGTCTGGTAAGAATCAGCTCAACAGGGGTGGTGGTATACCCCCCTGCTTATCACACGAGTGGAGGTGTCGGTGGTAGGAGGATAAGACTGGCTCTTCATATTGTTGATTTCTCTCTTTTTGCTCTAACCACACACTATTCTTTGGACTCTTTCTGGACTTTACATTTAACATATCGCACTTTAAAGTATTATTATTTTTTGGAGTGCCGCCTATTGTTGTTTCAAGACTGTATAGTGTCTTTAGATCTAGAATAATGCAGGTTAAGGTAAGAAATGGCTGAATCCATTATAGGAATAGCCCCCTTCTTGAGAGACTGAGTCTGAGAAAAAACTTAGTCGCCACAACAAGAGTGCTGAGGTGGTTTGTACACATTAGAAACCCAAACTGGTAATTTTAGAAAATGTGCTCCAGCTGTGCACTACACATTGAAGGAACAAAATGGCGAAGGAACAAAAAATAGGATTTTTATAACAGCTTACCTGTAAAATCCTTTTCTTGGAGTACATCACGGGACACAGAGCGACATAGTCATTACTATCCGGGAGTACCTCAGTTTTGTAGCAAAGCAATAAGTGTCCCCAAAAGAGGGGTGGGAGCTCTGTGTCCCGTGATGTACTCCAAGAAAAGGATTTTACAGGTAAGCTGTTATAAAAATCCTATTTTCTTTCTCGTACATCACGGGACACAGAGCGACATAGTCATTACTATGTGGGACGTCCCAAAGCAATGCCAAATGAGGGGGGGGTACACCATACATAAGCTGGGCGCTATCAGACATGAGGATCTTTTGCGGCCTGCAACACACTGCGCCCAAAGGCGACATCCTCCTGACTTCTAACGTCCACCTGGTAGAACCTAGTAAACGTGTGTACTGAAGACCATGTTGCGGCCTTACAGATTTGAGCCAGGGAGGCCTGGTGATGCACTGCCCATGAAGTTCCAACTGCTCTTGTGGAGTGTGCCCTAACTTTGAACGGAGGCGGTCTCCTTCTCAAGCCATAGGCTTGCATTATGACCTGTCGAATCCACTTGGCTAAAGTAGATTTTGACGCTGCCTGACCCTTTCTGGGGCCTTCCGGCAGAATAAACAAAGTATCCGTTCTACGAATCTGAGCAGTGGCTTTTAGATAAGCTTTAACTGCCCTTACTACATCCAAAGAATGTAATAACTTTTCCTCTACCGAACTAGGTTTGGGGAAAAAGGAAGGAAGAACCACATCTTGGTTTAAATGAAACCTCGATACCACCTTAGGAAGAAAGGCTGGATGAGGACGTAACACTACTCTGTCCTTATGGATAACCAAATATGGCTCCTTACAGGACATAGTGGCCAATTCCGACACGCTTTTAGCCGAAGAAATGGCTACTAAAAAAATCAATTTCCTGGTGAGAAGAACCAAGGAAATGTGCTGTAATGGTTCAAAAGGTTGTTTCTGTAGAACCGATAGAACCAGGTTTAGGTCCCATGGACATATGGGAATTTTAACCGGAGGGCTAATACGCATTACTCCTTGTATAAAAGTTTTGACTAGGGAATGTGAAGCCAAGGGCCTTTGAAAAAATATTGACAAGGCCGAAATCTGACCCTTGATAGTACTCAAGGCAAACTTCCTATCTACAGCCCACTGTAGGAAGTCCAGAATTCTACCTATTACGTATTTACGTGGATGCCATTTCTTGGCCTCACACCACGCGATGTACGCCTTCCAGATTCTATAGTAAATCTGCCTGGATACCGGCTCCCTGGCATTGATCATGGTAGATACCACAGGATTAGAGAGACCTCTCTTTTTTAGAATGTGGGCTTCAATAGCCAGACCGTCAAACCTAAGGCTAGTAAGGAAGGGTGGTATATCGGTCCTTGCGAAAGCAGATCCGGACGATGTGGAAGGGTCCAAGGACTCCCCACAGACATTTTTACAATTTCCGCGTACCATGCTCTTCGGGGCCACGCTGGAGCCACCAGAATCACTGGTTTCTTTTCTACCCTGATTCTGCGGAGTAATCGAGGCAACAATTGTGGCGGTGGAAATGCATATATCAGCTTGAACTGATCCCAAGGAAACACTAGAGCATCCGCGCCGCAAGCTAGGGGATCCCTTGTCCGAGAGACAAATCTGTCCACCTTTGCGTTGAATCTGGATGCTAGCAGATCTACATCCGGTGCTCCCCACCGCTGACATATTGCCCGAAAACCTCGGGGTGAAGGGACCATTCCCCTGGGCATAATTGTTGGCGACTTAGAAAGTCCGCCTTCCAATTCTCCACCCCTGGAATGAATACCGCGGATATGGCTGGGACATATCTTTCTGCCCATTTCAGGATATAATTTACTTCCCTCTGGGCTGCACGACTCCTGGTGCCCCCCTGATGGTTGATATATGCCACTGCCGTGGCATTGTCTGATTGAATTCTGACAGGGGACCCTTGGAGTTTGGATGTCCATGCTACTAGGGCATACCGGGCTGCTCGTATCTCTAAGAGATTGATGGGCAGGGCCTTCTATGCATCCGACCATCTGCCCTGGAGAGACCATTGCTCCAGTACTGCCCCCCAGCCTATAAGGCTGGCATCTGTAGTGACCACCTTCCAAGAAATCGGACTGAAAGATTTCCCTTTTTCCAGATTCTGGGGAACCAACCACCAACGGAAGCTCTTGCGAACGGAAGGGGACAAGGACATTGGTAAGTCTAGGGCCTGAACTTTTTTGTTCCAGGCTGACAGTATGGCCCTTTGCAAATTCCTTGAATGGAATTGACCGTAGGGTACTGCTTCGAATGATGCCACCATTTTTCCCAGCAGCCTCATGCACAGGCGTATGAACGGCTGTCTTTTTGTACCCACCAGGTGGATCAAATCTCTCAAAGACGACACCTTTTCTTGAGGCAAGAAAATTTTTCTCTGGTCTGAATCCAGCCTTAGCCCCAAGTATTCCAGACTTTTGACTGGTTTTAGGGCTGACTTGTCTCGGTTGATAATCCAACCGTGAGACTCCAGATACTTGATTGTCTCGTGAACAACCACTTCTAGTTTTTCCACTGAGTGGTCCGTCAGCAACAAGTCGTCTAGATATGCCATTATCGTTACACCTCGTGTTCTTAGATTGGCCAATAGTGGGGCCAGAATTTTTGTGAACACTCGTGGTGCTGTAGCCAGACCGAAGGGTAAGGCTCTGAACTGAAAATGGCGCCCTTCTACTGCAAAGCGTAGAAATTTTTGGTGGACTGGAAAGATGGGAATGTGCAAATAAGCATCTTTGATGTCGATCGAGGCTAACCATTCCTCCCCTTGTAGGGCAGTGGCCACCGATCAGATCGACTCCATCCGAAAAGTCCTGATATGTAGGAATTTGTTTAGCCCTTTTAGATTTAATATGGGCCTCACGTCCCCGTTTGGCTTCGGGACTGTAAAGAGGTTTGAGTAAAACCCGAACCCGCATTCTTCCAGGGGAACCTCCATAATTACTCCTTGGAGCAATAGCTGTTCTAGTGCCGACAGGAGGGATCCTCTCTTCCGGGGATCTCTTGGCACAATTGACCACATAAAATGGGAAGGAGGAGTGTCTTTTAACTCCAGCTTGTATCCCAGACTTACTGCGGAGAGCACCCATCTGTCTCTGATCGTGTCCCGCCAGGTCTCTGCGAACAACTGAAGTCTTCCCCCCACCCGATTGAGTGGGTGCGAACCTTCATAAATTTGACTTGGGGGGAGGTTTTGTACCTCTCCTGACCCAGGGTTTTTTGTTACCCTGTGATTGTCCCTGATTTTTCCCCCCGGGATTTGACCGCGGAGGCCGTCGGAACTGCTTCACAGCAGATGTCCCAGGGACTGGAGAGGCAGGCCTCTTAAAAGAGGGACCTCTAAATCTCTTTTTAACCGGCAAGAGTATACTTTTACCACTGGAAATTTTCTGGATATATTTGTCCAGGTCTTCCCCGAATAAGCGTTCACCATGAAATGGGAAGCTAACCAGCAATTTTTTACAGGGAGCTTCAGCAGTTCTTGAGCCATAGAAGCCTACGCATATGTACTACAGACAGCGTAAGGCCTGATGGATTGAATCCTTGATGGCGTCAACCGCAAAGCGTAAGGCTCTAGGCAGATCAGCTAGGGCAAGGGCCTGCTGATCCGGCAAGTCCCTTAAGACCTGTTTTAACTGATCCTTCACCGCTTGGCAGACCCCAATAACTGCTACTGCTGGTTGTGTCACCAAGCTTGCTGTAGAAAAAGCAGATTTTAATAAGGACTCCAATTTTTTATCTATCGGGTCCTTGAACATTTGAACATTATCTACTGGACATGTCAGTGATTTGTTCACACAAGAGATGGCTGCGTCCAATGTAGGCACCCTCCATTTTCGGATGAACTTATCCTCCATGGGATAGACCACCGGAAATCTCTTAGGGGGAGTAAATATTTTATCAGGATGTTCCCAATCCTGGTAAATTAGTCCTTCCAGTAAAGGATGGATTGGAAAGGAACAAACAGTCTGGGGAGCTTTTAGCGACCCCAACGAGGAGACAGAAGTGGATGATGGCTCCGCAAGGGGCATTTTAAATGCTGATCGGACCATATCAGTCAGGGACTGAACCCATAATCTTTCAGCATGTGATGCTGAAAATGGCTCTTCCACTGTTGATTCCTCTAGAACAGAATCAACCTCATCCTGATCCCCTTCAGGTAGGTCAATCCCTGCATGGGACTGTTGTTCCGCTAACAGGTACTCTGAGGGAGGAGACGGAGATCGGGCGCGCTTTCCCTCTGACAGGGAAGCAGCTATCAATGTTGTCAATCTCTCTTCCAGTCCTCCCAGAGCTGAGGAAAAAACCTCCTCTGTTACATACACAGGAGTAGGTGAACTGAGGACAGCCACAGTACCAGGTACTCCTGAGGGTTCTCTACGGGCACCAACCTCTGATTTTTCAGAGGAGACTGGTGCAGCAAAAGCATGCCCAAGATCCTCAGAGCCCGACGGAGACCCCCCCTTTGCTTCCTGGGAGTCTTAGTCCCGGAGACTTTGGACGGCATATTCCTAAACCCAAAGCTGAGGTATTACAGCCGTAATACACCACTTACTGAAAATAGTCTAGCACAATTGCTGCTATATAAACAGTTGGTGTCTACTAATGTGCCTTTCTATGGGGATGCCTGCATCAACCGCCTGCTGTATGCCTTTTTTAAATGTTACCAGCTCTGTCTCTGCACTCCATAGCCAGCTCACAACACATAATTGTGCCTTTTAACATGCTGGGACGCCCGCACATGCGCAGAAGCGCTGCGGCGCGCACAGAGCGTCATCCGCCAAGCTCCGCCCCCTTACCAGCTCACCTCTATATATAGAGGCACGGGCACGTGCGCCTTCGGCGCTTCTTTTGAAAAAACTAGCGAGAGGAGCCAGGGTCCCTGTTTGCAGCAGGGCCCGGGGATGGTCGAGCATTACAACATGACAGAGGAAGCAGTTTCCCACAAGAGAACTCACCATCTGCCTGGACTTGACCTCAGAAGGAAATAGTCCACATAACAAGAAAACGACGTTCCACAGCGGCCTCTAGTGGATTAACACAGGTACCGCGGTCTGTCCATTTATTTATTTATTTTTCTTGACCACCATTAAAATTATTACATTTTCTAGTAGTTATAGGCATGCACAGATATTTAGCGGGAATACCGTTAGGTAACAGGCAGAAAGACATATTAGGCTTGGGGGTCCCCCCAATAGAACCAAGTTCCTGAGGGGCCCCCACTTACCTTTTCCCCGCCGCAGGACTCTGTTTGGTCCACAGAAGCCCAAACTTCACCTCTCACGGCAGGCATTGTACTTAAACCTTCAGGGACCGGGTTCCCAAGGATTCCACTCCCCTGGACCTGTATAGCACCCTGCACAGAAAACATCTTGGTCATGGGTATGACCAGAGCTCTGGATCCCAGGGTCCAGCCCTCCTAAGAGGCATTACAGGCAAAACCTTGCTCTTCTCTGCAAGGCCCGGGTACCGACCGTTTAGCTATGAAGCTTTTTTTGGTCGGATCCGGAATAGCTTGCTGAGGCCCAAAAGAACCTGTACACAAGCCCAGATGAAAAAACATGTTAACCTTTGGCCAACACCTTAGACACTGGCAAAAAACTGAGGTACTCCCGGATGGGAGGGGCTTATATAGGGGAGGGTACTTCCGGTTTTGGAAGTTGCCAGTGCCAGCACCTGAAGGTAATCTATATAACCCACATAGTAATGACTATGTCGCTCTGTGTCCCGTGATGTACGAGAAAGAAACAGTGTTACCTTAAGTCTGGAAGTTATGTCAGCAGACTGAACATACTTCAATAAAAATAAATCCAAGGGGGCGTGGCCTGGCACCAGACCGTGATAGCAGCTTAAGTGGTGAGCTCTGAAACCCAGGGCTTCTACTCAGCTTACCATTAGCAGGAGAGCGCACTCTTTGGACAGAGGACAGCAAACTGACTCCCAGGCCTCGAATAGCGGTGCGGGGTGCCGCACGCTGTCCCATCGGATAACACAGGAGCAGCAGGAGCCAACACCCTCAGCTCGCAGCCCTCACTGCTTCCCAGCATAGCAGACTTACAGCAAGTGGCACTGGACATTAAAAATACTGTCAGCAGTTATCGCACATCTTAAAACAGATCTGAGAGAGGTGGCCTCTCACTTGGAGCACGTAAAGTCTGCGCCCCTAACTTATGGCGCGGCTATCCAGCAGGTACAGAGTGTTCCTGCCCAGCACCTAATTGATATGAACCGACACCTTGAGGATCTTGACAACGGGGGCGGAAGGCGCAATCTGCGCATCAGAGGGATCCCTGTCAGGGCTGGGTTCAGCCCTTCCTTCTCTGTGCTGGCAGCTCAGCTGTCTGCTAATTGCCAGCTTCCATCTCTCTACAGTGATCCACCTGTTGATGATCCGCTCGTCAGCTTTGCCTACTTAAGGACTTCCAGTTCATTTGCTCTTAGTCTCTTGTGAGGTTAACACAGGCGTTCTCCTGCGATCCAGTTGAAGACCTGCTTGACTGCTGTCCCCTCTGGCTATGGATCCTGCTTGCTGTTCTATTACCTTTATCGCTGGCTCTTGACTTTTGGCTCGGCCGACTACCCGATCCGGTTACTGAACTCTGGCTATGTTTTGACTACGCTTACTCTGTTTACCTTTTTATTATTTATTATTAAACTAGTGTGATTTAACTGCACCTCTGTCTCGGTCTGATTCATGGTTTCTGACAATCCCAGAGGCGATGGAAGGTCCCCAGCTACAGCCAGTGGTATGGGCAATTTTTAACACCTTACTAGGCAGACCACCTGACACGCCCATGGAGATGGAAAGGTGTCTCAGACCTAGAGGGCGAGACACTGACTCCCCCAGGGACACTGTATGCCGTTTGGTTAGCTTTACACAAAAAGAAGATACTGTATACTACGCCTAGCACATACTCATGGGCAACTGAATCATGAGGGGGGGGGGGGGCACATACAAATCTTTCAAGATCTGTCCACCATTACTCTCTAGCGTAGGAGAGATCTATGCTCTCTTCTCACTGTTCTGTGTGACAGGCATATTGTGAATCATTGGGAATTCCCCTTCTATTTAACAGCCACGGTGGGGAACCATTCAGCTTTCTTGAGAACACGGACAGACCTTCTGGCCTTCTGTGACACCCTTGGAATACAGAGGGTGGCTATCCCAGATTGGTACAGTTCCTTCCTGCAACCAGAACACCCATTCTGAGGCAACGCCACGTTCACATCGTAATAGGCAAAGATGCCGCAGATCCTCTTCGGACTCGTTCCTGAGAGGCCAAAGGGACACGGATACAGACAGCAGGTCCAGGTCTTCACCTTCCTCGGTTAGACGCAAGACTGAACAATGAAAATTGTTTGCCATAATCCGTGAGCTGGTATCTTAACCCGGTCCCTCTTAGGGCACGAGCCTTTGGAAATGCATGCTGACTTCTGTTAGAGCATTAATACAGGGGTGTCATGGGATAGCTTGTGAGGCTTCTGTCTCCCCATTGCACAGGGACAAACTGATTATACTGACATCCCTCTTAAAGGCTTGTAACTATCCCATTGGCAATGACTAGCGTAGACTCATTGATTAAATACCGTGCTTTCTGAACACTTACCTTTCACCCGGTCTCAAGGTAAAGCAGTACCCCGTTCACCTACGGCTTGTTTCTCATACAAGGCTCCATTTGATTGTGGGAAGTGAAGGTAGTTTATAGATGTACAAGTCATCTGGCGGTGCATTTTTTTGTTTTTTTCCGCTTTTTAATGGGCACTCAATACAGGGAAGCATTCACTTGGCCCTTTTGGGGTCTGGGACTTCCTCACCTCTCACACATAACTAATTGTAAAAATACCTTGGGCCACTATGTGAACAAAATTACTTTTGATATTTTATATTATCTTTTTTGCACTGAAGGTGATCCAAAGGTAGAGAGAGTGCAAAAGCTGCCCTAGTGTAACACTGTTTTTATTGTAAATTAGCAATTAAAAATACGAGGATTGCCCTCACGGACATGCAATGCTTATTCACATATACAGCTCGATTCAAGCCTCCTCTCCTGGTCTATGTAGATAGATTGGGTCACAAGGCAGCGGTGCTATATGGAGATGTTGGTGTATAAGCTAGAAGTCTGCTTCCTCATCTCATGTGCTGTTCAACGCTTGCGCGGACCAGCCGGCTAAGCGTGACGTCACTCGTGGCCTGGAGGGGGAGTCGAGGTCGGTGTGCTGTCTCCTCTAACACACGTACACACAGTTGCTATGACATGTTTCAGAGGCGTGGCCTCCTTCAGGTATGCCCTCATCTCTGCTATTCCTATATATAGGACACTCCACACCCCTCCTCCTAAACAGCCAATGGCTTTACCATAGACCAGGAGCTTACAACAGGAAGCATGTATACAGAGAGGGTTTTTTTTTTTAAAAGCAACAGCGTCCTAAACTATACATTATCTACAATTATATATAGAAGTTATGATAAGACTAATCTTATCATATACTAATTAAAATATTAGAATATATAAAAAGTATAAGCTATACAAAATAAAGAATTATAAAATATTAATCATAAAATATAGCTTACATGTATAGTCATCATTACTATCAACAATAAAACATTGTATGAGAACATTAACAATATGGACTATCCTAAACATCTTAATAATATCAATGTAATTAATGGTTATAAGTTTATTTAAAAATATATAGGATTATCAATTTTAAATATTAAATATTACATGGTATTTAATTTAAATATTGTTGGTTGGCATATCATAGTATAGTTTCAATAGCCGTCAATATATGACCATATTGATATATGATGTAAATCTGTAGGAGTATATAATAAAAGACTTATAAAAATAATTAGAGTAAAATATAATGTAAATTAGATACATTTAGGGGTGGTGAGGTAAGATGGTATCATATGAGTGCACCCATCTCAAGTTCCTCATTTAACACCTCCGGTGACATTCTATTAAGGGTAAATATCCAGTAGGATTTACGTTTACATAAACAAGCAAATCTTTCACCTTCCGGGATGGACATAGGTATAGACTATCCCAAAAAGTTCCAGACCATCAGTACTACCCCCATGTTTGTATTTAAAATGACGTGGCACACTATGCTTTTCGATTTTCTTCTCTATGAACCTACGGTGTTCGCCGAAGCGTGTCCTCATTGCTCGCGCCGTCCTACCTACATAGAGGTACCCGCATGGGCACCTAAGTCCATAGATTACAAATTGAGTACTGCAGCATATAAACAGTTTGATGTTAAACTTATGACCATCTTTACTGTTAAATGACTTTTGCCCATGGATACATCTGTGGCACCCTATGAAATAAAAAAATTGAGGGATATTCTGCATCTTCAGATTGTGTTTTTGAATTTCACAATTGAATGGCACAATATGGCCCAAGTAGCATCACGTTCTCTTATAAATACCTCCATCATAGAAGTGAATTACAAAGTACTTCTAAGGTGGTACAACATGGTCCCCACTAGGTTGGCATCATTTATACCTGAAGAATCTCCTCGGTGTTTCTGTGGATGCGGACAGGAGGGAACAATGTATCATATATGGTGGCAATGTCCTAAAGTGAGAAGATATTGGATAAGGGTGTAAAATTTTATACAGTCATGGCCGAAATTGTAGGCACCCCAGAAATTTTTCCAGAAAATTAAGTATTTGTTAATTGGACATAATGTCACACAAAACTCCAAAAATGGTCTGGTCAAAATTCTTGGCACCCTTTCAAAATGGTGGATAAATAAGATTGTTTCAAGCATGTGATGCTCCTTTAAACTCACCTGGGCCAAGTAACAGGTGTGGGCAATATAAAAATCACACCTGAAAGCAGATTAAGGCCTGGTTCACACTGGGGCGACAAACGCTCCGACATTGGGAGCTCATGTCGCATGACGTGTGAAAATCAATGTTTCCCTATGGGAGCCGTCCTAACTGGTCCGACACATGTCGGTCCGACTTTGAAAATGCTCCCTGTACTACTTTGGTCCGACTTTGATCCGACTTCAGCCCATTGACTATCATTGAAGTCGGATCAATGTCGGACCGCAGTCTTGCATGGTCCGACTTTGGCATGCGACTTGTGCTGTACTGCTCTTGAGGGGGAACTCCAGGCCAAATTTTAAATAAAAAACCGGCGTGGGTTCCCCTCCAGAGGCATACCAGTCCCTTGGGTCTGGTCTGGATTTGAACGGGCGCCCCTACGCCGAAAAAACGGCGTGGGGGTCCCCCCAAAATCCAAACCAGACCCTTATCCGAGCACACAACCTGGCAGGCCGCAGGGGAAGAGGGGGGGACGAGAGAGCGCCCCCCCCCTCCCTCCTGAACCGTACCAGGCCGCATGCCCTCAACATGAGGGGTTTGGTGCTCTGGGGCAGGGGGGCGACCTGCGCCCCCCCCCACCCCAGAGCACCCTGCCCCCATGTTGATGAGGACAGGGCCTCTTCCCGACAACCCTGGCCGTTGGTTGTCGGGGTCTGCGGGCGGGGGGCTTATCGGAATCCGGGAGCCCCCTTTAATAAAGGGGCCCCCGGGTCCCGGCCCCCCACCCTATGTGAATGAGTATGGGGTACATCGTACCCCTACCCATTTACCTGGTGGAAAAAAATTGCAATAAAAAAACACTACACAGGTTTTCAAAGTAATTTATTGCACAGCTCCTGGGGTCTTCTTCCGACTTCCGGGGGTCTTTTCCGACTTCGAGGGTCTCCGGTGTCGTCTCCGCGCTCTCCGGTTCTTTCCTCCGCCGGGCCTCCGCTAACTTCTTTTTAGCTCTCTTGCTAACAGAGGCCCGGTCTTCCCGTTGTCTCGTCCGGCTCTCCGTTGTCCTTCTGCCGGCCCCTCCACTAACTTCTTGGTAGCTCTTTCGCTAGTGGAGGGGCCGGGCTTTATTGAAGGGGGCTCCCGGATTCCGATAAGCCCCCCGCCCGCAGACCCCGACAACCAACGGCCAGGGTTGTCGGGAAGAGGCCCTGTCCTCATCAACATGGGGGCAGGGTGCTCTGGGGTGGGGGGGCCGCAGGTCGCCCCCCTGCCCCAGAGCACCAAACCCCCCATGTTGAGGGCATGCGGCCTGGTACGGTTCAGGAGGGAGGGGGGGCCGCTCTCTCGTCCCCCCCTCTTCCCCTGCGGCCTGCCAGGTTGTGTGCTCGGATAAGGGTCTGGTTTGGATTTTGGGGGGACCCCCCACGCCGGTTTTTCGGCGTAGGGGCGCCTGTTCAAATCCAAACCAGACCCAAGGGCCTTGTATGCCCCTGGAGGGGAACCTACGCCGTTTTTTTAATTAAAAATTTGGCCTGGAGTTCCCCTTCAAGATTCATACCAAACACAGTGCCTGATATTGGCGGGGATCCAAGTCGGATCCCCGTTCATTGAAAGTCGGACATATGTCGGCCTCATGTCGCAGGGCAAAGTCGGATCCAAAGTAGGACAGATGTCGTGTCGCACTAGTGTGAACCCAGCCTTAGTGCTGGTTCACACTGGGGCGACAAACGCTCCGACATTAGGAGCTCATGTCGCATGACGTGTGAAAATCAATGTTTCCCTATGGGAGCCGTCTTAACTGGTCCGACACATGTCGGTCCGACATTAAAAATTCTCCCTGTACTACTTCTGTCTGACTTTGATCCTACTTCAGCCCATTGACTATCATTGAAGTCGGATCAAAGTCGGATCCTTGTCCTAACCATACGACTTTGGCATCCGACATTGTGATTACAGCAGCAGTAAAAGGAATTTATCTCACCCTGGGATTGTTTTGATTGGTCAAAGGACAAGTCAGACTAGCACAATGTCGGATCAAAGAAGTATCCTGTTCATGAATGTCGGATGGATGTCGGACCAATGTCGGACCAATGTCGGACCAATGTAGGACAGATGTCGCAGAGCAAAGTAGGATGAAAGTCGTGTCGTATAGTGTGAACCCAGCCTTAGGCCTGGTTCACACTTGTCCGACAAACGCTCCGACATTAGGAGCTCATGTCGCATGACGTGTGAAAATCAATGAATCCCTATGAGAGCCGTCTTAACTGGTCCGACACAAGTCGGTCCGACATTAAAAATGCTCCCTGTACTACTTCTGTCCGACTTTGATCCCACTTCAGCCCATTGACTATCATTGAAGTAGGATCAAAGTAGTATCCTGTTCATGAAAGTCGGATGGATGTCGGACCAATGTCGGACCGATGTCGGACCAATGTCGGACCAATGTCGGACCAATGTCGGACCAATGTCGGACCAATGTCGGACCAATGTCGGACCAATGTCGCAGAGCAAAGTAGGATGAAAGTCGTGTCGTATAGTGTGAACCCAGCCAAAAAGGAGAGAAGTTCACTTAGTCTTTGCATTGTGTGTCTGTGTGTGCCACACCAAGCATGGACAACAGAAAGAGTAGAAGAGAACTGTCTGAGGACTTGAGAACCAAAATTGTGGAAAAATATCAACAATCTCAAGGTTACAAGTCCATCTCCAGAGATTTAGATTTGCCTTTGTCCATAGTGCGCAACATTATCAAGAAGTTTACAACCCATTTCACTGTAGCTAATCTCTCTGGGCGTGGACGGAAGAGAAAAATTGATGAAAGGTTGCAACGCAGAATAGTCCGGACGGTGGATAAGCAGCCCCAAACAAGTTCCAAAGAAATTCAAGCTGTCCTGCAGGCTCAGGGAGCATCAGTGTCAACGCAAACTATCCGTCGACATTTAAATTAAATGCAACGCTATGGTAGGAGACCCAGGAGGACCCCACTGCTGACACAGACATAAAAAAGCAAAACTACAGTTTACCAAAATGTACTTGAGTAAGCCAAAATCCTTCTGGGAAAATGTCTTGTGGACAGATGAGACCAAGATAGAGCTTTTTGGTAAAGCACATCATTCTACTGTTTACCGAAAATGGAAAGAGGCCTACAAAGAAAAGAACACAGCACCTACAGTGAAATATGGTGGAGGTTCAATGATGTTTTGGGGTTGTTTTGCTGCCTCTGGCCTTGGGTGCCTTGAATGTGTGCAAGGCATCATGAAATCTGAGGATTACCAAAGGATTATGGGTCGCATTGTAGAGCCCAGTGTCAGAAAGCTGAGTTTGCGCCCGAGATCTTGAGTCTTCCAGCAGGACAATGACCCCAAACATACGTCAAAAAGCACCCAGAAATGGAGAGCAACAAAGCGCTGGAGAGTTCTAAAGTGGCCAGCAATGAGTCCAGATCTAAATCCCATTGAACACCTGTGGAGTGATCTTATAATTGCTGTTGGGAAAAGGCGCCCTTCCAATAAGAGAGACCTGGAGCAGTTTGCAAAGGAAGAGTGGTCCAAAATTCCCGGTGAGGGGTGTAAGAAGCTTATTGATGGTTATAGGAAGCGACCGATTTCAGTTATTTTTTCCAAACGGTGTGCAACCAAATATTAAGTTAAGGGTGCCAAGAATTTTGACCAGCCCATTTTTGGAGTTTTGTGTGACATTATGTCCAATTTGCATTTTTTCCTCCCTTTTTTTGATTTGTTCCAATACACACAAAGGGAATAAACACGTGTATAGCAAAACATGTGTTACTGAAATTCTTTTCTGTGAGAAATACTTGATTTTATGGAAAAATTTCTGGGGTGCCAACAATTTCGGCCATGACTGTATATACTCTTACCCAAGTAAACCTAATCAAATCTCCAAAACAGGCACTACTGGGATGTAAAATTGAAAAAGTGTCAAAATTTCAGAGACGTCTCGTTACATTTATATTCATATCGGCAAAAATCATAATTGCAAAATCGTGGAAAACGGCCAAACTAACATTTGAACAAATTAAACAAACTTTCCTGGGTCATGATTAATGAATGCATGACAGCAATCTTAAATGACAAACTGACAATATTCGAGAAAGTTTGGGACCCATAAATCAAATATCTGTCCAGTGATCCCAGATCTTTTCCAGTCTAGAACAACTTCCGAGTTGTGGGGCCGGAAGCACGGAGTCATTCCTCATTTCATATTTAATATTCTTTTCTTTCAATCTTTCTCCTTTTATTTTTTCCTTTTGATTTTTTTAAATCTTAGTTTTGTTTAATTATTGCAGTAAAACAAAAATCCCAGGAATCTGTTTAGAACAATCCTGGGATTATTCCTATATGGGATTGAAAATGGTGTGATGAAGAAAGAAATTCACCACTAAGGTGATTATAATATAATAGTGTAGTATTATAATTGTTTATAAAATACTCCATGAAGAGATAGTTAGTAGAAACTATACTATGATCAAAAATTCCATATAGAGAATTACCCACAGTAAAGGTAATATCTTATTGAGCAATGTATGAATATCAATCCCTATAACATATGTTTTGTACTGCATAAGTTCTACTTGAATGTTTTATACTTTCTCTTATGTACATTTTCTTTTGTAGAAAAACGTTCAAATAATAAAAAAATTATTGAAATAGGAAACGCACAGAGATTATACTTTCTTCTAATCCCTGCATAATCGTTATTCGAGATTGGACAATCTATTCATTCCACAAGCAGATCCCTCCTACCTCCATAGTGCCACTATCGAAAACATGGTACTTTCGGACCACCGCCCGGTAACAATGACTTTGTGGTTCCCAGATAGAGTCATCTCTACCAAAACTTGCAAAATAGATGCATCCCTCCTTTTCGGATCCAAGTGATCTAGAATGCATTCGATGGGAGATGATACCCCTGATGTTTCTTATACGACACAGTGGGAAGCACACAAATGTGTCAAAAGAGGCTCGGAAGAAAAAAATAGGATTTTTATAACAGCTTACCTGTAAAATCCTTTTCTTGGAGTACATCACGGGACACAGAGCTTAGTAATTACTATGTGGGTTATATTCCACCTTCAGGTGCTGGACACTGATGTAATCAATTAGACAGGAAGTTCCCTCCCTATATAACCCCTCCCATACTGGGAGTACCTCAGTTTTGTAGCAGAGCAATAAGTGTCCCAATCTCCCCAAACAAGAGGGGCGGGAGCTCTGTGTCCCGTGATGTACTCCAAGAAAAGGATTTTACAGGTAAGCTGTTATAAAAATCCTATTTTCTTTATCGTACATCACGGGACACAGAGCTTAGTAATTACTATGTGGGATGTCTTAAAGCAATGCCTACTGAGGGGAGGGAGACACAAATAACGCAGACCGCCATCAGACATGAGGACCTATACTGCTGCCTGCAGCATGCTGCACCAAAAATGGCATCCTCTTGCCGTCTTACATTCACCTGATAGAAATTAGTGAACGTATGCACCGGCGACCAGGTTGCGGCCTTGCCAAGCTGCGTCATAAAGGCTTGGTAATGCACCGTGCATAAAAGCGCTTACTATCCTATCCTGTTAGGGTGCACTCAAAGAAATAGGGGGACCCTCTCTTTAACCACAAGCCTGAATAATAACCTGATGGATCAACATTGAAAACAGTTGATTTAGACGCTGCCTGCCCTTTCCTGGGGCCTTCCGGTAGCGAAACATCAGTTTTCCATATCTGAGCAGCCGCTTCAGATAGGCCTTGATTGCTCTCATTCTAACGAGAGAGTGTAACCATTTTAATAGTCGATTTGAACGCTGCCTGCCCATTTCTAGGGTCTTCTGTCAGCACAATCAAAACAAATTTCCTATATCTGAAACCTTCAGATAGATCTTTAACTGCTCTTATCTATATTGAGAGGAAGCAATTACCTTCCCTTCTGCAGAACAAGGCTCTGGAAAAAAGGAAGGCAAGAATATCTTGATTGAAATGAAAACTAGATCTTCTAGGAAATAAGGCTGGGTGAAGATTTAACATCACCCTGTCCTTAAGAATAATTAAGTATGGCTCTATACAAAAAAAGTTGCCAATACTGAACTCTTGCGGAGGCTACCGCAACCAAGAACACCAATTTCCTTGTTCGAAGGATGAAGGATATATGGTGCATCGGCCCAAGGTGCTGACCTTGTAAGCCGACCAAATTAGACTCAATCCTCCGAGCACAAGGGCGACCTAACTGGCGGACTTATACGCGTTACCCCCTGTATAAAGGCCCGGACCAAGGAGTGCAAAGCAAGCGGCCTTTGAAAATACTGACAAGGCCAAATTGGATCCTTGATGGAACTTAAAGGGGTTGTAAAGGTTCGTTTTTTATTTTCTAAATAGGTTCCTTTAAGCTAGTGCATTGTTGGTTCACTTACCTTTTCCTTTGATTTACCTTCTAAATGTTTTTTTTCTTTGTCTGAATTTCTCACTTCCTGTTTCTCCTCACTAAACTTCACACCATCATCCGAGTGGTGTGGAGTCAGCCAGAACAGCTTACTGAACAGCTTACTGAGGAGGAACAGGAAGTGAGAAATTCAGACAAAGAAAACAAAGAAAAAAAATATTTAGAAGGGAAATCAAAGGAAAAGTTAAGTGAACCAACAATGCACTAGCCTAAAGGAACCTATTTAGAAAAAAACAAACCTTTACAACCCCTTTAAGGCTAGCTCCATCTCCTTTCCTAATGTAGGAAGGCAAGAACTTTACCTATGACATACTTCCAAGGATCCACCCCTTGGTTTCACACCAGGAACATGGGCCTTCCAGATCCTTTGATACATGGTCCTGGAGGCCAGCTCTCCTGTATGAATCAAGGTAATTTGCCACTGATTCTGAAAGCCCCGATCCTCAAGAATGCGGGCTATAACAGCCAGACCATCAATTCCCATGTTTGCAAGATGGGATGGAATACCCCCGAGAAGTAGGTCTGGACAAGATGTAAGGGAGCCTGGGTCCTCTACCACCCTTACGATTCCTGCACAGTAAGGTTGTCTAGGTCATGCCGGAGCCATTAGGCCGGCTTCCATTCCCCTCAGATGTTGCATAGAAGCCACGATAGTCGCGGCACTGGGGTGAGAGAATGTATAAACCAGTGACAACTGGTCCCATGAGATCACCAACGCATCTGTCCCACATGCGAGTGGATCCTTTGTACTTGACACAAAGCTGTCCAACTTCTTGTTGAACCTGGACTCCAATACATTTTATGTCCGGGATACCGTTTCTCTGGCATTTGGCCAGAAAAAAGTCGGGGTGTAGAGGTCATTCTCCCGAGAACAATTGTTGACGGCTCCAGATTAATGAAGATTGTCGATAGGCAAAGCACAAGCTCCTCTGCCCAAGCCAGAACATGGTTCACTTCCCTCTGGCTGCGTGACTTCTAGTGCCTTCTTGGTATACAAAGTAAATCATTGGTGTGGCATTGTCGGATTGTACTCTGCCATCCGTAGCTCTAGAATGTTGATGGATAAGGCTCACTTGGATCTTGACCACTTCCCCTGTGCACTGGTCTCTAACAGGCCTGGCCTCCATCCCTAGAGGCCAGCCTTCGTAGCCGCCACCTCCCATGTAACCGGCATGAAGGATCTTCCTTTCTGCCAATCTTTTGGTTAAGAACCACCAACTAAGACTCCAGCGTATCCCTGGGACCAGACCCTTTGGATAATGCTAGGTTAGGATCTACTTGTTTCAGGCTGCCAGAATAATGTTTATAGCAGTTTTGAAAGAAACTGAGCATAGGGAACCGCTTTGAAAGAAGCCACCATCTTCCCTAGCACCTTAAGCAAAGGGGAAAAGTAAGGAACTCTTCCTTGCCTTGACCACATTAGACCAGCTTTCTTATAGCGCTGCCTTTGTCAGAGGCAAAAACCTCTCCTTTTTGGGCTGTGTCCCAAACATTCCAGGCTTCTTACCAAACGCAAGCAGGTACTTTTAGACTGGGATCCTAACCCAGGAGTTCCAGATACTTGACCATGCTGGACACACTTAGGTCCAGCCATGCTACGGACTGATTCATCAGCAGCAGATTGCCTCGGTAATGCCATTACTGCTATACCCTGGGCCTTTACTGCTAGAGGCGGGCCCTAGCACCCTGTAAACCCGGGCACGGTGGCTAACCAAGGGGCAAGACCACCAACTGGAAGAGGTGCTGCTCTCCTGTGAAACGCAGACAACCTCTGCAGTCTCAAGTAAATAAACACATATGCAAATGGATCCCCATATGTGTATGTGGCAAGTGTTAAGCCATATGCCTCTATGGAAGCGAGCGTTCATTGAAGCATGAATTCATACAAATATGTTTTAAGCACAACCTAAAAAAAGCGTGCGCTGTATACCACCCATACATATAGCATGTGTGCTATGGAACGACCGTCTTGCAAGAAAGCATGCGTTTGATAACGTGTTATGCCACATGTACTCATGCAGACACATATTCCTATGTGAACACAAGGAATCCTATATAATTAAGGAAACTTAAATTATCATGCCTCATTATGCCACCATGCAAAATCTAGGCGAACATGCAACTTTAGGTGATCATATATCCTTATGCGATTCAGCATCTTTTATGCGATCAAACATCTTATGCATCTTAAGCACTACTGTGCGGACATGTACCCTTGTGTGACCAAGGACTTGTGTGATCAAGCACTCCTGTGCGATCCAGCATCTTTATTCAATCAAGCATTTTTATGCGACTTTAGGCATTTCTGTGAAAACAAACCTCTCTGTGTGACCAAGTATCCTTGGGTAATAAAGGACTCGTGTGATCAGGCAACCTTGTGTGATCCAGCATCTTTATGCAATCAAGCATTTTTATGCGATTTTAGGCATTTCTGTGCAAACAAGCCTCTCCGTGCGATTTAAGCACTTTAATATGATTAAGCACCCTCATGCGACTATGTAAAAAACATGTAAAACCATATAAACAGAAACATGTATCTTTATGTGATCAACAATAGACATGTTCTGTTACTTGTTTTTTACCCCACATGCAATTTGTACATTCCAAACATATGTATTTCTTGTTCATACATCACGGGACACAGAGCGGCATAGTCATTACTATGTGGGTTATATAGATTACCTTCAGGTGCTGGCACTGGCAACTTCCAAAACAGGAAGTACCCTCTCCTATATAAGCCCCTCCCATCCGGGAGCACCTCAGTTTTTTGCCAGTGTCTAAGGTGTTGGCCAAGGTTAACATGTATTCATCTGGGCTTGTGTACAGGTTCTCTGGGCCTTAGCAAGCTATTCCGGATCCGACCAAAAAAGCTTCATAGCTAAACGGTCGGTACCCGGGCCTTGCAGAGAAGAGCAGGGTTTTGCCTGTAATGCCTCTCTTAGGAGGGCTGGACCCTGGGATCCAGAGCTCTGGTCATACCCAAAACCAAGAGGCTATCTGTGCAGGGTGCTATACAGGTCCAGGGGAGTGGAATCCTTGGGAACCCGGTCCCTGAAGGTCTAGTACAATGCCTGCCGTGAGAGGTGACGTTTGGGCTTCTGTGGACCAAACAAAGTCCTGCGGCTGGGAAAAGGTAAGTGGGGGCCCCTCAGGAACTTGGTTCTATTGAGGGGACCCCCAAGCCTAATATGTCTTTCTGCCTGTTACCTAAAGGTATTCCCGCTAATAGCTGTATATGCCTAAGAAATCCTAGAAATGTCTTTCATAAAGGAAGTTTTAAAAACTGTAAACCTAGAAATGTTTTTCATAAAGGAGGTTTTAAAAAAAAAAAAAAGACAAAAGTGCGGTACCTGTGTTTGTCCACTAGAGGCCGCTGTGGAACGTCTTTTTTTCTTGGGACTATTCCTTCCATGGTGAAAGTCCAGGCAGATGAGTGAGCTCTCTATCAGGGAAGCTGCATTCCTCTGTCATGCTGCCAAGTAGTTTCCTTCCATCCCCGAGTCCTGGTGAAACAGGCATACCTACACGACCTGTTGTTGATGGACCACTCAGTTGCCAAGCTAGAAGTGGTAATTGTCGATACAATCAAGTATCTAGAATCTCACGGTTGGGTCATCAACCTGGACAAGTCAGCCCTACAGCCAGTGAAAAACCTGGTATATCTAGGGCTACGGCTGGATTCAGACCAGAGGAAGATTTTCTTACCTCTAGACAAGGTATCCTCTTTGAGGGGCTTGGTCCGTCTGCTTTGTGCAAAAAGACAGCCGTCCATACGCCTGTGCATGAGGCTGCTAGGAAAGATGGTAGCATCATTCGAAGCTGTGCCATACGCCCAATTCCACTCAAGGAATTTACAGAGGGCCATATTGTCAGCCTGGAACGGAAAAATTCAGGCTCTAGACTTCCCGATGGCTTTGTCCCCTTCCGTTCGGAAGAGTCTCTGCTGGTGGTTGATCCCCCAGAATCTCCAGAAGGGAAAACCCTTCAGTCCGATATCCTGGAAGGTGGTCACTACAGATGCCAGCCTTATAGGCTGGGGGGCAGTACTGGAGCAATGGTCTCTCCAGGGCAGATGGTCAAATGTAGTAAAAACCCTGCCCATCAATCTCTTAGAGATACGAGCAGCCCGGTATGCCCTAGTAGCCTGGGCATCCAGACTCCAAGGGTCCCCTGTCAGAATTCAATCAGACAATGCCACAGCAGTGGCATATATCAATCATCAGGGAGGCACCAGGAGTCGTGCAGTCCAGAGGGAAGTAAGTCACATCCTGGAATGGGCAGAAAAGCATGTCCCATGTATATCAGCTGTCTTCATTCCAGGGGTGGAGAATTGGAAGGCGGACTTTCTGAGTCGCCAACAGTTATGCCCAGGGGAATGGTCCCTTCATCCCGAGGTCTTCCGAGCAATATGTCAGCGGTGGGGAACACCGGATGTAGATCTGCTAGCATCCAGATTCAACGCAAAGGTGGACAGATTTGTCTCCCGGACAAGGGATCCCCTCGCTTGCGGCTCGGATGCTCTGGTGTTCCCTTGGAATCAGTTCAGACTGATATATGCATTCCCTCCGCTACAATTGTTGCCTCGACTCCTTCGCAGAGTCAGGTTGGAAAAGAAGCCGGTGATCTTGGTGGCTCCAGCGTGGCCCCGAAGGGCCTGGTACGCGGAGATCATCAAAATGTCTGTGGGGAGTCCTTGGACCCTTCCACGTCGTCCGGACCTGCTTTCGCAAGGGCCGATATACCACCCTTCCTTACTAACTCTAAGTTTAACGGCCTGGCTATTGAATCCCACATCCTAAAGAAGAGAGGTCTCTCTAACTCTGTGGTATCAACTATAATCAATGCCAGGAAGCCTGTATCCAGGCAGATCTACTATAGAGTTTGGAAGGCGTACATCACTTGGTGCGAGGCCAGAAAGTGGCATTCACGTAAGTACGTTATAGGCAGAATTCTGGACTTCCTACAGTGGGCTGTAGACAGGAAGTTTGCCTTAAGTACTATCAGGGGTCAGGTTTCGGCCTTATCAATACTATTTCAAAGGCCCCTGGCTATGCATTCACTTGTCAAATCCTTTATGCAAGGGGTGACTCGTATTATTCCACCGATTAAAGCTCCCATATGTCCATGGGATCTAAATTTGGTTCTGTTGGTTCTGCAGAAGCAGCCATTTGAACCTTTGCGGCACATTTCCTTGGTTCTACTCACCAGAAAATTGATATTTTTAGTAGCCATATGCTCGGCTAGAAGAGTGTCGGAATTAGCCGCCATGTCCTGTAAAGAGCCATATCTGGTTATTCATGAGGACAGAGTAGTATTACGTCCTCACCCAGCCTTTCTTCCTAAGGTGGTATCGAGGTTTCACTTGAACCAGGATGTGGTTCTTCCTTCTTTTCCCCAAACCGAGCTCGGTAGAGGAAAAGTTATTGCATTCTTTGAATGTAGTAAGAGCAGTTAAAGCTTATCTAAAAGCCACTGCTCAGATTCGTAGAACGGATTCTTTGTTTGTTCTGCCGGAAGGCCCCAGAAAGGGTCAGGCAGCATCAAAATCTACTTTAGCCAAGTGGATTCGACAGGTCATAATACAAGCCTATGGCTTGAGAAGTAGACCGCCTCCGTTCAAAGTTAGGGCGCACTCCACGAGAGCAGTTGGAACTTCATGGGCAGTGCATCACCAGGCCTCCCTGGCTCAAATTTGTAAGGCCGCAACATGGTCTTCAGTACACACGTTTACTAGGTTCTACCAGGTGGACGTTAGAAGTCAGGAGGATGTCGCCTTTGGGCGCAGTGTGTTGCAGGCCGCAAAAGATCCTCATGCCTGATGGCGCCCAGCTTATGTATGGTATATCCCCCCCCCCCTCATTTGGCATTGCTTTGGGACGTCCCACATAGTAATGACTATGCCGCTCTGTGTCCCGTGATGTATGAACAAGAAAGTAGGATTTTTTAAACAGCTTACCTGTAAAATCCTTTTCTTGGAGTACATCACGGGACACAGAGCTCCCACCCCTCTTTTGGGGACACGTATTGCTTTGCTACAAAACTGAGGTGCTCCCGGATGGGAGGGGCTTATATAGGGGAGGGTACTTCCTGTTTTGGAAGTTGCCAGTGCCAGCACCTGAAGGTAATTCTATATAACCCACATAGTAATGACTATGCCGCTCTGTGTCCCGTGATGTACTCCAAGAAAAGGATTTTACAGGTAAGCTGTTTTAAAAATCCTACTTTTATGTCAACATGTGGACTGGTAAAGAGGAAGTTATTCTCTGTAGACGTGCGTTTTCCGCAACCATGCGATATAGCTATTGTGCGTTAACAACGTGCACCAGCAACAGTGCATCCCAGCAGTTGTGCGTTTGGCTAGCCTGAAGCCAGCACCAGGATGAGGGTCCTGTGGAGGTTTTTCTAGCAACCTATACTCCTTGACTAGAGTTTTTTTTTTTTTTTTTAGGAGGAGAAAAAACAGCGTATGAGGGTGCCCAACCAGCAGAATAAACTGTTGCAGTAATGTATGGAGTGGGAAGGTACAAGCAACCTATGGTATTTTTTTCTTTTTTTTTCTTTTTAAAACAACAAGAAGGAGACGGAGGCTTTAGCTGACTAGGCTGAGAGTAAGTTATATGCAGTATGAATCTCTGAAAAAGACTGCAGCTGCAACTCCAGAGCTCGTGAGGCGAATGATACTTCCGCCTCGTTAGCCTGCACCTGTTCCCTTTCCTCTGACAGTGAACCCTCATCCTCAGGACTTTTAATCCATTTGTTTGAGGATTTAGAGCAGGGAAAGGGGCACACCCCAGTTTCTGCTTTCTGTGAGGATGCAGCAATATAGCAATTAACCTCTTATAGACCAACAATGTCCGCCTTTTGCTTCTTAGGATTTTTAGTCCCAGAGCCCTTAGAAGGCATAGTCCCAAGCTCAAAGCCGAGGTACTGCCTAATTGCACCTATTACTGAGCTATAGTCCAGTGTACAAGCTGCTATATGAGTCAGTCAGGTGTCTAAACTAATGTGCCTTGGGGATGCCTGTATCACCGCCTGTTGTATGCCAAATACATTATTATACTGTCACCAAGTCAGCCCAGGGGGCCCCCCCGGGGGCCCCCCCAAGACCATCTGTCACACTCGCTTGCTCTGTTTTTTTTTGCGCCCGATCTCCCGAACTTTGGGGATCCGGTACCGGCCGGCTGTAGGTCCCCTGGACCCCAAACGTGGCACACATGTAGCCCCACGTCTCCTCTACAAGTGTGCAAGGTTTGGTGTCTGGGGGACCTACGGCCGGGGAGCATTGATTTTTTTAAACCCGGGCACCCCTTTCATAAACTCCAATGTTAAACGGTCATTTCTCCGGTGAGTTTGTGGACCCGCTACCGGCCGGTCTACAAGTGTGCAAAGTTTGGTGTCTGGGAGACCTACGGCCGGGGAGAACCGATTTTTCAAAGCCGGGCACTCCTTCCATAGACTCCCATGTTAAAGATCAGTCTAGTTATGGGCACAGTGAAGCATGGGCACAGTGAGGCAAAGTGAGGCATGCACATGGACACCCTAGGCTTATACTCGAGTCAATAAGTCTTCCCAGTTTTTTGGGATACAATTAGGTGCCTCGGCTTATATTCGGGTCGGCTTATACTCAAGTACATACAGTACTTGTTCTGCGGCTGCCGCTGCCTCTGAGTCTCTCTCTCAGTTTCTCACATCAGCCGATCAGCGGCGCTGAGAGAGAGACTCGTCTAATGTAGTTACGCGGCGCAATGACACGATACCAGGAGCGGAGGAGGAGTTGGGTGGAGCCTCTTCCCTGCACTCGTTGCCAACGCCTGGGCCGCTTGCCGTCTAGCAACGAGTGACGTCAGCGAGTCACGTCGGGCCACACTGCGGGCAGGTGCGATAGCGTGCGGCTCCACAGACGGGTAAGAAAGCGGGCGGCTCTGCTTGTGGCGCGGTTTGTGGGCGGGGGCGGTGCGGTTCGTGGGCAGACCGTGCTGCTCAGTGTGTTGGCAGCGCAGGTGAGAGTGAGAGAGCAGGCTCAGTGTGGCAGCTGGCCAATCAGCTAGCCGGGAGCGGGGGAGCAGAGAGATGAGGTCATCTCTCACCGCCCGTGCCTGCCCTGCAATCCTGCAGTGACTTCCGCCCTCACTGTGCAGGCAGCAGAGAGATTACATTATCTCTCTGCTGCCTGAGTCTGGGACACAGCAAGAGACAACCAAAACTTCACCTTAGCAGGCAAGTTAGTGACAATCCGCAAGGTGTGGCAGGCGATGTGGCAAGTGACAATCCGCAAATTGAGTCAGGTGACGTGGCAAATGACAATCTGCATCTGGTAGCAGGCAAGAGACAATCAGCAAGGTGTGGCAGGTGACAATCCGCAAGGTGTGGCAAGTGACAATCAACAAGGTGTGGCAAGTGACAATCAACAAGGTGTGGCAGGTGACGTGACAAGTGACAATCTGCAACGTGTGGCAAGTGACGCGCTCAGGGCTCCCACTATTTGCCGGCGATGGTGGCAAGTGACACACTCGGGGCTCCCACTGATTCTGCATTGAACTATTTAATTTTATATTACAATATAATAGAAATAATGCGCTTCAATCATCCTGACACCATAACAACAATGGTGCCGGGATGATTGAAGCGCCGACACCAACCATTTCCCCGATAAATTTCCCACAGAAAAAAACATTTTTTGGCAGTGCCCCTCCTGAGAAAAGACTCTGGATCCGCCCCTGAGTCAGCCCCTGCTCCTGTGTCCGTCCTCTTACCAGTGTGTCTCCCAGAGACTGTTCTTTTAAGGCAGAGGACGCCCGCACATGCGCATAAGCACCCGGGAAACACGGAGCGTCGGCACGCCAAGCCCCACCCTTCTCCGTGACTCGTTCATATCTTGGAAACCTCTCGCGCGCGTGCACATGTGCGCCGCCGGAAACGCTTCCTCATGGAGAAGAATGGGGAGAGGAGGAGGGAGGCCGCGAACTGCTCCACCCAGTCATGGCTGAGCGGTGCCTATACAGGGAGACCTGCAGCGCAGCATCAGGATGCAAACTCAGGTCTCCCCCTCAGGTATGACATGGCAACACTTAGCAGATGGTCCCTGGAGCTGTACTTACAAAAGGGAGCTCCTCCATCTGTGCAGGCATTACTCTTTAAACAAGGTATAGCCCAGTTTAGACATCTCATAGAGGACTCGCCCTCTAGTACCCAAAAAGGGTACTACCATAATGTCCAAAACTAGAAACCATATGAAATCATTTCAGGTTTTACAAGATTAGGCACCAGGATACAGCGGGAAGTAATACCACATAGGTAAAATTACAGGCAAAAACACATTAGTTTGAAGGTTCACTGCTGAACCAAGTCCATCAGGGACCTTCACTTACCTTTTCCCCGCCGCAGGACCCTGTTCGGAACAGATAGCTCAAACGTCGCCCCTCTCGGCGGGCAATGTCAGCCGACCTTCAGGGACCGGGGTCCTACTGAAAGGAACACCACTCCCCTGGACCTGTATAGCACCCTGCCAGAAACATCTTGGTTTTGGGTATGACCAGAGTACTGGAACCCAGGATCCAGCCCTCCTAAGAGAGGCATTACAGGCCAAAACCTCATGCTTCGGATACGAGGCCCCAGGTACCATCCGTTTGGCTATGAAGCACTTTGGATGGATCTGGTCTTTATGGAGGCTATTTAAATCCAGCATGGATCCCTCCAGTGGAGCTCCTCAGAGCACATCTTCACTCGTGACCAACACCTTAGACACTGATGAAAAAAACGGAGGTAATCCCAGTATGGGAGGGGTTATATAGGGAGGGAACTTCCTGTCTAATTGATTACATCAGTGTCCAGCACCTGAAGGTGGAATATAACCCACATAGTAATTACTAAGCTCTGTGTCCCATGATGTACGATAAAGAAAAAACGCCAAACTCTAGTATTGGAACTTTCCAATAAGATTTGTAGACTGGAAGCCCAACAAAAACGCTTGGAGGTGCTTAAAGAAGTTGTATACCCTACCATATGATTTGTACCTATAGGCAAGCCTAGAATAAGGCTTACCTATAGGTACTGTAAATATCTCCTAAGCGTGCACTGTATACTGCGCTAATGAGGTCATCGGCGTATGCGCTCTGAAGGAACAGCCCCCGTGCAGTTTCTTCAGGAGCATGTGCCGTGACCGGCGGCTCCCGCATGTGCAGAAGGGACATCACGTGGATCCGGCCAGTCACACAGCCGGAGTCCGCAGCCCCGGAAGGAAGATGGGCGAAGATGGATGCGGACTGCAGCGGGGACGACGCGGTCTTCGTTTGCAGGTGTGATGCATACTAGCACAGGGCTAGACAAATTTGCTTGGAATCTAGGAGCCAGCTAAAAAAGTTAGGAGCCATGTTTTTTTTTTTTCTTTAACGACCGATGTGTGCAGAAGCGAACGCATACGTGAGTAGCGCCCGCATATGAAAGCGGTGTTCAAACCACTTTATACAAGTAAATATGCGCATGAGTCCAAATCGCTGTTATCCTTAGAGTATGGGGTTTAGGATAGTGTATGTACAATGCATGTACAATCGGTAAACATAGAGACCAGGCTCTCGGGGCATGTGGAGGGGAGAGAGAAAAAATGAATAAATGAATGAAGGGGAGGGAGCCGGGTGGGGAGTAGTAAAAACAGTCACATATACAGTCTCAGGGCTGCCATCAAGGAGAAACAGAAACCGTGTTCCAAAAGTACTGAAAAGAAAAGCAAGGGGAGAGGCGCCTCTGAGTGCAGATGTTTAAAACAATTTAATAAGAGATTGCAGTACAAGCAACTCACATTTTACTGGATAAAAACAGGCATTGTACGATTTCCATATGTAGGAGAGGGTATCATCAGGTCAGTCATCAGCCTCCTTCTCCTGCTGGGGCGCTGTGTTGCTGGTTCTTCCTATCTGCACCGCTTTAGATGGATGGAATAGCCGGCGGCGGTGGAGATACTGCAGAGCACGGCCTGGGTGATGGTTTTTCCGGCAGGCGAGGGCCGATGACGTCACTGGCATGCGACGCGTTTCCTGAGCCGGCGTGCTGCGTGTGACGTGGCAGTCGCGCTCCTTTGTCAAGCTGGTGGGTGGGTTGGAGGAGCTGGTATTTGATGGACATGGAGGGGGCGGAGGAAGGACAGGGGGGCGGGGCTAGGGCACAGAGGCGAGAGGAGTGTCAGCAGAGAGAGCTCTGGTATTTGATGGACATGGAGGGAGCATAGAAAGGACAGAGGGGCGGGGCTGGGGGACGGAGGTGGGAGACGTGTCAGCAAAGAGAGCTATTAGTCATGGCATGACGGTAAAGCCAGATAGAGTAAATAGATAGTGGTTTTAGAACGGAATAAAGAACACTATGAGTAGGGGTACTATGAGTAGGGGAATACAATAAATTATGTGGTATGAACAAGAATAAGAATAATTTTAGAGAAATTTAAATAAATTGACGTCATCGGCCCTCGCCTGCCGGAAAAAACCATCACCCAGGCCGTGCTCTGCAGTATCTCCACCGCCGCCGGCTATTCCATCCATCTAAAGCGGTGCAGATAGGAAGAACCAGCAACACAGCGCCCCAGCAGGAGAAGGAGGCTGATGACTGACCTGATGATACCCTCTCCTACATATGGAAATCGTACAATGCCTGTTTTTATCCAGTAAAATGTGAGTTGCTTGTACTGCAATCTCTTATTAAATTGTTTTAAACATCTGCACTCAGAGGCGCCTCTCCCCTTGCTTTTCTTTTCAAACCACACATGTGAGGTATCGCCGCGATCGTTAGAGCGAGAGCAATAATTCTAGCCCTAGACATCCTCTAACTCAAAACATGCAACCTGTAGAATTTTTTAAATGACGCCTATGGAGATTTTAAAGGGTGAAAGTCTGTCGCCATTCCACGAGCGGACGCAATTTTGAAGCGTTACATGTTGGGTATCAATTTACTCGGTGTAACATTATCTTTCACAATATAAAAAAATTCGGCTAACTTTACTGTTGTCTTATTTTTTAATTTATAAAAGTGTATTTTTTCCTCAAAAAAAGTGCGCTTGTAAGACCGCTGCACAAATACGGTGTGACAGAAAGTATTGCAACGACCGCCATTTTATTCTCTAGGGTGTTAGAAGTTAACCCCCAAACATTATATATATTTTTTATTCTAAGTAAAGGGAAGGAGATGGGCGGGCAGTAAAACAGGCAAGCATTGCTGGTTGTCTTGTCATACCAACGGCCACCACAAGAGGGCGCCAGATTACAGAATGAATCATAGGCCTGCAGAAGGCCGCAAAGCCGCAGCCTCAATTACCGGCCAGCGCGGCCCGACGGGATCGCGGGGGGGGGGGCATGGAGACACAGGAAACCTCAGCTGTGCTGCCTCAGGCGGCAGGTCGCTAATTCTAGTCGCATTTGCGACCTGGCGCCCGGGTTTTGTCGAACCCTGTACTAGCACATTATGCCTTTACTTTGCAGGGAAGAAAAAAGGGGGGGGGGGACCTGAGTTTACGTCCTCTGTAAAATAGCGCAGGAATTAGAGGAAAGGCGCTCCCTCTCATTGGAAGAACGCTTTAAAAAGGCATGACGTCGTAATATTTTATCCCATAAATTGTTCGAGCAGGGGAATAAACCAGGTAGGCTCTTGGCTAGGGCCATTTAGCAGTGCACGTTTGCCTTCACCATCCACCATGTCATAGATACATCGTGTTTGACTCATGCTAAAAATGAGGATATTGCCCATGAGTTTCAAAGCTTCTATAGTAAGCTGTATGATCTAACGTACAGTGAGCCAGGTCCAGCATTAACAGGTTACTTGGCTGATTTGATATGTGTTTTCTTGTGACAATATGGTCCCCCTGCTTTGTAGAGGACTCAAAGGCTTGAGGGCCCTCCAACGAAAAAATGGAAATTGGCACTGAAGGCTACAAAACTGGGCAAATGCCCAGGCCCAGATGGTTTTATGGCACAATATTACAAAGAGTTCTCCGATTCTCTGGTTTTCTTAAGGCCTTTAATTCTTTGTCCACTGTGCCATGCGCACCTCAGAGAGCCTCCTTGAGGCATACATCTCTGTTATTCCCAAAGAAGGGAAAGAACCTACCATTGTTACCAACTACCGCCCAATTTCTCTCCTTAAATGTGGACGTCAAGCTGTTTTCTAAGATCTTGGCGACCCGTTTGTCCTACCATGATCCGGCCTGGGTTGGTTTAGATCAAGTAGGGTTTGTCCCTGGCAGAGAGGCCAGAGACAACACTATTAAAGTGTTCGACGGTGTGGCCTGGGACTTTATGGACGCAGTTCTGGGAGGTTTGGAGATTAGGACACGCATGAGAGCTTTCATACTCTCCTTGTATGCCAATCCCGGGGCCAAAGTCAGAGTTAATGGTCAACTGTCGAGCGCCTTCTCTATCCATAATGGGACCAGACAAGGGTGTCCTCTCTCCCCCCTGCTTTACATCCTCACGCTGAACCCCTTTCTCCATCCTCACGCTGGAACCCCTTCTCCACTGCATTTGAGTCTACCCCGATATCGAAGGCAAAGGTGTACACAATCGGGATTATAAGAATGCAGATGACGTTCTGCTCTTCCTTTCTTTTCCAATGATGTCCCTCCCTAACCTTATGAAATTCCTTGACCACTTTAAACTTCTTTCAAATTTAAAAATCAACTACTCCAAGTCTTTTCCACTGAATGTCTCACTCCCAAAAAAGGAAATAGCCAAGCAATGCCCGACTAGCTTCCCCTTTCAATGGAAAGCAGATGCCATCACCTATCTAGCTATATAACTCTCGGCAGACTTATCAGAACTTTATAGTAGAAATTTTATAGTAGAACTTTTTAGCGAAATTTCAAGTCTTACGTTGGGATCTCCAAAACTGATGCACCCACTATTTCCTAGTTCGGGCATGCATCCATCATAAAGATGACGATCCTCCCGTGCTTGCTCTATAAGCTACAGACTATACCAATCCAATAAAAACAAAATAAAATGCCACGCTATATAAAAGATTACCAATGTGAAAAGACACATATAAAATGCAAAAATATCTTAGTGCAACCCGAGCATATTAAACATAACATATAATATATAAAATGTTCATTGTGCTGGCAAATTAAAACAATAACAGATCAAAAGTGCTGCACTATATTGAAGTAATCACTGCGATATGACACAAAGCGCATGAACGATTTAGTGCAAACAGTGCATAATATAAAATATATGTAATAATAAAATAAAAAATGTCCATTATGCTGGCAAAGCAAAATCCTGTGATGGTGCTCCAAAGTTTGACAAGGTGACAACAAACTTGTGCTCCCTTGTGTGAATCTTCTTACCGCAGGGCATTTGACCGCACACCTAAGTTTGGTCAAAAAACGCCTGTGAACCACCCCTGGGTTCTATGTGAATGAAGCGCTTTGGGATCCTAAGATGTCCAGCAGTAAGTTGCTCCGTCAAAATATATAAAAATAAAGTCCAAATGCTGTTTTATCATTTAAAACGTATTTTATTTATAAAACATCAATCTGGGTACTCACATATTCCAGGTGCTGAAGCGCACCACTCTATAGCAGATTAAAGAAAAAATGGATGAGATAGCTTGTCCGTTCGCAGCGTTCAAATCTACTGCACTGTCCTGTCCCCTCCGCGTGTTTGACACAGGGATCAGTCATGTGTCTTCCTCAGGGGGATTGTTCTATACCAATATGTTTGCCACCTTCCTTCTTCGTATTGTACAAATCCATGCGTAGAGCTTTCCAATGGTGCAATAAATCTGTGCGTATAGGTTGGTCAAAACGTGTAATTCCTAAGTCTAGTGGCAGAATTGGGCTCCTGGACTTGCAACGATACCATCTTGCCCGGGTGGTCGACTAGAGGGTTTGGTGAGCATTTGATCTCGGACTCTGATTTACGTAGGATCCCTTGGCTTAGCACGTGAGGACAAAGCTATTCTCTTACCCCCTTATTGGGGCTACCCTTCATGCCTTTGACAGAGCATGTTCCATGTTTTGCCCAATTACTCAAGTGCAAAACAATGCACACTTTCCTCCAGGTCCATCTAGGACCTTTCTAGCGGTGGAATGGCCGTATACAGAGATGCTGGCTAAACACTTTTTCCATAGTGGCCAATTTATGCAGCGTAATGAGCTTGCGGAGCTATCCAACACAGATTCAATTCCCTTCTGGCCATAATATTCAACTTCAATATTACATAGACTATTCATCCCGAAGAGCAGGCTTCACCAAGACACCTACAGTGTTCGAGTCACTCTGCTCCCAGTCTTCCACCCAAAGCCATGTGATCTTAGCGCTTTATGATACACCGTTCGAGAATTCATCTGCTCTCTTGTGCTGTTCACACAATTCGGGATAAGGCATTGGGGACTGAGATAGACGAGGTTAGCTGGGAGTGCATTCATTTATATATTCATAAAGGATCCCTGAACGTCTCTACTCAAGGAGATGGATATAAAACTAAAAAACATGGTGGTACAGGACACAGGATCCGATTCATAAATTTGCCCCTTCTGTCCCTGATCGCTGTTAGAGATGTGGCAAAGACAGGAACTTTCCTCCATATTTGGTGGGATTGTCCACTAGTCCATTTTATTTTGGCCTAAGGTACATGATACGACATTGGCTGGTTCTTCGCTCCTGTTTGAGCTTTCTCCGGCATAGTACATTCTGCATTACTCCAAAAAAATCTCTAAAAAGCGCTACTACAAATCGGTTGCATATAATTAATGCTGCTAGACTGAGTCCCAGTACATTGGAGGTCCATAGCCCGCCCCCCCCCCCCATTCAATGGAGTGGTTCCAGCGTATTAATCTCATAGCAGAGATGGAGGAGCTGATCTATATCACTCTTCATAAATTTGCCAAATACTCCGATATCTGGATGGCCTGGACAACCTGTCGAGGTTCATGTTCATATCAAGAATTACAACAGGATACCAAGTGATATCTGATAATATTAACATGAATCTGAATCGTGGTAGTCTAAACTGAATGTCGCCTATGACATAATATTCTTACATATACTCATCAAATATGGACGGACCTCACCCCTCCCCATTCGTTATCTTTTCTTCTATGCTTTCCCTTACCCCCCCCCCCCTTTTTTTGGTAGCTTAGTCCCGGTGAGGTTGAATAACAGAGATGGGAAGGACCTGGGATAGATTCTTAATATATCCATGTTCTTTAACGCTAAGTGACCAATTTGCCCTCAAATGTATGGGATTTTTTTTTCCATAATCATACTTACCCAGGTGGATGCAGCATCGGTCCAATGCTGCATCTGTCCCCTGCCGCTTCTGCGCTGAGAACCGAGCCATCGAACACCGCCGATGGCTCAGTTCTCTCAACTCCCCAAGCAGAGAGCTGCTGCCTGTCACTCAGCAGCTCTCCTGCTCTGCTCTGCTCCTCCACGCTCACAGGAGCACTGAGCTGTGGAGGGGTGGGGAGCAGCCGTCTCAGCCGCTCAGCAGGCTGAGACGGCCATCAGTCAAGGCACCTGAAAGATCCAGACTCCCAGAGTTGGGATGACGCAGTGCCTGGACTGATCTGTGTGACGTCAGCAGAGAGCGGACTTCAGATCGCACAGGAGTGCAAAATGAATTGCACTCCTGTGACCCATAGGAGAAGCCCAGCCAAACGAGCTCAGGCTGGACTTCTACTTTAACTAAGTGATAATAGGATTTTTATAACAGCTTACCTGTAAAATCCTTTTCTTGGAGTACATCACGGGACACAGAGCGGCATAGTCATTACTATGTGGGTTATATAGTTTATCTTCAGGTGCTGGCACTGGCAACTTCCAAACCGGAAGTACCCTCCCCTATATAAGCCCCTCCCATCCAGGAGCACCTCAGTTTTGTAGCAAAGCAATAAGTGTCCCCAAAAGAGGGGTGGGAGCTCTGTGTCCCGTGATGTACTCCAAGAAAAGGATTTTACAGGTAAGCTGTTATAAAAATCCTATTTTCTTTCTCGTACATCACGGGACACAGAGTGGCATAGTCATTACTATGTGGGATGTCCTAAAGCAATGCCCAATGAGGGGGGGGATACACCATACATAAGCTGAGCGCTATCAGACATGAGGATCTTTTGCGGCCTGCAACACACTGCGCCCAAAGGCGACATCCTCCTGACTTCTAACGTCCACCTGGTAGAACCTAGTAAACGTGTGTACTGAAGACCATGTTGCGGCCTTACAGATTTGAGCCAGGGAGGCCTGGTGATGCACTGCCCATGAAGTTCCAACTGCTCTCGTGGAGTGCGCCCTAACTTTGAACGGAGGCGGTCTCCTTCTCAAGCCATAGGCTTGCATAATGACCTGTCGAATACACTTGGCTAAAGTAGATTTTGACGCTGCCTGACCCTTTCTGGGGCCTTCCGGCAGAATAAACAAAGTATCCGTTCTGCGAATCTGAGCAGTGGCTTTTAGATAAACTGCTCTTACTACATCCAAGGAATGTAATAACTTTTCCTCTACCGAACTAGGTTTGGGGAAAAAGGAAGGAAGAACCACATCTTGGTTCAAATGAAACCTCGATACCACCTTAGGAAGAAAGGCTGGATGAGGACGTAACACTACTCTGTCCTTATGGATAACCAGATATGGCTCCCTACAGGACATAGCGGCTAATTCCGACACTCTTTTAGCCGAACAAATGGCTACTAGAAAAAATCAATTTCCTGGTGAGAAGAACCAAGGAAATGTGCTGTAATGGTTCAAATGGTTGTTTCTGTAGAACCGACAGAACCAGGTTTAAGTCCCATGGACATATGGGAATATTAACCGGAGGGCTAATACGCATCACTCCTTGTATAAAAGCTTTGACTAGTGAATGCAAAGCCAAGGGCCTTTGAAAAATATTGACAAGGCCGAAATCTGACCCTTGATAGTACTCAAGGCAAGCTTCCTATCTACAGCCCACTGTAGGAAGTCCAGAATCCTACCTATTACGTACTTACGTGGATGCCATTTCCTGGCCTCACACCAAGCGATGTACGCCTTCCAGATTCTATAGTAGATCTGCCTGGATACCGGCTTCCTGGCATTGATCATGGTAGCTACCACAGGATTAGAGAGACCTCTCTTTTTTAGAATGTGGGCTTCAATAGCCAGGCCATCAAACCTAGGGCTGGTAAGGAAGGGTGGTATATCGGTCCTTGCGAAAGCAGGTCCGGACGATGTGGGAGGGTCCAAGGACTCCCCACAGACATTTTTACAATCTCCGCGTACCATGCTCTTCGGGGCCACGCTGGAGCCACCAGAATCACTGGTTTCTTTTCTACCCTGATTCTGCGGAGTAATCGAGGTAACAATTGTGGCGGTGGGAATGCATATAACAGCTTGAACTGATCCCAAGGGAACACTAGGGCGTCCGAGAGACAAACCTGTCCACCTTTGCGTTGAATCTGGATGCTAGAAGATCTACATCCGGTGTTCCCCACCGTTGACATATTGTCCGGAAAACCTCGGGGTGAAGGGACCATTCCCCTGGGCATAATTGTTGGCGACTTAGAAAGTCCGCCTTCCAATTCTCCACTCCTGGAATGAATACCGCGGATATGGCTGGGACATATCTTTCTGCCCATTTCAGGATGCAATTTACTTCCCTCTGGGCTGCACGACTCCTGGTGCCACCCTGATGATTGATATATGCCACTGCCGTGGCATTGTCCGATTGAATTCTGACAGGGGACCCTTGGAGTTTGGATGTCCATGCTACGAGGGCATACCGGGCTTCTCGTATCTCTAAGAGATTGATGGGCAGGGCCTTTTCTGTATCCGACCATCTGCCCTGGAGAGACCATTGCTCCAGTACTGCTCCCCAGCCTATAAGGCTGGCATCTGTAGTGACCACCTTCCAAGAAATCTGACTGAAGGATTTCCCTTTTTCCAGATTCTGGGGAACCAACCACCAACGGAGGCTCTTGCAAACGGAAGGGGACATTGGTAAGTCTAGGGCCTGAACTTTTTTGTTCCAGGCTGACAGTATGGCCCTTTTGCAAATTCCTTCAATGGAATTGACCGTAGGGTACTGCTTCGAATGATGCCACCATTTTTCCCCATCAGCCTCATGCACAGGCGTATGGACGGCTGTCTTTTTGTACCCACTAAGTGGATCAAATCTCTCAAAGACGACACCTTTTCTTGAGGCAGAAAATTTTTCTCTGGTCTGAATCCAGCCTTAGCCCCAAGTATTCCAGACTTTTGACTGGTTTTAGGGCTGACTTGTCTCGGTTGATAATCCAACCGTGAGATTCCAGATACTTGACTGTCTCGTGAACAACCACTTCTAGTTTTTCCACTGAGTGGTCTATCAGCAACAAGTCGTCTAGATATGCCATTATCGTTACACCTCGTGTTCTTAGATTGGCAAATAATGGGGCCAGAATTTTTGTGAACACTCGTGGTGCTGTGGCCAGACCGAAGGGTAAGGCTCTGAACTGAAAATGGCGCCCTTCTACTGCAAAGCGTAGAAATTTTTGGTGGACTGGAAAGATGGGAATGTGCAAATAAGCATCTTTGATGTCGATCGAGGCTAACCATTCCTCCCCTTGTAGGGCAGTGGCCACCGATCGGATCGACTCCATCCGGAAAGTCCTGATATGTAGGAATTTGTTTAGCCCTTTTAGATTTAATATGGGCCTCACGTCCCCGTTTGGCTTCGGGACTGTAAAGAGGTTTGAGTAAAACCCGAACCCCTATTCAGGGGAACCTCCATAATTACTCCTTGGAGCAATAGTTGTTCTAGTGCCAACAGGAGGGATCCTCTCTTCCGGGGATCCCTTGGCACGTTTGACCTCATAAAATGGGAAAGAGGAGAGTCTTTTAACTCCAATCTCTTCCCAGACTTACTGCGGAGAGCACCCATCTGTCTCTGATCGTGTCCCGCCAGGTCTCTGCGAACAACTGGAGTCTTCCCCCCACCCGATTGAGTGGGGGCAACCCTTCATGAATTTGACTTGGGGGGAGGTTTTGTACCTCTCCTGACCCAGGGTTTCTTGTTACCCTGCGATTGTTCCTGATTTTTTACCCCCGGGATTTGACCGAGGAGGCCGTCGGAACTGTTTCACAGCCGATGTCCCAGGGACTGGAGAAGCAGGCCTCTTAAAAGAGGGACCTCTAACTCTGTTTTTAACAGGCAAGAGTGTACTTTTACCGCTGGAAATTTTCTGGATATATCTGTCCAGGTCTTCCCCGAATAAGCGTTCACCATGAAATGGGAAGCTAACCAGGAATGTTTTACAGGGAGCTTCAGCAGACCAGTTTTTGAGCCATAGAAGCCTGTGCATATGTACTACAGACAGCGTAAGGCGGGAGGCCTGGTGGATTGAATCCTTTATGGCGTCAACCGCAAATCATAAGGCTCTAGGTAGATCAGCTAGGGCAAGAGCCTGCTGATCTGGCAAGTCCCTTAAGACCTGTTTCAACTGATCCTTCCCTGCTTGGCAGACCCCAATAGCTGCCACTGCTGGTTGTGTCACCAAGCCTGCTGTAGAGAAAGCAGATTTTAATAAGGACTCCAATTTTTTATCTATTGGGTCCTTGAACATTTGGACATTATCTACTGGACATGTCAGTGATTTATTCACACAAGAGATGGCTGCGTCCCCTGTAGGGACCCTCCATTTTTTTGATGAACTTATCCTCCATGGGATAGACCACCGGAAATCTCTTGGGAGGAGTAAATATTTTATCAGGATGCTCCTAATCCTGGTAAATGAGCCCTTCCAGTAAAGGATGAATTGGAAAGGAACAAACAGTCTGGGGGGCTTTTGGCGACCCCAACGAGGAGACAGAAGTGGATGATGGCTCCGCAAGGGGCATTTTAATGCTGATCGGACCATGTTAGTCAGGGACTGAACCCATAATCTTTCAGCATGTGATGCTGAGAATGACTCTTCCACTGTTGATTCCTCTACAACAGAATCAACCTCATCCTGATCCCCTTCAGGTAGGTCGATCCCTGTATGGGACTGTTGCTCTGCTAACAGGTACTCTGAGGGAGGAGACGGAGATCGGGCGCGCTTTCCCTTTGACAGGGAAGCAGCGATCACTGTTGTCAATCTCTCTTCCAGTCCTCCCAGAGCTGAGGAAAAAACCTCCTCTGTTATATACACAGGAGCAGGTGAACTGAGGACAACCACAGTACCAGGTACTCCTGAGGGTGCTCTACGGTCACTAACCTCTGATTTTTCAGGGGAGATTGGTGCAGCCGAAGCATACCCAAGATCCTCAGAGCCCGATGGAGACCCCCTATGCTTCCTGGGATTCTTAGTCCCGGAGACTTTAGACGGCATATTCCTAAGCCCAAAGCTGAGGTATTCCAGCCGAAATACACCACTTACTGACAATAGTCTAGCACAATTGCTGCTATATAAACAGTTGGTGTCTACTAATGTGCCTTTCTATGGGGATGCCTGCATCAACCGCCTGCTGTATGCCTTTCTAAATGTTGCCAGCTCTGTTTCTGCCTTTCATAACCAGCTGACAACACCTAATTGTGCTTTTTATCATGCTGGGACGCCCGCACCTGCACAGAAGCGCTGCGGCGCGCACAGAGCGTCATCCACCAAGCTCCGCCCCTTTTTCCAGCTCACCTCTATAAATAGAGGCGCGTGCTCGCGCGCGGGCACGTGCGCCTTCGGCGCTCTTTTTTGAAAGGAACTAGGGACAGAAGCCAGGGCCCTGTTTGCCACAGGGCCGAGGGGATGGACGAGCATTGCAACATGGCAGAGGAAACAGTTTCCCATCCAGAGAACTCACCATCTGCCTGGATTTTGACTTGGAAAGAAAAAATCCACATGACAAGAAAACAACGTTCCACAGCGGCCTCTAGTGGTTTAACACAGGTACCGCGGTTTAACCATTTTTTTTTTTTCTTGACCACTCTTAAAATTATTACATTTTTTAGTAGTTATAGGCATGCACAGATATTTAGCGGGAATACTGTTAGGTAACAGGCAGAAAGACATATTAGGCTTGGGGGTCCCCCAATAGAACCAAGTTCCTGAGGGGCCCCCCTTACCTTTTCCCCGCCGCAGGACTCTGTTTGGTCCACAGAAGCCCAAACTTCACCTATCGCCGCAGGCATTGTAATTAAACCTTCAGGGACCGGGTTCCCAAGGATTCCACTCCCCTGGACCTGTATAGCACCCTGCACAGAAAACATCTTGGTCGTGGGTATGACCAGAGCTCTGGATCCCAGGGTCCAGTCCTCCTAAGAGAAGCATTACAGGCAAAACCTTGCTCTTCTCTGAAAGGCCCGGGTACCGACCGTTTAGCTATGAAGCTTTTTTTGGTCGGATCCGGAATAGCTTACTGAGGCCCAAAAGAACCTATACGCAAGCTCAGTGAAAAACACATGTTACTTCTTGGCCAACACCTTAAGACACTGGCAAAAAACTGAGGTGCTCCCGGATGGGAGGGGCTTATATAGGGGAGGGTACTTCCGGTTTGGAAGTTGCCAGTGCCGACACCTGAAGGTGGACTGTATAGAACACATAGTAATGACTATGCCGCTCTGTGTCCCGTGATGTACGAGAAAGAAATGTTCTTCACATTTTATATAGTGGTCATCTCCTAGTTATCTCAGGTACTGCTCGCAGTATTACGGTCAAATGTTCATGATGTTTGGATAAGTTTGCCATACTCTTATTAGAGGGTCTTCTTGGTGCGAAACCCCACTCTTACCTTATGGTAGATAATATTTTCTTGCCTTTTTTGGTTTGTCATCTTCCATGATCGTGTAATGTATGTGGCCTTTTTTGTGTTGTACCTCTTTTAAAACGATAACATTTTTATGCAAAAAATAAAAATAAATAAAAAAAGAACAGATTACACTCCTCTTCCTCAGCTGAGTGTTGAAGTAGCCACAGCTTACAGCGAGTCAGACTGAGGGAGAGAGCATAGAAATGCACTTGCACCCCATTCATTCTAAGTCAGCTATCATGGCAGAAACCTTGCAAAAAAATTCTCAGTCACAGAAAGTTCCTCCCTGTGTAACACAGAGGAGGTAGCCACTACTGAAGTAGCTAGGGTAGACTCCAATAAGGGTGTAGACTCTTGTAAAGTATAGTAATCCGGATTATTAGTAACACTTTAGAAGGAATTCTGCAAGTCACCCCAGAGTTATTATTGGATCGTGAGGTGGAAAGGCCATTAGGACATCTTCCTTTACACATGTGTTCTGCCATACTGACAATATGAGAAGGTACACAAGTCACACAATGGGTACACAGAGCCCAACCGTGAAAGCAAAAAGGGGTTAAATGGCCATCTGTGACCAGGTCACTATAAGACAGCAGAAAGGCGGAAGACCTTCCAAGGAGTCGGCAGTGAATTTCACAGTCAGAGTGTGGAAAAGTACACGCTCATAGAACAGTATGCGTCATGGCATGCGTTAGGAATACCGCCACAGATACCATGAGGTACATACAATAGATTTAAAAAGCGTTGTGCCGCCAACAGAGTATTTTCAACTCATTAAATGTGTTGCATGTGGCAAAAGTCAGTAACCCCAAATAGAATAGCAGGGATACCCCAAACCATGCACCAAACTTCATAAGCAAGAAAAAGCCTGGTGCTCTGCAAGTGGTGGTTATGATGGTACCCTACGATGGGCTGATAGTACAAGCGCTGGAAGGTGCCAAAGCAGGGAACATGCACATATCAGACAGACTTTTACCCTCCAGCGGGAGTCTTCAGGGACAGAAGTTCACCAGATAGCGTATCACAACCTTGGACTCAGCAGCTAGCTCATGCACTACACACAGTGTTTGGAAAGCAACAAGCCTGCGGGTCATATTACAGGCCGGCCATGTGGCTTCCTCACAGTAGGGTCTGGGTACAACCCTGTGGCTATGCCAAGGATCAGCTGATCAGGACATCTGCAAAGTGAGCTCTTTTAGACCCCATGTACATGGGACGCTGGTGCACACTCTTCTGAACGAAGATTGAAACCGGCGTTTAGAAACACCCGTTTTTCCGCGTTTGCATGCCGTGTTTTACCGCGTTTGCGTCTAGAAGCGTTTAGTTAAGAAACATCATAAGGACCCTCCCCAAGCTCAGAAAACAGTAATATTAACGATTTCAGCCATTTTGTGAGACCAGAGTGAGTAGCAGCAGCTGAGAGAGCAGCAGTGTACTTGTATTTAGCGTGTCACTTGCCACAAGTTGTGGATTGTCCACTTGCCACGTCCACCTGCCACAAGTTGTCGATTGTCCACCTGCCACAAGTTGTCGATTGTCCACCTGCCACAAGTTGTCGATTGTCCACTTGCCACGTCACCCGCCACAAGTTGTTGATTGTCCACTTGCCACGTCACCCGCCGCAAGTTGTCGATTGTCCACTTGCCACGTCACCCGCCGCAAGTTGTGGATTGTCCACTTGCCACGTCACCCGCCGCAAGTTGTGGATTGTCCACAATGCAAGTAATTAGTTTTTTTTTTTTTTTTTAATGGTTTATCATTTGCCATCATTGAGATTTTTAATGCAAAAAAATAGGTCACCTTTAAAAATGCTTATAAACTAAAACGCCGGTACGGAGTTTGGAGTCTGAAACGTGGAAATCTTTGGCGTCTGAACCCATTTTTTTGCTTTCAGAAAAACAAGGTTAAAACGCAACTGCCTAAAAACGGTAATAAACGAGACTGTGTACATGGACACATAGGATAACATTGAATGTGTTCAGGGGCAGTTGAAAAAAGTGTCCAGCTGCATCCGAATGCGCGTTTACCAGCGTCCCGTGTCGCTGGGCCTTCATTTTGCAGTATCTGGAGAATCTGATTAAATGAAAAAAATATTGGTGAAAGTGTGGAAATATCAAAAAAATGGAAGGTACAGCCATGGCCAAAAGTTTTGAGAACGACAATATTTTTTATAAAGTCTGCTGCCTCAGTTTTTATGATGGCAATTTGCATATACTTCAGAATGTTATGAAGAGTGATCAGGTGAATTGCAATGTTCCTCTTTCCAATGAAAATGAACTTAAACTCATAAAAAACATTTCCAATGCATTTTTGAAGGCCTCAGGGTGCAAAAGAAAGTCCAGCAAGCGTTAGGACAGTCTCCTACAGTCGATTCAGCTGCGGGATAGGGGCACCACCAGTGCAGAGCTTGCTCAGGAATGGCAGCATACAGGTGTGAGTGCATCTGCATGCACAGTGAGGCGACGACTTTTGGAGGATGGCCTGGTGTCAAGAAGGGCGGCAAAGAAGCCACTTTTAGCTAAGAAAAACATCAGGTACAGACTGATATTCTGCAAAAGGTACAGGGATTGGACTGCTGAGGACTTAAAGTGGAGCTCCACCCTAAATAGCAACTTTTGCTATTTGGTACCCTCCCTCCCTCCGGTGTCACAATTGACACCTTTCAGGGGGGAGGGGGGGTGAAGATACCTGTCTAAGACAGGTATTTTCACCCACATCCGGGAGTCCTGTCTCCGGGAATCTGCGGGAGTTACGTCACTTCCCGCAGACTTCCCTTGGTGTTCTGGGAGACACTCGGCTCCCAGAACACAGGAGCACCAATCAGAACGGCGCAGCGCGACTCGCGCATGCGCCGTAGGGAACCGGGCATGAAGCCGCAGGGCTTCACTTCCTGGTTCCCTCAGCGAGGATGGCGGAGGGAGCAGCAGAGCGACGAGCGGTCGCTCGTCCTCTGCTGCGGACGTCGCTGGACTCCAGGACAGGTAAGTGTCCAAATATTAAAAGCCAGCAGCTGCTGTAGCTGTAGCTGCTGGCTTTTAATTTTTTTTTTCCGGCGGAGCAACCCCTTTAAGTAATTTTCTCTGATGAATCCCCTTTCCGATTGTTTGGGGCGTCTGGAAAAAACCTTGTCCGGAGAAGAAAAGGAGAGCCTACTATCAGTCCTGTGTCATGTCAACAGTAATGCATCCTGAAACCATTCATGTGTGGGGTTGTTTCTCAGACAAGGGCGTGGACTCACTTACAACTGTGCACAGCCATGAATAAAGAATGGTACAAAAAACATCCTCCAAAAAGCAACTTCTCTCAACCATTCAGGAAAAAAGTTTGGTGACGAACAATGCCTTTCCCAGCATGATGGAGCACCTTGCCATAAGGCAAAAGTGATAACCAAGTGGCTTGGGGAAGAATTCATCAAAATTTTCAGCCCATGGCCAGGAAACTCCCCAGACCTTAATCCCATTATGAACTTGCAGTCAAATCCTCAAGATGCGGGTGAACAAAAAAAATCCCACAAATTCTGACAAACTCCAAGCATTGATTATGCAAGAATAGGCTGCCATCAGTCAGGATGTGGCCCAGAAGTTGACTGATAGCATGCTAGGGCGAAGTGCAGAGGTCTTGGAAAAAAAAGGGTCAACACTGCAAATATTGACTCTTTGCATAAACCTAATGTAATAGTCAAAAACCCTTTGACACTTATGAAATGCTTGCAATTATACTTAAGTATACCATAGGAACATGTGACAAAAAGATCTAAAACACTGAAGCAGCAGACTGATACAAACTTTTGGCCACAGCTGTGGCTTGGTCTTCCTGTGGCATATATAGCCTTGGTTGTTTCATCTACCATAAAGATCTAGGAGATTTATTTTTTGGTCTTAAATCCACCCATTTCAATAGGTTCACCATTAGCAGAACTACAAAGTGAATCCTCCCCTTCTCCCAACTACAAACCTTTCCCAGGAAAGATATAGCCTAGTAGATCCTCTGTGTGATACAGTCCTAGGAATAATAGGCAGTCTTGGAGGACCAAAATTACTGAAAAGTAGACAATGATCCGATTATTTCTATAAACTCCTTCATTAATGAGGCTGGGTGGCTCCAGCAAACTGCTAAACGCATTTTTCAAAAAAATGTTTTTCGTATTTACCTTGGGACTTAAAGCGGAGCTCCACCCTAAAGTGGAACTTCCGCTCATCGGAACCCTCCCCCCCTCCGGTGTCACAATTGACACCTTTCAGGGGAAGGGGGGTGAAGATACCTGTCTAAGACAGGTATTTTCACCCACTTCCGGGAGTCCTCTCTGCAGGAAGCACGTCACTTCCCGCAGAGTACCCGTTGTGTTCTGGGAGACACTCGGCTCCCAGAACACACAGGGACCAGTCAGAGCGGCGCAGCGCGACTCGCGCATGCACTGTAGAGAACCGGGCAGTGAAGCCGCAAGGCTTCACTTCCTGGTTCCCTCACCGAGGATGGCGGTGGAGGCAGCAGAGCAACGAGCGATTGCTCGTCCTCTGCTGCGGACGTCGCTGGACTCCAGGACAGGTAAGTGTCCCAATATTAAAAGTCAGCAGCTGCTGGCTTTTAATATTTTATTTTCGGGAGAGCTCCGCTTTAATACTGCAATTCCCACAATTTTTCCTGAGGTTTATTGCCCATGGAGGACTAATGCAAGGCATTTGCCTGCAATAAAATACACAGGCCAATTTTTAGGGAAAAAAATATAGTGCTCACAGACAATAGGAAACACAATAAATCTGAAGGATGAGGGGGGTGGGATGGGTTTACACTTTAAACCGGTTGGTTTGCATTTCCTGTGAAGGTTGACCCAAATCTCTCTCAGTAAGCTGTCATAAAAGATAAATGGGGAACGTTTAAGCTCAAAAATTTACATTGGTGGCCAAAAAACAAAAATGACCATCTATGGCAAGGTCAGGTAAACCTGTGGCTCAAATAATATTAAGCATGACTAAAAATCATCAGGGAGGTGTGTGCCAAGCTCAACTTCTGCTGCAGATTGTCTTATAACCATGCGCCAGAAATTAGCTATTCACTTGCAAGTGACTAATCTCATCAACACATCAGAAAGCGAATCTTAGTTTTTTCCAGATGGTGCCATTAAAAGCAATACGGCTCTCACATGCAGATTACAAGGTTTCCTAGACATACGAATACTGTATATACTCGAGTATAAGCCGAGTTTTTCCGCACCTTTTTTGTGCTAAAAATGCCCCCTCGGCTTATACTCGTCACCTTTTTGCGCCTGATCTCCCGGACTTTGGGGACCCGGTACCGGCCTGCCGTAGGTCCCCTGGACCCCAAACTTGGCACACATGTAGCCACACTTTTCCTCTACAAGTGTGCAAAGCTTGTTGTCCGGGGGACCTACGGCCGGGGAGCACCGATTTTTCAAAGCCGGGCACCCCTTCCATAGACTCCCATGTTAAACATCAGTCTAGTCATGGACACAATGAGGCATGGGCACAGTTAGGCACAGTGAGGCATGCAGATGGACACCCTAGGCTTATACTCGAGTCAATACGTTTTCCCAATATTTTGTGGTAAAATTAGGTGCCTTGGCTTATATTCGGGTCGGCTTATACTCGAGTATATACGGTACTTTAGGCAAAGAGATTATTTTGGCAGGAGTAGATAAAATCATTTATTATCTCTGGATACTTTCCTATACTCTGTCTATATTCTCTCCCTTTTGATTCTGCACAAATTTCCCTATGGCTGCCAATTATCCTTCTTTATTTGCCAGAAGGTTAAACCAGATACACTGGATTCTTACCAACCTTTATTAACAGCAGAGAATTCAGTTAGTAGGAAATGGACAGGCTCCTATCAATTTTAACCATTAACCTGAAAGATATTTGGGTTTTTACACATCCAAGTTCTAGACACTGCACTACAATCACTTCTATACTGTTTGTACTTACCTACGACCAGCTTTTCCCTGGGCTTTTCTATTAAACCAAGCCTCCAGCTCAGGACTTGTTAATTCAGTTGGTTTCAGATGATCTAGGGAGGTGAAATCTTTTCCTTGTTTCCACATTTCATATCGATCAGGTTGAAGGAACTTTACAAACACATCCATAGAAATCTTGACCATGTCTTTCCGACATGTACACTAAGAGCAGAAATTTAACAGAATATGAGAGAGTAGATATAGAATGAATTGATAAATAAATTGAATTAAGTGAAAAAATATTAAGTGATAAATAAAAGAAAAACCAATACAATTGCTCTACCTGTGTAGCCATTTTGCCATAGTCAATCCAGCGCAATGTGGCAAAATTTGTGGATTCTGCACAGTTGAATCCATGATTAAATCCAGCATGATATCCATATGGAAATGTTATCATAAACTCACCAGCTTCTTGTGTGATCTACTTACAAAAAGACAAAACACACATACACAAAAATAGTAAGTAATTTGCAAAGAATAAGTCATCTGCAAAGAACAACATTTTAATAACTGAACTCACCCGGTCAAAAGGAATCCCATATTTCTTCAAAATGGAAGGGGAAATTAGAGTCATTTTGTGTCTCAGAAAAGCATCACACCCTTGAGAACTGCCAGGAAAAAAACCTGTGGATGGAAACACCTAGTAACTAAGGGAAACGTACAACTTAAGCAGGCAGGACAAAAAAAGTTAAGAAAAATTTAAAGAAGATTTCGGGGATACCACAAAAGTTCATCAATTCGTTGGCTGACTTATATAAAAAAACGAAACAGTTAATGCACTCACCGTTTAGGAGAAGCGTCAAGTAGAAAATTCACGATGACATCAATTTAATTTAAAAGACAACAGCTTCAGCCGAGCAGAGGAGGTGGTGTTAATACAGGGTTGATGACACAGCCTGCCCTTTTTTTACTCTTCACTTTACAAACTACAGTTCCCATCATGCCAAGTGAATTGTAGTGTATGTGGGTGGGTACACTGAGCCTGAGCACTCGCCCATAGCTTACTGACACAAAAGTGGGACTACATAAATCAAACTCATTTTCGTTCTTTAGGTTTGCCAGTATCACAGGCAGCTGTTTATTCACGTGTGTCTCATGACTTATTCTCCCCATACCCACTGAAAAGGAGATTAACGCCAGGGAATGCCAGCTTACTTCACTCACACAGTGACAAACTGAGCTGGAGCTGACAAGATCCTTCAAAGCATTTACCCCATACATGTTGGGCAACCACACAGGCAGACATGGGGTACAGATCTCACAGGGGAGAGAAAGAATTTGATGGTCTTTCTGTAAAAGCAGAGGAGAATTGGAAGGAGCAGAGTGGCTCTACAGACTTAACCCCATAGCCGCTGGCAGGGAGCTGACCCTGTGGCTAACAGTTAACCACTCAATTGCCAGACAGTTAAGGTAATCAGAGGGTGCTTTAAGTAGTACAGGGTAAAGGTGTCTGGCAATTGAGGGGTTAACTTTTAGCCACAGGGTCAGCTCCCTCCCCAGCAGTTATGGAGTTAGGTCTGTACAGCTCCTTCCTGTTCTCTGCTTTTACAGAAAGACCATACAATTCTTTATCTCTCCCGTGTCTCTTCTCTGATCGGCAGTTAATACCGATCACTGATGTCTGGGCTGTCACAGTGCCTTCTTAATGTCTTTAGTGAGGTGTGTATCCCCTTCCTGCCTGTGTGGTTGCCCAGCATGTATGGAGTTAAATGCTTTTAAAGAGCTTGTCAGCTCCAGTTTGGCTTGTAATGGGAGGAGGGGGAACACTGCCTCTGTGGGAGGTTCAGACCAGGTGTCTTAGACTTGCTGGTCCACCTACTGCAGCGAGCATAAGTGCTGGCTGAACTAAAATACGGGGGGGGGGGGGGGGGAGTGACAAGACCTGAGCAGCCACTGGTCTTGCACACAGGAAATCAACCCCATTATTTAACCAGTTACCGACCGGGCCATAGCCGAATGACGGCTACACCACGGTCGGCTAGCTTTGGGAGGGTGTCATATGACATCCTCCCAGGAATGTCTGTGACTGTTGGGTCTTCTACGTCACAGATCAGAGTAAAGGGCCAATGACAGTGGCCCTTTACCACGTGTCCGGTTCAGCTCCTCCCCTCTTCTCGCACCGATTAGTACAGTGTGCAAGGAGAGGAATGAGCGGGTGCAGCAGCGATGTGGGCTGGATCTACAGTTCCCACAGCGCTGATCTGTGCCCATCCATGCCACATCAGTAATTTCTAACCACTTTCCAGAACCCTGTATATTGTGGGCTGCGAGATCTCTCTCTCTCTCTCTATAACATAACAGAGGAGGAGAATTCAGGGGCTGCTGAAAAAAACACCCAACGGCTCCTAAATGTCCATTTACCAGGTGCAGTGTACATGAAACCTTAAGTTCCCAAAGAGGAGGATAAATCGCTTGTACCAAAAACAATCACCAAGATCTAAACAGAAGCTCAAAGCCTGTTTTTTTTTTGTTTTTTTTAACCACTTCCCGCCAAAAGGTACATAAAAAGGACGTCCTTGAATTTGTGTGGGTATATCTGAATGATGCCTGTAGCTACAGGCATCATTCAGATATTGTCTTTTTCAGCCAGCGATTCTCTGCACCATAAGAACTATCATATCGGCTGTTCCGCCGCTTGATCGTTCTTACGGGCAGCGAGAGGGGACGCTGCCCTCTGGTGCTTCTACCGACTCACCGCTATGATTGGCGAGTCGGAGAATGGATCCACAGGCCTCAGATGTTAACCATAGAGATTTCCGGCGGCCTAGATGGTCGCCGGAGTCTCTATGATCGTCGGAGGCCGAACGCAATGTTATGATGTCACGCCCGGCCTCTGCATTCAAACAAATGGCGCCGCCTCGGCTGGGAAGCCTAGATCGTTTTTTTTTTTATTTCAAGCTTCCCAGCCTAGAGGTAAGATGTGGGGTCTTATTGACCCCATATCTCACTTTAAAGAGGACTGATCATGCCATATTCCTATTACAAGGGATTTTTACATATGAAACCCGGTGTTCAGACTACACGTGAGGTATTGACGCGAACGTTGAAGCAAGAGCAATAATTCTAGCCCTAGACCTCCTCTATAACTCAAAACATGTAACCACTAAAAAAATTTAAAGCGTCGCCTATGTGGTTTTTTAAGTACCGAAGTTTGGCGCCATTCTACGAGCGTGTGCAATTTTGAAGCGTGACATGTTAGGTATCTATTTACTCGGCATAAAATCATCTTTCACATTATGCAAAAAAAAAAATGGGATAACTTTTTTTTTTTTTTTTTTTAAACATGTTTGAAAAATTGCTGCACAAATACCGTGCGAGATAAAAAGTTGCAACAATCGCCATTGTATATTGTATTCTCTATGGTCTCTGCTAAAAAAAAACACACATAATGTATGGGGGTTCCATGTAATTTTCTAGCAAAAAAAATATGATTTTTACATGTAGGAGCGAAGTGCCAGAATTGGCCCCTATGGGAAGTGGTTAAACACGATCCACTTGACCCAGTTTGTTTACAATTCTAAACGTGAGCAAACTGAACACTGGGGAAAAAGTGCAAATGAGTGCATAGTGTGTTGAAATGTGCACACTACTGGAGGAAACATGTGAGCGGGGACATAGACACATAATAAATTGATGTGTCCACCAGGGTGTGGGTACTACTAATAATGTGCATACTGGGGACTTGTCAGCCTTGCAGTGCAAAAAGCTGGAAGGGCTAGGGTCAGCGGGGGGACACATGTGGACATGGCAAGATTACACACTGAACTGTAGTAATTCAGGCCGAAGAAACAAATCGCTTAATTGACAATCGATTATGAAAATAGTTGTCAACTATTTTCATAATCGATTAGCTGGTCAGCCGATTAGTTGGCCTGCATACAGAAATTATTTGTTTACATATCAGGAAATAGTGAAACATACATACAGCTCAGTACTCTACACCATCCATACATGTCAGTAAGTGCCTGAGGACTTGTGAATGTGAGGAGCAATGCCTCATGGGACATGTAGTACTTGGCAGGAAGTGAGTGGTTCTAAAAGGCAGAAGTTATTTTTACCTTGCTATAGGGCTATACTATACTTTGCAGCTTGCATTTGGGGCACTCTGAAGGCAGGAGGAGCCAGAAGCATTGCTGGGGGACCCCAGAAGAGGAGACTCAGGGCAGCTTTGTGCAAAACCATTGCAAAGAGTAGGTAAGTATAAAATGTTTGATGTTTTTAAAAAATAAAAGTTTTTTTGTACTCGCCGTAAAATCCTTTTCTCTGACGTCCATGGACTGACACAGCATCTTCAATCTTGACAAAGTAGGTTATGTTCCTGCTCATAGGAGAAGACTAGGCAGAATGTTAGATGTTTTAAAATACATTACCAGAGCTGAACAGCCCCGCCCAGGGGGCGGTCCCTCCGGACATAACCCTCCTCCCTGCAGCCAGCTGCTTCAGTTCCTAACAAAGCAGTACAACCAAAAAATAGGAGGGGTGGGTGTTGTGTCAGTCCATGGACGTCCGAGAAAAGGATTTTACGGCGAGTACAAAAAAAATCCTATTTTCTTTTACCGTCCATGGACTGACACAGCATCTTCAATCTTGACAAAGTGGGATGTCCCAAAGCAGCGTCCAAGAACGAGGGATGGGAACAGTATCAAGGAAAAAAACAAACTTCACCCTAAACAAGCAGAGCTCAACGGAGGAGTTGCAACTTAAAAACAGCAGTCTGCAAAACCTTGCGGCCGAAGGAAGCATCAGAAGATGCCTCCACATCAACCTTATACAACTTTGAAAAGGTATGTGCGGACGACCAGGTCGCCGCCTTGCACACGTGTGAAACAGACACTTGATGTCAGAAAGCCCAGGAAACACCAAGTGCCCTGGTTCAGTGCGCCGTAACCGGAAAGGGAGGCGCCCGCCTCTTAAGGGCATAGGCCTGTATGACGGTCTGCCTGATCTACCAAGAAATGGTGGCAGACAAAACTGTGTGGCCCCGTTTTGGACCAGATACAGACACAAACAGCGAGTCAGACTTCCGAAATAAGCCGTAGCAGACAGGTACACCCGCAAAGCACGTACCACGTCTAAAGAGTGAAGCGCAAACTCTCCGGAATGCGATGGTCGAGAACATGAAGATGGAAGTACATGTCCTCATTAAGGCGGAAGGCCGAGACCACCTTCGGGAGAAAAGAAGGCTGTGGGCGTAGCACCGCCTTATCCGTATGGAGGACCAAGTAAGGCAGTGTGCAAGACAAAGCCGCCAATTCGAAACCCTCCTGACAGAAGTGATGGCTACTAGAAAAGCCACCTTCTGAGTTTTCAAAGGTTGGAGGTTCTTGAAGAACCGAGAGCACCAAATTCAAATCCCAAGGAGGAAGAGGTGGTTTAATAGGGGGGGAGCACATAGCGGACCCCCCTGTATGAAAGTACTAATCAAAGGATGGCCCGCTAGCGGCCGCAGAAAGAAAACAGCTAAAGCTGAAATCTGACCCTTAATGGTGCTTAAAGCAAGCTTTTGGTCCACACCACGCTGTAAAAACAGCAGGATCCTGGAAACGGAATACGTCCGTGGACGCCAATCCAGCACCTCGCACATAGCGATGTAGGCCTTCCAGGTACAGTAGTATATCTTCCTGGAGGAAGATTTCCGTGCCCTCAGCATGGTCGAGATGACCGAATCCGAGAGACCTCGGTCCCTCAGCACCTGGCTTCAATAGCCATGCCGTCAAAGCCCGCGACTGTAAAACAGGATGAAGAATGGGACCTTGAGACAGAAGGTCCTCCCGCAGCCGTAGTCGCCATGGAACGTCCGCCACCAGGTGCACAAGATCGGCGTATCAAGGACGCCGAGACCAACCTGGAGCGATGAGGATCACCGGGATCCCCTCAGCCTCCACCCTGCGAAGTAGTCGAGGAAGCAACTTCAGTGGAGGATAGGCATAAATCAGCCGATACCGACCCCACGGGGCCACCAACGCGTCTGATGCATCTGCCCAGGGTCCCTGGACCTGGCCACGAATTTCGACACCTTGCGATTGAGTTGAGAGGCCAGTAGGTCCACATCCGATGTGCCCCACCTCTGGCAAAGGAGTTGAAACACCTCCGGATGCAAGGACCATTTTCCCTGGTCCAACAGCTGGCGGCTCAGACAGTCGACCTGCCAGATGTCTACACCTGGAATGTAAACGGCCGACCGAGCCGGCACGCTTCTTTTCGCTTATTAAATGATGTGAGCAGCCTCGGACGCTGCAGCCGAGCTCTGCATTCCCCCCTGATGGTTGACATAAGCCACAGCCGTGGTGTTGTCCGACTAGATCCTGACTGAGCGCCATTGTAGTCTTCGTGACCACGAGAATAGACACAGTCTGATCGCCCGGAGTTCCAGGACATTGATCGGCAGACGGGATTCGTCCGGAGTCCAAAGCCCTTGAGCTGATAGAACTCCCCAGACTCCGCCCCAGCCCGTAAGACTGGCGTCCGACGTGATCACAGTCCACTGGACAGGAAGGAACGACTTCCCCGACCAAAGGGCCGGGGATCTCAGCCATCATGTCAGGGATGCCCCGACCAGGTGACTCACCTGGATCTGACGATCCAGTGAAAATGGGGACCTGTCCCAGCTGGATAGGATCTCCTTTTATAAGGCTTGAGTGTGGAATTGGGCACACGGTACAGCCTCGAAGGAAGCCACCATGAGACCCAGGACCCTCATGCAAAAACGGAGTGAATACCATTTGCGGCACGTCAGCACCCTTACCGCAGATTAAAGCGTCTGTAATTTTTCAAAGGGTAGAAAGACCCTTGCCTCCGAGTCCAGAATCAATCCTAGCCAGAGTCTGCTCTCAGAAGATCGTCCAGATAGCCCACGATAGCAATGCCTCGCTGACTCAGCAAAGTCAGAATCGGGGCAAGCACCTTGGTGAAAACCCGCGGTGTAGACGCCAAACCGAAGGGAAGAGCCACTAGTTGATAGTGGACTTTGCCTATCGCAAAGCGCATAAACTTCTGGTGACCCGCTCAGACTGGGACATGCAAGTAGGCGTCCTTGATGTCCAAGGACACCAGAAAATCCCCAGGGTGGAGCGCAGCAATCACCAAGCGAATGGATTCCATACGGAATTTTCGAACCTTTACAAAGGCAATTAGGACCTTGAGGTCCAGAATTGGACGGACTCCGTCCTTCTTTGGGACCACAAAAAAATTTGAATAAAATCCCTGAAACCTCTCCTTTGACAGTACTGGCAAAAGCACCCCGTACCCCAGCAAGTCCTACACTGCCCCCAATAGGGCAGCCCGACATGCTGGAAGGAGAGAGAGAGATTTGAGGGAAAGAATCTGTCTGGTGGTCAGGAAAAAACTCTATCCTGTTCCCCGTGGTGAACACCTTGCATACCCACCGATCGGAGAACCGGGAGGTCCACCGATCCATGAACCTGCAAAGTCGCCGTCCCACCCCAGAGTCGGGTGGGGGCAAGACTCCATGGGGTGGCGGGCTTGTATGCCGGCTTGTTAGGCTTACGCACCCAGGGACACATCTGTCCTCCAGCCGCACTCTTGTCAGTCTGGGAGAATTTTCTGGGTTCCGACTGCCGAAAAAAACCTATCCTGTGTGAGAAAAGAAGGACCCGGTTTACAGCGTGGCTCCTTCCCCTTAGTAGGCGAAGAAGGGTGCCCTTACCTCCCGTGACAGTATTAAAAATGTCATCCAGGGAAGCACCAAACAGTCTTCCGCCCTTAAAAGGTAAATTCGTCAGGAGCCAGATAAGGCGACGCAATACCACCACAGACACTGAAGCCCTAGAATATAAGGGGGCTGCGTCCATAGTGGCATCACAAACATATACCAGGCCTGCACCATTAGGTCGGCCAGTTTGATACAATCCAGAGGAAGGTTATGCTCCTGCAGAGTCTGGTGCAAAATTTTTCGCCCATTCCATGAGTGTCTGAGACACCAGCAAGAAATACATGCAGGAAAGATTAAAACACTTAATTTCAATAAAGCAAGTTTTCCAAGGATGAGGGCTGATCTCCAAGACTTAGACTGGGAGGGAATATTGGCATTGATTAACACAGAACAGAAATGGGAATTCTTCAAAAAGACTGTTTGGGACCTCACTGCAAAGTATATTCCCATGGGCAAAAAGTTTCAAAAGGCTAAAAATAAAACTCACGGTTAAAGTTAAAAAAGCTATAAACAATAAGATAAGAGCTTTTAAAAAATATATATAAAATGAAGGAACACTAGTGTCGTTTAAAATGTTACAAAGAATATAACAGGATATGTAAAAAGGAAATCAAGGATGCAAAAATTCAAAAATGAACGACAGATTGCAAAAGATAGTAGGACAAACCCCAATTTTTTTTTCAAATATATTAATAGTAAAAAGGTCAAGTCTGAGCATGTAGGCCCTTTACAAAATAATCTAGAGTGGGTGACTGGGGACAAAGAGAAGGCTAATTTATTAAATACTTTCTTCAGCTCTGTGTATACAATGGAACATGGGGGAGATCATGTCCATAATGGGGGTGGTAGTGACACAGCCCTAAATCCACTATGGCTCAAAAGTGATATGGTCCAGAAATATTTAGTCAGAATAAAGTTGGATAAAGCACCTGGACCAGATGGCATGCACCCACGGATCCTAAAAGAATTGAGCTCTGTAATTTAAAAGCCATTGTATCAAATTTTTAGGGACTCATTAATGACAGGAATAGTACCACTGGATTGGCGCAGGGCCAATCTGGTGCCTATATTTAAAAAGGAAACAAAGTCTTTAACAAGTAACTATAGACCTGTTAGTTTAACTTCTATAGTTGGGAAGATACTGGAGAGATTAATAAAAGACCACATAGATGAGTTCTTGCTGGAAAAAAACTATTTAAGCAACAGACAGCATGGATTCATGAAAGACAGAAGTCGTCAGACAAACCTGATTTCTTTTTATGAAGAGGCAAGTAAAACCTTGGAGAGAGGGGTGGTGGTGGACGTGGTATACTTGGATTTTGCAAAAGCGTTAGATACAGTTCCCCACACACGGCTCATGTGCAAGGTAAAGTCTACAGGATTGGAAATATCAGTTTGTAAATGGATAGAAAACTGGCTAAAAGGCAGAATTCAGAGGGTAGTGGTTAATGATTCTTACTCTGAATGGTCTAAGGTTCTCAGTGGTGTACCCCAATGTTCAGTGCTGGGACCCTTACTTTTTAATATCTTTATAAATGATATTGGGTCTGAGATCAAAAGTAACATTTCTGTCTTTGCAGATGACACCAAGCTATGCAGTGGAATAACGTCCTTACAGGATGTCGCCAACTTACAAACCGACCTCAATGCTCTGTCTAATTGGGCGACTATGTGGCAGATGAGATTTAATGTTCATACATGTAAAGTTATGCACTTGGGGGCTAAGAATATGAATGCATCAGACATACTAGGGGGAGTACAACTGATCCATAGTGGAGAAGAATCTGGGGGTTTTGGTAGATAAGCTCAAAAATGGCATGCAATGCCAAGCAGCAAAGTCATTTCTTGTATTAAGAGAGGTATGGACTCCAGAGAGAGAGATATCATTTTGCCCCTGTTCAAATCATTAGTAAGACCTCATCTGGAATATGCAGTTCAGTTTTGGGCACCAGTTCTCAAAAAGGATATCGGGGAACTGGAGAAAGTGCAGGGAAGGGCAACCAAACTGATAAGAGGCATGGAGGAGCTCAGCTATGAGGAAAGATTAGAGGAACTGAAATTATTCACTCTTGAGAAGAGGAGAATAAGGGGGGATATGATTAACATGTACAAATATATATAAGGGGTTCATATAGTGAATTTGGTGTGGAGTTATTCACTTTACGGTCAACACAAAAGACAAGGGGTCTCTCTTTATGTCTAGAGGAAAAAAGATTTCATCTCCAAATACGGAAATGTTTCTTCACAGTAAGAGCTGTGAAAATGTGGAACAGACTCCCTCCAGAGGTGGTTCTGGCCAGCTCAGTAGATTGCTTTAACCACTTCAATACAGGGCTTTTTATACCACTTCCTTACCGGTCCTATTTTGGCACTTCTCTCCTACATGTACAAATCATCATTCTTTTGCTAGAAAATTACTCAGAGCCCCCAAACATTATATATGTTTTTTTAGCAGACACCCTAAGGAATAAAATGACGGTCAATGCGCAATAATTTTTTTAATGCCTTTTTTGGGGAAAAAAAATGGTTTCATGAATTAAAAAATGACAAAACAGTAAAGTTAGCCCAATTTTTTGGGAAAATATGAAAGCTGATGTTACGCCGAGTAAATAGATACCTAAAATGTCACGCTTTAAAATTGTGCACACTCATGGAATGGCGCCAAACTTCGGTACTTCAAAATCTCCATAGGCGACGCTTTAATTTTTTTTACAGGTTACCAGGATAGAGTTACAGAGAAGGTCTAGTGCTAGAATTGTAGATATCATTCAGATATCCCCCTTCAAACCCAGGACGTCATATGACGTCCACCCAGGATGGGAGATCCCATCTGCGGACGTCATATTACTATGGCCGGGTATTGAATTGGTTAAGAAAGGCCTGGATACTTTCCTAAATGTACATAATATAACTGAGTACTAACATTTATAGGTAAAGTTGATCCAGGGTAAATCCGATTGCCTCTCGGGGATCAGGAAGGATTTTTTTCCCCTGCTGTAGCAAATTGGATCATGCTCTGCTGGGGTTTTTTGCCTTCCTCTGGATCAACTGTGGGTATAGAATTGGGTATATGGGATTGTACGATATTTTTTTTTTGATTTATTTATTAATTTTTTTATGGTTGAACTGGATGGACTTTGTCTTTTTTCAACCTAACTATGTAACTATATAACCCATCGCAGTGCAGCACTGAGTAGCTGTCGGCCCGGTCCACTGTGAAAGATACAGCAGAACTGTTCAGTCATTTGTGGACCCTGGAGCAAAAAGCTCACCAGCCACCCCTGGAGCCGTGGGGTATGTCGTGGACTGATCTCACGCAGAGCGAGGATCAGCATGCTCGATGGGAAGACTACGAGGATAGCAACTACCCAACCTGTTGCCCAGCCAACTGTTGATAGAAGAATCTCAAAAATAAAATTCAAAAAGAATAGGAAAATTTATTTAGGAGACTGGCTCCGAAGAGAGCCACGTCCTCTACTCTGCTAGGCAATAATGAGGCAACTGGCTGCAGGGAGGAGGGTTATGTCTGGAGGGACTGCCCCCTGGGCCGGGCTGTTCAGCTTTGGTAATGTAATGCATGTTAAAATATCTAACATTCTGCCTAGTCTTCTCCTATGAGCAGGAACATAACCCACTTTGTCAAGATTGAAGATGCTGTGTCAGTCCATGGACGGTAAGAGAAAATCACTTTAACCACATGCCGACCGGGCCATAGCCGAAAGACGGCTACAGCGCGGTCGGCTTAATCTGGGAGCGCGTCCATGGACGTCCTCCCAGAATCTTGCTCATGCGCGCCCACTGGGGCGTGCACCGGGAAATATCTGTGACCACTGGGTCCAGAAGACCCAGCGCATAACGGATCACGGTAAATGGCCGCCGACAGTGGCCGTTTACCACGTGATCGCTCTGTCAAATGACTGAGCAATCACAACAAACCGGCGTCATGTCCGGTTCCTCTCTCTGTACCAATCTGTACAGTGAGAGTGGAGAGGGGAGAGATCGTTTGCAGCAGCGCTGTGGGCTGTGCAATACTCTGCAATACTCATTCATGGCTCAGCCATCCCCATCCACGGCTCATCCATGCCACATCAGTTTGCATCCATGCCACTACAGTGCCTCAAAGTGTAATAGATAGTGTGAGGGGGTTAGCTCGGCAGCGGGTGTGTGTGACCCCCGGGATGGGCTCCCCACCCAAAAACAGGCCCAGCAGACGGAGGTTGTGGTTTTCAAAATCAAAAAGGTGCGGTTTATTTTCTATTTACAGTGACAAAAACACAGCAAGGCAAAAAAAAACATAAACAAAATAAATCCTGGTCAACTTGACCTCTGACTAAACATACAGGTTTCCTAACTAACAACTGGGATCAGCCTAGTGCTGTCCTAGTCCCTGGTTTTAAATGTCCAAGCAAATATATAGCCACACAGGCTTTCTCTCACCGCACAGGGGTTCACTCTCCCTAGACAGTCCACACAGGTCTGCTTCCAGGCATGAGCTAACACCTAATGAATCTGGGAGTTTTTTTATAGAGGCCTAAATGAGCTGACAAGCTTCAGCTGGCCTCATCAACTCCCTGTCTGCACGACGCCCAGCCCTCTCCCTAGAGGTATGAGTCATCAATGAGCCCACTAGTCTCAGCTGGGCTTATACAACTCTCCACCTAGCTGTATAAGTCGGCGTAAAGCCTGAATCTGGGCGAAATATATCTACCCCCCTGGATGCAACCAGGTGACTTTACCTTCCTGCTGTCACATACCCCCCCCTCTTGTTTTAACCTCGGGGTTGGAACACCAGCAATCAGGCATTCATGTACTCGAGACAAAGCATCCACATTCCCCATTTGAACGCCAGGGCGATGCTTTACTGTGAAGTTGAATTCCTGGAGGGCCAGGAACCACCTATTCACTCTTCTATTTGTTTCCTTGTTTTGAGCCATCCACTTTAACGGAGCGTGATCCGTAACCATGTCAAAGTGCCTACCTAGCAGGTAGTACCGAAGGGAATCTAGAGCCCACTTCACCGCTAAACACTCCTTTTCAACGGTGGCGTAATTTACCTCATGGGACTTCAACTTCCTGCTGAGGTAAATGACTGGGTGCTCTTCCCCGTTCCAGACCTGGGACAATACTGCTCCTAACCCCACATCTGACGCATCACTTTGTACGACAAAGTCTCTAGAGAAGTCGGGTGAGTACAACACTGGCTGGCTACATAAGGCTTGTTTCAAGAATTGGAATGCTGCCTCAGCCTCGGGGGTCCATTTAATCATGACCGACCCTTTCCCCTTCGTCAGGTTGGTTAGGGGCACAGCCTTAGAAGCAAAGTGGGGAATGAATCGCCGATAATACCCAGCGATTCCCAGAAAGGCTCGTACCTGCTTCTTGCTGTTGGGACGTGGCCAACTCTGGATGGCCTCGACTTTGTTGAGTTGGGGTTTTATTACTCCCCTCCCAATGGTGTACCCAAGATATTTGGCCTCCTCCTGCCCAATGGTACACTTCTTGGGGTTAGCCGTAAACCCTGCTTCCCGAACAGAGTCCAGGACTGCTTGCACTTTTGGCAGATGTGAGGCCCAATCTGTGCTATGGACAATTATGTCATCCAGGTAAGCCGCAGCATACTTCCGATGGGGCCTCAGCATCTGGTCCATTTTCCGCTGGAATGTGGCCGGCGCATTCTGTAACCCGAACGGCATTCTTTTATATTGGAACGCCCCGTCTGGGGTTACAAATGCGGTTTTCTCTTTGGCCGACTTGGCCAGGGGGATTTGCCAATACCCTTTTGTGAGGTCAAGAGTCGTCATGTATCGGGCTGTTCCCAGCCGGTCGATCAACTCATCTATACGTGGCATGGGGTAGGTGTCAAATTTTGTAACTTTGTTCAACTGACGAAAATCGTTACAAAATCGCCAGCTCCCATCCGGTTTAGGCACCAACACAATGGGACTAGACCAATCACTTTGGGACTCCTCTATCACCCCTAAGTTCAGCATTTTCTGTACTTCCTCCCGTATTGCCTCCCGTCGGGCCTCTGGGATCCGATAGGGTTTTAACTTCACCCTTTCACCGGGCGGGGTAATAATGTCATGCTCTACCCCAGATGTTTGTCCCGGCAGCTCAGAGAATACCTCCTTGTTGCGAAGCACAAACTCCTTAACCTCCTGTTGTTGGGGTTGTGACAAGGTGGCTGCGATTCCAACCTCAGGAATCACGCAACCAGTTTGAGCTGGTGACCAAGTGTCTGCGACTAGGGACTCTCTATCCCTCCAGGCTTTCAACAGATTAACGTGATAGATCTGTTCGGGCTTTCGCCTTCCTGGTTGTCTGACCTTGTAATTCACTTCGCTCACTTTTTCCATTATCTCGTAGGGGCCTTGCCATTTGGCAAGGAATTTACTTTCAACCGTAGGGACAAGTACCAATATCCTATCCCCCGGGGAAAAGGTACGGGTCTTGGCTCCACGGTTGTACACTCTCTGCTGTGCCAACTGCGCTTGGGCCAAATGTTCCTTCACGATGGGCATTACCTGTGCAATTCGATCTTGCATCAGGGCGACATGCTCAATCACACTCCTGTGGGGAGAACTCTCACTTTCCCAAGTTTCCTTGGCAATATCCAACAGCCCTCTTGGGTGTCTCCCATACAGTAACTCAAAGGGGGAGAATCCCGTAGAGGATTGGGGCACCTCCCTAATAGCAAACATCAAATAAGGAAGTAGACAGTCCCAATCCCTTCCATCTCTATCCACCACTTTCTTCAACATTTGTTTTAGGGTTTTGTTGAATCTTTCAACCAGCCCATCGGTTTGGGGGTGATACACAGATGTACGCAATTGCGTCACTTTGAACAATTTACACAGCTCTTTCATAACCCGGGACATAAAGGGTGTACCTTGGTCCGTAAGCAGTTCTTTACAAATACCCACCCGGCTAAAAACAAGAGATAGCTCTTTGGCTATGGTTTTGGCCGAGGTATTTCTGAGAGGGATCGCTTCTGGATAACGGGTGGCATAGTCCATTATAACCAATATGTACTGGTGCCCCCTAGCGGACTTGATTATAGGACCTACCAAATCCATTGCGATTCTCTCAAACGGGACCTCAATGATGGGTAGAGGGACCAGCGGGCTACGGAAATGTGGCATCGGGGCCGACCTCTGACACACAGGGCAGGAGGAACAATAATTTTCTATGTCCTTCATCACCCCAGGCCAATAGAATCTCTGTAATACCCTCTCTCGGGTTTTCTCTGTCCCCAGATGACCTCCAAGAATGTGCCCATGGGCCAACTCCAACACCAACTTCCTGTAAGGTTTGGGCACCACAAGCTGCTCAACGGTTTCTTCTGCCCTTTTTGCCACCCGATACAGTAGGTCCTTCTCTACGCTGAAGTATGGGTAAGTGCCGGTATTATCTGGGTTCACTAACTCGCCATCTATTTTCACTACGTTTTCCCGTGCCTTTATTAGGGCGGGGTCTTTCAACTGTTCTGTGGCAAAGTTTTCCCTGTGAACCTCAAGATCAGAAAACTCCACAGACGGTAGGTTTTCGTCTGAGGAGGTGGGCTCCTCTCCAGTTTCTTGAGTCTCCCCTGCCAATACTGACAAGGGAAATTCCGGAGAGTCCTCACCACTCTCAGGGGAGTTCTGGCTATCACATTCCTGGTACATAGGGGCACCAGTGGGGGGCTCAGGATCATCCCACAGTTCCCAGAACTTCGGAAAATCCCTTCCCACAATGGCGTCATGCGGTAACTGAGATACTAAGCCCACTGGGTGAGAGAGGGTACCTTTGGGGGTCTCGAAACACACTGTAGTCACTGGATACTCTCGGGTGTCCCCATGCACACAAATAACAGCTACCTTGCTATTCCCAGAGACCTCTGTTTTAACTAATTCAGCCTTTATCAGGGTCACAAGGCTACCTGAATCCAGCAATACCACAACATTTCTACCATTAATACACATTTTGCATAAATGTTTCTCAGTTCCCCGAATGGCAGTGCATGCGACTGTCGCACACAGCGACTGACGTCTGCCCATCAGAAAGTCACACTGCATGGGTTCCTCCACAACCGGGCAATTTGCTGCAATATGTCCCGCTTGCCGGCAGCGGTAGCAAACGATCCTTCTTGCGGCCTCTTGAGCCGCTGATTTCCCAGGCTGTTCTCGCCAAACTTGGGGTAGAGCTCCCACCCTCTCACTCTCTCCACCCTCACCCCTTGGAATCCTCTTATCCGCCCCTGGGGATGGTCTGGTCTTAGGGTGGAAAGTCCGAGTGTCTCTGGAAGAGGCCGTCAGGTTCTCTGTAGCCAAGTATTTCTCCACACGATCCACAAGACCATCGGCCGTCTCTGGGTCTCCATGGCTTACCCACTTTTGGATGGCAGTAGGAAGAGCTCTCAAAAACCGATCCATTACAACACGTTCCACAATCTTTGGTGCGGACAAAGTCTCTGGCTGTAGCCACTTTCTGCTCAGGTGAATGAGATCATACATTTGAGACCTGGGGGGTTTTCCAAGCTGGAAAGTCCAGTTATGCACACGCTGAGCCCGGACAGCCAGGGTGACACCCAGCCTTGCCAATATTTCAGCTTTTAGCATCACATAGTCTTTTGCTTGGTTAGGCTCTAGGTCATAGTAAGCTTTCTGCGATTCACCAGTTAACAGAGGAGCCACTAGTCCAGCCCACTGCTCCTCAGGCCACTTTTCTCTTTCAGCGGTCCTTTCAAATGTGGTCAAAAATACCTCTGGATCATCCTCTCCAGTCATTTTTGTCAATAAACGACTCACCCCAAAGGACGCGGTATTAGTGGGACGGCTTTCCTCACTGGTCTGCGGACGTTGCTGCATTACTGCTTCCATCTGTTGTTGTAGTCTCTGCTCTTGCTTCTGCAACAGGTCTATGAAGCGGGCCTCAGATTGCTGTTGGGCTTGTTGCTGAGCCTCCAGACTCTGTTGTAAAGTTGCAAGGCTCTGTTGATGAGCTTGCTGCTGGGCTGCAAGGCTCCTTTGTAAACCTGCATTTGTCTGCTGTTGATTGGCATTTGCTAGAGCCAGCTGTTTCAGTATCTCCTCCATGCTGGCTTAAAAAAAAAAACTGCCCGCATTCTCCACCAACTGTGAGGGGGTTAGCTCGGCAGCGGGTGTGTGTGACCCCCGGGATGGGCTCCCCACCCAAAAACAGGCCCAGCAGACGGAGGTTGTGGTTTTCAAAATCAAAAAGGTGCGGTTTATTTTCTATTTACAGTGACAAAAACACAGCAAGGCAAAAAAAAACATAAACAAAATAAATCCTGGTCAACTTGACCTCTGACTAAACATACAGGTTTCCTAACTAACAACTGGGATCAGCCTAGTGCTGTCCTAGTCCCTGGTTTTAAATGTCCAAGCAAATATATAGCCACACAGGCTTTCTCTCACCGCACAGGGGTTCACTCTCCCTAGACAGTCCACACAGGTCTGCTTCCAGGCATGAGCTAACACCTAATGAATCTGGGAGTTTTTTTATAGAGGCCTAAATGAGCTGACAAGCTTCAGCTGGCCTCATCAACTCCCTGTCTGCACGACGCCCAGCCCTCTCCCTAGAGGTATGAGTCATCAATGAGCCCACTAGTCTCAGCTGGGCTTATACAACTCTCCACCTAGCTGTATAAGTCGGCGTAAAGCCTGAATCTGGGCGAAATATATCTACCCCCCTGGATGCAACCAGGTGACTTTACCTTCCTGCTGTCACAATAGTCAAATTAGACTTGAAATTTATGCCCCTAGAATGCCTGCTGGTGCTCCCTGCAAGTTGGGCCTCTCTATGTGGCCACGCTGTGTAAAAATCTTACACATGTGGTATCACCATACTCAGGAGGAGTAGCAGAATGTATTTTGGGGTGTAATTTGTGGTATGCATATGCTGTGTGTGAGAAATAACCTGATAATTTGACAATTTTGGGGGGAAAAAAAGAAAGAAAAAAAATCTTGATTGTGCAAAGAATCGTGGGAAAAAAATTGTATTTTTTGTACTCACCGTAAAATCCTTTTCTCTGTCGCCAAATCAAAGAAAAACCGGTTTCACCCCAAAACCTCAAAAAGCTACCTGCAAAACTTTGCGGCCGAACCTAGCATCAGAAGATGCACTCACATCAACCGTGTAAAACTTTGAAAAAGTGTGCACAGACGACCAGGTTGCCGCCTTACAAACTTGTGATACAGACGCTTTATGTCGGAAAGCCCAAGATGCACCAAAAGCCCTGGTCGAATGCGCCGTAACGGGAAAAGTAGGCGCCCGCCCTTTAAGGGCATAGGCTTGAATGACAACCTGTCTGATCCGAGAAATGGTGTCCGACGAGACCGCCAGGCCCTTCTGCGAACCAGACACCGACAAACAGTGAGTCCGACCTCCAAAAGGAAGCCGTGACAGACAGGCACACTCGCAGAGCACGTACCACGTCCAAGGAATGTAGCGCAACCTCCTTGGCATGCGATGGCCGAGGACACAAGGATGGAAGCACAATGTCCTCATTCAGGTGAAAGGCCGAAACCACCTTCTGAAGGAAGGAAGGCCCAGGGCGTAGCACCGCTTTATCCTTATGTAGGACCAAATATGGGGACTTGCATGACAAGGCCGCCAACTCAGAAACCCTCCTGACTGAAGTGATGGCAACCAGGAAGGCCACCTTCTGAGAGAGTGTCAAAAGGGAAATTTCCCTAATGTCCTCAAAGGGAGGTTTCTGAAGTGCCGAGAGCACCAAATTGAAATACCACGGAGGTAGTGGAGGTCGCACCGGAGGAGCCACATGTTGGACCCCCTGTACAAAGGTACTTAACAGCGAATGAGGCGCTAGGGGTCGCTGAAAGAAAACAGCCAAGGCTGCAATCTGTCCCTTAATGGTGCTCAAGGCCAGTTTCTGATTCTCACCGCGCTGCAAAAACAGCAGGATCCTGGAAACGAAATAAGACCGCGGACGCCATTCCATCTCCTCACACATAGAGATGTAGGCTCTGCATGTGCGATGATAGATCTTCCTAGAAGAAGATTTCCGTGCTCTTGAAATTACCGAGTCCGATAGGCCTCGGTCCCTCAGCACCTGGCTTTCAATATCCATGCCATTAAAGCCAGCGACTGTAAAGCAGGATGAAGAATGGGACCCTGCGATAGAAGGTCCTCCCTCAGTGGTAGCCGCCAGGGCACATCCGCCACTAGTCGCACGAGGTCGGCGTACCAGGGACACCTGGGGTGATTAGAATCACTGGAATACCTTCGAACTCTACCCTACGGAGTAGACAGGGGAGCAACTTCAGTGGGGGAATGGCATAAATCAGCCGATACCGACCCCACAAACGCATCTGACGTGTCCGCCCAGGGATCTCCGGACCTGGCCACGAACCTCGGCACCTTGCGATTGAGTCGAGAAACCAGGACACCCACGTCTGGCGTGCCCCATATCCGGCAAAGAAGTTGAAAAACCTCCAGATGCAACGACCATTACCCATGGTCCAGCATCTGGCGACTCAGATAGTCCGCCTGCCAGTTTTCCACGCCTGGAATGTAAACAGCCGATAGGGCTGGCACGCTCCTTTCCGCCCACTGTAGGATATTAGCGACTTCCGACGCTGCAGCTACACTTCTTGTTCCTCCTTGATGGTTGAAGTGTGCCAGCGCCGTGGCGTTGTCTGACTGGATCTTTACCAGACGCCCCTGCAGCCTCTGAGACCACTTGTAGAGGCACAGCCTGATCGCCCGGAGTTCCAGAACATTGATCGACAGTTGGGATTCAGTCGGGGACCAGCGACCCTGGGCCGATTGAACCCCCAGACTCCCCCCCCAACCGGTCAGGCTGGTATCCATCGTGATCACTGTCCAAAGAAAAGGGAGGAAGGACTTCCCGGACCGAAGAGCCGGGGATCTCAGCCACCAACTAAGAGATGACATGACAAGATGACTTAACTGAATCTGACGATCCAGAGACAACGGAGATTTGTTCCATTTGGAGAGAATCTCCTTCTGCAAGGCCCGAGTGTGGAATTGGGCATACGGTACTGCCTCGAAGGAGGCTACCATGAGACCCAGAACTCTCATGCAGAAACGGAGGGATGACCATTTGCGGGATGTCAACAACCTGACTGCCACCTGGAGTGTCTGCAACTTGAGGGAAGAAAGACTCTGGCCTCCGAGGAGTCCAGAATCAGCCCCAGGTACTCCAGGCGCTGGGTCGGTACCAACACAGACTTCTGGAAGTTCAGTATCCATCCGAACTCCCGGAGGGTCTGACTGACTATAGACACGTCCCCCTTTAATTCTGAGCTGAAGCAGCTCTCAGAAGAAGGTCGTCCAGGTCGGCTACAATAGCAATGCCGCGCTGTCTCAGCAAAGCTAGAATCGGGGCAAGCACCTTGGTGAAAACTCTTGGTGTCGATGCTAGGCCAAAGGGAAGAACCAAAAATTTATAGTGGTCTTCGCCGATCTCAAACGCAGGTACCTCTGATGCCTGGCACAGATAGGAACATGCAAGTATGCTTCCTTGATATCCAAGGATGCCAGAAAATCCCCCGGATGGAACACAGCCACAACCGAACAAATTGATTCCATCCGGAACTTTTGGACCTTTACAAATGCATTGAGGGCCTTCAGGTCCAGTACAGGACAAACTCCGTCCTTCTTTGGGACCACATACAGATTTGAGTAAAAACTCTGAAACTTGTCCTGTGGTGGTACGGGTATGATCACCCCGGACCCCAACAAGTCTCGCACCACCCCTTGGAGGGCAGCTCAAATCTGTTTGGTGGACAAGAAAGGAACTCTATATTGTACCCCGAGGTGAACACCTCGCAGACCCACTGGTCGGAGAGCAGGGAGGTCCACCGAGCTGCAAACCCGCAAAGTCGCCCTCCCACCCTGGAGTCAGGTGGGGGAAAAATGTCATGCGGTAGCAGGCTTGCTTGCTGGCTTGGCGGGCTTACGCACCCAGGGACGCTTCTGTCCCCCAGCCGGACCTTTGTCGGCATGGGAGGGTCTGCCGGCAGGTGCTGACTGACGAAAATACCGCTTCTGCAAGGGAAAGGAGGGCCCCGGCTTACGGCACTGCTCCTTCCCTTTAATGCAGTGTTTCTCAACTCCAGTCCTCAAGGCGCACCAACAGGTCATGTTTTCAGGATTTCCCTCAGATGAAACAGCTGTGGTAATTACTAAGGCAGTGAAACTGATTACATCCCCTGTGCAAAATAATGGAAAGCCTGAAAACATGACCTGTTGGGGCGCCTTGAGGACTGGAGTTGAGAAACCCTGCTTTAGTGGACTTGGGGAGAAGCGTGCTCCTACCTCCAGTGACATCCTTAATGATGTCGTCCAGTGAGGCACCAAAAAGCCTCTCACCCTTAAAAGGCAAGTCCGCCAGGGTTTTCTTGGAAGCCTGGTCAGCAGACCAGCATTTCAGCCATAGTAGGTGGCGCAAAACCACCGCAGACGCCGAGGCCCTGGAGATCAAGGAGGCGGCGTCCAGGGTTGCATCAGACGTACACAAGCCCTTGTACCAACTGTTCGGCCAGTAAAACGCATTCTGGCGGGAGCTAATTCGCCTCCACAGTCTTGTGCAAAATCTTTGCCCATTCCGTAAGTGTCTGAGACACCAAGGTAGCCGCCAAAATAGGCCGCAGTGCTGACCCCAGCATGGCAAACAGAGCGGGTGACCGCTTCGGACCTCCTATCAGTCCTTAAAAGCAGGGGTCCCTTCCACCAGAATAATGGTTGCTTTATTCAACCTAGAGACCAGGGGTTCAACCACCGGAGGAGAAGCCCATTTTTTCACAAGGCTTTCCTCAAAAGGGATATAGGACCGCCATACGCTGAGAGACCGCAAAGGGCCTGTGTGGCCGTTGCCATTCCTTATCTATGAACTTGTCAAAAAATTCAACATAAGGAAAAACCTTAGCCGAGCGGGCCGGCTTGTGTGACCCAAAAGGGACAGACCCTGCGGTGGAAGTCCCAGCTGTATCTTACAGCTTGAGAGTGTCCCTCACAGTATTGATAAGTGCAGTTACAAGTGCCCTGTCTTGAGCTGACCCGGACGAGGGGTCTTCCTCACAGGGAAGGTCCTGGTCCACATCCTCTGACCCACCAGAACAGGGGTCCTGAGCCGCAGCCAGGCCAGAGTCTGAGTCAGAACATTCCCCAGGCGATAGCGCTTAGTACCCCTTTTATGCACGGACGCCGATTCCACCCTGGCAACAAATGACTCCAGGACTGCCGACAAAGCTTCCAGGGGAATAGCAGGTGCAGTGGCACCGGTTGCTGCCTCTGGAATGTCTGGGGAAACACCAGCTTCTGACTCCATAACTGCCCACTGACCACCCTTAGGGGACCCAGTCAAGATACTGACCAATGAACGTCCACCCTCCTTGCTGCACTGACCGGGGGGGGGAATACCCAGGGGACTCACCACCTAGCCAGGGACTGCTTCAGCGCCACTGCCCGCAGAACTGTGTGAGGTAAATCACGCCGCTCAGGAAGCCAGCCGCCACTAGAAGCTAAAACCCACTCCAAAATGGCCGCCAAGTGGCGCCAAATAAAGCGCACGGACCACAAGAAAATGGCCGCCCGCAATCACCCTACTGCGACCATGGCGAAATGGCCGCCAATGGGAAAAACAATGCAATGCACAGGCCCCAAACGAATGGCGCTGAAGCTACAAAAAATGGCGCCCAGCAAGCGAGGTGGACGAGAAGGCCAGGCACGCAGGCTTCACATTAAATACACCCCCCCTACACAGAGAGCGGACCCCGGACATCCCCACAGCCCCCCGCCAAGGTATTCCCCGGTCGCAGCGAGCCCCGCAATGGGGAGGAGGAAAAAAGGGGGGTGACAGAGGGAGAAGGGGTGAGGGCCATAGAACCATAGCGATCCCCTAAGGAATGCCCAGCTGTTCCACCCCACCGAAGCAGGAGGAACTGTACTTTACTGCCCCTGCTGGTGCGTTCCTGACAGACCTACACCCGAGCAGTACGGAGTAGCTGTCGGCCCAATCCACTGAGACAGCAAGCCGCACAGTCATATGTGGACCCTGGAGCATATAGCTCACCGGCCATCCCTGGAGCCATAGGGTATGTTGTGACAGACCCCACGCTTCTCTGCGAGGGGACGGTAACACGCTCGATGGCCGGGCTGGGGGGACTACAAGGATCTATAATATCCTGCCTGTCATGCCCAGCCGGCGGTTGATAGAAGATTCTAAAAAATAAAATAAAAAGTAAAAAATCTCTTCAGGATACTGGGCCCGAAGGGAGCCACATCCTCTCCTCTGCTAGGCAGAAAAAAAACTGAGGCTGCTGGCTGCAGGGAGGTGGGTTATGTTCAGAGGGACCACCCCCTGGGCGGGGCTGTTTCAACTCTGTTTAAAATAACATGTATGCATATTAACATGTTTCTGCCTAGTCCTCTCCTAATAGACGGAACATACCTAACAGTCAAGATTTCTGGAGCTGCGTCCGTCCATGGACGAAAAGAGAAAATTACAATTTCAAAAACCTCACCGTGCCTCTTTATAAATACCTTGGAATGTCTACTTTCCAAAAAGGGGTCATTTGGAGGGGTATTTATACTTTCATGGCATGGTACTTCAGGTGTGATAAATTTTCAATGATTGGTACCATAGCTTGTGGATTCTAACTTTCACACCGAACAAATAATATACACAAATTTCGATTATTTTTACCAAAGATATGTAGCAGTATAAATTTTGACCAAAATGTATGAAGAAAATGACTAATTTGCAAAATTTTAACAAAATTTTTTTTTTGTTACAGAATTTTCGGTATTTTTTCATTTATGGCGCAAAAAATTAAAAACCCAGCTGTGATTAGATACCACCAAAAGAAAGCTCTATTTGTGTTAAAAAAAGGACAAAAGTGTGAGCACTAAAAGCTGAATATTGCTCTGGTTAGGAAGGGGGTTTAGGTGCCCAGTGGTCAAGTGGTTAAAAGAGAAGTTTCCTTTTTTTATTTTATTCCCTATTCATACTTACCTCGTGGATGCAGCATCATACTTACCTCGTGGATGCAGCTGTTCCCCGGTGTCTCTGCACTGAGAACCGAGCCACCGACCACCACCGATGGCTCGGTTCTCACTCCTCCCCGAGCAGAGCGATGCTGACTATCAGTCAGCATGGCTTCTGCTCTACTTCTCAGCACTCATTGGAGCGGAGCGCTGAGCAGTGGAGAGGCGGGGAGCCGCTGTCTCGGCAGCTCGCTGAGACAGCCATCAATCAGGGCAGCTGGCGGATCCAGACTTAGAAGTCGGGATGACTTCAGACCGCTCTCCGCTGAAAATGGGTCACAGGAGTGCAAAACGCTAAAAAGCTCAGGCTGGACTTCTCCTTTAAGGGCTCTGTGCAGGGAAGATCCGCATCTGAACCCAGAGAAGGTGGAGGCTGATGGAAGGCATTACAATTACATTTAAAGCAAACCTTTACCAGTATTGTGCATTATATTTAAAATTATATCCATGGAAAAAAAAAGCTCAGCTTTTAGTACCACTTTAATATTCATATTAAAGTAGTACTTTATATTTTAGTTGACTAAATTCTTACACATTTTAGTCAAAATCTAATCGGTTTAGTTAAATTGTAATGCATTATGTAAAAATTTCTCTAGAATTTCCAAACTACCGTATATACTCGAGTATAAGCCGAATTTTTCAGCACATTTTTTGAGCTGAAAATGCCCACCTCGGCTTATACTCGAGTCACCTTTTGCGCCTGATCTCCCGGACTTTGCGGACCCGGACCACAAACTTAGCACACATATAGGCCCACTCTTCCTCTATAAGTTTACAAAGTTTTTTGTCTGGGTGACCTACGGCCGGGGAGCACCGATTTTTCAAATCCGGGCACCCCTTCCATAGACTCCCATATTAAATGGTAATTTCTCTGGTAAATTTGGGGACCTGGTACCGCCCGCAGGTCCCCTGGACCCAAAAATGGCACACATATAGGCCCACTCTTCCTTTACACGTGTGCAAAGTTTCCTGTCTGGGGGACCTATGGCCGGGGAGCATAGATTTTTCAAAGCCGGCCACCCCTTCCATAGACTCCAATGTTAAACGTAAGTCTAGTCATGGACACAGTGAGGCATGCACATGGACACAGTGAGGCATGAAGATGGACACCCTAGGCTTATACTCGAGTCAATAAGTTTTCCCATTTTTTGTGGTAAAATTAGGTGCCTCGGCTTATATTCGGGTCGGCTTATACTTGAGTATATACGGTAATTATATACTTCTGGAGTAAAAATATAACATGTTATTTATGGTATTAAGGTTTGAACATATACTACAGACACAGATTTAGCCATTGTGATATACAACGTTTTTAACCACTTCCCGCCCAGTCAATGGCAGATTGACGTCCGGGAATTGGTTCTGTTATCCTGACTGGACGTCTATTGACGTCCAGCAGGATAACATGCCGACGCGCCCGCGAGGGCGGAGTGTCAGTCTGACATCCCCCATAGTGAAAAGAAGCATATGTGAGAGGCTTCTTACCACGTGATCAATCACATCTGATCATCAGGTGAACCAGGAAGTGCTGGTAAACAGCATTTCTCGGTTCACGCTCACAGGGAGAGCCGATCGGCGGCTCTCCCTGTAAGAAGGGGGGGGGGTCTGTGTGCTGATAATCAGCACATTGATTATCAGCACAGCCCCCTCAAATGTAAAAATGACATGCCCAGCAGTGCCCCATATAATAAACTCTGCAAGTGCCAATCACTGCCCACCACAGTGCCCCATCACAGCCGCCCGTCAGTGAAGGGGAAAACAACATTTTATGACAAACTAAAACAAAACATTTTTTTTTCAAAAATGTTGGTCTTTTTTAGTTTGTTTAGCAAAAAATAAAAACCGCAGAGGTGATCAAATACCACCAAATAAAGCTCCATTTGTGGGTAGAAAATGATAAAAAATTAGTTTGGGTAGTGTAGGATGACTGTGCAATTGTCATTCAAAGTGCGACAGCGCTGAAAATTGTCCTGGGCAGGAAGGGGCTCAAGTGCCTGGTATTGAAGTGGTTAACCACATTAATACAGGGCACTTCCCCCCTTCCTTCCCAGGCCAATTTTCAGCACTGTCGCATTTTGAATGACAATTGCGAGGTCATGCGATGCGGTACCCAAACAAAATTTGATAATTTTTTTCCCACATATAGAGCGCTCTTTTGGTGGCATTTAATCACTACTGGGGTTTTTATTTTTTGCGCTACAAATAAAAAGACCGAAAATTTTGAAAAAAAAGAATTTTTCTGTGTTTCTATTACAAAACTTTGTAAAAAAGTAAGTTTTCTCCTTCACTGATTAGCACAGATGAGGCTGCACTGACATGCACAGATAGGTGGCACTGACAGGCATTGATGGGCACAGAGTGCCATCCTAGTGGGCACTGATTGGCACCCATGGTGAGCTCACCTGGTGGTCTGAAGTGGGCATCCTTGATGGGTCTGCACTGATAATCAATGCGCTGATTATCAGCGCAGAACCCCTCCCCCGTCAGAGCAGCAGCCAATCAGCTCTCCTCTACTTGCACCTGTCAGTGCGAGTGGAGGAAAAGACAATAAACGTCTGTTAACACTGATCAGCTGTGATTGGGCACAGCTAATCAAATGGTAAAGAGCCTACGTCATAGGCCCTTTACCTAGATCGGAGATTTGGTGTGTGTCAGACCGACACACCACCGATCGCTGCGCGTGCTAGCGGCTTATCCTGAAGGATGTCATATGACGCCCAGTCAGGATAATGAAACCGCTTTAAGTCCGTCATTTTGCTATATGGCAGGCGAGAAGTGGTTACATATAAACCAAAATTTCATAAACAAACAAAAATCTTGTTTTTTGACAAACCCAAAAAACTGTAAACCCTATTGGCTGTAATGTCATTGCACATATTACCTGAATATATTACCAATATTAAGAAAAAAAAATAAAGCTTTTTTCTTAATTTTTTCTCCTTTCAGCAGCTTAGTAGATGCCCATTACTTATCCTTATGGGGTAGTGCAATACATGTTTAATCACTTGCCGACCAGCCGCTGTACTTATACTGCAGCAGGTCGGCTCTCCTGCGTGAACAGACGTACATTTACGTCAGTCCGTGCATGTGAGATTGCAGGAGCACGCCCAGCGGACTATGTCCGCCGGCCGCCCGCAATCACTGTATACAGAAGCAGAACGGGGATCTGCCATTGTAAACCAGGCAGACCCCCGTTCTGACAGGGGATATCTCAGATCTGCTGCTCCCAGTGATCCCCGTTTGGGGTCAGATTTGTGTAATTTGGGGTCAGATTTGTCTGCCGCAATGTAGCAGTCCAGCTAAAAGTTGCGGATCGGCCAACTAAATCGATTATGAAAAATAATCGTTAGTTGTAGCCCTAGTAGTAACTGATTTGCACTGGAGCACTTTAACCACTTAAGCCCCGGACCATTTTACTGGCCAAAGACCAGGCCACTTTTTGCGATTCGGCACTGCGTCGCTTTAACTGACAATTGCGCGGTCGTGCGACATGGCTCCCAAACAAAATTGACTGCCTTTTTTTCCCCACATATAGAGCTTTCTTTTGGTGGTATTTGATCACCTCTGGAGTTTTATTTTTTTGCGCTATAAACAAAAATAGAGCAACAAATTTAAAATAAAATGCAATATTTTTTACTTTTTGCTATAATAAATATCCCTAAAAAATATATTAAAAAAAAACACTTTCTTTCACAGTTTAGGCCGTTAGGTTTTCTACATATTTTTGGTAAAAAATAAAAATAAAAATCGCAATAAGCGTATATTGATTGGTTTGCGCAAAAGTTATAGCATCTACAAAATAGGGGATAAATTTATGGCATTTTTATTATTATTATTATTTTACTAGTAATGGCGGCTATCAGCGATTTTTATCGTGCCGGGGACATTATGGCGGACACATCGGACACTTTTGACACCATTGTCATTTTTACAGTGATCAGTGCTATAAAAATGCACTGATAACTGAAAAGGACAATGGCAGTGAAGGGGTTAACCACTAGGTGGCGCTGTAGTGGTTAAGTGTGTCCTGGGGAGTGCTTCTGACTGTAGGGGGGATGGACTGTGTGTGACACGGCAGTGATCACCGCTTCAGATTACAGGAAGCGGTGATCAGTGTCCTTGTCACTAGGCAGAACGGGGAGATGCTTGTTTACATCAGCATCTCCCCATTCTATCTCTCCGTGAGACGATCGCGGATATGCACGCGGCGATAGAGTCCGCGGGACCCATGGGCGGGCTCGCGGCGCACGCGCCCACAACAACCGATTTATACGTCCTTTTGCCTGCCCGTGCCATGCTGCAGACGCACATCTGCGTGCGCCGGTCGGCAAGCGGTTAATGTATTTTTTTAAGCTTTTTGGCATGTGCTGAACTTTCCTAATATACTTGGGATCACTTCATGCATCACATCCGGTCAGAGGAACGCATGCCATGGCGGCGCTTCCTGATATTACAACGATTTTATTGTAGGAGTATATATATATATTTTTTTTTTATTTAAACGATATACTATGTGGGTTCCTCTTATGTTCCCCCTGCATGAATACTGAGGAGGGAGTGTATTGTGCTATGAACTGGAGAAGATGAGCTGCTTGATCCCCTGCAGAGACCCGGGAGGGCAAAATCCATAAGCTTTTGGAGACTTTGTAGCTGAAAGGCACTGAGTCATGAAGTTCTGGTGAGTGTTATCACAGAGTGGAGGAGGACGTACGATAAACTCCTATTGCACAGAAGCACTTTGTTGCATAGAAGTTTTTGCACTGGAGCACTTTCGAATAAGGAATGCCATGAGAAGAATGTTCACTGCAGCACTTTAATGGAACTTGATATACCGTAACTGAATACATGTAGATTGCTTTCTACAGATGTGGACATGGCAAGCTTATAGACTGAACTGTAGTAATTGATTTGCACTAGAGCACTTTAATGTTTTTTTTTAAGCACTTTAGCATGATTTGTTGAACTTTTCCAATATACTTGGATCACTTAATGTATATGGATACATGTAATTAGACTAGCAAGCACTTTACTATTGCGTTTAAGCATTTTCTGGCACAACAAAAGTAAAGGTTGGGAGAGCGCTGTGATTAGAGCTATATTCATATGAATTTTTATTTATTTTTTTAAAGACAAAAACAACCTTACTGACTTGACAAGTTCATTCCAACTTTACGCCAGACCATGCAATACACATTTTAAGTGGCCAGCACACCCCTAGCATTAACCCCCCCCCCCCCCCAAAAAAGCGCAACACTGCTCTCCTAAAGCCTGGATGATTTCTAATATCTGTAAGGCTCCATGCACACTGGACGTTAAAAATAACGTTATAAAAACGCCAGTAGTTTTGCAGTGAGTCTTTCAAAGTTTTTTTAATGTTTTTGCAGTAGCGTCGATAAGCGTTTAGCCTTTTTCCACGTTAGGACCGAGCCTCTTTCTGAGATTTGGTATTTACAAGTTAAAAACAGTTTTTTTTGCTAGAAAATGACTTGGAACCTCCAAACATTATATATATTTTTTTCTAACACCCTAGAGAATAAAATGGCGGTCATTGCAATACTTTGTCACACCGTATTTGTGCAGCGGTCTTACAAGCGCACTTTTTTTGGGAAAAAATATACCTTTTTAAATTAAAAATAAGACAACAGAAAAGTTAGCCCAATTTTTAATGTTTAATGGATACCCAACATGTCACACTTCAAAATTGCACCCGCTTGTATGTTTTGAGTTACAGAGGAGGTCTAGGGCTCACTCTAACGATCGTGGCGATACCTCACAAGTGGTTTGAACACCGTTTTCATAAGTGGGCGCAGCTCACGTATGCGTTCGCTTCTGCACGTGAGCTCGGAGGGACGGGGAGCATTTAAAAATATAGATTTTACCTTTAATTTTTTTTTTTTACACGGTTCTTTAAAAATGGTGAGGGTGAGGACACAAGGACGGAAGAACAATGTCCCCCTTAAGGTGAAAGGCCGAGACCATCTTTTGAAAGGAAGGACGGTCGTGGGCGCAACACCGCCATATCCTTATGGAGGACCAAGTAAGGCGACTTGCAGGACAAGGCCGCCAACTCAGACACCCGTCTAACCGAAGTAATGGCCACTAAGAAGGTCAAAAGAGGAATCTCTCTGATAATCTCAAAGGAATGTTCCTGGAGAACCGAGATGCATCAAATTCAGATCCCAAGTAGGGAGAGGAGGCTTGACATGGGGGATCACATGGCGAACCCCCTGCACAAAAGGTGCTAATCAAGGAATGGCCCGGTAGTGGTCGTTGAAAAAAAAAAAAAGACAGCCCGGGCTGAAATCCGACCCCCAAAAAGGTATGCAAGGCAAGCTTTTGGGTTACACTACGCTGTAAGAACAGCAAAATCCTGGGAACGGAATACGTCCGAGGACGCCACTCAAGTTCCTCGCACATAGCGATGTAAGCCTTCCAGGTACGGTGATATATCTTTCTGGAGGAAGATTCCCGTGCCAACAACATAGAAGAGATGACCGAATCCGAGAGAACTCGGTCCTTCAGCACCTGGCTTTAAACAGCCATGCCATTAAAGCCAAGGACTGTAAAGCAGGGTGAAGTATGGGATCACGAGACAGAAGGTCCACCCCAATAGGCAGCCGCCAAGGAACGTCTGCGACAAGCCGAAGTAGATCGGCGTACCAATGTCGCCGTTCCAGAGAAATGAGGATCACCAGAATGGCCTCAGCCCCTACTCTGCGAAGCAGGCGAGGCAACAACAGTAGCAGAGGTAAGCATACATCAGGCGATACTGCCCCCATGGGCTTCCAATGCGTCTGACGCGTCTGCCCAGAGGTCCCTGGACCTGTCCACGATCTTGCCACCTTGCGAGCGAGTAGAGAGGCCATAAGGTCCACATCCTGTGCCCCACCTCCGGTAAAGGAGGATAACACCTCCGGATGCAAGGACCCTTCCCTGCAATGCACACGGCCGACAGGACCGTCTTGCAGCGAGATGCATGAAAATCCCAAAAGAGACTCCGCAATGTATCGGAGAAGAGAGGCCCCGGTGTACAGGGTGCCTTAACTGTTGGCCAATAAAGGCAACTTGACAGAGCTTCCCTAGAAACTCGGTCAGAGGACCAGTACCTCAGCCTCCACAGGTGGCGCAAACCCACCCCGGGCACAGAGACCCTAAAGGCTAAAGCAGTTGCAGTGCTCCTCCTAGTCGACTGATAGATGAAGCAGAGGCTTTTGCCCAGTCATTGAGCTACAGAAACGCCAGAGACGCAGCCACTAACGGGCGTAACGCTAACCTCAGCCTGGCGAACACAGTCCAAGCCAGCGCTTCTGATCACCACTAAAAGCAGGTGGAAAGTGGTACCCCTGAAACCAGGGATCCTTATGACAATGCTCCATCCAGCAGCTACCCATAGAGAAGTGCTGATTGTACAAACACATAGTTTATACTATGTATTGCGTCAAACGCGCAAATAGAGTGTGGGAGGAAACCCACCCAGCCACAAAGAGCATAATACAACCACATACGGCGTATGTAGTTTAGTATGTGTGGATAAACCTATTAAAACACGTTTATACTGTGCCAGCGACGAATGCGCGCACATCATCGGGGCTTGGATGTAAACCAGCCACGCAGATTGCGTACACAACCGTGTAGGTATGCTAGCCTGCGAATAAACAAATTGCACATGTTTATACTGTGCATAGCGCTGAAAATGCGCACACCATTGGAGCGCGGGGGAGAAACCGGAGCACCCGGATGAAACCCACGCAGACTGCATACGGTGTAGGTATTATAGTATGTGTGCTAAACATTTTGCACGAGCCTATGTGTGCATAACACCATTGGCGCGTGGGAGGAACCGAAGTACCCCACGCATACCCAGAGAATGTAATACCTACAAGTACTGTAAATGTATTTAGTGTTGGGTATAAAAATAATGTGTATGTTTACACCGTGTATTGCACCAAAAGGCACGCATGTTATGTAGTGTGGGCAAAAACCTGGAGGAAACCCACGCAGACTGCACAGACATACCGGGTAGGTATGTTAGTAAGTGGATATAAAATTGCACAAATTTAGGCTGTGCATAGCGCCGAAGTGCCCATACCAATGGAGTGTGGGAGGGAACAGGAGTACCCGGAGGAAACCCACACATACTTCATACACATACTGTGTTAGGTATTATAGCATGCGTGATAAACATTGAACATGTTTAACTGTGCAGAGGGCCAAAGGCGCACATACTGTCAGCGTGTGGGAGGAAATCGGAACACCGGGAAGAACCCCACGCAGACAGCACACAGATACCGTGTAGGAATGATAGCATGTAAATAAACATATTGCACGTTTATGTTGTGCATTTCCATTGGAGCGTGGGGGGAAACCGGAGTACCCGGAGGAACCCCACGCAGACAGTATACCCATACTGTAAATATGTATAGTATGTGCAATAAACATATTGAACATGTCTATACTGTGCAGAGAGCCGAAGCGCACATACCATGAGAGCGCGGGAGGCGACCGGAGCCGCCGGCGGAAACCCGCGCCGACCCAGAGAGTATAATACATACACTGTGAATGTATCTGGAGTCGTGCATAAACATATTTTGTACGTTTATATCATGTATGGCATTGAAACACAGCATTGGAACGCAGGGGGACACCCACGCAGACACAGAGACCAATAACACATACATACACTGTGAATGTATGCAGTGTAGAGGTATGGGATGAGTTTAAATTATGGCGCAGATGCGCATAATCTTCTCTGTATCATTCCAACCTGCTTGACTGTGCTGCCGAAGCAGCATGCAGGTAACAGGTAGCCTCTGATCCTCAGACCGTGTGTCTGTCAGAGCTCAGAGTGTTCCCCAGGAAATGGCGGGAAACCACAGGTGCAGAGACCCTGTTGTTGCCTCAGGACATCACACAGAAGGCTCACAGGGACTAGAGACATAAATGGAGTCCCCCCCCCCACCATGCTGCACCGACCAGGGGGAGGGAAACACTGTGTACCACTGTATTTATCCATGCTGCTCTCGACGCAGCGTGTGAGGAAAACAGTGAGGAAGCTGTGTAAAAGAAAGGCCTGAAGGAACCAAGGGAAACAGCGTCCACCTGAAGTACCATAGCCACAGCACCCAGCTTGAGAGTGTTCCTCACATCATCAATGAGTTCACTTACAAGCGCCCTGTCATTCACTGACACAGAACTGGAGTCTTCCTCACAAGGGAATGTCCTGTTCATAAACATTAAAATATTCAGAGCTATGGTCCTGAGCACAGTAGCTAGGCCCATATCTGAATCAGAGCACTCCTTCACTAAAGATTTTTGTGGGGAGAGGGGGCTTTATAGCTCCCTTCGCTCGCACACCGCTTCCATTCTGACAAGGAATGATGCCAGGACTGCCGACAACTGGTCCATAAGGACCGCAGGTGCAGGAAACATATGAACATGTTTAACTGTGCAGCACTGCCAGTTGCCCCAGGCAAGTGTGGAGAAGCAAGTGTATCAGACTCCATATTGCCACCCTCCTAGACCCTGATACACTATACAGTGAATATACAGTCCACCCACTGGCTATGCTGAGGCTGAAAAGGGGATACCCAAAGGACTCACCAACCCTTACGGACAGCTCAGTCCTGCTGAAGAAACCGTGCTGTGAGCCTGAGGAGAGTGAAGAATCTGAGGAGATTGTGAGGAGATTCGCGCCTCAGCACCGCCGCAAGAGGCCGAAACCAAAAGTAAATGCGCGTCGGCTACAAGAAAATGGTCGCCGGCCGCAGCTATAACTGCACCATTGAACCACGCCAAGATGGCCGCCGAGCGCGAAATTCAAAGGCAAACAGCGCTAATGGCGCACGCAATAATCACCTCACACACCAGGAAAACTGCCCCTCACCCCAGAGCCCACTACAGACATGAGCGCCCATTCAGGCCATTGTGACCCCCAAGCACCCCCACAGCACAGGGTGCAGAGAGCAGCATAACAGGGCGGAGACAGGGAGAAACCCCCCCCTATAAAGAAACAGCCAGCATGTACTCACCTGCAGTAGGAGAGACTACTTACCCCTCCCTTTCAGGGACCCACTGGCTTGTTTCAGACAGAACTATCACAAAGCAGTACTGCGTAGCTGTCAGGCCCGGTTCACCGCGAGAGATACAGTCAGTCAGGTACTGTTCAATCTTGAGAGGACCGTGGGAGCAAGAAAGCAACCCGGCCACCCCTGGAGTCATGGGGCATGTCGTGAACCGAGTCTCACGCACACAAGGCGAGGATCAGCACACTCGATGGTCAGACAGGGAAGACTATGAGGATATCAGTGTACCCAACCTGTTGCCCAGCCGACAGTTGATTGAAGGTCTCAAAAATAAAATAAAATTCCCAAAGGAATACAATTTAAAAGTAAAATCTTCCAGGAGACTGGCTCCTGAGAGAGCCACGTCTTCTCCTTCTGCTAGGCAGAAAAAAACTGAGGCTGCTAGCTGCAGGTGGGAGGGTAATGTCCGGAGGGACCGCCCCCCTGGGCGGGGCTGTTCAGCTCTGGTTTGTTCTAGAATGTATGTTTCGAACATCTAGCATTCTGCCTAGATCTTCTCCTGCGAGCAGAGACATATACCCACACGTTTACAGTATCCAGCTGTGTCAGTCCATGGACGATAAGAGAAATAGGATTTTTTACTCACCGTAAAATCCTTTTCTCTGAGTTTATGGACCGACACAGCTTCCTATTGACATAGTGGGTATTATCCGTTATTTAGGAGTGACTAGGCATAAAAAACTTGTAAAAAGGGTTGCATCACACCTGCTACAGCAGGTCTAATACCCCTCTCTGCACCTCGCAGATCAGTTCGTCAAAAGCAGTACAAAAACTTAAAACGAGGGGTGGGTGCTGTGTCGGTCCCATGAACTCAGAGAAAAGGATTTTACTGTGAGTAAAAAATCCTATTTACTCTTTCGGTTATGGACCGACGCAGCTTCTTATTGACATAGTGGGACGTCCCAAAGCAGTGTCAAAAATGAGGGGTGGGAACAGCATTAAAATAACTTCACCCCAAAACAAAACAGAGCGCCTCCATGGAGGAGTTGCAATTCTAAGCAGACGCCTGCAATAGCTTACGGCCGAAAGAAGCATCCAAAGATGCACACACACCTCGACTTGTAAAGTTTAGTGAAAATGTGAGCGGACGAGCATGTCGCCGCCTTACACACCTGGTGAAAACAGATGCTTGATGCTCTCAGAGCTCGGACAGCGTCCAAAAATTACAACGTCGTTTCCTTAGGATTCGATGGACGAGGACACAAGGATGGCAGAACAAGGTCTTCCTTGATGGAAGGTCGAAAGACCCTAGGAAGAAAAGAAGGCTGCGGACGCAGCACCACCTATCCTTGTGGAAGATCAGATAAGGAGCCTTGCATGACGACAAGGCTGCCGGCTCAGAAAACCGTCTAACTGATGTAAATCAAGAGGCATCTCTTGCCCTGGTCGAATGCGCCGGGAAAGGGAGCCGCTTGACCCTTCATGGCGTAAGCCTGATGACAATCTGTCGGATCCACCTAGAGATGGTGGCCGACGAAACCGCTGGGCCCCATTAGGGACCAGCCACTGAAACAAACAGAGCCTGGACTCAGGAACGTAGCAGTACCAGACAAGCATTCTCTCAGATTTTGGACAACGTCCAAGGAATGCAACGTCGTCTCCTTAGGATTCGACGGATAAGGACACAAGGATGGCAGTACAAAGTTTTCCTTGAGATGGAAGGTCGAACACGACCTTAGGAAGAAATGAAGGCTGTGGACGCAGCACCACCTTATCCTTGTGGAAGATCAGATAGGAAGGCTTATATGACAAGGCTGCCCATTTAGAAACCCGTCTTAACTGGCATAACAGCCACCAAAAGGACCACTTTCTAAGAAAGTGTCAACAAGGGATCTTCCCTGATGTTCTCAAACAGTGGTTTCTGAGACAGCCCTGGACTGCAGGCAGGATGGCATATGGGACCCTGCGACAGCAGGTCCTCTCGTAGTGGTAGACGCCAAAAGGACGTCTGCTATACAAGCCTCACGGAGGGGCAACCTGCCGAATCCACTGTACAAACGTTCTCACTAGAGAGAGTGAGCCACCAGGGGTCGTTGAAAAGACAGCCAAGGCAGATACCTGCCCCCTAATTGTACTTACAGTAGAATTTTTGGCCCATTCCCTGCTGAAAAACAGCAGGACTCTGGAAGCAAATAAGTACGTGGATTCCACCTCATTTCCTCACAATAGGATATGCAGGTCTTCCAAGTGCGATGGTAATCTTCCTAGGGGATGATTTCCGAGCACTCCTCATGGTAGAGATCAGAGTCTGACAGGCCCCGGTCTCTTAGCACCCGGCTCTCGAGCCATGCCGTTAAGCCAGTGACTGAAAAACAGGATGACGTATGGGACATAGCGACAGCAGGTCCTTCCTTAGCGGTAGATGCCAAAAGGCGTCTACCAGACGCACTAGATCGGCATACCAAGGACGTCGAGGCCAATTCAGACCAATTGGGACCATTGAATACTTCTCTGCCTGTCTGTGAAGCAGATGACGGAGCTTCCGAGGGGGAAAGGCATAGATTAGTCGGTACTGACTCCACAGTGCCATCAACACATCTGTCATGCTTGCCTATGGGTCTCTTGACCTGGCCACAAACCTCAATACCTTCCGATTGAGTCGGGACGCCAGAAGATCGATGTCTGGCATGCCCCATCTTTGGAGAGGAGCTAGAACACATCCGGGTGTAAGGACCATTCTCCTTGGTCCAGCATTTGGCGACTAAGGTAGTCCGCCTGCCAGTTCTCCACACCCGGAATGTACATGGCCGACAGTGCCGGTACGCTCCTTTCTGCCCCCTCAGGATGTGAGCGACCTCCGATGCTGCAGAAGAGCTGCTTGTTCCTCCTTGATGATTGACATACGCCACCACTGTGGCGTTTGTCCGACTGGATTCTGACTGGACGCCCTTGTAGCCTCAGACTATGTGGGGAGGCAAGGCCAGCTCGTCCGGATTTCAGGCCAATGAATGGGAATCCTCCGGAGTCCAGCGACCCAGGTTGACGGAGCTCTTCAGACTCCTCTGCAACCGGGAAGACAGGCGTCCGCTGTGACCACCATCCAGTAAACAGGAAGGAACAATTTTCCCAACAGAAATGCCAGTGCTGTCGGCCACCAACTAGGGAGGTCCTTGTAATTAAAGAAATGGCTGCACATCCAGGAATTCCGATTGCCTTTTATTGTTCAAAGTGATAACACCAAAGACACCAACACAAGGTCACGTAGACACGTTTCACAAAAACATCTTGTGCTTAATCATTACAATGACTAAAATAACTGATAGATCTTAAATAGCCTGCCCCAGTAAATGCAGTTGTTCTGTGGTCAGTGATAATCAGCAATAGTACACAGGCCGATCAATCACAAAACTTCAGCCCCAAAGAGCATCTGAGTAAAGATTCAAATACAAAATCAAACTGAAGGTCCAAGTTCCTGTGCACACCGAGAAATCTCCCATACACACAAAGACCTGGACCAACAAATCGCATAGAAACATTGTATATAAAATACATGAACACCAGTAAATAATTTGGAAAAATTTATATAAATACATATAGTGTAAAGAGAAAGAAGAATAAAAACCATAGTGAATATAAAAACATTTGTCTAATATGAGCATGCAGGTGCACACACATGAATGCACCCACATGCACATACAAGAGACATGCATGTAAAATCATTTATTCCTCCATGCAAAAGACTACGCCAACACTATGAATGCATAAACAAATGCACCCATGTATACATCATAGAAGAACTACCTCCATTTTGGCGCTTGCAAGGACGCATGTGTCCCAATATGATTGTAAATATCGTATGGTAATTTGATACAGACCCTATATACATGTACCATACATGTGATAATGTCCACTTTGGTCCAATGCATCCACACAAAAGTACACGGAGATAGTAGGAAATACTTAAGGCTAAATATCAAAAAATTAAAATAAACAATAGAAATAAAAAATAATTTAATGAATACTGTCTCATAAGTATATCCATAAGACAGACAAGGAACCAACCATCATCACCGGACTCTATACAATAACGTGAACAAGTACTGTCCAATGAGGTGCATATATAGACCAATACAAGTCGCATAATGATAGCACAGCGATCTGTCTGACAGAGCCCATACATTAACCAATGTGGATCGTGCAATGATCCACAGCAGAGGAAGGACCAATGCGGCAAATGGTCAAAATATATATTATAAGCGTACGTAGAGATGGGGCATATTTATGAAAATAAACAATAAAAATAAAAAATAATTTAATGAATACTGTCTCATAAATATATCCATAAACCAGACAAAGAACCAACCATGGTCACTGGACTCTATACAATAACGTAGAGACGTAAAGATACAGGTACTGTCCGATGAAGTCCATATACAGACCCATATAAGTCACACAACTATCGCATACTGATCGCACAGCAATTTGTCCGACAGAGCCCATACATGAACCAATGTGGATCGTGCAATGACCCACAGCAGAGGAAGGACTAATGTAGAAAATTGTCAAATTATATATTATCAGCATGCGCAGAGATGGGGCATGTATATGGCACCCATCCCAGTGTACGGGGGGGTCACAATGGGACTCATTCATAAAAATGACTGACATCCCACTCGAAGTTGAGCCCGAGAGGAATGCGAGTCTGGAGATGGAAAATCCAGAATACTTCCCTCCGACACAAGGATCGGAACGCATCACACCCCCCCCCCCCCCACACCTTGGCACCCTGACCTTTTCAATAACCTGGACCCGCATAGCTGTTTTGTCCCCATTGTGGCACCTGTTGAAATGCTTGGCCACATTGGTGGACAAATTCTTCTCTACACTGTAGACATGTTGCTGAAACCGATCCCTAAAGGCATCTCGTGGTTCTTCCTATATACTGCATTTCACAAATAGCACATGTGATTAAATTATATGGCTAGTGTTGCAGTTAAAGAAGGACCCGATGTCATATACTTTGTGGCTAGCAGTGGAACTAAATGTAGTACCACCCTGGATGTGACTGCAACAGGAACATCCCATTGCCCCACATCTATAGTTACCTTTGCAATGTAGCCATGTGACCAATCGAGGGACTTTGGTATGAAAAAAACTAGGGGCCAGAGAACAACCCAAAGACGAGGCTCTACGTGAAACAATGTTGACTCCTCCCTTTAAGATCTCAGAACAAATATCATCCGAGAACAGGGTAGGTAAATGCCTGTTGAAAATCTGTTTTATCATATTGAATTCACTACTAAAAAGGAGTAGAGAGTGTTAATTGATTACCGTATATACTCGAGTATAAGCCGACCCGAATATAAGCCGAGGCACCTAATTTTACCACAAAAAAACTGGGAAAACTTATTGACTCGAGTATAAGCCTAGGGTGTCTATCTGCATGCCTCACTGTGTCCATGCCTCACCTTACGTTTAACATGGGAGTCTATGGAAGGGGTGCCCGGGTTTGAAAAATCGGTGCTCCCCGGCCATAGGTCCCCCAGACAGAAAGCTTTGCACCCTTGTAGAGGAAGAGTGGGGCTATATGTGTGCCAAGTTTGGGGTCCAGGGTACCTACGGCCGTACCGGGTCCCCAAAGTCCGGGAGATCAGGAGCAAAAAGGTGACTCGAGTATCAGCCGAGGGGGGCATTTTCAGCACAAAAAAAATGTGCTGAAAAATTCAGCTTATACTCGAGTATATACGGTACATTTATTAGTCTTCTGTCGGTCAACCTTCTTTATTAATTCACATCTATCTCTCCTTCTGGCTATAGTGGGTGCTCTATCAAGCATCCATCCAGGGTATCCCCACTGCAAAAATCTCCCATACAGAGACTGTGCCTCCCTTTCAAATTGTTCATTGTCACTACAAATACGTTTGATACGCAAAAATTGCACAACAGGGATACCCCTGATGGTATGTCTTGTGTGGCCCGACTGGGCAAGTAGAAGGGAGTTGCCTGAGAGGGGTTTCCTAAAGAGAGTGGTGCATACTTTGCAATCAACACCGGTCAGACAGAAATCTAAAAAATATATATAACTGCTGTCTGCAGTGCCGATGAATGAAAGATTTAGGCTATTATCATTGAGGAGTACAAGCATGGATGGCATAAGTTCCACTCCCCTATGGACAACCAACAGGAGATATTCTATAAATCGAAGGTAGAAGACAATTTTTGTTCTATAGGGATTGCCACCCCCAAAGATGTGGGACCGCTCCAACCAACCCATGTATAGGTTGGCCAATGAGGGTGAAAATTTGGCTTCCCATAGCTACCCCACACCTATGGAGGTAGAAATCCCCATCGAAAACAAAGAAATTGTGTGACAGTAAATACTCTAGCACATCTACAATAAACAATCGATGTTCAATTGCTAAATCAGGCAAAGTTTCTAAGTAAAAGAGCACTGCTGTTATTGCCTGATTGTGGGGGGTAGAGGAGTAGAGATTTCTCACATCAAAGGTGACCCAGGAAAAATCCTCTTCCCACCTAAGATCACGTGTAGGAGGCGATTGGTATCTTTAAGATATCCTGTAAGCTGGCACACCAAAGGCTGTAGCTGTCTGTCCAGCCATTGGCCCAACCGCTCATTGAGGGAATTGATGCCTGATATAATGGGCCTGCTATGCAGGGGGTCTAACACCTTGTGTGTTTTTGGTAAATGATAAAACGTAGGGGAGGACAGGATAATCTGGTACCAGAGACACGGCCTCCTTTAAATTAAATAGACCTAGTCCCGTACCCCTAGGTATCAACTCCACAAGCACACCTCTAAACTTTTTTGTGGGATCCCCACTCAGTGTTACATATGTAGACCGATCAGATAATTGTCAAATAGCCTCCTGTCTATATTGCTCTGTGTTTAGGACAACAATCAAGCCTCCCTTACCTGAGTTGCGGACAGTGATTGTATCATCCTCACTAAGGTTTTTTTAATGCAAATCTCTCTTCGCTGGTAATGTTATCATGCCATACTGTCTCACCCTGTTGTGTCTGGTGTGCCAGAGCCGTCAGATCACGTTCAATGGCGTTTTGGAATTTAGCCATATCAGCAGACCGTGAATTCACTGGATAGAAGTTTGTATTAGATTTAAATTGAACTAATCTAACTGAACCAGCACACACCTGCAGACAACTGCCTATGGCTGGGTTCTCACTAGTGCGACACGACATCTGTCCTACTTTGGATCCGACTTTGCCCTGCGACATGAAGCCGACATATGTCCGACTTTCAATGAACGGGGATCCGACTTGGATCCCCGCCAATATCAGGCACTGTGTTTGGTATGAATCTTGAGGGGGAACTCCAGGCCAAATTTTAAATAAAAAAAATGGCGCGGGTTCCCCTCCAGAGGCATACCAGGCCCTTGGGTCTGGTCTGGATTTGAACGGGCGCCCCTACGCCGAAAAAACGGCGTGGGGGTCCCCCCAAAATCCAAACCAGACCCTTATCCGAGCACACAACCTGGCAGGCCGCAGGGGAAGAGGGGGGGACGAGAGAGCGGCCCCCCTCCCTCCTGAACCATACCAGGCCGCATGCCCTCAACATGGGGGGTTTGGTGCTCTGGGGCAGGGGGGCGACCTGCGGCCCCCCCACCCCAGAGCACCCTGCCCCCATGTTGATGAGGACAGGGCCTCTTCCCGACAACCCTGCCCGTTGGTTGTCGGGGTCTGCGGGCGGGGGGCTTATCGGAATCCGGGAGCCCCCTTCAATAAGGGGGCCCCCGGATCCCAGCCCCCCCACCCTATGTGAATGAGTATGGGGTACATCATACCCCTACCCATTCACCTGGTGGAAAAAAATTGCAATAAAAAAACCACACAGCTTTTTAAAGTATTTTATTGCACAGCTCCGGGGGTCTTCTTCCGACTTCGGGGGTCTCCGGTGTCGTCGCCGCGCTCTCCGGTTCTTTCTTCCGCCGGGCCTCCGCTAACTTCTTTTTAGCTCTTTTGCTAACGGAGGCCCGGACTTCTCAGTCTTCTCGTCCGGCTCTCCGTTGTCCTTCTGCCGGCCCCTCCACTAACTTCTTGGTAGCTCTTTCGCTAGTGGAGGGGCGCGGTCTTCCCTCTGTCGCCGTCTTCTTCCCTCTTCTCCTCCTCGATGTTGACGCGTCGCTTCCTCCCGCTGTAATACTGGCTCTCCGCTCCGCATTAATATAGGCTTCCCATGACGTCACAGTCACATGTTCCCATGACGTCACAGTCACATGCTCCGGGGCCATGTGCCCCGGAACATGTGACTGTGACGTCATGAGAAGCCTATATTAATGCGGAGCGGAGAGCCAGTATTACAGCGGGAGGAAGCAACGCGTCAACATCGAGGAGGAGAAGAGGGAAGAAGACGTCGACGGCGGGAAGACCGCACCCCTCCACTAGCGAAAGAGCTACCAAGAAGTTAGTGGAGGGGCCGGCAGAAGGACAACGGAGAGCCGGACGAGAAGACGGAGAAGTCCGGGCCTCCGTTAGCAAAAGAGCTAAAAAGAAGTTAGCGGAGGCCCGGCGGAAGAAAGAACCGGAGAACGCGGCGACGACACCGGAGACCCCCGAAGACGGAAGAAGACCCCCGGAGCTGTGCAATAAAATACTTTAAAAAGCTGTGTGGTTTTTTTATTGCAATTTTTTCCACCAGGTGAATGGGTAGGGGTACGATGTACCCCATACTCATTCACATAGGGTGGGGGGGCGGGATCCGGGGGCCCCCTTATTGAAGGGGGCTCCCGGATTCCGATAAGCCCCCCGCCCGCAGACCCCGACAACCAACGGCCAGGGTTGTCGGGAAGAGGCCCTGTCCTCATCAACATGAGGGCAGGGTGCTCTGGGGTGGGGGGGCCGCAGGTCGCCCCCCTGCCCCAGAGCACCAAACCCCCCATGTTGAGGGCATGCGGCCTGGTACGGTTCAGGAGGGAGGGGGGCCGCTCTCTCGTCCCCCCCTCTTCCCCTGCGGCCTGCCAGGTTGTGTGCTCGGATAAGGGTCTGGTTTGGATTTTGGGGGGACCCCACACGCCGTTTTTTCGGCGTAGGGGTGCCCGTTCAAATCCAGACCAGACCCAAGGGCCTGGTATGCTCCTGGAGGGGGAACCCATGCCGGTTTTTTATTTAAAATTTGGCCTGGAGTTCCCCCTCAAGAGCAGTACAGCACAAGTCGCATGCCAAAGTCGGATCATGCAAGACTGCGGTCCGACTTTGATCCGACTTCAATGATAGTCAATGGGCTTTAGTCAGATCAAAGTCGGACCAAAGTAGTACAGGGAGCATTCTCAAAGTCGGACCGACATGTGTCGGACCAGTTAAGACGGCTCCCATAGGGAAACATTGATTTTCACACGTCATGCGACATGAGCTCCCAATGTCGGAGCGTTTGTCGCCCCAGTGTGAACCAGGCCTAAATAATTTTCTGCTGTCAACTCCTCAATCTCTGATAGCACAATGCTCCCTGAAAGAAAATTCATCATTATCATCAGGTATAGAATCAACAGGTGCATGCATAGATTGTGTGGAGACCCCAGTATCTGTTGAAAAATAATGCCTTTTAAATTGTTAAATTCCTCACAAACCTATTAATGTCCACAATTATGTCAAATAAATGAAAGTGTCTCTGTGGACAGAAATTAAGTCCCTTAGACAAAAGAGATATTTCTCCACCCGTAAGTGTTCTATCAGAAAGATTAAGAACATTAGAAAAGTCCGTTACAACTTGCGTGCCTGACGCCGGGATGGATATCTTGTCGGTTGCTCGGAGCCTGCATTTCCTCTGCCCAAGGCGTGTCCTCCTGTATTTCTGTGGCTGCCCCGACCCCTACTGTTCTGCCGGGATCTTCTGCCCCCGTTTTTTGGGGGAACCGGGGTAGACCTGTCCAATTGGCTGCTGGTGGATGGATGATCCGGTGATGGTTCCGAATCTGTGGCGGCCAAAAATGTCATCCCATTGTTCCAGTTCTGTGTCAGAAAAACTGACATGCTTTTTGGTTCCATTATTGGATTGGGACGAACCACTCCAGTTACACTTGAGTTTCCAGATGTATACATTGTTGGTATAATAGTCAATCTTGTCACGTAACATTTTTTCCTTTTTATTCGCTATAATCTCATTTTCTAGGCGATTTAATTCATTATTTAATCGTTGATCAAGATGTGTAAATTCACTGGCACCTTGTAGTGGTTTTAGGGCTAACTGGAGCTCTGAAATTTGTTGTAAAACATCCATCTCCTTTTCGGATGAAATAATGTCCATCAGAGTCCTTGAGCATGTGGATAGGGCGTCAGTCCATTGAATTTTAAGGGACTCATCAAAAAGCTCAAAAGTAGGGAACTTTCTTTTTCGTACATCACGGGACACAGAGCGACTTAGTCATTACTAATGGGTTATATAGTTTACCTTCAGGTGCTGGCACTGGCAACTTCCAAACCGGAAGTACCCTCCCCTATATAAGCCCCTCCCATCCGGGAGCACCTCAGTTTTTTGCCAGTGTCTAAGGTGTTGGCCAAAGAGTAACATGTGTTTTCACTGGGCTTGCGTACAGGTTCTTTTACGGGCCTTAGTAAGCTGTTCCGGATCCCACCAAAAAAGCTTCATAGCTAAACGGTCGGTACCCGGGCCTTGCAGCAGAAGAGCAAGGTTTTGCCTGTAATGCCTCTCTTAGGAGGGCTGGACCCTGGGATCCAGAGCTCTGGTCATACCCACGACCAAGATGTTTTCTGTGCAGGGTGCTATACAGGTCCAGGGGAGTGGAATCCTTGGGAACCCGGTCCCTGAAGGTTTAATTACAATGCCTGCCGTGATAGGTGAAGTTTGGGCTTCTGTGGACCAAACAGAGTCCTGCGGCGGGGAACAGGTAAGTGGGGGCCCCCAGGAACTTGGTTCTATTGGGGGACCCCCAAGCCTAATTTGTCTTTCTGTCTGTTACCTAACGGTATTCCCGCTAATATCTGTGTATGCCTGTAACTACTGGAAAATGTAAAATTTTAATAGTAGTCAAGAAAAAAAAAAAAAAAAAAAAAAAGATTACCGCGGTACCTGTGTTAAACCACTAGAGGCCGCTGTGGTCCATTTTTTCTTGTCATGTGGATCTTTGGTTTTCTCAAGTCAAAAGATCCAGGCAGTTGGTAAGTTCTCTGTGGGAATCCACTTCCTCTGCCCTGTTGCTGCGCTCATCCACCGCACAGGCCCTCCGGCAAAAAGGGCCCTGGCTCCTAGTCCCTGCTTGGTTTCGAAAAGGGCGCCAATGGCGCGCGGGCGCGTGCACGCGCCTCCTATGAAAAAAAAGGGGCGGGTGGATGACGCTCGATGCGCGCCGCGGCGCTTCTGCGCATGTGCAGGCGTCCCAGCATGTGTAAAAGACACAGTACAAGTGTCAGCTGGATGCAAGCAGAGCTAGCAACAAAACGGTGGCACACAGAGGCGGTTGATGCAGGCATCCCCATAGAAAGACACTTTAGTGGACACCAGCTGGTATATAGCAGCAACTGTGTTAGACTATTACCAGCAAAATTGGTGTATGACGACGGGAATACCTCAGCTTTGTGCTTATAGATATGTCGTCCAGACGCTCTGGAAATAAATCTTCCAAGAAGCGAAAGGGGTCTCCATCGGGCTCTGAGGATTTTGGGCATGCTGTACTGCGCCAATCTCCCCTGAAATTTCAGAGGTCAGTAGCCGTAGGAAACCCCGCAGGAGTACCTGGTACTGCGGCTGTCCCCAGTCCACCTGCTCCTGTATATATAACAGAGGAGGTTTTATCCTCAACTCTGGGAGGATTGGAAGAGAGATTAAAATCATTGATCGCTGCTTCCCTGTCACAGGAAAAGCGCGTCCGATCTCCGTCTCCTCCTGCAGAGTGCCTGTTAGTGGAGGAACAGTCCCAGAGATCGACCTACCTGAAGGGGATCAGGTGAGGTTGATTCAGTTATAGAGGTATCAACAGTGGAAGAACCTTTCTCAGCATCTCAGGCTGAAAGATTATGGGTTCAGTCTCTGACTAACATGGTCCGAGCAGCATTTTAAATGCCTCTGGCGGAACCATCAACCACTACTGTTTCCTCGCCTGGGGTCGCTGAAAGCTCCCCAGACTGTCTGTTCCTTCCCAATCCACCCTTTATTGGAAGGGCTTATTTACCAGGATTGGGAGCATCCTGACAAAATATTTACTCCCCCCAAGAGATTTCCAGTGATCTATCCCATGGAGGATAAGTTCATAAAAAAAGTGGAGGGTCCCTACAGTGGACACAGCCATCTCTTGTGTAAATAAATCACTGACAGGTCCAGTAGATAATGTTCCAATGTTCAAAGACCCAATAGATAAAAAATTGGAGTCTTTACTAAAATCTGCTTTCTCTACAGCAAGCATGGTGACACAACCTGCAGTAGCAGCGATTGGAGTCTGCCAAGCAATGAAAGATCAGTTGAAACAAGTCTTAAAGGACTTACCAGATCAGCAGGCTCTTGCCCTAGCTGACCTACCTAGAGCCTTGTGTTGCGGTGGACGCCATAAAGGATACAATCCAACAGGCCTCCCGCTTTACGCTGTCTGTAGACATATGCGTAGACTTCTATGGCTCAAAAACTGGTCTGCTGAAGCTCCCTGTAAGAAATTGCTGATTAGCTTCCCATTTCATGGAGAACGCTTATCTGGAGAAGATCTGGACAAATATATCCAGAAAACTTCTGCCGGTAAAGGTACACTCTTGCCGGTTAAGAACAAGGGTAGAAGTCCTTCTTTTAAGAGGCCTACTTCTCCAGTCCCTGGCACATCGGCTGTGAAACAGTTCCGACGGCCTCCGCGGTCAAATCCAGGGGGCAGAAATCAGGGACAATCACAGGGTAACAAGAAACCCTGGGTCAAGAGAGGTACAAAACCTCCCCCCAAGTCATGAAGGGTTGCCCCCACTCAATTGTGTGAGGGGAAGACTTCAGTTGTTCACAGAGACCTGGCGGAACACCATCAGAGACAGATGGGTGATCTCCGCAGTAAGTCTGGGATACAGGCTGGAGTTAAAAGACATTCCTCCTGCCCATTTTATGAGGTCAAACGTGCCAAGCGATCCCCAGAAGAGAGGATCCCTCCTTCTGGCACTAGAACAACTATTGCTCCAAGGGTAATCATGAGGGTTCCCTTGGAAGAAAGCGGGTTCGGGTTTTACTCGAACCTTGTCACAGTCCCCAAACCAAATGAGGACGTGAGGCCCATATTAAATATAAAAGGGCTAAACAAGATCCTACATATCAGGACTTTTTCGGATGGAGTCGATCCGATCGGTGGACACCGCCCTACAAGGGCAGGAATGGTTATCCTCGATCGACATAAGGGATACTTATTTGCATATTCCCATCTGTCCGGCCCACCAGAAATTTCTACGCTTTGCAGTAGAAGGGCGCCATTTTCAGTTCAGAGCCTTACCTTTCGGTCTGGCCACAGCACCACGAGTGTTCACAAAAATTCTGGCCCTACGATTGGCCAAACTAGGAACACAAGGTTTAACGATAATGGCATATCTAGACGACTTGTTGCTGATAGACCACTCAGTGAAAAAAAATAGAAGTGGTCGTTCACAAGACAATCAAGTATCTGGAATCTCACGGTTGCATTATCAACCGAGACAAGTCAGCCCTAAAACCAGTCAAAAGTCTGGAATACTTGGGGGCCAAGACTGGATTCAAATCAGAGAAAGATTTTCTTACCTCCAGAGAAGGTGTCGTCTTTGAAAGATTTGACCCACTTAGTGGGTACAAAAAAGAAAACCATCCATACGCCTGTGTATGAGGCTGCTGGGAAAAATGGTGGCTTCATTCGAAGCAGTACCCTACGGTCAATTCCATTCAAGGAACTTGCAGAGGGCCATACTGTCAGCCTGGAACAAAAAAGTTCAGGCTTAAGACTTACCAATGTCCCTGTCCCCTTCCGTTCGCAAGAGCCTCCATTGGTGGTTGGTGCCCCAGAATCTGGAAAAAGGGAAACCCTTCAGTCCGGTTTCTTGGAAGGTGGTCACTACAGATGCCAGCCTCATAGGCTGGGGGGCAGTACTGGAGCAATGGTCTCTCCAGGGCAAGTGGTCAGAAGCAGAGAAGGCCCTGCCCATCAATCTCTTAGAGATACGAGCAGCCCGGTATGCCCTAGTAGCATGGACATCCAAACTCCAAGGGTCCCCTGTCAGAATTCAATCGGACAATGCCACAGCAGTGGCATATATCAATCACCAGGGTGGCACCAGGAGACATGCAGCCCAGAGGGAAGCGAATTGCATCCTGGAATGGGCAGAAAGATATGTCCCAGCCATATCCGCGGTTTTCATCCCAGGAGTGGAAAATTGGAGAGCGGACTTTTTAAGTCGCCAGCAATTATGCCCGGGGGAATGGTCTCTTCACCCCGAGGTTTTCCAGGCAATATGCCAGCGGTGGGGAACACCGGATGTAGATCTGCTAGCATCCAGATTCAACGCAAAGGTGGACAGATTTGTGTCTCGCACAAGGGATCCCCTAGCTTGCGGTTCGGATGCCCTAGTGTTCCCTTGGGATCAGTTCAAGCTGATATATGCATTCCCACCGCGATTAATCCGCAGAATCAGGGTAGAAAAGAAACCAGTGATTCTGGTGGCTCCAGCGTGGCCCCGAAGGGTATGGTACGCGGAGATTGTAAAAATGTCAGTGGGAAGTCCTGGGACCCTCCCACATCGTCCGGACCTGCTTTCGCAAGGACCGATATACTACCCTTCCTTACCAGCCCTAGGTTTGACGGCCTGGCTATTGAAGCCCACATTCTAAAAAAGAGAGGGCTCTCTAATCTTGTGGTATCTACCATGATCAATGCCAGGAAGCCGGTATCCAGGCAGATCTATTATAGGGTCTAGAAGGCGTACATCACGTGGTGTGAGGCCAAGAAATGGCATCCACGCAAGTACGTAATAGGTAGGATTCTGGACTTCCTACAGTGGGCTGTACATAGGAAGCTTGCCTTGAGTACTATCAAGGGTCAGACGGCCTTGTCAATATTTTTACAAAGGCCCTTGGCTTTGCATTCATTAGTCAAAGCTTTCATACAAGGAGTGATGCGTATTAGCCCTCCGGTTAGTATTCCCATATGTCCATGGGATTTAAACCTGGTTCTGTCGGTTCTACAGAAACAACCATTTGAACCATTGCGGCACATTTCCTTGGTTCTTCTCACCAGGAAATTGATTTTCTTAGTAGCCATTTGTTCGGCTAAAAGAGTATCGGAATTAGCCGCCTTGTCCTGTAAGGAGCCATATCTGGTTGTCCATAAGGACAGAGTAGTATTACGTCCTCATCCAGCCTTTCTTCTTAAGGTGGTATGGAGGTTCCATTTGAACAAAGATGTGGTTCTTCCTTCCTTTTTCCCCAAACCTAGCTCGGTAGAGGAAAAGTTATTGCATTCTTTGGATGTAGTAAGAGCAGTTAAAGCTTATCTAAAAGCCACTGCTCAGATTCGCAGAACGGATACTTTGTTTATTCTGCCGGAAGGCCCCAGAAGGGGTCAGGCAGCATCAAAAATCTACTTTAGCCAAGTGGATTCGACAGGTCATAATACAAGCCTATGGCTTGAAAAGGAGACCGCCTCCGTTCAAAGTTAGGGTGCACTCCACAAGAGCAGTTGGAACTTCATGGGCAGTGCATCACCAAGCCTCCCTGGCTCAAGTCTGTAAGGGCACAACATGGTCTTCAGTACACACGTTTACTAGATTCTACCAGGTAGACGTTAGAAGTCAGGAGGAGGTCGCCTTTGGGCGCAGTGTGTTGCAGGCCGCAAAAGAGCCTCATGCCTGATGGCGCCCAGCTTATGTATAGTGTATCCCTCCCCTCATTTGGCATTGCTTTGGGACGTCCCATTAGTAATGACTAAGTCGCTCTGTGTCCCGTGATGTACGAAAAAGAAAAAGGGAATTTTTTAACAGCTTACCTGTAAAATCCTTTTCTTGGAGTACATCACGGGACACAGAGCTCCCACCCCTCTTTTTGGGACACTTATTGCTTTGCTACAAAACTGAGGTGCTCCCGGATGGGAGGGGCTTATATAGGGGAGGGTACTTCCGGTTTGGAAGTTGCCAGTGCCAGCACCTGAAGGTAAACTATATAACCCATTAGTAATGACTAAGTCGCTCTGTGTCCCATGATGTACTCCAAGAAAAGGATTTTACAGGTAAGCTGTTATAAAAATCCCTTTTTTTGACCCTCAGTACTCGTGGTATACGTTCAGTTAATAAATATTCAGAAAGGGAACTCTATTCCCAGAACGCCCGAATCTCCTTGGTCATGCCCTTTTCCAATTTCCTAAATAACAATCGTATTGATCCAACTTCATTATCACTCTTGTTATTGAAGGTTTCACGTGCGTTGGTCCTCAATGGATTGTCAGCCAATAACGGAAAGCTGGTGTCAGAAGGTATGGTATCAGTCATGGTATTTTGATGGAGCGGCAACACTCACCAATAAACAAGTCAGTATGCTCCACCGAGCTAGCGTGTTGCGAGAAGCCAATATACAAAGAAAAAGAGCCGCTGCTCCAGGTGTATGATGATAACCTGAAGTGGAATGTCTCGTAGCGTGCCAGCCCCGGCCCGCCTCCGTGGGAAACTTGTAAGAAAAGAAATGGCTGCACATCCAGGAATTCCGATTGCCTTTTATTGTTCAAAGTGATAGCACCAAAGACACAAACATGAGGTCACATAGATGCGTTTCACACAAACATCTTGTGAGTCCAGCAACCCAGGTTGACTGAGCTCTTCAGACTCCTCTGCAACCGGGAAGACAGGCGTCCGCCGTGACAATCATCCAGTAAACAGAAAGGAACAATTTCCCCGACAGAAATGCCAGTGCTGTCGGCCACCAAATAGGGAGGTCCTGATTAGGTTGCTCACCCGGATTTTGATAATCCAGGGATGAAGGGCACTTGACCTCAAAGGAGGCTACCATGAGACCCAGGACTTGCCTGCAAAAGTGGCATGACAACCCATCCTTGGGATGTCAACTGCAGCACCGCAGCCCGAAGGGTCTGCAACTTTCCTCTAGGGAGAAAAGAAACCTTGCACCTCTGAGGAGTCAGAATCAACCTTAGACACACTAGGAGTTGGGACGGTTCCAATACTGACTTCTGAGTGTTCAGCACCCCACCAAGTATTGGAGGGTCTGACAGGTTAAAGACACGCTCACTTCTAAATTTAAGTTTGAAGTGACCCTCAGAAGATCATCCAAGTTGCCCATGATAGCGATGCCACGCTGTCTTAGTAGGGCCAGAATCGGGGCAGGCACCTTGGTGAACACCCTTGGTGCCGATGCCAGGCCAAAAGGGGAGAGCCACCATTGGTAGTGGTCTTCCCCGGCCGCCAAACGCAGACATCACTGATGTCTGGTGCATATTGGGGACATGCAAGCATGCGTCCTTGATGATCAAGGATGCCGGAAAAACCCCCGGATGGAGGGCAGTGACAACAGAGCGAGCCAACTCCTTTCCTGGAATCTTTGTACTTGCACAAAGCAGTTGAGGTTCCTGAGATCCAGATTGGACCAACCCCCTCCAGCACTACGAACAGATTTGAGTAGAACCCCTGAACCCATTCCTGTACCAAGACAGGAAGGCCTACCCTGCTTCTCAGCAGGTCCTGGACCGCCCCATGTAGGGCTTCCTGACAAGTCGGCTGAAGCTGGCAGTTAAGAGGGGGAAAAAAATCTATTCGGTAGGCAAGCAAGGTGGTGCTTGCAAACCCAGGGACGCTTCTGTCCCTCAGCATGGGCTTTATCAGCCTGGGGTCGTTTATTTGCCACACTAGGCAGACGAAGGGACCACTTGTGCGCGGTGAAAAAGGGCCGTAGCCTATGGTGTGGCTCCTTACCCTTTTTGGCTTGCAGAAGCAATGTGCTCTTACCTGTAGCCTCTTAAATGTCATCCAGAGAGGCCCCAAAAAAGTCTGTCACCCTAAAAGGGCAGATCCAACAGGGCCTTCTTGGAAGATTGGTTCGCAGACCAACACCTTAGTCTGATCAGTTGGCGTAGCGGCACTGCATAAACTGAGGTTTAAGGCAGCAAGGGGATAGTATACGTGTCTGACTTGCAGACAGACTCAGGGCCCTGTACCAACTGGTCTGCCAGAGCTACCTCGTACGGAGGAGCCTCCCGTGCTTTTAGCCCCTGGAGTAGCATTTTGCCTACTCAGGAGGTGTCTGAGTTATCAGGAAAAAAACACAGCCAATGTTGGACATACCGCTGAGCCCCCCCACTTCGTATAGGTAGCGAGTGTCCCTGAAGACAGGAGCACCTTTTCCACTGGAATCGTGGTAACTTAAAGGGGTTGTAAAGGTTAGTTTTTTATTTTCTAAATAGGTTCCTTTAAGCTTGTGCATTGTTGGTTCACTTACCTTTTCCTTCGATTTACCTTCTAAATGTTTTTTTTCTTTGTCTGAATTTCTCACTTCCTGTTTCTCCTCACTAAACTTCACACCATCATCCGAGTGGTGTGGAGTCACCCAGAACAGCTTACTGAACAGCTTACTGAGGAGGAACAGGAAGTGAGAAATTCAGACAAAGAAAGAAAGCATTTAGAAGGAAAATCTAAGGAAAAAAGGTAAGTGAACCAACAATGCACTAGCTTAAGGTTCCTTTTTTATTTTCTAAATAGGTTCCTTTAACAACCCCTTTAAGTCTGGACATAGGGGGGTCCACTATCGGGGGAAAGGTCCATCCATTTAGGAACTCTCCTCAAGGGGTACCGGACTGCCCAAAAACATTTTTACAAATTATTTGGGGCTGAAAAAAAACCTTCAGTGAGTTTTCCCACTCCTTGTACAAAAAAAATAAGACACACAAGGAAACACCTTAGCAGTGCGGGCCGGCTTACGGAACCCAATGGAGACGTGTGTTTCTGCTGCTTCTGCAGCCTCCCGTATTCCGCACTGCAGTAAACAGGTCAGATACCAAGGCCTTTTCGCATGCTGACCTGGACTTGGAGCATTCTCACTGTCCGATCGGTCACGGTCTGCAGTATCTGATGCATCAGAATCCGAGCCATGAGCCATAGCTGGGCCTGGTTCTGCATCAGAATTATCCCTGGAAGATTGCAGGGGACGGGGGCGTTTACTACCCCCTGTGTTCCCGTGTGCCGCTTCCACCCTGGCAACAGACATAACGTCCACAGATACATCAGGGGCACCAGCTATCAGTCAGGTGTTTCAGGGGAAAAAACATCTGCTTCAGACGCCATGCTGACCCATGCGCTGACACCCACACGGCTCCAGGCAAGGCATCAATAGGCCACCCTCCTAGCTGCTTCAGAGATGCAGGGTCTTCCCAGAGGACTCACTACCCTTGGAACGGTACCGCTATGCTGCCGTGTGCTCCGCCTGTGATGCTATCCCACCGCTGCCTGTGTCAGTTTGATTCTCATCAGCGTTCCCTGTGTGAATTTGCGCCAGTGAAATGCACCCTAGAGGCCGGAGACTACCGCAAAACGGCCGCCAATCGGCTGTATTGAACAATGTGGGCTCCAAGAAAATGGCCGCCGAGCCGTCAGAGGCAAAAGCGGCCATGGACCACAAAAAGATGGCCGCCGGGCGGTGGTATATACATACAGGCGAGAATCCTAAGAAACATGGCCGCCGAGCAGTCGATAGAGGCCAAAGCGTGTGCGAACCACAAAAAAATGGCCGCCGAGCGGCGATATATACATATTGGTGCAAACCACAAGAAAATTGCCGCCAGTCACTAGAGGACCACCGCAAAATGGCCGTCGACAGCATGGAGGGAGAGAGGCACACTTGCAGGTAAGCAAAATTACATCTTTTAAAATGACAACACAGCGCAGCCCCGCTCCAGATGGAGTCCCCCCAGGTGACCCCCAGCACCCAGCCACCTTAGCTTAGAGCCCAGGGAGGAGGGAAGACAGGGAGAGAGGAAAGAAAGGGGCCACAACCACTTACTCGATCTCTCCAGGAATGTCCAGCCAAGTCACCCTGCAGAAGAAGGGGAACTACTTACCTTTACTGCGTGGATCATGCTGAAAGACATTCCGGACAGATCATCATCCGCGCACGGAGGTGACTGTCGGCCAGGCATGCTGTGATTGAACCCTAGAGAACGATCGTATGCATGCTGCCCTGGAGCACTAGCTCACCGGACAGGCTACTGCGACTCGGCCGTAAGGTCAGCCGAAGCTGAGCGGTCCGATGCAAGCCTTGGAGCGTAAGCTCACCGGACAGGCTACTGCAACTCGGCCGTAAGGTCAGCCGAAGCTGAGCGGTCCGATGCAGGCCCTGGAGCGTAGGCTCACCGGCCACCCATAGAGCAACGGGCATGTCGTGCAAAACCCAGCGCATAGCTAGGGTCGGCACACGCTCGATGGCCGAAACTGGGGGGAACAACAAGGATCGAGGACCCAGCCTGTCACCCGGTCAGCAGTTGATCGAAGATCGCAGGAACCAAAAGTAAAAAAATGTACCCGGACCAATGGGCCCGAAGGGAGCCATGTCCTACTCCTTGCTAGACAGAAAAAAACTGATCTGCGAGGTGCCGAGAGAGGGATTATACCCAGAGGGTTTTCAAGTTTTTCTGCCTAGTCACTGCTAAAAAAAAAAAGGATAATACCCACTATGTCAATAGGAAGCTGTGTCGGTCCATGAACGAAAGAATTAATATATATATATATATATATATATATATATATATATATATATATATATATATATATATATATATATATATATATATATATATATATATATATATATATTTTGTGACAGAGCATCCCAGAGAGAGCCTGGGAAAGTCCTATTCGGGGTTTATACATCTCCCAGGCTCCTCTCATATACATTCAGGGATCTCTGAGCTAGGATCCAGTTCAGGTGTTGGTTCTCTCCCACAGGTTAATTAAAAGCTCACCTGAGCAGACAGCCTTTGCTCAGCCTGGGAAACACAGACAACGTTGGTTTGTGAGAGCAAGAAGGTTGGTAAAACTTGTTACTCTGTGAATGTGGAAGCTGACAAGCGTTAGGCTTGTCCAGCCTGGTAGTGAGGGCCTGTACATACTGTGTAGTTAGAGCCGAGACAGGGCTAGGCTTTTGTTTAGCTATTTTTTTCTTCTGTTTGTTTTCAGCACACTGTACAGCACCTGTCATTAGACTTTGTATATAGCACCAATAAACAACACTGTTTTCACTGATCCAATGGACTTGGTATCTGTGCCTGCTCATCCCAGGGAGTTTTTGTACCCGCTACCTGCCCCCCAGGTTACATATGGTGGAGGCTGCGACCAGCTGTAGTAAGTTACTACTTAAAAGGCCAGTACCTAAAGTGACAACATGGAGGACATCCTCAAACAAATGGTGTTAGCAAACGCTGCACAGCAGCAAGCAAACGCTGCACAACAGCAAACTAACGCTACATTGCAGCAAGCAAACGCTGCACAACAGCAAACTAACGCTGCATTACAGCAAGCCAACGCTATCGCACAGGAGCAAACCAAGGTGCTGTTCCAACAGATTGGTGCTGTACAGGAGCAATCGCAGAGGCTGTTTGAACAGCTTGCCACTGCTGCAATAGCGGATAGAAAAACCCTTACTGAGGTTGTGGAGACGCTAGCACAGGGGTCACCTGCGATAATGAAGGATATTGGAGACAAGCCCTCAACCATCCATGTGGGTCGCTTTCTTTCAAAGATGACGGCAGATGATGATCCAGAGGCTTTCCTACTAACATTTGAACGGACCGCTGAGAGGGAAGGTTGGCCCCAAACCCAGTGGGCAGGACTGATCGCCCCCTTACTTTCTGGAGAAGCGCAGAAGGCCTACTATGATCTGGAGTCAGCAGAAGCGGGAGATTATGAGAAGGTCAAGCGGGAAATCCTGGCACGACTCGGTGTCACCTTGGCTGTTCGAGCTCAGCGGGTCCACAGCTGGTTCTTCCAAGATAAGAGGCCCCCAAGATCGCAGATGTTTGATCTGATCCACCTGGTACGGAAATGGCTACAGCCGGAGTCCCTGTCTGCGCCACAAATAGTGGAGCGTGTGGTCATGGACCAATTCCTGAGGTCACTACCAATTCCCCTGCAGAAGTGGGTGAGTCAAGGAGACCCCAAGTCGGCAGACAACCTGGTGGAGCTTGTGGAGAGGTACTTTGCTGCAGAGAACCTGGTCACCACCCCTACAGCCGCACGGACTTTCCACCCAAAGCCACGGTCTCCCCAGGCAACCGGTAAGACTGTTCCAGGGGAAGTGGGTGGTAAGCATGGCAAGGAAATAGGGGGGAGGATTTTTGGTGCCAGGACTGAAGTTTGGCGTCCCAAACAAGGGAAGCCACTGCCTGTCAGCAAACCAAATTGGGGAAACATCAGGTGTTTTCGTTGCCAAGAACTGGGACATGTTGCAGCAAACTGTCCATTAACAGATGAACCAATGCAGTGTGATCTATCTTTTAGAAGGCAGTCTATGTTTGCTGCTGTTTCATGCGCTGCAGTGCCAAATGTGGGAAAACACATGTGTCAAGTGACTGTTAATAATAAGCCTATTACGGCCTTGCTGGACTTGGGAAGTCTAGTTACTTTGGTTACAGCTGAGATGGTTGAAACTGTGAATTTTCATGCAAAAAATGTTGCTGTGATCTGTGTACATGGGGATACCCGCGAGTATCCAATAGCCACTGTTCAGTTTAAAACTGGCTTAGGTACGGTGACCCATTCGGTCGGACTGGTGCCCCACTTGGTGCACAAGGCTATCATTGGTAGGGACTTCCCTAAGAATTGGGAACTGTGGGATTGTCCCGACCCAGTCGCAGTACCTAACTCAGTCGCAGAGCCAGAACTCATGGCCATTACTGACCTTGTGAGTTCAGGGGACTCCTCTCAGGGCTCTCCGGGTGATCCTTTCTCAGTTATGGCAGGAGAGCTGGGGGAGCCTGAAGAAGTCCCCACAACCAGTAGAGCTGGACAGCCGTCTGCTGAATCTGAGCCTACGTTAGAGTTTACCGATCTAAATGTGCACAAGGAAAATTTTGGTACGGAACAGAGAAAAGACCCTACCCTTGCCGGGGCCTGGGAAAATGTGGTGGTGGTTGATGGGGTACCTGTCGAACCGGGGGACGGGCCCTGTTTTCCATATTTCTGCAGCAATGAGGATTTACTGTATCGTGTATGTAAAACTAATGATGAAGTGGTTGAACAGTTGGTAGTCCCTAAGCTATACAGACGGGTGGTGTTGGAACTTGCCCATGGGCACTTGCTAGGAGGCCATTTAGGGGTTGACAAAACCACTGAAAGGGTGTTGCGCAGGTTTTACTGGCCTGGGATATGGAAAAATATCGAGAATTATTGTCAATCCTGTCCTATATGTCAGATGTCAGCCCCCCAACCCCACTTTCGAAGTCCGTTAGTGCCCTTGCCCATTATTGAAGTGCCCTTTGAAAGGATTGCCATGGACCTGGTGGGTCCACTCCCCAAATCTGCCCGCGGTCATCAACATATCCTCGTGATCATGGATTACGCTACCCGTTACCCCGAGGCCGTTCCCTTACGCACTGCATCTGCTAAAAACATTGCCAAAGAGCTGTTTATGGTGTTCAGTCGGGTTGGCATCCCGAAAGAAGTCCTTACAGACCAAGGTACCCCATTCATGTCACGAATAACTAGGGAGCTCTGCAAGTTATTTAAGGTGACGCAGTTGCGTACCTCAGTGTACCATCCTCAAACGGATGGCTTGGTGGAACGCTTCAATAAGACATTAAAGAGTATGTTAAAAAAGGTTGTTGATAAGGATGGGAAAAACTGGGACTTCCTGATACCTTACTTGATGTTCGCCATCAGGGAAGTTCCCCAGTCCTCTACGGGGTACTCTCCATTTGAGCTGCTTTATGGGAGACACCCTCGGGGACTCTTAGACATAGCCAAGGAAACTTGGGAGGGGGAGCAGACACCTCACAAAAGTGTTATTGAGCATATCGCTCAAATGCAGGATAGGATTGCAGCAATCATGCCGGTAGTAAAAGAACATTTACTGCAGGCCCAAGCAGCCCAACAGAGGATATACAACAGGGGGGCCCAACTTCGTGTTTTCTCACCTGGTGACCGGGTCCTCGTGTTAGTTCCCACTGTTGAGAGCAAATTCCTGGCTAAGTGGCAGGGACCCTTTGAAGTAATTGAAAGAGTTGGGGAGGTCAATTACAAGGTGTATCAACCAGGTAAAAGGAAGCCCGAACAGATTTACCACATAAACCTGTTAAAGCCCTGGAAGGATAGACTGGCATTAACTGCCAGGTCTCTCCCGGTAACCCTTAAGGGTACTGAATCCCCTCTGATCCCTGAGGTCACGATTCCAGATACCCTGTCATGTTCCCAGAAACAGGAAGCTAGAGAGTTCCTGATAAGGAATAAAGAGAAATTTTCAGAGTTGCCGGGCACGACGTCAGCAATTCAGCATGATATTGTTACTGAACCTGGGGTCCGTGTCAAGCTCAAACCATACCGAATTCCTGAAGCTAGAAGAAAGGACATCAGTGAGGAAGTTAAAAGGATGTTGGAGCTAGATGTTATTGAGGAATCCAATAGTGACTGGTCTAGCCCCATTGTATTAGTACAAAACCTCCAAGTGCCATCCGGTTTTGGGAACGACTTCAGGAAGCTTAATGAGGTAACAAAGTTTGACACATACCCAATGCCCAGGGTAGACGAGCTTATAGACCGACTTGGCAAGGCCCGTTATCTGACCACTTTGGACTTGACCAAAGGATATTGGCAAATACCCCTGACTGGTAGTGCCAAAGAAAAGACTGCGTTTGTGACCCCGGAGGGGTCGTTTCAGTATAAGAAAATGCCTTTTGGGTTGCAAAATGCCCCTGCAACATTTCAGAGGGCTATGGACAGGACCCCAAGACCTCACAGACAGTATGCTGCAGCCTATCTGGACGACATAGTGGTGCATAGCACTGACTGGGAGTCTCACTTGCCCCGTGTCCAGGCTGTCCTGGATTCCCTCTTCAAAGAAGGGTTTACGGCAAATCCCAAAAAATGTGCCATTGGGCTAGAGGAAGCAAGGTATTTGGGCTACACTATTGGCCGGGGTGTCATAAAGCCCCAGGTAAATAAAATAGAAGCCATCCAGGAGTGGCCACGTCCTGCAAACAAGAAGCAGGTCAGGGCCTTTCTTGGCATTGCGGGGTACTATAGAAGATTCATCCCAAATTTCGCAACTATAGCTGCCCCACTGACAGACCTTACAAAAGGGAAAGCCTCCGTAATGGTGAAATGGTCTCCAGTAGCAGAAGAGTCTTTTCAAGTACTGAAGAAGGCTCTTTGTGCACAGCCAATCCTATACTCCCCCGATTTCTCCAAAAACTTTTTGGTCCAGACGGATGCGTCTGATGTGGGTATCGGGGCAGTACTTTCACAGGTACACAATGGGGAAGAACACCCTGTGGTGTACTTAAGCAGAAAGCTCAATGACCATGAAAAGAAGTACGCAGTCATTGAAAAGGAGTGTCTGGCCATAAAGTGGGCCGTGGACGCGCTCAGGTACTACTTGTTGGGGCGCCAGTTTGAGTTGATAACTGACCATGCTCCCCTGAAATGGATGGCCCAAAAGAAGGAGACTAATAGGCGGGTGAACCGGTGGTTTTTGGCCCTACAAGATTACGCCTTTACAGTAAAACACAGGCCAGGTGTTGAGATGGGGAATGTAGATGCCCTCTCCCGTGTTCACTCCTGTTGGGCTACAGGTGTTCCAACCCTGGGGTTGAAACAAGGGGGGAGGATGTGTGACAGAGCATACCAGAGAGAGCCTGGGAGAGTCCTATTCGGGGTTTATACATCTCCCAGGCTCCTCTCATATACATTCAGGGATCTCTGAGCTAGGATCCAGTTCAGGTGTTGGTTCTCTCCCACAGGTTAATTAAAAGCTCACCTGAGCAGACAGCCTTTGCTCAGCCTGGGAAACACAGACAACGTTGGTTTGTGAGAGCAAGAAGGTTGGTAAAACTTGTTACTCTGTGAATGTGGAAGCTGACAAGCGTTAGGCTTGTCCAGCCTGGTAGTGAGGGCCTGTACATACTGTGTAGTTAGAGCCGAGACACGGCTAGGCTTTTGTTTAGCTATTTTTTCTTCTGTTTGTTTTCAGCACACTGTACAGCACCTGTCATTAGACTTTGTATATAGCACCAATAAACAACACTGTTTTCACTGATCCAATGGACTTGGTATCTGTGCCTGCTCATCCCAGGGAGTTTTTGTACCCGCTACCTGCCCCCCAGGTTACAATATATATATATATATATATATATATATATATATATATATATATATATATATATATATATATTAGGGGTGCTGAATTTAATCGCTGCATCGATGCATCGCGATTTGGGGGTCCCCGATGCGGCATCGATGCATGTGACCCCAATAATCGATGTCCGGGACGTCATCCGACATGCCCCGCCCCCGCTCCGAGCGTGTCTGTCAAAATTACAGTTTTGTAATAAATGCCGCATTGTAATCCATTAAGTGTATACCGCTGTATGTGCTTTTTATAATATATATATATGCAGATTCATACCTCAGTGTGTATATAACTGTATATGCCGCTCATGTGACTGCATATGGTGCGGCCCGCCCCTCTCCTCTCCTCTCACGTCTCATCTCTCTCGTCTCTCGTTCTCCTGACGTCAGCCCCGCCCGCCTCTCTTCTGATCTGATACGGTAGCTACAGCCGGTGGGCGGGGCTGAGAAGTCCCACTTACGTCAGGAGAATGAGAGAGATGAGACGTGAGAGGAGAGGGGCGGACCGCACCATATGCAGTCACATGAGCGGCATATACAGTTCTATACACACTGAGGTATGAATCTGCATATATATATATATATATATATATATTATAAAAAGCACATACAGCGGTATACACTTAATGGATTAGAACGTGGCATTTATTACCACACAGGTATTATTTTAACAGCAGTATGTGTACTCCTACACACGCTCTGTGCTGGCATTTCTCTGGCTCCCCGTTTGCACATTCCACTGTGTTAACTCCTAGTGTGCTGGAATGTGCAAAGCCCAGAGAAATTTCAGCACAGAGACAGTACAGTGAAACTCACAGGGCTGTTTGTCAGTTGTGGATTCTAATCCCTCCTGACCTCCCAGCAGCCGTGTGTGTGAATTCCTGTACCCTGTAGTGCACCGGATTGGTGCACTTTTTAAAGGGGAGTTCCACCCTATTTTTAGTTTATTAAGAGTCAGCAGCTACAAAAAGTGTATCTACTGACTTTTATTACACCGACACGCACCTGTCCCACGGTCCTTCGATGCAGCCGCACGGAGCCCCACTCCTCCCGTCAAATCTACTGTGGGCACACGGCCATGACCGCTTACAGCTTCAAGGCCGGGGGCCCGCGCACTGCGCTCTGCCATTGGCCAGCCAATCTTCTGGGACCTGTGTTGTGTCCCAGAAGATCGCTGGCACGGAGGGGCGGCTGGGACAGGAAAGATAAAGTGGGACAGGAAGTCCCACTTAAAAGAGGTTACACACTCCCCCCTCTAAAAAATGACATGCCAAATGTGGCATGTCAGGAGGCGAGGAGTGCTTACCACTGGGTGGAACTCCGCTTTAAGGGAGTGAGGTTATTTTTAATTCAAAGCAGTTCCAGTAAATGTTTTGTTTATTAAAAGTCAACAGCTACAAAAAAAGTGTATCTTCTGACCTTTTAATAATAAGACACTCACCTGTCCCACAATCCAGCGACGTGGCCACCCAAACACTCCATGCTCTCCCCCGCCTGTCCACGGCGCTGGCAATACTACTGTGGGCATCCGGCTGTGACAGCTTGCAGCTTCACAGCCGGGTGCGCATGTCTCACTGAGCTGTCCTGCATAGCCGGGCAATCTTCTGGGACCTGTGATGTGTCCCAGAAGATCGCTTGGAGGAAGGGCCGCTTAGGCAGCCCAAGCAGAAGTGGGAGCGCATCAGTAATCGTGATGCATCGCGGAATATATATATATAATCTCTTCAAGAGCATTGAGCGGAAGTGACGTTTTGACGTCACTTCCGCCCTGCAATAATATGGAGACAGGTGGGGGCCATCTTCCGCCTAACTCGTCTCCATACCAAGCCAGCAAGAGGACGCGATCGCCTCCGCCACTACCAACAGCTCCGGTAAGCGGCGGAGGGCACCGCCGCAGAGACCACTTTTATCGGAAAGCTAAGCGCTGGCTGAAGAGGAGGATACCGGGGTTATGGCAGCTAGCTGCTACCATAACTGCGGTATTCCTCTTCAAATACAGACGTAAGACGACAACGGGCGGTTCGGAAGTGGTAAGAATTTTTTTTTTCAATGGATCCAAAATGTTAAAAAATGTTTATCGAGGTTTATCAGCGTTTATGCGTGTTTAATGTTTTTATGCGTTTTTTGTGGTCAGAAAAACAGCTCCTGAACGCGATTTTAGGGCGTTCAGGCACAGCCCATAGACTCCACTGCTGATAAACGTCCAAAAACATCCATGTGTGGACACATAGGATAACAGAGGGGAGTTTATGCCCAAACTCCCAAAAACTTTGGTTTATGAGCTTCAGTGTGCATGGAGCCTTATGCGTTAAAATACACTGGCTACTTTCATGGAACATCCTTTAAAAAGGCACTCTTCCCTCTGCTGTTTACCGCTATAATATTTTAGAATGTGCTCATTCTGTACAAAACTACCATCTGCATCCCTCAAATTTCAATTTATGCACTACTCTCCAACAATAAAATCATATTGAAAAAAAGCACTCTCCCCTAAAGCAAGAGCATTGTTCCATGGTAAAACCACTACTGTCCTGCTGTTCTTCCTGAACAGCAAGCAAAAACAAACTCTAGTACCCCAGCACTGTCTCTGCTGTGTTCTTGCCACAGTTTGCCCTGGCTTCTCTACAAGAACCCAAAGCAAACAAAAAAATGTAATTATTTAAGCTCAGCACATACTTCAAAACAGGGTTACCGAAATTATTTACTGCGTAATTTACAGAAATGGGGCCGTCAATTGTTCAACCATTACCTTTTGCTAGGCGTTCTAATCTTTTTCCATGTTCAGGAGGAATTGCATACCTGCGGAAATAAATATACAACACACATAAGATAAAGTGAATGTTTGAATGATCAAAATAATATTTAAAAAAACATCTAAATGCATCTGGTAGAAGCTGGATAACAAATGATAAAATAAAAAGAGAAGGAAAACTTACAAGCATTTATGCCATTAGCCATTTAATCGTTAGGAAATTACAGATCTTTTATCCCTGGTTCACACTGCCACCCAAGCACGACTTCGGCACGACTTGCATGCAACTTCTTTAACAGAAGTCAATGCAAGTCGGACCAAAAGTAGTACAGGAACATTTTTCTAAGTCAGAGCTCTTGCAATGATTAGAACGGTTCCATTGCACTGAATGGGATCCGATTTCTGATGCGACAATGCTCCAAAGTCTGAGTGCTTGTCGCATCAGTGTGAACTGGGCCTGACTGATTCAGACACTGGATACCAAATCTGCTACTCCTCGAGGCTCTGTTAATTTGATAACCTGATCCACACGCAGGGTATTTCCACTCTAAATTTTCCATTGCAAATAATCCTACTTGAGATCCTCCTAACTAGATCTTTAAAGTGGTAGTAAAGACAGTAATAAAAAGGCAATTGCATTGGTCTGTCACTACAGGAACACTGTGTGGCTAAGATTAGGATTAAAGGCAGTCCCCGACTTACGAACACCTGATTTACGAACGGCCTCAATGCCGGCTGCTTGTGCTTCATGCTGGTCCTGGATACCTCCGAGCAGCTATCTTGCCACATTCCACACTGCAGTACTACATGTACTGCATGGCCAGAAGAGCCCCAGAAGCGCCCGGAACATCCCACATCCCTGCACAGGTGGACGCCGGAACATCCCACATCCCTGCACAGGCAGAAGTTGCACTTACAAGCAGTGTTCCGACTTACGAACAAACCTACAGTCCTTATTGTGTTCGTAACTCGGGGACTGCCTGTATTGGTTATGAACAAAATACCAAAATTAACAAAACAGAATATGTGCACATAAACAAAACTTTTTTTATATATATACACATACACACAGGAATATATATTTATTTGGGAAAATGTATACAGTCAATGTGTCTTGATTTAGACAAGATAGGGGAGATTTACTAAAACTGGTGCACACAGGCTACTATGCACAGCTGCATCAGATTCTATCAGCTTCTAGATTGTATTGTCAAAGCTCTTTTGAACAAGCTGAAGAAGAAGCTGTGGTTACCAGATTCTGTGTGCAGTTGTAGCAAATCTCCCCTGATGTGTAGCGAGTTATAATGTGGTTTATAATTTACGTAAAACAAACAGAGGACGTCATAGCTAGATGCTCGTGGCTTGGTCTGTTCGCATGTAAATCCTAATTTAGGTACCACCTTTTTTTAGGTAAACTGTTTAGCTACTTCAGTGTTTTATGAGGGTGGCCAAAGAGGGGATGTAGGGAGTTTGTAGCAAGTGCAGAACAGAGGGTAACTAGAAGGCCTCATGCACACTTGGCGTTTGCCCAGCTCCTGGCAGGAGAAAAGCAGCATCAAAAACAAGTTTATGCGCATCAAGCACTTGAGTGTTTATTGATTTAATTGGGTACAATTTATTCTGGCCATTAAAGTGAATGAATGCCAGCGTGTTTGACGCGCCTAGCACTTACAAAAGATGTACACGGGTTTACAAGCGCCAAAATTCTGCATCTTCTGAATGCGCTGGCAGTGGGTTTTTTTTTCCCCTGCCTCTAAGCACATGTGTGCATGGACACATAGGGGGTATAGAGGCAGAAAAAAATATATGCAAGACGCCTCTAGAAGCAGCATTTAAATTGCCCAGTATGCATGTGGCACCAAGTGTATTGTAATTATTTGCATCAATTAGTGTGCAATTATTTATTTGTAATGTAATTGTGGATTTCAATGTTTTCATGCATGTCTCTGTGTAGAATACAGCATTTTTTATTCAATTGTGTGAAACTTCATTTAATTTTTGTGTACTTAATTTCAATAAGGAGGAACCTAAAACCATGCACTCATTAGCAAATATATGTGACACCTGCAGTGCCTCACCACGGCTCTTCTGTAATACTTTGGTCCTAACTCTATAGTTGAGAGTTTCTAAGTTGGAGCACATATAACCATGGATAAATTAAAAGGAGAAGTCTAGCTTGAGCTTTCTAGGCTGGGCTTCTCCTAGGGGTCACAGGAGTGCAATTCATTTTGTACTCCTGTAGCCCGTTTTCAGCCAAGTTCAAGACATTTGAGTCTGGAAATCTGATGGCATGATTTGAGTCCGGTTGGATCCCCCTTGGTTGAATCGATGGAATAAACATTTCCTTTCTGCGCATATGACTACCTGTAATGGGTGTCATGTTGATCTGGTGAGTAGGATGTGCGGGAGGTGTTGGTGGATGAAGATTCACAGTCACCCCTAATTGGTTATACCAGCTTTGTGAAGATACATTTTTGGACATTTGCACACTATGGATATCGCACTAATGATTTATATTGGACACTTTAATAATATATTGGCAATTTATAGTGTATGATCTCATCATTTGCATTGGATGATTTATGTCAATTGTCACTCACTGGATGACACCAAGGGGGCTATTTATGAAAGGCAAATCCACTTTGCACTACAAGTGCAAAGTGCACTTGAAATTGCACTGAAAGTGCAGTCGCTGTAGATCCAAGGGGGACATGCAAGGAAAAATAGGATTTTTGTACTCACCGTAAAATCCATTTCTCTGACATCCATGGACCGACACGGCGTGTCTGACACTTTACACGTGGGTATATGTCCCTGCTTGCAGGAGAAGACCTAGGCAGAATGTTAAATGTTAAAACATTCCAGAACAAACCAGAGCTGAACAGCCCCGCCCAGGGGGGCGGTCCCTCCGGACATTACCCTCACACCTGCAGCTAGCAGGCCTCAGTTCGTAACAAAGCAGCACAAACTTAAAGGAAGGGTGGGTGCCGTGTCGGTCCATGGATGTCAGAGAAATGGATTTTACGGCGAGTACAAAAATCCTATTTTCTCTCATCATCCATGGACCGACACGGCGTGTCTTACACTTTACACGTGGGATGTCCTAAAGCAGTGTCAAGAGGGATGGGAGCAGTATAAATGGAAAAACCAAAAAACTTCACTCCAAACAAGGCAGAGCTCCTCAACGGAGGAGTTGCCACTTTAAACAGCGGCCTGCAACCCCTTGCGGCCGAAGGAAGCATCCGGAGATGCAGCCACATCAACCCTATAAAACGTAGAAAGGGTATGAACAGACGACCAGGTCGCCGCCTTGCACACTTGTGCAACCGACGCTTGATGTCGGAAAACCCAGGAAGCACCAATTGCCCTGGTGGAATGCGCCGTAACCGGGAAGGGAGGCGTCCGCCCCATGAGAGCATAGGCTTGAAAGCCGGTTTGTCCGATCCACCTAGAAAAAGGTGGCAGACAAAGCCGCTTGACCCTGTTTCTGACCAGAGACAGTCAACCAGAGAGTAGACTTCCAAATAGAAGCAGCAGACAGGCACACCCGCAAGGCTCGTACCACATTCAAAGTGTGCCGCGCACACTCTGGGATGCGATGGGCGAGGACTCTAGGACGGTAGGACAATGTCCTCATTTTAGGTGAAAGGTCGAGATCACCCTTGACAAAAGAGAAAGTCGCGGATGCAACACCGCCTTATCCTTATGGATGACTAAAAACATGGCGACTTGCAGTACAAGGTCGCCAATTCAGATACTCGTCTAACAGAAGTGATTGCCACTAAAAAGGGCCACCCCTCTGAGACAAAGTGAAGAGGGGAATATCCCTGATATTCTCAAAAGGAGGTTCCTGGAGAACCGAGAGTACCAATTCCGATCCCACGGGGGGAGAGGAGACTTGACAGGAGGGAGCCCATGGCGAACCCCCTGCACAAGGGTGCCAACCAAGGAATGACCCGCTAGTGGTCACCGAAAGAAGACGGCCAAGGCCGAAACTGACCCTTAAAGATACTCAAAGCGAGCCTTTGGGCCACGCCATGCTGTAGGAAACGCAGGATTCTAAGGATGGAATACGTCCGAGGATGTCAGTCCAGCTCTTCGCACATGGCGATGTAAGCTTTTCCAGGTACAGAGATAGTTCTGGAGGAAGACTTCCGTGTCCTTAATATGGACGAAATGACCAAGTCCGAGAGACCTCGGTCTCTCAACACCTGGCTTTAAACAACCATGCCGTTAAGGCCAGAGACTGTAAAAGCAGGTGAAATATATGACTTTGAGACAGAAAGTCCTCCCTTATTGACAACCATCAGGGAACGGCCGCGACGAGACGTACCAGATCGGCGTACCAGTGAAGCCGAGGTCAATCCGGAGCAATGAGGATCACCGGAATTCCCTCGGTCGCCACCCTGCGCAGCAGACGAGGAAGCAACTGCAGCGGAGGATAAACGTGTATCAGGTGATCATGACCCCATGGGCCACCGACGCCTCTGAGGCATCCGCCCAAGGATCCCTGGATCTGGCTACAAATCTCGACAACTTGCAATTGAGTCGAGAGGCCATCGGGTCCACCTCCGGCGTGCCCCACCGTCTGTGTGGCAAAGGAGTTGAAATACCTCCTGGTGCAAGGACCACTCTCCCTGGTCCAACATCTGGCGACTCAATAGTCCGCCAGTTCTATGCCCGGAATATAAGCGGCTGACAGAGCCGGCACGCTTCTTTTAGCCCCCTTCAGGGTACGGTGGACCTCGGAAGCCGCAGCTGAGCTCCGAGTCCCTACTTGATGGTCGACATACGCCATCACCGTGACTTGTCCGACAGGATCCTATTGGAACGATCCTGCAATCTCTCAGACCACGAGGATAGGCACAGTCTGATGGCCCGTATTTCCAGAACATTGATCGGCAAACGGGCTTCGTCCGGAGTCCAAGCCCTTGGGCCAACAGGACTCCCCAGACTACACCCCAGCCCTTCAGGCTGGCGTCCGTAGTGAACACCGTCCATTGGACGGGGAGGAACTACTTCCCGGACCGAAGAGCCGGGGACCCAAACTCCATGCCAGGGACGCCCTGACCAGGTGGCTCACCTGGATCGGAAAATCCAAAGACAACGCGGATTTGTCCCAAGGGAACAAGATCTCCTTCTGCAATGCCCTGGTGTGTGATTGGGCATACGGAATGGCCTCGAAAGAGGTCACCATGAGTCCCAGGACTCCCATGCAAAAACGGATTGACGACCATTCTTTGGGATGTCAGAATCCGCACTGCAGACTGAAGTGTCAGTAGCTTCCCCGGAGGTAGGAATACCTTTTGCCTCCAAGGAGTCCAGAATCAGACCGAGATTCCAGATAGCCCACGACAGCAATGCCTTGCTGCCTCAGAAAGCTAGAACCGGCACAAGCACCTTGGTGAACACCCTCGGTGCCGGGGCTAGGCCGAAAGGAAGAGCCACAAATTGATAGTGGACTTCGCCGATCGCAAGCGCAGATCGGAACATACAAGTAGGCGTCCTCGATTTCCAAGGTCGCCAGAAAATCCCCTTGACTGAGTGTACTGACCACCGTGCGAATGGATTCCATGCGGAACTTTTTCACCTTCACGAAGGCATTCAGGACCTGGAGGTCCAAGATAGGCCGAACCCCGTCCCTTTTTTGGGCCGACAAACAATACGAGTAGAATCCCTGAAACCTCTCCTGTGACGGAACCGGCACAATCACTCCGAACCTCAAACCTGAATAGGCCCCATAGGGCCACCCGACGGGCAGGAAGGAGAGAAAGATTCAAGGGAAGAATCTGTCTGGAATTAGGAACGGAACCAATCCTGTAACCTGAGGTGAACACCTCGCACACCCACCAGTAGGAGATCCGGGAGGTCCATTGATCCGTGGACCTGCAAAGTCGTCCCCCCTACCCCAGAGTCGGGAGGGGGCAAGACTTCACACGGAGGCGGGCTAGGGAGCTGGCTTGTTCGGCATACGCACCCAGGGGCGCTCGTGTCCACCAGCCGTACCGCTGTCAGTCTGGGAGGGCCTCCCCGTTGATTGACGAAAAAAAAAAACTTTTTCTGGAAAGGAAGGACCCTGCTTATAGCGGCCTCCTTGCCAGCCTGAGGAAGAACAGTGCTTTTACCTCCCGTGACATCCTTGATGATGTCATCCAGCGCAGCACCGGAAAGCCTACCACCTTTCAATGGTAAACCCTTCGGAGGCTTTTTAGAAGCTAGGTCAGCAGACCAGCATTTCAACCAGATCAGACAATGCAATACCCTGAGTTATAAGGGGCTGCGTCAAACGTGGCGTCGCCACATAAACCAGGCCCTGCACCATTTGTGGGCCAGAGCAATAGTGTCTGGAGGAAGATCATGCTCCTGTATTAGTTGCCCATCCCGCAAGAGTTGGAGACACAAGGGTCGCCGCTACCACAAGCCGTAGGGCGGAACCCAACAAGGCAAACATAGCTCTACTCACCACTTCTGACCTCCTCTGAGTGGGGTCCTTTAATGTAGGAGTCCCCTCCACCGGGAGAATGGTGGCCTTGTGCAACCGGGCGACTGGAGGGTCGACCACTGGGGGAGAAGCCCACGTTTTAAGTAGGGCATTTTCAAAGGGGTATCTATAGGCAAACGCTGCGGGACCATAAAAGTCTTCTGCGCCTTTTTCCCCAGACCTTGTCAGTGAGCTGGCCAAAGTAAGGTACATATTGAAAAAAACACTTTTTAGAAGGCCCGGCCCTAAGGAACCAGAGGAGACCGTCCGCCTGAGGTTCTGCAACCGCAGCATTTAGCTTGCAAGTGTCCCTCACTGCATCAATGAGTTCACAAAACAAGCACCCTGTCATTTACTGACACAGAACTGGAGTTTTCCTTGCAATAAATGTCCTGTTCAAAACCATCAAATATATATTCAGAGCTAGGGTCCTGAGCGGTAGTGGCTAGGCCCATATCTGAATCAGCGCACACCCCCCCTTTTTTTTTTGTGGAAAAAAGTGGGGATAGGGGCTTTTTTGCTCCCTTGCGCTCACACACTGCTTCCTCCCGGTCAGATTAATGATACCAGGACTGCCGACAACTGGTCCCTAAGGACTGCAGGTGCAGGAGCACTGCCAGTTGCCTCTAACAGTGTGAAGAAACAGGTGAACCAGACTCCAATATTGCCACCCTCTGAGACCTTATTCACCATTACAGTGAATAATGCAGCCCACCCACAGGCCGTGCTGGGGCTGAGGAGGGGATACCTGGGGTACTCACCACCCCTAGGGACCGCTCGGTACCGCTGTATGAGCCGCGCTGTATGAGTCGCGCTGTAGCACTGTATGAGTCGCGCTGTAGCGCTGGTGCAGCCTGAGGTGAAGAATCTGTGAGGATGTGTGTATTTCGCGCCGTACAGCAGCGCTGCTAGAGGCCAAAAACGAAAGTGAAAGTGCCGCGGCTACAAGAAAATGGCCGCCGGGCACCAGTATAACTATGCATTAAGCCCCAGCCAAAAATGGCCGCCAATGGCGCACTTTTTAAAAAATAAAACACTGCGCCAATGGCGCACAGAAAACACAGCCAGTCCCCCAGAACACTTCCCAAACAAAATAACAGTCATGGAGCGGCCCCCCCAGGGCAGAGTGACCCCCCAAGCATCCCCACACAGCACAACAGGGTGCAGAGAGCAGCATAACAGGGGGGAGACAGGGAGAACCCCCCACACACAGAAACAGCCAGCATGTACTCACCTTGCAGCAGGAGAGACTACTTACCCGTCCCGCAAGCACCTTGGAGAACACCCCCGGTGCCCATAGAGGGACTCACTGGCTTGTATTAGACAGGCCTATCACAGAGTCGTACTGCGTAGCTGTCGGCCCAGTCCACCGCGAAAGATACAGTAGGTACTGTTCGATCTTGAGAGGACCGCGGGAGCATGAAAGCAACCCGGCCACCCCTGGAGCCATGGGGTATGTCGTGAACCGAGTCTCACGCACACAAGGCGAGGATCAGCACGCTCGATGGTCGGACAGGGAAGACTACGAGGATACTAGTGTACCCAACCTGTTGCCCAGCCGACAGTTGATTGAAGGTCTCAAAAATAAAATAAAATTCCCAAAGGAATAAAAATTAAAAGTAAAATCTTCCAGGAGACTGGCTCCTGAGAGAGCCACGTCTTCTCCTTCTGCTAGGCAGAAAAAAACTGAGGCCTGATAGCTGCAGGTGTGAGGGTAATGTCCGGAGGGACCACCCCCCTGGGCGGGGCTGTTCAGCTCTGGTTTGTTCTGGAATGTTTTAACATTTAACATTCTGCCTAGGTCTTCTCCTGCAAGCAGGGACATATACCCACATGTAAAGTGTAAGACACGCCGTGTCGGTCCATGGATGATAAGAGAAATTAAAAACAGAATTTTAGCTTGCACATGATTGGATAAAAAAATCAGCAGAGCTTCCCCTCATTTCAGATCTTCCCCTCAGATTTATAGTGACTGCACTTTCAGTGCAATTTCAAGTGCACTTTGCTCTTCGTAAAGAACCCCCAAGTGTTTTGCTATTGCACATGCTGACGATCTGTTTTATAATAGCACACACTCTACAGAGAGCGCGGTTTCAGTATTATATTTATTAATTCCTTTTGCACACTCAGCAGCTAGCCTAGGCTTATGAGAGCTTAAAGTAATAGTAAAGATTTTTTTTTTTTTAATTAGAAATACCTCTCAGGTATAAACATAATTTATTTTCTTTCAATGGTGAATGGTTTCTTCAACAGTGCTGGGCTGTGATGGGCGCAAAATTTTCGCCCTCCTTGGCCAATTTATATATGGGGTGGTGGGAGCATTTCTTCATCTATGGCACTCGCAATCCCTACAGACCTCTAATTAAAACCTTTTTTCGCTACATAGACGATTTGATTTTCATTATGGATACTGATCTTGGTACCCTGGATGAATTTCTGTCTTATCTCAACTGTAATGACATGAATTTAAAATTCACGAGCATTCTTGATAAACATAGGATCAATTTCCTGGATGTTCATTTAAGTGGCTGTGGTTCAAATATATGTACTGACCTGTATAGGGAACCTTTTGGGCAACACCCTTCTGATGGCAGAGTCTGGCCATCCCAGGCATACCATCAAGGGTATTCCCGTGGCGCAATTCCTTAGGATTCGTAGGATCTGTAATGACTCTGCCACATATGAAAGAGAAACACGGGCTCTTTATGCCCATTTTTTAGATAGGGGATACCCTAGATACATCTGGGATAGGGCAGTGTTCATTGCCAATTTCAAAAGTAGGGATGACCTTCTAAAATGCACCAAACACAGTAAGGGCAGGGAAACTAAAAAGCATTTCAACAAAGAGGATTGACAATTGGCACCCCTTTTAGTCATGCGTGAAATATCAGAAATATTGTATACAGATATTTGCCCGTTCTATTTGAAAATAAATGCCTGTGCTTATATACTGAGAAAGGGTATCAACTTTGTTTCTAAACGCGCCCCTACTTTGGGTAATCGCCCATCACCAAGTATTTTTGAATCAACCAAAACTAGATCTCATACTTGGTTACACTGTAAAGGTAATTACAAATGTGGTGCGACTGGTTGCTCTTGCTGCATGCATATCACAAAAGGGAATATAGTGAGATCGCATTCCAATGATGAAACACATGAAATAACATCCTTTTATAATTGTAACACTCGTTACGTGATATACATTGTTACATGCACCAACTGCAACATTCAGTATATTGGTCGCACTACAAGATGTCTTAGAGACAGGTTTCAAGAACACCTTTAGGCCCCTTTCACACGGGCTGACCGTACAGGTCCGCCTGTCAGTTTTTTAGGTGGACCTGAATGGACGCTCCGTGCACCTCTATGAAGCCACGGATGTCAGCGGTGACATGCCTACTGACATCCGACCCGCTCTGATCCGCCAAAGTGTAACGGAGGAAAACCCTATTTTCCATCCGTCTGGTGGATCCGATCGGATGACAACGGACTCTAAGGTCCGTCGTCTTCCGATCCCCCATAGGGGAGAGCACAGTGTGCGGAGACCGACCTGTCATCTGCCTGCTCAGCAGGGATCGACGGGGCGATCCCCGCTGAGCAAAGCGGAGCCCGCACACAGACACGTCCGTGTGAAAGGGCCCTAACAGTATAGAAAATAATCTCTCCACCAATGTTGCCAAACATTTTAACTCCCATCATGCAGGCAGCACCTTAGCAGTTGGGGTACAGATTTTGGAAAAAAGGTCATACACCAAAACAGGGTGGAGATGTTTTTAGGCTTCTCCACGTTTTTTGGATTTTTTATTTTAAGACTAGTATTCCCTTTGGGATGAATTTTGAGTGGGATATTACACTTTATTATGATTTTTTTTCCCAACATTTATCAAGTTGTTCATCTGGGGTCCCCCCCCCCCTTTCCTCTCCCATTCTTTTCAGTCCCTCCACACTACTTTCCTATAGGGAAGATAAAGTGTGAAACCGTTTTAACCACTACAGGCCCGCGCTATAGCCGAATGACGGCTACAGTGCGGACCTACAATGCCGGGAGGCCGTCAATTGATGTCCTCCCCTTTCCTCATTCCCCGTGCGTGCTCCCAAGCACGCATCAGGGAACTTCTGTGCTGGCCGTGTCCCTTGGACACAGCCAATAACAGATCACTGTAAATAGCCAATCATAGTGGCTATTTACAGCGCGATCGGCGTGGCCAATGAGAGATCTCAAATGTAAACATATGAGATCATCTCTCATTGCCGGTCTCCCTCACACAGAGACCGCGTGTGAAGAGGGAGAGTGACCTGTGAGTTACAGTGCCCATACAGTGCCCCATTGGTACCACAGTGCCTGTTGGGGATCTGTGCCCACCTGTGCTGTGCCTATCTGACCACCTGTGCCGCCTCATCAGTGCCCACCTGTGCCCACATGTGCCATAAATCAGTGCCCACATGTGCCATAAATCAGTGCCCATCAGTGTAGGCTTAGCACACACCTGTGTAGTCGGATCACCACCAGCAACCATGTCCAAAAGATGCTATTCTGCCGAGGAGGCGTACCAAATACTTTCCACGCCTGACGAGAACAACGGCGAACCATCTTTTTCGGATTCCCCTTCAAATTCTGAGTCGAACTCAGATTATTAGCCAGTCCTCGGTAGTGGAACACTGAGTGACTCAGAGGAGGAAGATAGTCGGCTCGCCAAACAAAGGCGTTCTGGTAAGGATGCAGTGCCATCAACCAGCACCACAGTGCCTCGGCAAGAAAGGCCAAGGACCCATGCCGGCCTTCCCTATGCCCTCCAGAACCCCTTGTGGCTTCCTCCTAATTCAGGAGAAGCCAACATTCCCCCTTTCACTGCCCAGCCAGGAGTCCAGGTGGACGGACAATTTTCCCCCAATTTTTTTTATCTAATTTTTACTGAGGACATGCCATCCAGAATTGTGACCCAGTGCAACCTATATGCACAGCAATTTATTGCAAAAAATCCAACATAATATTATGCCCGTCCCTTCGAGTGAAGAGACCCAACTGTGGAGGAGTAGAAGTTTTTTTTTAGGCCTCACATTTTGTATGGGACTCAACCCAAAAAACACTTTGCGTTCCTTTTGGTCAAAACGCCCCATCTACCACATGCCAATCTTCTCCACGGCAATGCCCAGAACCAGATACCTCATGGACATGAGGTTCCTCCACTTCAATGAGAATACCCAGTGCCTTCCCCGAAATCACTCAAATTATGACAGGCTTTTCAAAATTCCGCCCTTACTAATTTATTTTTCAGAAGAATTCCCCCAGTTGTATACCCCGGACCAACACATGTGTGGATGAGTCCCTTGTTAAATTTAGCAGCAGGCTTAAAATAAAGCAATTTATCCCCAGCAAAAGGGCCCGCTACTGGGTGAAGGTATTAGGGGTGCGCATCTTCACAGGCCTCACGATTCGATTACGATTATCCTGTCCACGATTCGATTAGATTCCGCGATGCATCACGATTACTGCGCACGGTTTTCATCCAAAAAATTCAAGCAGTCAGAAGAACGCAATTTTTTTTATTTTATCTGTTCTTAAAAAAGACAACACTACCTGCATGTAGCAAAGTGGTCACAGACTGCAGACATGATGCAAGAGAGGGTCAGAGACTGCAGACATGATACAAGAGAGGGGGTCAGAGACTGCGGACATGATACAAGAGAGAGGGTCAGAGACTGCGGACATGATAAAAGAGAGGGTCAGAGACTGCAGACATGATAAAAGAGAGGGTCAGAGACTGCAGACATGATAAAAGAGAGGGTCAGACTACGGACATGATACAAGAGAGGGTCAGACTACGGACATGATACAAGAGAGGGTCAGACTACGGACATGATACAAGAGAGGGTCAGACTACGGACATGATACAAGAGAGGGTCAGACTACGGACATGATACAAGAGAGAGTCAGAGATTGCGGAGATGATGTATGCCATTTCATTAACTATGGTTTATGTACCGTATTTAATAGGCGTATAACACGCACTTTTTTCCCCCGAAAATCAGGGGAAAATCGTGGGTGCGTGTTATACGCCGATACCCACATCCCCGGGCGGTCTCCGCTGACCGTGAGCGGAACGGAGCGAGATACACATAGCCAAATGTACTCGGCTATACTCGGCTTTTCTCGGCTCCGCTCAGAGTCCCGCCCAGTCCCGCCATTGGACCTGTGTTATGTCCATCATAGGGCGGGACTCGGCGTGACTATGAGCGGAGCCGAGTATAGCCGAGTACACTCGGCTATGTGTATCTCAGCTCCGCCCAGTCCCTGCATTCTCGGCGGCGTTCGCCACGCTGCGCTCAGTCTCGGCGCCAATTTTAAAATCCGGCACGGCGACTCTGGGGCAAAGGCTGCAATGGATTCTGGGGCAAAGGCTGAAATGGACTCTGGGGCAAAGGCTGAAATGGACTCTGGGGCAAAGGCTGAAATGGACTCTGGGGCAAAGGCTGAAATGGACTCTGGGGCAAAGGCTGAAATGGACTCTGGGGCAAAGGCTGAAATGGACTCTGGGGCAAAGGCTGAAATGGACTCTGGGGCAAAGGCTGAAATGGACTCTGGGGCAAAGGCTGAAATGGACTCTGGGGCAAAGGCTGAAATGGACTCTGGGGCAAAGGCTGAAATGGACTCTGGGGCAAAGGCTGAAATGGACTCTGGGGCAAAGGCTGAAATGGACTCTGGGGCAAAGGCTGAAATGGACTCTGGGGCAAAGGCTGAAATGGAGACTGACAAGGCTGCACTGTGACAAGGCTGCAATGGACATTGGGGCAAGGCTGCACTGTGACAAGGCTGCAATGGACACTGATAAGGCTGCATTTAAATGTAAGTTATTTTTCCTTTAACTTCGCTCCTAAAAGTTTTTTTCCCTAAAATTCCCTCCTAAACTTGGGGTGCGTGTTATACGCCATGTCTTATTGTCTTAGTGACTGATTCACATCACAACTTCATTGATACTTTTTTTTTTTTTGTTTTATGATATATGGTTTTGCTCATTACTGCCCCACACATGCAATGCATGTGTGGGGCAGTGATAAGCAAAACCATAAATCATACAAAAAAAAAAGTATCAATGAAGTTGTGATGTGAAATCAACAATAGACAAAAAACAAAAGGCATACATAAACCATAATTAATATTATGATATTGTATTGTTTCATCGTTCAGTATTTCCATCAATAACACATCGCTTGTTTGTGATCACTAGGGAGATCAATCACAAATTGCTACGTGTATGATCACCAGATATGGGATGGGGGATACAGATCAGGAACATAGAGTGTAATCAGAGGGGACAGAGTAACGGAAGTGTACAGTGTAGGGGTGACCGGAGCACTGGGGCGGGGAGAAGAGATAAAGTAAATAGAGGCTCAGAACTTGTTTTGTGCCCCCTTTGGGATCGAAGGTGGCACAGTCCTTCCCCCTCCCGTGTACACAGCAATCCTCACCCTCTGTTACACTCACCGGTATGATCCGCGGCGGCCGCAGTAAGCAGACATAGCAGGAAACAAACCTAGCAAGACACAAACACAGCGATCCCCGTCCATCTTCCTCCGCGATCTTCACCCTGACCAAGAGTTCACAGCATGTGACACCACCCATCAGCCCCGCCTATTAGTGACGAGGCCATTTGCTCCTTGTAACTTATCACTGCCCCCGCCGTAATCAGAGCCCTATAGACAGAGGATGACTCATGCGGAGTTGGGAGACACTCGCTCCATGTGTCTCACAGCACCAAGCTCAACACGGCGACGCTGGGGATGACGTCAGCGGGGGGTGGAAAAAAAGGCGCGGCTAGCGCCCATGGCTCCTTCGGCTGCTTTCGGTTCCGATCAAACTCGGAGGAAACGCATATAGCGGCGCGCAGGTGACATCAGAAAATCGATTATGCAAGGTCGTAGCATCGATGCCGCATCGTGGGTGGTCGAATCGCGAAGCATCGATGCTACGATTAATTTCAACACCCCTAGAAGGTATACAAACTATGTGACCGAGTCACCGGGTACCTGTATGCCTTCTTAGTGTACGAAGGGAAGGACACCCAGCTACATCCCCCCCAATTGCCCAGAAGACTTGGGATCAAGCGGGAAAGTTGTTTGGGACCTCATATACCCCCCTACTGGAAAAAGACTACCATTTATACGTAGATCATTTCTACACATCTCTTCCTGTTCCACAACCTTCACCTAAAGCAGACGCCAGCATGTGGCACGGTAAGAACGAACCAGAAGGGCTTTCCTCCAAAGTCTTGTCAATAAGAAGCTGAGAAAATGAGAATCGGCAAGTCTGCTAAACAAGGAGGTTCTGGCAGTGAAGTGGAGGGACAGAAGGGATGTGTACATGTCGTCTTCCATCCACAATGATACCTTTGTGGAAATCCCCAGAAGGAATGGCACCACCATCCAAAAGCCCACATGCATCCAGGACTACAATTTGTTTATGGGGGGAGTCGACTTCAATGACCAGATGCTCGAACCCTACCTTGCCACAAGACGGACATACCATTGGTAAAAAGTCGCAATTTATTTTTTACAATTGGCCATATACAACTCGTTTATCATTTACCGCAACTCTACCCAAAACCCCAAACGCTTACTTGGCTACCAGGAGGACCTTGTAACTGCCCTTCTATTCCCGAACAGCCAACCACAAAACATCCGATCTGATGTTCTTAGTTGACTCTCCGAACGCCACTTTCCTGATAAAATCCCTCCCTCAGCAACAGGCCAACGTCAAAAAAGATGTAAGGTGTGTACCAGTGGAGGAGTCGGATGAGACACATTATTGTACCGAGTGTCCTTCCCAACCAGGCCTCTGTGTAGTTGAATGTTTTCGCCTTTACCATATTCACTAAATTATTAGTGAAGTATGGTAAACTTAATCCTCAGTTCCTGCCTTCACACACCTTCACACCCCTTATGTCACTGCCTGCTCTGTAACTGACCCTGGCTTGTTTATTGGACCACGCTTCTGTCTAGTGATTCTGTACATACTTCTGCCTGATCTGAAACTGACCCTGGACTGTTATTCGACCATGCTTCTGCCTAACGATTCTGTAATACCTCTGCCAGATCTGGAACTGACCTTGGACTGTTTGACCATGCTTTTGCCTGCCTCATGGACTGATCTTGTACCCTGCTACTGGACTAGTGGGATTCAACACAGGGGTCTCACATATGTGAGGGGCTCCAGAAAAAAAATTCTGGATGAAGAAAACAATTTTGTTTTCGCATTCCTAGAGATTAGGGTCTGGAGACTCAGAGGCTTCAAAGAGATTCGGGTGGAAGAAGCCTCTACCCCTGTCCCCATACTGTCTTGAACGAGGCCCTACTTCTGCCTGCAGGACTTGCTTCCATTATGTTTCTGCCTGACGCACTGACCACACACCACATGTTCCTGCCTACTACCAGGACCAATATTTTCGGCACTGCTGACAATATCTCTGCCTGCACTGACCCTGGACTGTTTATGGACAGTATCCCTGCCTGCTGCCTGGACAATTGCGTATGCCATTGCTGACCAAGTCCCTGCCTGCTGCCTGGACCAGTGCTATCCTGCTGTGTAGAACTGCGCTACTAAAACCACAGGTAATCTTTTGTTTACGCTTTGCTCAGCATAATGTATTTTGGGGTGTAATTCTTGGTATGTGCATGCAATGTGTCCCTGGAACACCTGACAAGTGTTACTTGCATGTTGGATCCCTGTATGTGGCCAGGCTGTGTATAAGTCTCACACATGTGGTATCGCCATACTCAGGAGGATTAGCAGAATGTATTTTGGGGTGTAATTGTTGCTATGTAAATGCTATGTGTTGGAGATATCTTATAAACGGACAACTTTGTGTAAAAAAAAAAAAAAAAAAAAAAATGTGTTTTCATTTTTTCTCCACATTTTCCAAAAACTTCTGGAAAAAAATGAACCGTTCAAAAGACTTATTATGCCTCAGATTATTCATTGGGGTGTTAGCTTTCCAAAATGGGGTCATTTTGTGGGTGTTTCCATTGTCCTGGTGCTCCAGGGCCTTCAAAAGTGTAATAGGTGGTTGAGAAATGAGATGTGTAATTTATGCTCCTAGAACGCCTGAAGGTGCTACTTCAATGTAGGTCCTCTGTATGTGGACAGGCTGTGTAAAAGTACCACACATTTGGTATCGCCATATTCAGGAGGAGTAGCAGAATGTATTTTGGGGTGTAATTTTTGCTATGTACATGCTATGTGTTGGAAATATCTTAGAAATGTACAACTTTGCGTAAAAAAAAAAAAAAAAAGCGTTTATTTTTTTTCCACATTTTCCAAAAAAACTTCTGAAAAAAAAAATGAACCGTTCAAGAGACTCATTATGCCTCAGATTATACGTTGGGTGTTTGCTTTCCAAAATGGGGTAATTTTGTGGGTTTTTCAATTGTCCTGGTGCTCCAGGGCCGTCAAAAGTGTAATAGGTAGTCAACTAGTTAGATGTGTAATTTATGCTCCTAGAACACCTAATGGTGCTCCCTGCATGTTGGGCCACTGTATGTGGCCAGGCAGTGAAAAAGTCCCACACATGTGGTATCGTAATACTCAGGAGGAGCAGCAGAATGTATTTTGGGGTGTGATTTGTGGTATGCACATGCCATGTGAGAGAAATGAGCTATTACAATGACAATTTTGAGAAAAAATAAAAATAAAAATCTTAATTTTGCAAAGAATAGTGGGAAAAAAATACAACTTCAAATAACTCACTATGCCTCTTACTAAATACCTTGGAATGCCTACTTTACAAAAAGGGGTTATTTGGGGGGTGTTGGAGAACAATCTGGTATAGTCTGATCATTTACACACATCTGTTCCTACAATCAAGGTTAGCCATGCTGAAGCTACAGAGGAATTTGGCTCCAGGCACAGTCTACATAGCAGGGGGTCTGGCTTATGGGTGTATAGAACAATAAGATCTACAAGCAAGCTGAAGAGAGACTGCCCTGTGAACAAGGGTGGGTCCAGAAGGAAAAAGGGGTTGGCAATGGGGGGGGAAGTCTGAATGGTGTCTGTTTGTAAAAAGACTTCGTAACAGAGAGCTCAGCCCTTTTCTGACCTAAGACCTTGCTGAAACCACATGGATCTCTGAAGGCCTAATGGCAGCCAGTTTGGGCCTAAGACATGTGACCTGCAGAAGCCTACAAGGGCCTACAGAGGCCTAGTTCTCTATTACATCCAGGAGCTCAGCCAGCAGGACCTTTGCCTCGAGGAGATACAAGTATAATTTTTCATTAGTACTGTTGATATAGGCTGTATAGAATATTGCTTGTTAGTATGTAACATTCCTACTTTGAGGAAATAAATGTAATTTCTTGGACTAAACAACTGTGTCCATTTTCATAATAACATTGTACTTTCAGGCCTAGAGTTCTCTTAAGGGTAAGACTAGCAAACAAGGGACAAATACAATACATAGTCGCGATAGATATATGGATGATAGATTACAATAGTAGATATTAATATATATATATATATATATATATATATATATATATATATATATATATATATAGATATATATATTAATATCGCACTAGTTCTTACAGGGGGCATTTGTACTTTCCTGGCTTGTTAGGGTCTCAAGAAATGACATAGGCCGCCAGTACATCTGATGTGATACATTTTTTATGATTTGCACTATAGCTTGTAGACTCTAAAACTTTCACACAGACCAAATAATTTCAAAAAATTTGGGGTTATTTTTATCAAATATATGTAGCAGTATAAATTGTGGCCCAAATTTATGAAGAAAAAATTTATAATTTGCAAAATTTTATCACAGAAACAAAGAAAAAATAGGATTTTTTTGTACTCACCGTAAAATCCTTTTCTCTGACGTCCATGGACTGACACAGCATCTTCATTCTTAACAAAAAGTGGGTTATGTTCCTGCTCATAGGAGAAGACTAGGCAGAATTTTAGATGTTTCAACATACATTCCCTTACCAGAGCTGAACAGCCTCGCCCAGGGGGCGGTCCCTCCGGACATAACCCTCCTACCTGCAGCCTCAGTTCGTATTAAAGCAGTACAAACTCAACAAAGGAGGGGTGGGTGCTGTGTCAGTCCGTGGACGTCAGAGAAAAGGATGTGCAGCCTCATCAGTGCCCACCAGTGCAGCCCATCAGTGCCCACCAGTGCAGCCCATCAGTGCCACCTCATCAGTGTCCACTAGTGCAGCCTCAGTGCCACCTCATTAGTGCAGCCCATCAGCGCCCATCAGTGCCCACTAGTAGAGTCCATCAGTTCAGCCTTGTCAGACAATACACAGGTAGCCAGTTTAATTGCACATTGCAGTGGAGAGAAGGACCTACCTGCCATCCAGCTCACTCCACATCCGATCCGCACTTTGGGGATCTCAGCGCTGCTGCTCCCACTCCGAACCCCTTACGTGGGTGCACCTGCAGCTTCAGCCTTCTGCCGACCAGACTGCATCGGGAAGGGGTCGGAGAGTCAGTGGTGCTCCCGATCCTGCTCCCTCCCCTGCTCTCTGTGGACTACCACTGCCTCAATGACAGTGGCATCCAGCTGCAGCCCCCATTGTGCAGGCAGCGTGGGTTTAAGGAGTAGCTGTTTTGGGCCCCAAAACAGTGACAGGGAATTTTCCCTGCATTAAAGACGGCCCTGGCGCCGCCCCTCTTAAAGTGCCGCCTGGGTCCAAGTGCAAGGGACCCATGATTGGGCTGGCGGCAAAAGCGCAGGGCCTGGCAGCGAAAATGTTAAACTACACCACACTGTAGTACACATTGCTCGCATCATTGATAATTGGTGTACATATGATGGGTCCAAACTATGGGCACCCATGGAACAGAAATCATACACCGTCAAGCTTTCGGTACTTGAAAATTTTTAAAAATGGCAAAAATTAAAAACAATTGTGTGAGGTCCCCCCAAAATCCAATATCAAACCCTTATCAAAGAATGCAGCCCGGCAGACAAGGCCCTCTTGAACCATACAAGGCCATATGACTTCAACATAGGTACTTTAAAAACGGGGGGGTGGGGGGGGGATCCACATTTTGTCAATGGTGTCATAACCATACATGAACATATCCATATATGATCAATGACTCAATGACATCACCGGATCACCCTGTCCCTTTGTTTACTTCAGCAGTGGGTATTTAGGGATGTCATTTGACACGAGGTAAGCAAGTGGATCAGTCGTGCGTCATAGTGATTAATATGGATCTGCATCACTGGACGGTGTGATTGGTGATGGATGCACAAGGCAGGGGCGGACGCGCGGGGGGGGATGGCAATTGCCCCCCCCCCCCAAAATATCACTGACTGCAGTCCCGACCGAGTCTCTCTCTCTCTCACATCGGTATAATCAGCAGTCGATCAGCGGCGCTGAGAGAGAGACTCTGGTCATTACGCCGCGCTGGAGGGAGGAGGTGGGTGGAGCTGTGCCGCTGGCTAGTGTTCCCCTGCACTGGTTGCCAACGCCTGTGCCGCTTGGCGTGTAGCAACCAGAGACGTCATTCATGTCGGAGCCACTGCTGAGGAGAAGGAGGAGAGCCCCAGCATTTAGAGCAGAACCTTTTTCGTTCTCTGTCCCGAGTGAGGGTGTTGACTCCACCCACCTCCTCCCTCCATCTTCTCCACAGCTCAGATCAGCACGGCGTGAACACAGGAAGAAGCAGTGACTGTCACTGTTATCTGATGCTGCCGGCTGCACCTGCAGACCGTGCAATGCAATTAATGGATCCTGATCATCTCCATTGCTCCTGCATGGGAGCCCCTCCCCTCCACCAGAGCACCAAAAAAAAAGTGAGTAAAAGAATTAATGAATGAGTAAAATTGCAAAATATTGTGTGCCATACTGCCATTATTTATGAAAAACAAATGCTGCCTTTTTAGTTTTGTTCAATCTAAACCCCTTCAGCTCCGGAAAGTTTTACCCCCCGTGAATAGGTCATTTTTTGCTATACAGCGATGCGTTACTGTAACTGACTGACAATTGCGTGGTCGTGCAACGCTGTACCCAAATAAAATGTATGTCCTTTTTTAACTTTTTGCTATAAAAAAAAAAGTCTTCCTCAATTTAGGTCAATATGTATTTTGCTACATATTTTTGGTAACAAAAAATCCCAATAAATATATATATATATTGGTTTGCACAAAAGTTATCTCATCTACAAAATAGGGGATAGATTTATGGCATTTTTATTTACATTTTACTAGTAATGGCGGCCATCAGTAATTTTTTAGCGAGACTACAACATTGTGGCGGACAGATCGGACACCTGACACTTTTTGGGGACCAGTGACACTAATACAGTGATCAGTGCTAAAAATAGGATTTTTTACTCACAGTAAAATCCTTTTCTCTGAGTCCATGGACCGACACAGCTTCTCTATTGACAAAGTGGGTATTATCCGTTAATTAGGAGTGACTAGGCAGAAAACTTGTAAAAAGTGTTGCATCACACCTTCTACAGTACCGCCCAGGGGGCGGACCCTCTGGGTATATCCCCTCAGTCTGCATCTCGCACATCAGTTCGTCAAAAAGCAGTACAAACTTAAGAGGGGTGGGTGCTGTGTCTGTCTATGGACTCAGAGAAAAGGATTTTACGGTGAGTAAAAAATCCTATTTACTCTTTCGTCCATGGACCGACACAGCTTCTCCATTGACAAAGTGGGACGTCCCAAAGCAGTGTCAGAGAAAAAACGAGGGGTGGTAACAGCATAAAAATAAACTTCACCCCGAAACACAAAACAGCACTCCTCCAACGGAGGAGTTGCAACTCTAAACAGCCGCTTGCAAAACCTTGCGGCCGAAAGAGGCATCCGAAGATGCACCTACATCAACTTTGTAAAATTTTGTGAAAGTGTGAGCGGATGACCAAGTCGCCGCTTTACATAATTGGGAAACAGACGCTTGATGTCGGAAAGCCCAAGAGGCACCTATTGCCATGGTCGAATGCGCCGTGACCGGAAAGGGGGGCGCTTGACCCTTTAAGGCGTAAGCCTGGATTACTATCTGTCGGATCCACCTAGAGATGGTGGCCGACGAGACTGCTTGGCCCTTCTTGGGACCAGCCACCGAAACAAACAGTGAGTCTGACTTCCGGAACAGGGAAGTAGCAGATAAGTATACTCTCAAAGCTCGGACAACGTCCAAGGAATGCAACGCCGACTCCTTAGGATTCGACGGATGGGGACACAAGGATGGAAGTACAATGTCCTCGTTGAGATGAAAAGCCGAAACGACCTTCGGAAGGAAGGAAGGCTGCGGCTGCAGCACCACCTTATCTTTGTGGAAAATCAAATAGGGAGCCTTGCAGGACAAGGCTGCCAGCTCAGAGACTCGTCTAACTGACGTAACAGCCACCAAAAAGACCACTTTCTGAGAAAGGGTCAAGAGGGGAATATCTCTAATATTCTCAAACGGTGCCTTCTGAAGAACCAAGAGGACCAGGTTCAAGTCCCACGGAGGTAGCGGGGGGCGGACCGGAGGGGACACATGTCGAACCCCCTGCACAAATGTACTCACGAGTGAGTCGCCAGGGGTCGCTGAAAAAAAGACAGCCAGGGCAGATATCTGTCCCTTAATCGTACTTAGGGCAAGCCATTGGTCCACCCCATGCTGTAAAAACAGCAGGATTCTGGAAACCAAATAAGTACGCGGATGCCATTTCATTTCCTCACACATTGAGATGTAGGCCTTCCAAGTGCGGTGATAAACCTTCCTGGAGGACGGTTTCCGAGCACTTCTCATAGTAGAGATTACTGAATCTGACAGGCCCCGGTCTCTTAGTACCTGGTTCTCAGCCATGCCGTTAAAGCCAGTGACCGTAAAGCAGGATGGAGTATGGGACCTTGCGATGGCAGGTCATTCCATAGTGGTAGGCGCCAGGGGACGTCTGCTACCAGACGTACTAGATCGGTGTACGAAGGACGCTGAGGCCAATCTGGAGTGATTAGGATCATTGGAATTCACGCTGTCTCCACTCTGCGGAGCAGAAGAGGAAGAAGCCTTAAGGGAGGGAAGGGCATAGATTAGCCGATACTGACCCCACGATGCCACCAACGCGTCCGTTGCGTCTGCCCATGGGTCTCTTGACCGGGCCACAAACCTCAATACCTTCCGATTGAGTCGGGAAGCCAGAAGATCTACGTCTGGTGTGCCCCATCTTTGGCAGAGAAGTGGGAACACCTCCGGATGTAAGGACCATTCTCCCTGGTCCAGCATCTGGTGGCTCAGGTAGTCCACCTGCCCGTTTTCCACACCCAGAATGTACACGGTCAACAGTGCCGGTACGCTCTTCTCTGCCCACTTCAGGATTTGAGTGACCTCCGATGCTGCAGCTGAGCCTCTTGTTCCTCCTTGATGATTGACATATGCCACTGCTGTGGCATTGTCTGACTGGATCCTGACTGGACGCCCTTGCAGCCTCTGAGACCATTTGAAGAGGCACAGCCTGATCGCCCGGATTTCCAGGACATTGATCAGCAGGAGGGTTTCCTCTGGGGTCCAGCGACCTTGCGCCGACTGAACACCCCAGACTCCCCCCCAACCCGTAAGGCTGACGTCCGTAGTGATCACTATCCAGTAAACCGGAAGAAATTACTTCCCGGCCATTAGAGCCGGTGCCATCAGCCACCATACCAGGGATCTCCTGACTAGGTGGCTCACTCGGATTTGATAATCCAGAGATGATGGACATCCGTTTCATCTGGACAGAACTTCCTTCTGTAACACTCGAGTGTGGTATTGAGCATATGGGACCGCCTCGAAGGAGGCTACCATGAGGCCTAACACTCGCATGCAAAAACGGAGTGGCGACCAATTCCTGGAAGTCAGCTGCCTTAATGCAGCCCGGAGGATCTGCAACTTCTCCACAGGGAGGAATCCAGAATCAACCCCAGGTACACTAGGCGTTGAGTGGGCACCAATACTGACTTTTGCGTGTTTAGTATCCAACCACAGTCTCGAAGAGTCTGACAGGTAATGGACATGCTTACCTCTAATTCTGAGCTTGAGGGGGCCTTCAGCAGAAGGTCGTCCAAGTAGCCCACGATAGCGATACCCCGCTGTCTTAGAAGTGCCAGAATCGGAGCGAGCACCTTGGTGAACGTCCTGGGTGCTGAGGCAAAGCCAAACGGGAGGGTCACAAACTGGTAGTGGCTCTTCCCGATAGCAAATCGCAGAAACCTCTGGTGTCTGGAGCATATGGGGACATGCAGGAATGCGTCCTTGATGTCCAAGGAGGCCAGAAAGTCCCCCGGATGGAGAGCCGTGACTACAGATCGAACCGACTCCATCCGAAATCTTTGTACTTTCACAAAGCAATTGAGGGCTCTAAGATCCAAGATTGGACGAACCCCCTCCTTCGGCACAATAAACAGATTTGAGTAAAAACCCTGACCCCGTTCCTGTTCTGGAACTGGAATAACTACCCCGCGTTCCAGTAGACCCTGGACCGCCCCATACAGGGCCTCCCAATGGGTTGGTAGTAGCTGGAGATTGGAGGTGATGAATCTGTCCGGTGGACTAGTGAGAAATTCTATCTTGTAGCCTGAGGAGATTACTTCGCAAACCCACCTGTCGGAGACTAGAGCTGTCCACTGAGTCGCAAATTTGCAAAGACATCCCCCCACCCGAGAGCTGGGTGGGGGCGGACCTTCATGCGGACGCAGATTTGTCCGCAGGCTTGTTGGGTCTGCGGGACCAAGGACGCTTTTGTCCTTGGGCAGGCGCCTTGTCGGCCTGGGGTCTTTTCCCTGTCGCCCTAGGGGGACGAAAAAAACGCTTGCGTGCAGTAAAAGAGGGCCCTTGCCCTTGGCGTGGCCCCTTACCCTTGCTAGTTTGGGGAAGCAAAGTGCTTTTACCTCCTGTGGCATCCTTGATGATGTCATCCAGAGAAGCTCCAAAAAGTCTGTCGCCCTTAAAAGGCAGATCCAACAGGGCTTTCTTGGAAGTCTGGTCCGCAGACCAGCCCTTTAGCCAGATCAGGCGGCGTATTGCTACTGCATAAACCAAAGCTTTTGACAGCAGGGGAATAGTATCCATGTCTGACTCGCAAACTTAAGGCCCTGGACCAACTGGTCGGCCAAAGTTATCTCATTAGGAGGAGCATCTCGCTCTTAACCCCTGGAGTAGCAATTTTGCCCATTCAGTAAGTGTCTGAGACACTAGGGCCCCCGCCAATGCCGCGGGACTGCCGAGCCTACCACTGAGTATAGGTAGCGAGCACTTCAGCCTTCTTATCCACAGGGTCCTTGAAAACAGGAGCCCCTTCTACTGGAATAGTGGTGGCTCTATTAAGTCTGGACACCGGAGGGTCCATTATAGGGGGAGAGGTCCATTTCTTCAGAAAACTCTCCTCAAAGGGGTACCGTACCGCAAACCTCTTTGGGGCTGTAAAGACCCTCAGTGGGTTCTCCCATTCCTTGTATAAGAGTTTGTCAAAATAAGACACACAAGGGAACACCTTAGCAGTGCGGGCAGGTTTACGAAACCCAAAGGGGACTGGAGTTTCTGCTGCTTCTGCAGTATTTTCCAACTTTAGCGTATCCCGCACTGCAGTAATAAGGTCAGATACCAAAGCCGTCTCGCGTACTGACCTGGACTTGGAGTCATCCTCACTGTCCGATCGGTCACGGTCTGCAGTCTCTGATGCGTCCGAATCTGGGCCATGAGCCGTAGCTGGACCTGGTTCTGCATCAGAATTATCCCCGGAAGATTGCAGGGGACGGGGGCGTTTACTACCCCCTGTATTCCCGTGTGCTGCTTCCACCCTGGCAGCAAACGCCTCTAGGATTGCCGACATAGCGTTCATAGACACCTCAGGGGCACCAGCTGCTAAATCTGGTGTTTCAGGGGAGAAGACATCTGGCTCAGATGCCATGCTGACCACACGCTGACACCCACAGGGCTCCAGGCAAGATATCAATAGGCCACCCTGCTGCGCTGCAGAGATGCTGGGTTACCCAGAGGACTCACCACCCTGGACCGGTAACTGCTATGCTGCCGTGTTCTGCGCCTGTGATGCTATCCCACTGCTGCTGTGTCAGTCTGCTTCTTTTATCAGCGCTTCCTGTGTGAATTTTCGCGCCAGTGTAATGCACCCTAGAGGCCGGAGACTCTCGCAAAATGGCCACCAAAAACGTCTGTATGGAAGATAGGCCCGAAGATGGGCCCGAAGGGAGCCATGTCCTACTCCTTGCTAGACAGAAAAAAACTGATCTGCGAGATGCAGACTGGGGTGATATACCCGGAGGGTCCGCCCCCTGGGCGGTACTGTAGAAGGTGTGATGCAACACTTTTTACAAGTTTTCTGCCTAGTTACTCCTAATTAACGGATAATACCCACTTTGTCAATAGAGAGGCTGTGTCGGTCCATGGACGAAAGAGTAAGTAGTTTCTGTTCTACTTTTTGCGATTTTCGGACACGATTTACATTGACATCTGTGGAGAAACCCGCACAGATGTCTTTGTAATCGCGGCTGACATCGGGACTGCCAGCGAGAGTGAAATCGTGCAAGTTCAGCTGAACTCGCACAGCTTCACTCCCTCAGCCCTGTGTGAACCTTGGCTAATACCGGGCACTTTCACCAGTCCAATTTTCAGCCTTCAGTGCTGTCATACATTGAATGTTAATTACTCACTGTACCCATATGATTTTTTTTAATTTAAGACAGAGCGTTTTAATTTGGTGGTAAATGATCACCACTGGGTTATTTTTTGCGCTATAAAAAAAACGGGGGAAAAAAGCAGAACATTTTGAAAAAAAAAAGTGCTTTTCTGTTATAAAATTTTGCAAATAAGTAATTTTTCTTCATAAATTTTGACCAAAATTGATACTGCTACAATTCTTTGATAAAAATAACCCACTATTTGTCTGTGTGAAAGTTCTAGAGTCTACAAGCTATGGTATCAATTATTGAAAGTTGATCACACCTATTGTACTGACAGCCTCTCTCATTTCTTGAGGCTTTAACATGCCAAGACAGTACAATTATCCCCCAAAGGACCCCTTTTTGGAAAGCAGACAGTCCAAGGTATTCAGTAAGAGGCATGGTGAGTTTTTTGAAGTGCTAATTTTTTCCCAAAATTCTTTGGAAAATAAAGAATTTTTATAAATTTTTTTCACAAAAATGTCCTATTAAGTTATTTCTCACACATGGCATAGGCATGCTTGCAACTACACCCCCCAAAACACATTCTGCTACTCTTCCTGAGAATGACAATATCACATGTGTAAGGCCTCATGCCCACGGACGTTTTTACAGACACTTTTATGAGCGTTTTTTGCAGCTTAAAAACGGCTCTCCATGTTAGCCTATGGCCTCATGCCCACCATGACGTTTTTGAGCTGTAAATGGCATAGGCGTTTTTAAGCTGCAAAAAAAACCCAGGACCAGTGCGTTCTGAAGCTCCAGCGTTAGAGCTGTAAAGACGTCAGACGCCAGCAAAGGGTGTAAAAACGCGATGTAACGAGGCTTAACGCTGTGTTAAGCCTCGTCCGGCGTTTTTCTCTATTCCAAATCAATGGTTCCCTTTGGGAGCCCATTGATTTGAATATAGGTCGCACCAGAAGTCGGATCAAGATGATCAGACTTGCGGGGCGACTCGTGTGCGGAGAATCTTGAAGGGGAAACCCGCAAAAATGTAAAAAATAAAATTGTGTGAGGTTCCCCCTCAGGACAATACCAGACCCTTCGGTCTGGTATGGATCTTGAGGGGAGAACCCCCAACACCAAAAAAAAAAAAAAGGCACGGGGTTCCCCCCAGGATCCATACCAGACCCTTATTCAAACACGCAGCTTGGCATGCCCTCAACATGGGGGGTGGGTGCTTTGGGGCAGGGGGGCACCCTGCGGCCCCCTGACCCCAAAGCACCTTGTCCCCATGTTGATGGGGACAAGGGCCTCTTCCCGAAATCCCTGGCCGTTGGTTGTCGAGGGGCTTATTGGAATCTGGGAGCCCCTTTTAATAAGGGGGCACCCAGATCCCGGCCTACCACCCTATGTGAATGAGTATGGGGTACATCGTACCCATTCTCCTGGGGGAAAAGTGTAAAAAAAAAAACACACTATACAGCTTTTTAAAGTAATTAGGCAGCTTGGGGGGGTCTTCTTCCGACTTCTCCACTCTCTCCGGTGCTTTCTGCCGGCTCTTTTGCTAGCGGGGGCCCGGTCTTCATCGTCGTCTTCTTACCTCTTCTCTGTAATGCTGTGTGCCCGGCGCGCAGCGACTTATATAGGCATGGGGCGTAGTCACCGGGTGATGTGACCCCGCCCCCTTATGAAGTTGCAGTCGCGGGGCATGATGGACTCGCTCTCCCCCCCCCCCCCCGGCATCTGTACTAGCTTTACAGCTTGTTTTTTAAAATGTCCGTGAGCATGAGGCCTAAGACTTTTTTTTTACAACCTAGCCACATAACGAGATACCAGGCCTTCTTCTTACATTTTTGTTTACAAGTAAAAATCTATTTTGTGCTAGAAAATTACTTAAAACCCCCATACAGTGGATATAAAAAAAAAGTATACACACTCCTGTTAAAATGTCAGGTTTCTCTGATGTAAAAAAATTACACAAAGATAAATTATTTTTAATGTGACCTATAAACTGTTCAACTCAATTAAAAAGCAAAACTGAATTATTATTTTTTTTTTGGGGGGGGGGGGGGGGTGTAGCTGTGTTCAGAATTAAGCCATCACATTCCAACTCATGTTAAATAGGAGTCAGTTCACATCTGCCATCATTTACAGTGCTGATTAACCCCCAAATAAAATTCAGCTGTTCTCGTTCTTAACTTACATTTTTTTAGTCGCATCCTACAGCAAAAGCCATGGTCCGCAGTGAGCTTCCAAAGCATCAGAGGGATCTCATTGTTAAAAGGTATCAGAAAGGAGGTACAAAAAAAAAAAAAAAAGGTACAAAAGAATTTTCAAGGAACAGTGAAGACAGTCATTAAGTGTAGAAAATATGGCACAGCAGTGACATTACCAAGAGCTGGACGTCCCTCCAAAATGAATGATAAGATGAGAAGAAAACTAGTCAGGGAGGCTGCAAGGGGCCCATAGCAACATTAAAGGAACTGCAGGAACATCTGGCAAGTACATGTGACAACAATCTCCCATATTCTTTATATGTCTGGGCTATGAGGGAGAGTGGCAAGACAGCCTTTTCTTAAGAAAAACATCCAAGCCTGGCTAAATCTAGCAAAAACACATCTGAAGTCTCCCAAAAGCATGTGGGAAAATGTGTTTTGGTCTGATGAAACCAAGATTGAACTTTTTGCCGTAATTCCAAAAGATATGTTTGGTGCAAAAACACCACTGCATATCACCAAAAGAACACCATACACACAGTGAAGTATGGTGGTGGCAGCATCATGTGTTGGGGCAATTTTTGTTCAGCTGGAACAGGGGCCTTAGTCAAAGGTAGAGGGAAATATGAACAGTTCCAAATACCAGTCAATATTGGAACAAAACATTCAGGCTTCTGCTAGAAAGCTGAAGATGAAAAGGACAAGGCATACATCCAATTCAACAAACAAATGGCTTCATCAGAAAAAGATGAGCTCTGTAATAAAATCACAAAAGGTGCTTCAACAAAGTATTCGTTTAACCACTTGCCTACTGGGCACATTTACCCCCATCCTGCCCAGGCCAATTTTCAGCTTTCAGTCCTCTCCCACTTTGAATGACAATTGCAGGGTCATGCAGCACTGTACCCAAATTACATTTTTATAAAAAAAATTCACACAAATAGAGCTTTCTTTTGGTGGCATCGAATCACTGCTGCATTTTTTTACCAAAAAAAAAAAAAGAAAAAACGAAAATTTTAAGAAAAAAGTTTGACAGTAAATTTTGCAAATAAGCAATTTTTCCTCTTCATTGATGTGCACTGATATGCCACATTGATGGGCACTGATATCAGGGCACTGATGATCAGTGCCCTAAATACCTGTACAGGTCTCCCCTGCGAGGAGATGCCGCTGATCAGCTCTCCTCACATTGTCAGTGTGAGGAGATGCCAATAAGCAGCACTTCCTTGTTTACATGTGACCACCTGTGATTGAACACAGCCGATCACAGGGGTATAGAGCTGAGTCATCGGCTCTTTACTGAGATCAGGGTTGTGCCGTGTCCTAGGAGGGCCATTTTGGGGCGCCGCCATATTGCATTGTCCCAGAACGAGAGCGCATCCCGCCCGCTGTCATTTTACTATACGGCGGGCAGGAAGTGGTTAAAGGTGTGCACATTTACGCAACCATATTAGTTTTTTATTAATTTCACTTCCCGCCGCCAAAAAGATTTCAGTTTGTTGTTCAACTGAGTTGCGTTTTTTGCACTAGAATGCCAATTTAAAATATGGTGTTGCGCCTAGTAAATAGATACCAAACATGTCACACTTTAAAATTTTGCTCGTTTGTGAAATAGCACTAAACTTCGGTATTTAAAAATCTCCATAGGCGTCTCTTTATAAGCCTTTACAGATTAAAAGGTTAGAGTCAGTGGAGGTCTAATGCCAGAATTATTGCTCGCGCTCTGACATTCGCAGCAATACCGCATATGTGTGCTGTGATCGCCATTTACCTATGCGTACGAGACCAATGTGTGTTCGCCTTTCTACACGGCCACAGGGGGACAGAGACACTTTACATGTTTTATTTATTTACTGGTGGGACACTGGTACACTGGTACAGATGTTTTTGTGCACTTGTACACTGACAGATGTTCGTCCACCGGTGGACAAAACTACAGATGTTGACGATCCACTAGGTTCACCATATTGCAGATGTTTTTGTGCACTGGTACAATGTGATAGATGTTGATGGGACACTAGTACACCGACCAATGTTTTGTGCACTGTTACAGATGTTAATGAGATACTTGGACAGGGACAGATGGTGCTTGGTGTACTGTGTGGGGATGGCTGCAGTCTTTGCGACCTGTGTAGCTGAACACCAAATTCATCAGCTACACAATGTGACAGGCTGCAGCATTCCCCTCTCTCCCCTGCAGTGAACTCAGCGGGAAGAGCCAACACAGACATGGGTCTCTGTTTACACTGTGCGAAGGCTGTGATTGGACACAGCCATCACGTGATCAAGAGGGTCAATCATGGCACCCATGTCCCGATCTGTGATGTGATATCCCCGAGGCCACGCAAGGCGCATGCTCTGAAGGGACGTATGGGTACGTCCACTCAGAAAGGCTTAGCTTTCACCTGGCCGTTAATGTGGCCGGGTAAGAAGTGGTAAAGGCATAATAAAACCAAAAATTTAATATTTTGCAGATTACCAATCCTTAGATGTGGTGGCTGCATTAGTTTTCTTTTTCAGGACTTCCCTTCTGTTTTTTTACCTTGTGATCTGACCAGTAACCTTCTGGATTAGGCCTCATGCTCACTGGACATTATAAAAACACCAGTAGCGTTAGCTGTAAAATGAGTTTAGCTTTTGTATTTTTTAGCAAAACTATACTCCCACAAAAGCTGGCTCAAAAACACTTCAGCTTTTTTTTAGGGTGAGAGCATTTTTTAGAGCTGTAAAAACTCCTCTCAAACCCAATTCTGTTTTTTTTTTCCCAGCCAGAAAATGCCCATGCCTAAAAACGCTGATAACAGCTTGTGTGTGCATGGACACATAGGATAACATAATGGAGAGTTTACTGGCTGCAGAAAATAACGCCCCAAAGCCAAAAAACGCAGCTGTAAAAACGTACAGTGTGCATGAAGCCTTAGAGTCCCCCAATCTGAATGGAGTATAGGGGGCACCTTTTAACAGCATCATCATCATTCAGAGGGGGCTGGTGTTAGATTAGATGTACTAACAAATTGAAACCAGGCTAATATTGTACCCATCCATAAGAAGGGTGGTTAGAAAGATATCCTGCCCTGGTATTTTTTTTGTTCCTGCTCATTATAGGCACTGGTCCTCTCATTGCCCCCATGAGTACTCCTGTATTAAAGGCTAAAGCTGGCCATAGTCAGATTGAAATTTTGGCTGGTTCAGCAGTAACCCGGCAAATTTTGATCCATGTATTGGCAGGCTGGTTGTAGTTAAGTCGATCGCTCAATCCACTTTGGTAAAACCGGCCTGTGAAGTTTTTTCCTTTTATTACTACCGACAGTGATGTATTCTGGCGGCGGGGAAATCACCCGATGTCCGAATACAAAAGCTCTGCAGGAGGGATTCCCCCATCAACACTCAATGCGTTGATGGGGGAAATCAAATGAACTTGATTTCCTGCAACCCGTCGAAAAAATCGTTTGGCCTGCTTAAAGGAAAGGACCCAGCAGCTGGAAGTGTTGCCTCCACCAATAGGTGGTGTCCACGTCAAGCAGGCAGTGATGTAGATACCTTTAAAGTGGTTGTATACCCTTCTTTGCAAGTTACACCTACAGGTAAGCCTAGATTAAGGCTTACCTGTAGGGGTTTGCAATATCTCCTAAACCTACACGGTTTAGGAGATATTTGCTGAAAGGTATACACGGCCAATCACAGCGCTGGAGCGGCGATACCCAGAAGTAACCTTCCGGCGAGAGGACTACTGCCGGAGGGGAAGACGTGGACGGCTTTGGGGGCTTCGTTCTAAGGTAAGTACTGCATAATGAGCTAGTATGCTAGTCATACTAGCTCATTATGGCTTTGTCTTGCAGGTTGTTTTAAAAAAAAAAAAATATTTATGGGTATACAACCACTTTAACCACTTGCTTACTGGGCACTAAAAACACCCCTCCTGCCCAGACCAATTTTCAGCTTTCAGTGCTCTCACATTTTGAATGACAATTACTCAGTAATGCAACACTGTACCCAAATTATTTTTTTGTCCTTTTTTTCATACAAATAGAGCTTTTTGGTGGTATTTGATCACCTCTGTTTTTTTTATTTTTTGCGCTATAAATGAAAAAAGGCCGAAAATTTTGTAAAAAAATTTTTTTTCTTCGTTTGTGATAAAATTGAGCAAATTACTAATTTTTCTTCATAAATTTTGGTCACAATTTATGCTGCTACATATCTTTGGTAAAAATAACCCACATTGGTAGATATTATGTGGTCTTTGTGAAAGTTTTATAGTCTACAAGCTATGGTGTAAATCATAACAAATTGATCACATCTGATGTATTCATTTTTTGAAACCCTAACAAGCCAGGAAAGTACAAATGCCCCCAAATGACACCTTTTTGGAAAGTAGACATTCCAAGGTATTTAGTAAGAGGCATGGTGAGTTATTTGAAGTTGTATTTTTTTCCCCACAATTCTTCGCAAAATGAAGATTTTTTTTTTTTTTTTTCACAAAATTGTCATTGTGATAGCTTATTTCTCTCACATGGCATGTGCATACCACAAATGACACCCCAAAATACATTCTGCAACTCCTCCTGAGTATAACGATACCACATGTGTGGGACTTTTTCACTGCCTGGCCACATACAGAGGCAAAACATGCAGCGAGCACCGTTAGATAGTAATTTATACTCCTAGAACACCTAACTTATTGACTACCCATTACAATTTTGAAGGCCCTGGAGCACCAGGGCAATAGAAACACCCACAAAATGACCCCATTTTGGAAAGCTAACGCCCCAACGTATAATCTATGAGGCATAATGAGTCTTTTGAACGGTTCATTTTTTTTTTTTTACGTTTTTGGAAAATGTGGAAAAAAAATTAACACATTTTATTTTACACAAAGTTGTCCATTTATAAGATATTTCCAACACATAGGAGGAGTATCAGAATGTATTTTGGGGTGTCATATTTGCTATGTAAATGCTGAGTATGGTGATACCAAATGTGTGAGACTTTTACACAGCCTGGCCACATACAGAGGCCCAATAATGAAAAAGCAACTTCAGGCATTTTAGGAGCATAAATTACACATCTCATTTCTCAACCACCTATTACACTTTTGAAGGCCCTGGAGCACCAGGACAATGGAAACGCCCACAAAGTGACCCCATTTTGGAAAGCTAACACCCCAACGTATAATCTATGGGGCATAATGAGTATTTTGAACGGTTAATTTTTTTCCAGAAGTTTTTGGAAAACGTGGAAAAAAAAGGAACCCCTTTTTTTTTTTTTTTTTTTTTTTACACAAAGTTGTCCATTTATAAGATCTTTCCAACACATAGCATGTAAATAGCAAAAATGACACCCCAAAAGACATTCTGCTACTCCTCCAGAGTATGGCGATACCACATGTGTGAGACTTTTACACAGCCAAGTCAAAGAGGCCCAACATGCAAGGAACACCATCAGGTGTTCTAGGGACACATTGCATGCACATACCAAGAATTACACCCCAAAATACATTCTGCTGAGCAAAGGGTAAACAAAAGATTGCCTGTGGTTTTAGTAGCACAGTTGTCCACAGGAGGAAAACGCTGGTCCAGGCAGCAGGCAGGGACTTGGTCAGCAAAAGCTAACGCAATTGTCCAGGCAACAGGCAGGAATACTGTCCATAATTGGTACAGGCAGCAGGCAGGGATACTGTCCATATACCGTATATACTCGAGTATAAGCCGAGTTTTTCAGCACATTTTTTTGTGCTGAAAATGCCCCCCTCGGCTTATACCCGAGTCACCTTTTTGCACCTAATCTCCTAGATTTTGGGGACCCGGTACCGGCCAGCCCTAGGTCTCCTGGACCCCAAACTTAGCACACATGTAGCCCCACTCTTCCTCTACATGTGTGCAAAGTTTGTTGTCCATGAGACCTACGGCTGGGGAGCACTAATTTTTCAAAGCCGGGCACCCCTTCCATAGACTCCCATGTTAAACGGTCATTTCTCCAGTGATTTTGGGGACCCGGTGCCGGCCGGTCGTAAGTTCTCTGGACCCGGAACTTGGCATACATGTAGCCCCAGGTCTCCTCTACAACTGTGCAAAGTTTGTTGTCTGGGGGACCTACAGGCCGGGGAGCACCGATTTTTCAAATCTGGGCACCCCTTCCATAGACTCCCATGTTAAACGTCAGTCTAGGCATGGGCACAGTGAGGCAAAGTGAGGCATGCAGATGGACACCCTAGGCTTATACTCGAGTCAATACGTTTTCCCATTTTTTTGTGGTAAAATTAGGTGCCTCTGCTTATATTCGGGTCGGCTTATACTCAAGTATATACGGTACATTCCAGGGTCAGTGCCAGCAGAGATTGTCAGCAGTGCCAAAATATTGGTCCTGGTAGTAGGCAGGTCCATGTGGTGTGGTCAGTTCATGCAACAGGCAGAGGCATGATGGCATAGGTCCTACAGGCAGCAGGCAGAAGTAGGGCCTTGTTCAGGACAGAATGGGGACAGGGGTAGAGGCTTCTCCCACCCAAATCTCTTTGACGCTTCCAAGTCTCCAGACCCTAATCTAGGAATGAGAAAACACAAAACAATTGCTTTCTTCATCCAGAAAAACAATTCTGGAGCCCCTCACATATGAGAGACCCCTGTGTTATGAATCCCACTAGTCCACTGGCAGGGTAAAAGATCAGTCCAAGAAACAGGCAAAAAGCATGGTCAAACAGTCCAGGGTCAGTTCCAGATCAGGCAGAGGTATAAAACAGAAATCGGTAGGCAGAAGCGTAGTCGAATAACAAGCCAGGGTCAGTTACAGAGCAAGCAGAGGCATAAGGGGTGTGAAGGTAAACGGCAGGAAGTGAACTAATAATTTAGTTTGGTATGGTAACGGCGGAAACAATCAACCATGCAGAGGCCTGGTTGGGAAGGACATTGGGCACAATGATACGTGGGGTCTCTTTTCACGCCTCCTCTGGAGCACACCCGGCATTTTTTCTGACGTTTTTGGCCTGTTGGTCTGGGAGGGATTTTATCTGGAAAGTGGCGCTCGGAGAGTAGTCTAATCACATTGGATCAAATGTTTACTGGTGGGCTTTTCGGGTATATAAGGGCAGTGGTGATTTCCTCCTGGTAGAAAAGGAAGGGTTTGGGTCTTTCAGTGGATTTCCGATAGATTACATAGGAGTCTTACATGGCCAAATTAAACAAATAAATTGAAACTTATACCACTGGTATGTTTGTCTTGTGGAAATGTAGAGTTCGAGCATTTGGTCGACACCCCCCCAAGAACTTATTGTATTCGTGGATACATGTAGGTTTTTGGATCCGGCCATTCCTCTTGGTGATCTCAACGAATGTATTGTTGTGGATGGAAGAAAGCACGTAGACATCCCTTCTGTCCCTCCACTTCACAGCCAGAATTTCCTCATTGCATAAACTTTCCGTCTCCCCTCTTCTTAATGTCTTGTTGACGAGGCTTTGAGGAAAGCCCTTCCGGTTCGTCCTTACGGTGCCGCATGCTGGAGTGTTCATTCTGTGAAGGTTTCGGAACAGGGGCAAACTTGTATAAAAAGTTGTCCACATACAAGTGGTAGCCTTTCTCCAGGAGTGGTTTTATGAGTTCCCAAACGACTTTCCCGCTGGTTCCTATGTAGTCTGGGCAATTAGGGGGGCGCAGCTGGGTGTCCTTCCCTTTGTATACAATGAAGGCATACGTATACCCTGTGGCTCGGTCGCACAATTTATAGAGCTTCACCCCATAGCGGGCCCTTTTGGTGGGAATAAATTGTTTTATGCCCAGCCTGCCAGAAAAACAAAACTGGCGCATACTGGAACATAAAATCAAACAATTTTTTTTTACCATAAAGTCCTTTAACCTACACAGAGCTTTGTGTGAGATGACAGTCTTGAAATAAACTGGGCAGCCTTGCAGAGGGAGCCGAAGCCAGACTCCAATACATAAATTAGAAAAAACAGAGAAAAACAGGCGCGCCACTTAGTTTAAAACTGTTACACTTTAATTACAAAGGCATCAAAGCACTCACTTAACTACTTGAGAGCCAGTCCATAGACTCAAGGTGGCTCTAAAATCCGGGAGGCCGTCAATAGACGGCCTCGGCTATTCTGGCAACTGGGGGGCACGCGCGCGCCCGGTGCGTCACTGAGATGCCGATGCGCGTGACTGGCGGCCGCGATGTCCGCCAGGCACCCGCGATCGGCCGGTACACAGACAAGGATGTGGATCTCTGTGTAAACACAGAGACCCACGTCCTGTCAGGGAGAGGAGACCGATGCTGTGTCCCTTGTACATAGGGACACAGATCGGTCACCTCCCCCAGTCAGTCCCCCCTCCCCCACACAGTAGTAATCACTACCAGGTTACACATTTAACCCCTTTCCTGCCAGTGTAATTTTTACAGTAACCAGTGCATTTTTATAGCACTGATCGCTGTAAAAATGACAATGGTCCCAAAATGGTGTCAAAAGTGTCCGATGTGTCCGCCATAATGTCGCAATCACAATAAAAATTTCTGATCGCCGCCATTACTAGTAAAAAAAAAAAGATTAACAAAAATGCTATAAATGCTTTAAAAATTGGAATATTTGTTATAGCAAAAAGTAAATAGTGTTTTTTTTTTCAAAATCGTCACTTTTTTTGTTTATAGTGCAAAAAATAAAAACCGCAGAGATGATCAAATACCACCAAAAGAAAGCTCTATTTGTGGGGAAAAAGAACGTCAATTTTGTTTGGGAGCCACGTCGCACGACCGCGCAATTGTCATTCAAAGAGTGACAGCGCTGAAAGCTGAAAATTGGCCTGGGCAGGAAGGGGGTTTAAAAGCCCAGTAAGCAAGTAGTTAAGATTACTGTAAAAGGCATATTCAGGTCCAAACGACGATCAAACTCTGCTGGTTAGTGGTCTCAGAAACTGACAGACATCTGCTTGTGTGGCGCGGGGGCCGGTATTGTATCCGTGTCGGATGTTTGCCGGATGTCGTTGCAGTTCGTCGTTTGGACCTGGAATATGCCTTTTACAGTAATCTTAAAAGTGAGTGCTTTGATGCCTTTGTAATTGAAGTGTAACAGTTTTAAACTAAGTGGCACCTGTTTTTCCCAGAAAAATTTATGAGAGACTCATCCACGCATATGTGTTGGTCTGGGGTAAACAACTGGGGGAAAATTTCAGAGAAAGAATTTTAGTAGCGGCCGAATTTTATAAAGCTTATCAAAATTTGGGTCATTTCGGGGAGGGCACAGGGTATTGTCATTGTAGTGTAGGAATCTCATAATCATGAGATATCTGGTCCTGGGCATTACTGAGGAAAAGATGGGCATGTGGTAGGTGGAGCGGGATGTCCAATATGAACGCAATAGATTTTTTTCTGTTTAGTCCCATACAGAATGGGAGGCCCAAAACTTTTTTAAACTCCTCCACTGTAAGGGCTCCCAACTCATAGGGAAGGGCATAATAGGACGTTCGATTGCTTGTTATGAATTGTTGGGCAAATAGGTTGCACTGGGCCACAATTGATGCAAGCATGTCCTCAGTAAAAATTTTATTGAAAAAGTCAAATCGGGGCAAAATTTTCTGTGTCCACCTGGACCTCCTGGCTGGGCAGTGAAAGGGGGAATGTTGGCTTCTCCTGAATTAGGAGGAAGCCACAAGGGGTTCTGAAGGGAATAGGGAAGGCTGGCATGGGACCTAACCGTTTGGGACTGAGGTGACACCCCACTGGTACGTGGCCTTGCTTGTCGTGGTACTGCGGTGCTTGTGGATGGCACTGCGGTGCTGGTGGATGGCACTGCCTCCTCAGCAGAACGCCTTCGTCTGGCGGGCGGGCCCTCCTCCTCCTCCGAGGCTGTCAGTGTTTCACTGCTTAGTATAGGCCCATAGTCCACATCAGACTCAGTCTGAATTTGCTGAGGAATCCGAAGCGGAGAGCTCCCCGTTGCTCTCGTCGGCCGCAAGAATATTGTACCCCTCCTCGGCTGAAAATAATATTCTAGCCATTGTTGGCACTGAAGACACGTGGCACAGATGACACTGATACGTGTGTTTTTTACTTTGTATGAGTTTTCACTCACTGTAGCTGCAGCACAGGTCGCTCTCCCTCCTCACATGCGATCTCTGTGTGAGGTGAGAAAGCCGGCAATGAGAGATGATCTCATATGATATCATCTCTCATTGGACAGGAAAATCGAGTGCTAAATGGCCTCTGTGATTGGCCATTCAGCACGATCTGTGATTGGCTGTGTCCAAGGGACACGGCCAACACAGATTTTCCCCGATGCGCGCGGGGAGAATGTAAACACAAGGACATCCAGGGATGGCCTCCCGGCAGTTTAGGTCCGCGCTGCAGCCGTCTTTCGGCTATAGCGCGGATCTGAAGTGGTTAAGAAGGGACCCCAGGAAGCAAATCAGAAGACATGACCATGGCTTCAGGCAAGTAAAATAGGCTTTTGGATAGTTTTTTTTTTTTTTCATACCATGGGTTTGAGTGGTGCGGGAGACAGGGGTGGAGTTGCTATTTTTCTGGAGTTACGTTTTTTTTACAATATTACATACCATGTACTTTTTTGTTTGTGGTGTTTTGCTTACTGCAGCATGACTATAGATCTTAATGCATCGTGTTTCCCTATACTTGAATACCCAAGTAAATACATTAAAGATATCTAAATCAGCGCAGGTGAGACAGGGCAAAAACTCATGGCATGTCACCTGTGCTGTAGTTAGGGGATTTGTGTGCACCGTAACTATGTCATCGGTGGCAAAGAAGGCCGTCGAGAACCCATCCAGCATCCCTGGTTTCCACTCACTTGCCTCCACAGATGATACGGAGGAACAGGCCAGTGAGGGCAGTATAAAGAAAAACACATATGAGAGAGAGATGTAAATGCTGCGAACCCCGATATAATGCGATAAGGGACGGTATTTCCAATGGGGCTTTGGACAGCAGGATAGTAAAATCAGGAGAGTAGAAAATGGATAGCAAAAAACAATACATTTAACCTCTACAGGACCGCGCTATAGCCGAATGACGGCTGCAGCGCGGACCTAGAATGCCGGGAGGACGTCAATTGATGTCCGCCCCTTTCCTCGTTCCCGGCGCGGGATCCCGAGCGCGCAACGGGGAACTTACGTGCCCGCCGCGTCACGCGGGTGCCGATGCGCGTGCCTGGCGGCCGCGATGTCCGCCAGGTACCCGCGATCGGCATTTACAGAAACAGGGACGTGGATCTCTGTGTGTAAACACAGAGATCCATGTCCTGTCATGGAGAGGAGACCGATGGTGTGTCCCTTGTACATAGGGACAACCATCGGTCACCTCCCCCAGTCAGTCCCCTCCCCCCACAGTAAGAATCACTCCCTTAGGTACACTTAACCCCTTCAGCGCCGCTAGTGTTAACCCCTTCACTGCCAGTGTCATTTTTACAGTAACCAGTGCATTTTTTATAGCACTGATCGCTGTAATAATGACAATGGTCCCAAAATGGTGTCAAAAGTGTCCGATGTGTCTGCCATAATGCCACAGTCACAATAAAAATCACTGATCGCCGCCATTACTAGTAAAAAAAAAAAATATTAATAAAAATGCTATAAAACTATGCCCTATTTTGTAGACGCTATAACTTTTGCGCAAACCAATCAAACGCTTATTGCGATATTTTTTTACCAAAAATATGAAGAAGAATACGTATCGGCCTAAACTGAAGAAAAAAAATATATTTTTTTTAAAAAAATGGGGATATTTATAATAGCAAAAAGTAAAAAATTGTTTTTATTTTTTTTCAAAATTCTCGCTCTTTTTTTGTGTATAGCGCAAAAAAAAAAAAAAAAAACGCAGAGGTTATCAAATACCACCAAAAGAAAGCTCTATTTGTGGGGGAAAAAAAGACGTAAATTTTGTTTGGGAGCCATGTCGCACGACCGCACAATTGTCATTCAAAGCGTGACAGTGCTGAAAGCTGAAAATTGGCCTGGGGGTTTAAGTTCCCAGTAAGCAAGTGGTTAATAAAAAGTAGACAAATGTCATATTGTAGTTACAATGCGCCATATAAACAATAGTATCATATATAAAAATGTATGAAAAGGAACTGGCCAAGTGGTACAGTACATATTCCACAATGAAGCGTATATAAAATATTGCACAGAATTTAAGCATGTGGTTACATGTCAAGATGCTGAAGTATAGGATCCCCGACACGTTTCGACCTGTGTGCGGTCATCAGGGGGATAGTTAGCTCTAGGAGACACATTACATATTGTCAGAATTTCAAAACATATCATCATGAATCCCATAGAGTTTCTACAATGGTGATATATTTACCGCTAGGAAGTGGAAAAGGTGATCCCATGGCCAGAAAGGATAAGAGCCGTGGAGTGATTCGGGGGCCCCCCATGGCTGCCCCTGCCCACCCCAAGGCGAATGGACCCGGCACAAAGGGCTTACAAGGAGCCGCACCAATGACGCCCTCCAGGGGACGGAAGAGTCGGCACTTGCAAAGAATACCCAATCAATGACCATGTTTTAAATAGAGGAGATTAGATAGGTTGACTCAGAACGCATTCGCAAGAGTATGAATATAACTATCCATCTATAATGGATGTATGGACTTGCTGCAAACATGTCTATTGAATCACATTATACATAACATTATTTTAAAGTTCCATGAATGTGGTTAACCAATAAGTATGGGTGGAAACATATGTTAGTATATTGTTAAATTAAAGGGAGAGTATCATTGTATGATAAAAGCAGCAGATTATCATATTGTGTGTGGGTATGTATGGTGGGATATGCCTGTAGTAAGAGCTGCCCACAAGAGGCAGCGATTGTGATAAAAAGTGCTGGTAAGTATGAAAATAGGGGTGATGGGATGAAAAAAGTGTTAGCCCACTAAGTGCAGGCTGAGGTATTGGGCCAATGTAAAAAGTTGTGAAAATGGTGTCAGCCAACATGTGTTCAAACAAACGTGAAAAAAAAAACAAGTAGTCAAAAAGGAAGTATTTTCAAACCCCAAGGCTAACTAATGGGGTGTGGAGGTGGAGATTGTCTAATAAGTTATATTTACCTTATAAAACGTGGTGGGTATTTATAGGTAGGTGGGTTGTATGTAGTATAAACCTAACTGCGGGTAAGCAAGAGAGGTAAAGGCTTAGAACCGAGAGATCATGTGTGCAGTGCCGTCCATTCCTAATCCGCGTGGAATCATGGTATGAATCACAGGCGGTGGTCATTTATATATAAAAGGAAAAAAGAAGGCGCACCGACCTAGTGCATTATCAATGGCTAGGTTTTATTAAAAATAAGTTGAAAGATTAAAAATACTCACAAAGCAAGTATAATGATAGGCACACAATCATTCTATCAAAAGAGATTGCCTCCTACTGGAACCAGATGACCTAGAGAGTCCAGACAACAGAGTTCACAGCTACGGCTGACGCGTTGCGAGGGCGCACCCTCTTCCTCAGAGCCAAAAAGTGAGTGACTGAACCCCTCTCTGGGCTCCCTTTTTATCCATGTGTAAATGGGCCTGAGTGGTCACCTGTCTATAACTCCACCCACCACAGGCCACTCCTCCTCTCACCTAAAAGGCATGCCCATATAAGCTTAACCCCTCGCTATCCACACTAATATGTCCATCTATATATTTACATAGTAAATGTCTATACATCATCAGGCTACCTAGCATGACACTGCCCTTCTACAAATAGTTTAGGTTCCCCTCTTATGGTTCGATTTGCCATTTGTCAATAGATATAGTTTATCATCAATATGTGCCAATTATTAATTAGCTCCTAAAGAAAATCCCCCCTCCCCTTTATTTATTTTTATATTTATTTATCTTCATGTACCAGTCCCCCCATGTACACCCTGATCAAATTATCTATTGAGGGTGCGGGATCCACCACTACTATAGTGGTTTGGGACCCGATGTAGATTAGAGGCTGTGTCGGCATTAAAGCGGAGGTTCACCCACATATTTAAGTTTTATTTCAGCAGTCACTCTTATCAAGAAAATAAACCGAACACTAACCTTTTTTTTTTCTCTCTGTAGTTTTCTTTATTATGAATTCTTTACTCCTACTTCCGGGATTTCCTCCCGCGGGAGTAGGCGTGTCGTTTGCTGGGCTCTCATTTCGCAATGGCTCCTGGGAGCAAATTGTCCTGCTTCCCAGGAGTAATATTGAACCTCCTTCCTTTCAGATATCACGATAAGTGTATCGTCACGTGACTCGTCTAGCCGGTCACGTGACGAGGGCGGATGAATGCCGGGAGAGACGCATTCATCGCTACCCGGAAGAATATGCTTGTGGGCATCAAGATGCCCACAAGCAAAATGGCAATAGCAGGAAGAGTTTTATAAACTCTTTTTTTAGCGCAAAACGGACTGGGGAGGTTTTAAAGTGTCGGAGACGTGAGTAATTATAATGCATACGTTTTTAGATTGAATGCATATAAAAAAAAAAAAATGTATGGACCGCAGAACCTCCGCTTTAATGTGTCCTCCGGGTTTCTGGTCTGCGCGGGTCATGTTTGTTTTGTGTCGCGCGCGGATCGGCAATTCAGGGACACTGCAATTGGCCGGCACTGGCGCCTGTATGGAGAGGATTATTAATACCGGATGCAGAGTGCGAGAGCCGCCTTTGTATCCGGGACAACCTTTGATGCCTGTCCAGCCCAGCTGAGGGCGGAAGTGACGGTTTCAATTACCGGAAGTGGCGGGTGGAACGCACATCCACCGCCACTTCCGGGTTCTTCGGTCAGCGTGCGTCCCATGTAGTAGTGGGACGAGAGAGATGTGTATATATATATATATATATATATATATATATATATATATATATATATATATAGATATATCCGCTTCCCATGACGCTGGGCTATGTGCAGACGGGTGACAGCAGCGATTGGCTGCCCTGGTAGCCTGAATGGTATGGGTAAGTCCCGCCAGGCATGGGTGTAGGTTGTTATTTGCCAGCTGACATATAGGCATTTAGTTATATGATGTATAGACATTTACTATGTAAATATATAGATGGACATATTAGTGTGGATAGCGAGGGGTTAAGCTTATATGGGCATGCCTTTTAGGTGAGAGGAGGAGTGGCCTGTGGTGGGTGGAGTTATAGACAGGTGACCACTCAGGCCCATTTACACATGGATAAAAAGGGAGCCCAGAGAGGGGTTCAGTCACTATCACTTTTTGGCTCTGAGGAAGAGGGTGCGCCCTCGCAGCGCGTCAGCCGTAGCTGTGAACTCTGTTGTCTGGACTCTCTAGGTCATCTGGTTCCAGTAGGAGGCAATCTCTTTTGATAGAATGATTATGTGCCTATCATTATACTTGCTTTGTGAGTATTTTTAATCTTTCAACTTATTTTTAATAAAACCTAGCCATTGATAATGCACTAGGTCGGTGCGCCTTCTTTTTTCCTTTTACATTTTAGTCTTAAAGAATACCAATTATTCTGAGGAGGGCAGCAAGATTCCTGGTCATTTTCCTACGGAACACTCTGGTTGTGTCACTAAGAGACTGTACTCCCGAGCGCAGGAGACTGTTTTGTGGGTCATTTATATATGCCTGGGGATAAGGCAATTAGGGGTAAGCAAATGGTGCTTCCCTCCCCATGAAGATGTGGCATCCAGGCCGCTGGATAGGCGGCCCACGTGCGGCTCCCTCGGCGTCCCGGAAGGCGTGAGCCCCGGCCACCGCCGCCATCTCCGCCGCGAGACGTCACGGTGCCGTGCGCACGCCGAGGTAACTCGCGCATGCGCACTTCACCGCAGACAGTCCGGAGGTGAACAAAGGACGCCACCGGCAGGGTGAAGCTAGGATCGGCAGACGAGAGGGGATCACTCGTCCCCCAACCAAGACATAAGAACCCCGATATAATGTGATAAGGGACGGTATCCCCAATGGGGCTTTGGACAGCAGGATAGTAAAATCAGGAGAGTAGAAAATGGATAGCAAAAAACAATACATTTAATAAAAATGGACAGACCCTGCAGTGGAAGTCCCAGCTGTATCTTCCAGCTTGAGAGAGAGTGTCCCTCACAGCATTGATAAGCACACCCACAAGTGCCCTGTCTTGAGCTGACCCGGACGAGGGGTCCTCCTCACTGGGAAGGTCCTGATCCGCATCTTCTGACACACCAGAACCGGGGTTCTGTGCCGCAGTCAGGCCCGAGTCTGAGTCAGAACATTCTCCAGGAGATGGCGGGGGAGGGGCGCTAAGTACCCCCCTTACGCCCACACGCCGCTTCCACCCTGGCAACAAATGACTCTAGGACTGCTGACAAAGTGTCCATGGGAACCGCAGGTGCAGGGGCACCGGTTTCTGCCTTGGAATGTTTGGGGAAGAAACGCCAGCTTCTGACTCCATATTGCCCACTGACAGCCCTTAGGGACTTAGTCAGTCAAGACACCTGACAAAAAAAAATGTCCACCCTCCTTGCTGTACTGACTGGGAGGGTTACCCAGGGAACTCACCACCCAGCAAGAGAGTGTTCAGCACCGCTGCCCGCTCTCCATCCACACACAGCGTGTGTCTGAGGAACTCTGTGAGTTCAATTGCGCCGCTCGCGCTTTTCAGGAAGCCATCCAGCACTAGAGGCCAAAACACACTCCAAAATGGCCGCCGGGCGCCTCAGAAAGAGAGCACGGACCACAAGAAAATGGCCGCCCGCAATGCAGACCTGCGTCACAGCGCGGCCACGGCAAAATGGCCATGGACGAAAAGACAAAAAGGCTGGTTAAATCCGGCTCCGCCCATTCTTTTCGGATAAGGTCAGAAAGTACATTATGTATTGGAAATACTTTCTATCATGTCTGGACAATTGAACTTCCTCCTCATCAATCTCCAGAGTGTTATATATTGTGTTCAACAAATCGTCCACTTCCTCAAGGGACAGTTTGTATTTAGCAGTTTTGTTAGCTACAGCCTGATCTTCATCCTGATCAGAGTCTGAGTCAGAAGATTCAGGCCTAACTAATGCAGGGCTATGCTCCCTGACTCTACAACTTCCAGCTCTGAGGAGCCCCCTAGGGCCTGGCGAAGTGGGAATTGCAGCTGCTTTACTGGTATATGTAGATGTGTTTACATCTGAAATTAACTCACTAAAAAGGGATTTAAAAGTTGACGCCATCTCGTCCTTAAAAGAGTTGAGAAACTTAGACAGAGTGGAGTTTGCAATACACTGCCTGCATAAGGCTCTATTAGAGCTTGAGTATAGCTTGTTCCCACAGTTTGGGCACTTTCTGTGGCCAGACTTGTCGTCCTATGCCTGAAACACAGAAAAGGCGGGTAGTGGGTGTTAGCTACCAGGCTCCCCCCCCCCCTTTTTACACCCGTGCTGTACCCACCAATGCTGCAGATTCCCTGGACGTTAAGGAATCCCCCACCATGGGGTTCCCTTATCCAGCCCTACAACCACCAACACATAAGGTAAATAGCACAGTATGGGGCTTGGCCAGCAGCCTACCTGTGCCTGCTTCCGCCGGAGTGTCCTGGGGATTTACCTCCATGGTCCCCCCTCTGCTCTGGATACCGCCGCTATTCCGGTTTAGCTGGACGCTGGTCAAATATTTTCTAGGCCCAGCCTGGCCTTCCCCTCCTCCTTGCTCCCTGGAGACCCGGAAGTCTCGGCACGCAGTGATGACGCGGTTCCTCCGGAAGCGACACAAACTGCGTCTCCGGCCCCACCGTAACTGCAGCCCAGAGATGAGATGGACGGTGCACGCCCCTTCACCCGCCACAGCTGCACCCTGGGGGAACTTGCATCACCCTGCCACTGGCACACTCAGGCACTAGGAGGGGGGGGCTCCTGTCTGCCAGACGGTACCCAAGCCACAAGTTACATGGTAAGGACCTTACTGGAGCCGACGGCTAGGACCTAGTCCCCCTGTACAGTCTCCACTCCCTTCAGGCAGACCCTGAGAGATAACCTTTCTCCTGGTCCCTCAACAACATGTTCCTCCGACAAAGGAAACACAAGCTCAGAGTCTTTTGCAGGGACGCAACGTACGGCGGAGTGACGTCACTCCGCTGTACGTTGCGTCCCAGCAAAAGACTCGGCTTGTGTTTCAACCCTCTCCTTGGCTAGCCGTAGCGATACCCGGAAGTCATCCGATTCGGATAGTCTATCAGCTTCTGGGACCACCATCTTTAGCGGAGTTTGATCGTCGTTTGGACTTGAATATGCCTTCATACAGTAATTCCAAAAAGTGAGAGCTTTGATGCCTAATTAAAGTGTTACAGTTTTAACTAAGTGGCGCCTGTTTCTCTGTTTTTCTTGTTTACATGTGTTGGAGTCTGGCTTTGTTTCCCTCTGCAAGGCTGCCCAGTTTCAAAAGACTCATCTCACACAGAGCTCTGTGTAGCTCAAAGGACTTTGTGGTAAACACTGTTTGTTTCGATTTTATGTTTCAGTATGCGCCAACATTGCATACATTTTTAACCACTTCCCGCCCGGCCTATAACAGATTGACGGCCGGCAAGTGGCTCTGTTATCTTGACCGGGCGTCATATGACGTCAAGCAGGATAACATGCGGGGGCGCACCCACGGGGGCGCGCAGCGTGGCGATGGCGAATGCGGCTTGTCAGTCGGACACGCCACATCTCCGATCGTGGCAAGAAGCCTCTGACAGAGGCTTCTTACCACGTGATCAGCTGTGAACGGTAAACGGCATCCCTCGGTTCGCGCTGACAGGGAGAGCCAATCGCCGGCTCTACCTGTCAGGGGGGGGGGGTCTGTGCTGATAATCAGCACATTGATTATCAGCACAACCCCCATCAAATGTACCCATCAGCTGCCAATCAGTGCCCAGTAGCTGCCAGTCGGTGCCCCATCATAACCACCTGTCAGTGCCCAATAAAGTGCCAATCCGTGCCCACCATAGTGCCAGTGTCCATCACAGTGCCAATCAGTGCCCAGCATTAACACCTGTCAGTGCCGCCTCATCAGTGCCCGTCAGTGAGCTCAGTGAAGCTGGCCCCCCTACAATCAGCACAAATAAAAACTCAAGTGTGTTTCTTTAGTGCTACGTTTGTGCTGTTTTGTGCCGTAAAAATTTACATTTCTGCTGCTTTTATTTTTAAGATATTAACAATTGTTTTTTCCAGACTATGACATCATCTAGCCCCCCTACAACAGCCAAATGGCACGAAACTGGTCTCGGTTAGTGCTACGTTTGTGCCGTTTTGTGCTGCTAAAATTTTCGTTCTGTCTTATCGCTTTTGCGTTATTAATGATTTATTAAAAGGTCACCAAAAGGTCACCAAAAGGTCACTCAGCCCCCCTACAACGCCCAAATGACACAAAACTGACCTCGTTGGTTAGTGCTACGTTTGTGCTGCTAAAAAAATTATTTGTGCGGTTATGGTTTTTAAGTTATAACCGTTTTTCTTTTTAAACCCCACCCACTTTGCCCACCCTACAATCAGCACAAATAAAAAAACTCAAGTGTGTTTCTTTAGTGCTACATTTGTGCTGTTTAAATTATCATTCTATCTTTTATCATTTTTGCGTTATTAATAATTTATTAAAGGTCATCAAAAAGGTCACTGAGCCCCCCTACAACACACAAAATTGGGCAAATTTGTGCAGTTTTGTGCTGCTAAAATTTTTATTTGTGCCGTTATGTTTTTTTAGTTATAATAGCTTGTTTATATTTAATAACATCCCACCCACTTTGCACCCCATGTTATTAAATCTTAAAAACAAACATACTATTTGTTAGTGCTACGTTTGTGCTTTTTTGTGTCATAAAAATAAAACTTTGTGCTGCTTTTATTTTTAAGATAATAGCAATTTGTTTTTTCCAGACGATGACATCACTCCACCCTCCTGTCACGTACCTGGTTAGTGAGCTCCTGGTTAGACAGCAGCCATGGGAGCACAGCGAGGTATGAGTGCCTGTGATCAGTCCAGTAGACTGCGTGGTGGCAGCATTCAGCAGGTGGATGTGGCAGCAGAACCGGCTGGTGGAAGATGAGCTGGCACTAGCTGTGTGAAGTTGGCACCCCACGTTTGTAAAACCTGAATAAAAATATACTATTCATTTGTGCCGGTTCAGTTTCTGAGAGATTAGAAATTTTATTTAATGTAAGACCCGCCCACTTTGCACCCCATGTTGCTTAATTTTAAAAACAAACACGCCATTCATTTCTGCCGCATTTGTGCTGGTTTGTGCCGCTTTGGTTTCGGAGATATTGTGCGTTATAGTTGCTGAAACCCCGCGTCCAGAGGATCTCACAGCGCAGGTAGCAACTTGCATCCCCTGCGGGTGCTGGACGAGATGGCAGACATGGACAGGCTACTTTCCCAGCTCAGGACGGAGGCAGAGGAGCGGAGTGGCTGCAGGAGCATCTCTTATCTGTCCTGCAAGATCGAGCCTCCGGGTCAGGGACAGGAGTCCGTACAAGCTTGGAGGTCTCGGCCCCTCTAGCGCTTCTCTCCGGTCACCTCCCCCAGAGCTCGGTGCCACATTGGGAGTCCCATGCGGGCCCCTTCAGGACCACTTGCAAAGCGATCGGCTGCGCCCTCGGGTGGTGCTCCTGAAAGGAATCCCCTTCATCGTCGGAGCTCGGAGGGCGAGGCTTACGGGGGTGTCTGTCTCTCCCCAGCCCACCCGGCATCAGGATCAGAAACAGACGGGCTCCTCCAATGGGGAGGAGTCAGCGGGGGCAGAGCCTTGGTGGGGGAATCGTGCTGCTATGGCCCCCAGGCCCTATATCTCCATGGCCGGTGGCTCTCCCAGGACCAGCCAGCTCTAGGTGATGTCGGAGGTGCGAAGGAGCGGCGGTGTGAGACCAGCGGCGAGCGCCCAGGGCCCCGGGCGCTCCGGTAGGGTGACCCAGAAATCGGTGGGTGGAGCCGGTGCAAGCAGGCGGGGCCAGCAGCCGCACGAATCCTCGGCATCCAGGGCCACTGCTCCTGGGGTGCTGCCGGAAAGGGAAGACGTGGAGATAGAGGAGAGATCAGAGGGCAAGTTGTCCGCTTCAGAGGGGAGGAGTCGCATGGACGCCCTGCATCGATGGAGTCGGGACCTTTCCTAGGCAGCCTGGTAAGTCTACTACTTTTTCTAGCATGTCTGCGTTTTCTGCTTTTGATGATAATGTGTGTCTAGGGGGGAGTGCTCTGTCCTGCAGTCTGACTTGCCCACGCTTTCTGCCCCTTCTAATGCAGGCCGTGGTCACGCCACATCTAGGTCATATGAGGGGTTGCAGGGGTTCCTTTTGGGTTTGAGGGAGCTGGTCCTGCCATTTGAACCAGAAACGAATGCCCAAGCCATGCCGTCATCGGCGTGGATCCCACCGGTGGATGAGTCAGAGGCGACGTGGCTGGCTTCGGTGTCCAGGGTTGATCCCCCTGCAGCGGCGGGGCCCGCCGCTGTGGCAATCGAGGCACTGGGCCAGTCAGCGGCAGGGCACAAGTTGGCGTTGAGGGACAAGGCTGAGTCATCGGGGGAGGCCGTTGCCAAACAGGATTCAGTCAGATTGGCCGACTCTGCGAAATGTGAGGTTTACGTTTGTTTTGAGGAGCCTCTGGGTGCGCACCTGAAGCCGCAAGTCCACAAAAAATTTGGACAGGTGAGTATGTGGGGATATTCTCTCTGCTACCCTTGGAAAAATGTTATCTGGATAAGGTCAAGCCAGAGGAGAGCAAAAAAGGAGGATGAAGAAAAACGGTACAGGCTTATCCCACGGACTTTCCCTAATTGGCTGCAGGCTTTTGCCATTATGGCAAGTGTAGTTGGGGAGAAGAATCCGGAACACTGTTCGGCGCTCTTCTGTTATCTTGACATTAGTTTGTGGATGCGACTTATGACCTCGGTGCGGGCCCCTAATCAGTTTTTTTACAGGGGGGGCCGGTGGCACATCTACCCCCGGACAACCGTCCGCAAAGGAGAGGGGTGTCTGCTGGCAGTATAGTGAGGGCTCCTGCAAGTTTTGGGGGGGCTTGCCGTTACCAGCACAAGTGCTCCGGCTGCAGAGGTTTGCATCCATTGTCCCACTGCTTCAAGCAGGGGAAGGGCAGTGCTGGCGAGTGTTACCAAAAGGGATGATGCCAGTGAGAGTGGAAAGGATGCGGCCTTTGCTCAATAGATATCCGGATCGAGACGCTGCTCGGTTGTTAGGGGTGGGTTTCTCCGAAGGCTTTCGCATACCTTGTTCCCTCGCCTCTGTTCCACCAGTGTCCCAGAACTTGCGTTTGGCCTTGCAACATCCTGCAGTGGTTTCTGAGAAATTGCAGAAGGAAGTTGCGTTGGGCCGCATGGGTGGCCCTTTCCCCTCGTAGCCTTTAGCGGATTTGGTGATCTCGCCCCTGGGGGTCGTGCCCAAGAAGGACCTTAAAGTGCGTTTTCACAGTGACAATCTTGGGGTGTTACAGGTCATCAACCGGGTCACAGCCTCATCGCCACCCGTGGTCCGACTTCTTCAGCACCTAGTGTTACGTTGTCTACAGTTAAATGTTTTTCTTTATGCTGTTCACCTCCTGGGAGTTGAGAACGGCTTAGCTGACGCATTGTCTCGCTGTCAGTGGGGCAGGTTCCGGGAGTTGGCACCGGCAGTGGAGCAACGCAGGGTCCCTTGTCCCGAATGGCTGTAGAGGATTGCCTTGGGGTCATCTCCGGATGGATCAGACTGGGTCAGTGCGTGACATGACGTGGGCAGCCTATAATAAATTATGGCAAGAGTGGTTGTCTTTGCTGCAGCAGGCTGAGGTGGAGCAAGAGGGCCCGGAGGTGAGGTTGCTGGTCCTTTACTTTGTTTCACGGAACCTTGAGGAGGGGGTGTTGGTGTCAGTCGTGGAGCGGAAATTGGCAGGATTAGCATTTTTCTTCAAATTGCGGGGCTGTCGTGATTTCACAAAAGATTTTTGGGTTCGACCGGCTGTAAAGGGTTATTGTAGGTCTCAGAAGCACAGGGATTCCAGGCGCCTTGTTTCGTTTGATATTCTGCAAAATGTTTTCGCCCAGTTGGTTTCCCTGTGTTCCTCAGCCTACGAGGTCTCTGTTTAAAACGGCCTCTCTGGCATTTTTTTGGGGCTTTTCGGATTAGCGAACTAGTCAGCCATTCCAAGAGGGTCCATGGGGGTATGTTGGATTGGGTCACCCCTGCTTTTGCGATAGTCCAAAATGGATCAGGCTGGCAGGGGCAGAAGGGTTCAGATTTTTGCTGTGCCGGCTTTGCCCTCGTGTCTGGTGGGTGCTGTCAGAGTTTCTCACAGTGCGCCCGGATTTGGCTGGGTCCTTTTTGTTACATGCAGACGGGTCCCCCTTGTCCAGATTTCAATTCATATTGATTTTCCGTAAATGTTTAAGGGCATTGGGTTTGGAGGAGAAAGAATTCATCTCACACTCATTCCGAATTGGGGCGGTCACGGAAGCCGCCAGGTGTGGGTTGGATGACGAAGCGGCCGTATTGGTAGGTGGGAATGGGGGGGTAGGTCATTTTGTGAGTGTTCTGTGTTGGTAAGCCTGTGTTTGTGTGCTTGTTGGGTGTTATTTGTGGTGTTTTTCTTTCAGGTGGTGTGAGGAGCTTTGTCTGGGTACTGAGCCACTCCTATGTGTTTTGGGGGGCCAGGCGAGCAGACGTTAGGCCCAATGGTAGGCAACTAGGCATTTCTAGGCAGGAAGCTTGCGTCCGCTGGTTGGGGAAACCGGGCATGCTGTGGAGCAGAATTGGTGCCGGAAGTGCATCGCTTTGCACGACTGGATAGACCGCCAAACGTTCTGGTGCTACACGTCGGCGGCAATGATTTAGGACTGAGGTCCATGTTGGACTTCATTCGTGATGTCAAGTTTGATTTCCTGCGGCGTCGCATGGCCTTCCTGGATATGCTCGTCGGGTGGTCCGACATCATTGCTCAGACGACTTGGCATTTGGCTAGGTCGGCAGGAGCTGCTGCTCAATAAGGCCCGCAGGAAGGTCAATAGGGAGTTAGGCAGATTTGTAGTTAGGAATGGGGGTCTGGTTATCTGGCATTTGGAACTGGAAACGGATACTCGGAGATACCTTTGGGGTGACGGGGTACACCTCAATGTGGTGGGAATTGATTTGTGGGCCCTGGGGTTGCAGGATGAGCTTTGAGGGTGTGGAGGGGCACTCAAGGGTAAGGTCTTCCCCTTGTGCGCTGTGACAGAGGTTGGTCTTTCCTGAAGAATTAAGAAACCTTGGAAAAGGAAGGATTTGGGACCCATCTGTGGTATCGTTCCCTCTGGTGTATTCCAGGTAACGGTGGTTTAGCTGGAATTGGTTAATGGGTGCACTGCGGTTAGTGGGTTATCTCCGAGCCAGTATGTCGACTGGAGGCCTAGTATAGTAAAAGGTACCGCAGTGCATTCTTGAACATACGATCGTTTGGGGTTCCTGCAAAGACCAACGCGATTAGTGACTAATGGGTATTTGGTTTGATAAAAGTTTTTTTTACGGTTTATGTTCATTTAAGTTTATTTGTTAATAAAGAGGCTCCTACAGCCAAATTTTACTCCATTTATTGTGTGGTCTCCATTAATGGGATTTAATGGTAGGGGTGGAATAGAGTATGGGGTTGGTCTGGCAGTTATTTGCTAAGGATGGAACATCTGTTCTACAATGGTCATGCCTTTTCCAGGGTACAGTATAAACGGCAGTGCCCGTTACAGTGGGAGGAGCAATATATTAAGGAAACCCAAGCTGAGTATAGGTTCTGTATGTAAGATTAAATAAAGAGGTGTAAAGTCAGTGTGGTTTGGCAACATATAAAAGCACAATATCTCCGAAACCAAAGCAGCACAAACGCTTATTTTTATGGCACAAACCAGCACAAACGAATGGCGTGTTTGTTTTTAAATTCAGCAACATGGGGTGCAAAGTGGGTGGTGTTTCAGCAACTATAACGCACAATATCTCCGAAACCAAAGCGGCACAAATGTTTATTTTTGCACAAACCAGCACCAATGCAACACAAACGAATGGAGTGTTTGTTTTTAAAATTCAGCAACATGGGGTGCAAAGTGGGCGGGGCTTACATTACATTGAATGTCTAATATCTCAGAAACCGAAACGGCACAAACGCTAATTTTTGCAGCACAAACGCGGCACAAATAAATAGTATATTTTTATTCAGGTTTTACTAACATGGGGTGCCAACTTCACACAGCTAGTGCCAGCTCATCTGCCACCAGCCGGTTCTGCTTCCACATCCACCTGCTGAATGCTGCCACCACGCAGTCTACTGGACTGATCACAGGCACTCAAATCTCGCTGTGCTCCCATGGCTGCTGTCTAACCAGGTATGTGACAGGAGGGTGGGGGTGAGGTCATCGTCTGGAAAAAACAAATTGCTATTATCTTAAAAATAAAAGCAGCACAGTTTTATTTTTATGACACAAAAAAAGCACAAACGTAGCGCTAACAAATAGTATGTTTGTTTTTAAGATTTAACAACATGGGGTGCAAAGTGGGTGGGTTGTTATCAAATATAAACAAGCTATTATAACTAAAAAAACATAACAGCACAAATCAAAATTTTAGAAGCACAAACGAGGCACTAACCAACCAGCCCAATTTTGTGTCTTTTGGGTGTTGTAGGGGGGCTCAGTGACCTTTAATAAATTAATAACTCAAAAATTATAAAAGATAGAATGATAATTTAAACAGCACAAACTTAGCACTAAAGAAACACACGAGTTTTTATTTGTGCTGATTGTAGGGTGGGCAAAGTGGGTGCGGTTTAACCACTTAACGACCGGTCACTGTACATATACGTCGGCACAAAGGCACCAACAGGCACAATCACGTACAGTGTACGTGATTGCCTTTGTACAGTTGGGGGGTCCAATCGGACCCCCCTTCTGTACAGTGAGCGGTCGAAATTCGTCTGGGAGCGATCCTAGATGGGGGGGGGGGGGCGACCGTTCGATTCCGGCCACCCCCATGCGATCGCTCCCGGCGAATGAGAATGCCCCCTCTGCCTGTGTAATGTAAACACAGGCAGAGGAAGCAGGAGAAGACATCAAGGTTAGTGCACAAACACTACACTAACACCAGCACACATGGGCACATAAATCGCCCCCCCAGATCACTCCCCAGCCCCCAGTCACAGTGACATTGCAGTGACCATTTATTTACTGATCTCTGCAATCAGTGACATTTGTGACTGTAAAAGTGTCACTACAGTTTAGTTTTAGGTCCAGTGTAGCCCCCTAACCCCCCCCCTAATAAAGGTTTAACCCCTTGATCACCCCCCAGATAACCCTTTCACCCCCTAGCACCGCCGTCGCTAAGCGATCATTTTTCTGATCGCTGTCTTAGCGTCGGTGATGCAGATCGGTAGCCAGTAATTTTTTTTAGGTTCGCCGCAGGTTTTTATAGCGTCGGGTACCCCTATAAATTATCTAATAAAGGAATTAACCCCCTTGATCGCCCCCCAGGTAACCCTTTCACCCCCTTTCACCACTGTCGCTAAGCGATCATTTTTCTGATCGCTGTCTTAGCGTCGGTGATGCAGATCGGTAGCCAGTAATTTTTTTTAGGTTCGCCGCAGGTTTTTATAGCGTCAGGTACCCCCATATATTATCTAATAAAGGTTTTAACCCCCTAATTGCCCCTAGTTAACCCTTTCACCAGTGATCATCAGATAAGTGTTACGGGTGACGCTGGTTAGTTTGCTTTTTATAGTGTCAGGGCACCCGCCGTATATAACCCAATAAAGGTTTAACCCCCTGATCGCCCGGCGGGTGATATCAATTAGGTTTTAGCGTCAGAGAGGGTCTGCGTCACACCCCAGGCAGCGTCAGGTTAGTGCCAGTAACGCTAACACCCACGCATGAAGCATACACCCTTCCTTAGTGGTATAGTATCTGAACAGATCAATATCTGATCAGATCTATACTGGCGTCCCCAGCAGTTTAGGGTTCCCAAAAACGCAGTGTTAGCGGGATCAGCCCAGATACCTGCTAGCACCTGCGTTTTGCCCCTCCGTCCAGCCCAGGCCACCCAAGTGCAGTATCGATCGATCACTGTCACTTGCAAAACACAACACACATAACTGCAGCGTTTGCAGAGACAGGCCTGATCCCTGCGACACCAGTGCTGTAGGAGGTGATTTCACCACCACAGTTAAAAAAAAAAAAAGCAAATATGCCGAAGCATTGGGGCAGCAGGGGCGGAGGAGTGATTTTGCTCCTAATGCCGCGTACATACGGTCGAAATTCCGACGGAGGCTTGCCCGTGGAAAAGTCCGACCATGTGTGTGCGGCATAACTTTTTTGCGGGAGGATGCCCCCATGCTTTGGCATATATAAATGGTGCATGTATGCCCATCATTAGAAGTGGGTGGATGAAGGGCGGTATTCTAATGGTGGGCATACCCACCCGATCAATCTCTTTTTTCATTCAGCCAACTGGAAAAAAAAAAGGATTACAATACATGTCCAACAAGGACCAGCAACGTACTGGTATGTTGCTGGACTTTGAATGGTTATACCAGATTGATGCCTGCGGGTTTAGGTATCATCTTGGTATCATTCTTTTCAGCCAGCGGCCGGCTTTCATGTAAAAGCAATCCTAGTGGCTAATTAGCCTCTGGACTGCTTTTACAAGCAGTGGGAGGAAATGTCCCCCCCCCCGGATATAAAAAGCGCCATTGGGAAAGCATTTTATCACACCGATCTTGGTGTGGTCAGATGCTTTGAGGGCAGAGGAAAGATCTAGGGTCTAGACCCCAATTTTTTCAAAAAAAAAAGAGTACCTGTCACTACCTATTGCTATCATAGGGGATATTTACATTCCCTGAGATAACAATAAAAATGATAAAAAAAAAAATATATATGGAAGGAACAATTAATTAAAATAAAAAAGCAAAATTAATAATAAAAAAAATAAAAATAAAAAAAAATAAAAGCTCCCCTGTCCTGCCCTGCTCTTGCCCAATGGCGAACGCAAGCGTCGGTCTGGCGTCATATGTAAACAGCAATTGCACCATGCATGTGAGGTATCACCGCGAAGGTCAGATCGAGAGCAGTAATTTTAGCAGTAGACCTCCTCTGTAAATCTAACCGGGTAACCTGTAAAGGCTTTTAAAAATGTATGTAGTTTGTCGCCAATGCGCGTTTGTGCGAAATTTTAAAGCATGTTGTGTTTGGTATCTATGTACTCGGCCTAAGATCATCTTTTTTATTTCATCAAACATTTGGGCAATATAGTGTGTTTTAGTGCATTAAAATTAAAAAAAGTGTATTTTTTCCCCAAAAATGCGTTTGAAAAATCGCTGCGCAAATACTGTGTAGAAAAAAAAAAATGCAACACCCACCATTTTATTCTGTAGGGCCTTTGCTTTAAAAATATATATAATGTTTGGGGGTTCAACATAATTTTCTTGCAAAAATAAATATGTTTTCACGTAAACAAAAAAGTGTCAAAAAGGGCTTTGTCTTCAAGTGGTTAGAAGAGTGGATGTAAGCTTCCTAATGTTGTGTATAAAATGCCAGAACAGTTCAAAACCCCCCCCAAATGACCCCATTTTGGAAAGTAGACACCCCAAGCTATATACTGAGAGGCATGTCGAGTCCATGGAATATTTTATATGTTGACACAAGCTGCGGAAAAAAGACAATTTTTTATTTATTTTTTATTTTTTTGCACAAAGTTGTCACTAAATGATATATTGCTCAAACATGCCATGGGCATATGTGAAATTACACCCCAAAATACATTCTGTTGCTTCTCCTGAGTACGGGGATACCACGTGTGAGACTTTTTGGGAGCCTAGCCGCGTACGGGACCCCAAAAACCAATCACCGCCTTCAGGCTTTCTAAGGGTGTAAATTTTTGATTTCACTTCTCACTGCCTATCACAGTTTCGTGGCCATGGAATGCCCAGATGGCACAAAACCCCCCCAAATGACCCCATTTTAGAAAGTAGACACCCCACGCTATTTGCTGAGAGGTATTGTGAGTATTTTGCAGATCTCGCTTTTTGTCACAAAGTTTTTAAAATTGAAAAAAAAAAAAAAAAAATTTTCTTAGTTTTCAAAAACAAATGAGAGCTGTAAAATACTCACCATGCCTCTCAGCAAACAGCTTGGGGTGTCTACTTTCCAAAATGGGGTCATTTGGGGGGGTTTTGTGCTATTTTGGCATTTTATGGCCTTCGAAACTGTGATAGGTAGTGAGGAGTCAAATCAAAAATTTGTGCCTAGAAATCCTGAAGGCGGTGCTTGGTTTTCGGGGTCCCGTACGCGGCTAGGCTCCTAAAAAGTCCCACACATGTGGTATCCCCGTACTCAGGAGAAGCAGCAAAATGTATTTTGGGGTGCATTTCCACATATAACCATGGCATGTGTGAGCAATATATCATTTTTTTTTTTTTAATTGGAAACCAACTTTATTGAAAAGTATGCATGGTACATAAATCAACATAAGCCAGTATGGCCAATATAATAGTACATACATGAACACAGTGAAGCATCTGTGTGTCAAGCAATATATCATTTAGTGACAACTTTTTGTACTTTTTTTTTTTGTCATTATTCAATCACTTGGGACAAAAAAAAAAAATATTCAATGGGCTCAACAGGCCTCTCAGCAATTTCCTTGGGGTGTCTACTTTCTAAAATGGGGTCATTTGGGGGGGTTTTGTGCTATTTTGGCATTTTATGGCCTTCAAAACTGTGATAGGTAGTGAGGAGTGAAATCAAAAATTTGCGCCCTTAGAAATCCTGAAGGCGGCGCTTGGTTTCCGGGGTCCCGTACGTGGCTAGGCTCCTAAAAAGTCCCACACATGTGGTATCCCCGTACTCAGAAGCAGCAAAAATAGGATTTTTGTACTCACCGTAAAATCTGTTTCTCTGACGTCCATGGACCGACGCAGCTCTCATACTGATTACATGTGGGTATATGTCCCTGCTCGCAGGAGAAGACCTAGGCAGAATGTTAGAGGTTAAAACATTCTAGAACAAGCCAGAGCTGAACAGCCCCGCCCAGGGGGGCGGTCCCTCCGGACATTACCCTTCCACCTGCAGCTAATCAGCCTCAGTTCGTAACAAAGCAATACAAACTTAAAAGGAAGGGTGGGTGCTGCGTCGGTCCATGGACGTCAGAGAAACGGATTTTACGGTGAGTACAAAAATCCTATTTTCTCTTATCGTCCATGGACCGACGCAGCTCTCATACTGATTACATGTGGGACGTCCCAAAGCAGTATAAGAAAAGGGTGGGAGCAAAAAAAAAAGTAAGGAACAACCAAAACTTCACTCCAAACCAGCAGAGCCCCTCAACGGAGGAGTTGCAACATTAGACAGCGGCCTGCAACACTTTGCGGCCGAAGGAAGCATCCGAAGATGCAGCCACATCAACCTTGTAGAATTTTGAAAAGGTATGAACGGACGACCAGGTCGTCGCCTTGCACACTTGTGCAACCGACGCTTGATGTCGGAAGGCCCGGGAAGCACCAATTGCCTTGGTGGAATGCGCCGCAACAAGAAAGGGAGGCACCCGCCCCTTAAGGGCATAGGCCTGTATGACGGTCTGCCTGATCCACCTAAAGACGGTGGCAGACGACACCGCTCGGCCCTGTTTTGGACCAGACACAGATTTCCGAATGGAAACAGTAGCAGACAGGTACACTCGTAAGGCTTGTACCCATCTTAATGCAGGAAGCGCAAACTCTCAGGGAAGCGATGGGTGAGGACACAAGGACGGAAGAACAATGTCCTTCTTAAGGTGAAAGGCCAAGACCATCCTTAGAAAAGAAGGATGTTCGTGGGCGCAACACCAACATATCCTTATGGAGGACCAAGTAAGGCGACTTGCCAGACAAGGCTGCCAACTCAGACACCCGTCTAACCGAAGCAATGGCCAATAAGGCCAAATTCCGGGACAAGGTCAAGAGAGGAATCTCTCTGATATTCTCAAAGGGATGTTCTTGGAGAACCGAGATGCATCAAAATCAGATCCCAAGTAGGGAGAGGAGGCTTGACAGGGGGGACCACATGGCGAACCCCCTGCCCAAAAGGTGCTAATCAAGGAATGGCCCGGCAGCGGTCGTTGAAAAAGACAGTCCGGGCCGAAATCCGACCCTCAAAAAAAAAAAAAAAAAAGGTATGCAAGGCCAGCTTTTGGGTCACACCACGCTGTAAGAACAGCAAAATCCTGGGAACAGAAAACATCCGAGGACGCCACTCAAGTTCCTCGCACATAGCGATGTAAGCCTTCCAGGTACGGTGAGATATCTTTCTGGAGGAAGATTCCCGTGTCAACAACATAGAAGAGATGACCGAATACGAGAGAACTCGGTCCTTTAGCACCTGGCTTTAAACAGCCATGCCATTAAAGCCAAGGACTGTAAAGCAGGATGAAGTATGCTCTGCGAAGCCGGCGAGGCAACAACAGTAGCAGAGGGTAAGCATATATTAGGCGATACTGCCCCCAGGGGCTTCCAACGTGTCTAACGCATCCGCCCAGGAGTCCCTGGACCTGACCACGATCTTGCCACCTTGCGAGTGAGTCGAGAGGCCACAAGGTCCACTTCCAGTGCCCCACCTCCGGTAAAGAAGGTGGAAACACCTCCGGATGCAAGGACCCTTCGCCTGCAATGCACACAGCCGACAGGACCGTCTTGCAGCGAGACGTATGAAAATCCCAAAGAGACTCCGCAATGTATCGGAGAAGGGAGGCCCCAGTGTACAGGGTGCCTCAAATGTTGGCCAATAAAGGCAACTTGACGGAACTTCCCTAGAAACCCGGTCAGAGGATTAGTACCTCAGCCTCCACAGGTGGAGCAAACCCACCCCGGGCACAGAGACCCTAAAGGCTAAAGCAGTTGTAGTGCACCTGCTAGACGACTGATGAATGAAGCAGAGGCTTTTGCCCAGTCATTGAGCTACAAAAAATGCCAGAGACGCAGCCACTAACGGGCGCAACGCCAACCCCAGCCTGGCGAACACAGTCCAAGCCAGCGCTTCTGATTACCACTGAAAGCAGGTGGAAAGTGATACCCCTGAAACCAGGGATCCTTGTGACAATGCTCCATCCAGCAGCTACCCATGATAGGTGCTGATTGTGCAAACACATAGTTTATACTTTGTATTGCGTCAAACGCACAAATGGAGAGTGTGGGAGGAAACCCACCCAGCCACAAAGAGCATAATACCACCAGATACGGCGTATGTAGTTTAGTATTTGTGGATAAACCTATTAAACGCGTATATACTGTGCCAGCGACGAAGGCGTGCACATCATCGGGGCCTGGACGTAAACCAGCCACACAGATTGCGTACACAACCATGTAGGTATGTTAGCCTGCGAATAAACAAATTGCACATGTTTATACTGTGCATAGCGCTGAGAATGCGCACACCATTGGAACGCAGGGGAGAAACCTGAGCACCCGGATGAAACCCATGCAGACTGCATACGCATACCGTGTATGGTATTATAGTATGTGTGCTAAACATTTTGCACAAGCCCATGTGTGCATAGCACCGAAGGCGCGCACACTGTTGGCGCGTGGGAGGAACCGAAGTACCCCACGCATACTCAGAGAATGCAATACCTACAGCTACTGTAAATGTATTTAGTGTAGTGTATAGACATAATATGTATGTTTACACCGTGTATTGCACCAAAGGCATGCATGTCATGTAGCATGGGCAGAAACCCACGCAGACTGCATACCGTATAGGTATTATTGTGTGTGCGCTAAACCTTTTGCACAAGCTCATGTGTGCAAAGCACTGAAGGCGCGCACACCGTTGGCACGTGGGAGGAACCGAAGTACCCCACGCATACTCAGAGAATGCAATACCTACAACTACTGTGAATGTATTTAGTGTAGTGTATAAACATAATGTGTATGTTTACATCGTGTATTGCACCAAAGGCATGCATGTCATGTAGCGTGGGCGGAAACCCACGCAGACTGCAAAGACATACCGGGTAGGTCCAATCGCACAAATTTAGACTGTGCATAGCGCCGAAGCGCCCACTCGGAAGAACTCCACGCAGACAGCACACAGATACCGTGTAGGAATGATAGCATGTGAATCAACATAATATTGCACATGTTTATGCTGTGCATTTTCATTGGAGCGTGGGGGGAAACCGGAGTACCCGGAGGAACCCCACGCAAACAGTACACCCATACTGTAAACATGTATAATATGTGCAATAAACATATTGAACATGTCTATACTGTGCAGAGAGCCGAAGCGCACATACCATGAGAGTGCGGGAGGACACCGGAGCCCCCGCCAGCTCAGAGAGTATGATACATACATATACTGTGAATGTATCTGGAGTCGTGCATAAACATATTTTGTACGTTTATATCATGTATGGCACTGAAACACAGCATTGGAACGTGGGGACAGCCACGCAGACACAGAGACCAATAACACATACATACACTGTGAATGTATGCAGTGTAGAGGTATAGGATGAGTTTAAATTATGGCGCAGAGGCACATAATCTTCTCTGTATCATTCCAACCTGCTTGACAGTGCTGCTGAAGCAGCATACAGGTAACAGTTAACCTCTGATCCTCAGACCGTGTGTCTGTCAGAGCTCAAATCATTCCCCAGGAAATGGCGGGAAATGTTACCTCAGGTATCACACACAAGGCTCACAGGGATTAGAGACATAAATGAATAAAGTCCTCCCTCATCCATGCTGCTCTTGAGGCAGCGTGTGAGGAAAACTGAGGAAACTGTATAAAAGAAAAGCTTGCCACAGCAATTCCAGCCTGAGTGTGATTCTCACATCATCAATGAGATCACTTACAAGCGCCCTGTCATTCACTGACACAGAACTGGAGTCTTCCTCACAAGGGAATGTCCTGTTCATAAACATTAAATATTCAGAGGTAGGGTCCTGAGCCCAATAGCTAGGCCCATATCTGACTCAGAGCACTCCTTCACTAAAGATTTTTGTGGGGGGAGGGGGCTTATAGCTCCTTTTGCTCGCACACTGCTTCCATTCTGACAGGAATGATTCCAGGACTGCTGACAACTGGTCCGTAAGGACCGCAGGTGCAGGAAACATATGAACATTTTTAACTGTGCAGCACTGCCAGTTGTCCCAGGCAATGTGGAGAGCAGGTGTATCAGACTCCATAAACGCCACCCTCTGAGACCTTATACACTATACAGTGAATATACAGTCCACCCACTGGCTACGCTGAGGAGGGGACACCCTGGAGGACCCACCAACCCTTAAGGACAGCTCAGTCTGTGAGGAGATTGTGAGGGGATTCGCGCCGCCGCCAGAAATAAATGCGCGGCGGCCACAAGAAAATGGCCGCCGTCCGCAGCTATAACTGTGCCACTAAACGCCAAGATGGCCGCCGAGCGCAAAATTCAAAGCTCTAATGAGCGCCAATGGCGCACGCAATAACCACCTCAAACAGCGCCAATGGCGCACGCAATAATCACCTCACACACCAGAAAAAACTGCAGACATGAGTGCCCAACCAGTCACGACTGACCCCCAAGCACCCCACAGCACAGCACCAGTACAGGGTGCAGAGAGCAGCATAACAGGGGGGGGGACAGGGAGAAACCCCCACACACAGAAACACAGCCAGCATGTACTCACCTGCAGTAGGAGAGACTACTTACCCGTCCCTTTCAGGGACCCACTGGCTTGTTTCAGACAGACCTATCACAGAGTCGTACTGCGTAGCTGTCGGCCCGGTCCACCGCGAGAGATACAGTCAGTCAAGTACTGTTCAATCTTGAGAGGACCGCGGGAGCATGAAAGCAACCCGCCACCCCTGGAGCCATGGGGTATGTCGTGAACTGAGTCTCACGCACGCAAGGCGAGGATCAGCACGCTCGATGGTCGGACAGGGAAGACTACGAGGATACTAGTGTACCCAACCTGTTGCCCAGCCGACAGTTGATTGAAGGTCTCAAAAATAAAATAATAAAATTCCCAAAGGAATAAAAATCAAAAGTAAAATCTTCCAGGAGACTGGCTCCTGAGAGCCACGTCTTCTCCTTCTGCTAGGCAGAAAAAAAACTGAGGCTGATTAGCTGCAGGTGGAAGGGTAATGTCCGGAGGGACCGCCCCCCTGGGCGGGGCTGTTCAGCTCTGGCTTGTTCTAGAATGTTTTAACCTCTAACATTCTGCCTAGGTCTTCTCCTGCGAGCAGGGACATATACCCACATGTAATCAGTATGAGAGCTGCGTCGGTCCATGGACGATAAGAGAAATGTATTTTGGGGTGCAATTCCACATATAACCATGGCATGTGTGAGCAATATATCATTTAGTGACAACTTTTTGTAATTTTTTTTTTTTTTTGTCATTATTCAATCACTTGGGACAAAAAAAAAAATATTCAATGGGCTCAACATGCTTCAAAGCAATTTTCTTGGGGTGTCTACTTTCCAAAATTGGGTCATTTGGGGGGGTTTTGTACTGCCCTGCCATTTTAGCACCTCAAGAAATGAGATAGGCAGTCATAAATTTAAAGCTGTGTAAATTCCAGAAAATGTACCCTAGTTTGTAAACGCTATAACTTTTGCGCAAACCAATAAATATACGCTTATTGACATTTTTTTTACTAAAGACATGTGGCTGAATACATTTTGGCCTAAATGTATGACTAAAATTGAGTTTATTAGATTTTTCTTATAACAAAAATTAAAAAATATCATTTTTTTTTCAAAATTTTTGGTCTTTTTCCGTTTATATCGCAAACAATAAAAATCGCAGAGGCAATCAAATACCATTAAAAGAAAGCTCTATTTGTGGGAAGAAAAGGACGCAAATTTCGTTTGGGTACAACATTGCATGTCCGCACAATTTACAGTTAAAGCAGCGCAGTGCAAAATTCTGAAATCACCTCTGGTCCTCTAGCTACCAAATGGTCCGGGGCTTAAGTGGTTAAAAAGAAAAACAGTTACAAATTAAAAACCATAACAGCACAAATAACATTTTTAGCAGCACAAAACAGCACAAACATAGCACTAACCAACGAGACCAGTTTTGTGCCATTTAGATGTTTACGGGGGCCGAGTGACCTTTAATAAATCACTAATAATGCAAAAACGATAAGATAGAACGGAAATTTTAGCAGCACAAACATGGCACTAAAGAAATACACTTGAGTTTTTATTAGTGCCGATTGTAGGGTGGGCAAAGTGAGTGGGGTTTGAAAAATAAAAATAAACTGTTATAACTTAAAAACCATAACCGCACAAATAAATTTTTTAGCAGCACAAACCAGCACAAACGTAGCACTAACCAACAAGGCCAGTTTTGTGTCATTTGGGTGTTGTAGGGGGGCTGAGTGACCTTTAATAAATCATTAACGCAAAAGCGATAAAAGAGACGAAAATTTGAGCAGCACAAAACAGCACAAACTTAGCACTAACCAACGAGACCAGTTTCGTGCCATTTGGCTGTTGTAGGGGGGCTAGATGATGTCATAGTCTGGAAAAAATAATTGTTAATATCTTAAAAATAAAAGCAGCACAAATGTAAATTTTTACGGCACAAAACAGCACAAACGTAGCACTAAAGAAACACACTTGAGTTTTTATTTGTGCCAATTGTAGGGTGGCCAGCTTCACTGAGCTCCGTCAGTGAAGGAGAAAACACAATTTTATAACAAAACAAAAGAAAAACGTTTTTTTCCCAAAAAGTGTGTCTTTTTTAGTTTGTTTAGCAAAAAATTGAGATTGGGAATACTGAGGCAATAACTCTGCCACTAATAACAAGGTTGTTCATATTGCTAAAGAATTGAGCAAATCTTCAGTTCCTTAAGTAATTTCTTTAAGGATAGAAAGTCTGAGTATATGATACAAATACCTCTACTATTAATAAAGTGCTCGTAAGGGGCGTGGCCTGGACATGGACGGATAGAGACGTACACTTGCAGAGCTCCCGGCCGTCTCCCATCCTATCTGATGATCTACAATAAGTCAGCGCAATATGTACACTTCTAAAAAGAGATCTGCAAAGAGGAACAATAGATCTACCAGATTCCACAGCCGGGTGAGATAGAGAGACTTTTCCAACTCTCCCAGCTACACTCGCCGGGATCCAAGATGGCGTCGCCACGAGGGGACACGGAGGGGGACCGAGAAGCCTGCGGCTCTCCGGACTTAAGTATGGAAGCTCCACTTACTAGCCAATACCTTGGAGCCCCCCGGTCCTTCACACCGACCCAGGAGATACCCCGAGAACAGCCTCTCAATCGGTCACGATGGACCCAGAGCTGCGTTTGCTACTGCAAGCACTTCCCACTAAGGCAGACATTACAGCCCTTATGGGAATGGTGGAAGCTGCACACCGTAAAGAACTGGCGGTGGTGAAGACGGAGGTGAAAGACCTGTCCACCAGACTCACTAAAGGAGAGTCCTCACTAACAGCCCTGGAGCGCCGGGTGGAGGCGATGGAGGAGACCCAGGACAGTCAGATGGAAGCTCTCACAGAACAGCAGCTGCGACTCGAGGAAATGGAGGACCGCAGTCGCAGGAACAACCTGCGTATACGGGGACTCCCAGAAGCAACTGGTCTTGAAGATCTAGCGGACACGGTAACGGCTATTTTCCGCACTATAGAGGGGATTGAATTGCCACCCCGCCTGGAATTCGACAGGATTCACAGAGCGCTGGGGCCAAAATCATCTGACCCAGCCAGGCCCAGAGATGTGGTGTGTAGGTTGCACCATTACAAGCACAGAGAAGAAATTATCCAGAGGTCTTGGGAAGGGGACAGCCCGGAATTCGACGGTGTGGCGATCAAAATACTTCCAGATCTATCTCGCCCCACGCTACAGAGACGGGCGATACTGAAACCTATCCTGGAGCTCGCCCGCAGTAGAGGAGCAACGTACCGCTGGGGATACCCGCTGTCCATCACGTTCCGGAGAGACCAAAGATTCTTCACGCTCAGAAAGCCAGAGGCACTGCCGGATCTTTTCATCTTCCTCGACGCAGAACCTATTGTGGTCCCAGACTGGCTTGCCCTCCTACCTATAGCTCAAGACCATGGCAACTTCCAGAGAGTGCGTGGAGATCCACCGCCCAGACAGCAACGGGGCCGGAGGAGACCTAGAGCGACGTCCCAGGAGGGAGAACGGAGCGGGATGGACACCGGTAATTATACCTGCCTGACCTGTTGACACCCTTGTCCCTTGCCTGTCCCCCCCCCTTTTTTTTTTTTTCCCGTCACCTGTTGGCGCTGGAGCGGCGCTGACGCTCCCCCCCCCATGCTCGCCAGCGCTAGATGAACAGGGCTCTCCCTTATAGACAAGGCAGCTGGAGACCCCCCTGGATGGAGGGGAACATTTGCTGCTTTTGTTTGCGGGCCTTACCCGAGACGGTCTCTTCTGCATCACTAGACATCATCAGCCCGGTGCAGGACCCTGATACTCCAGCCCCCGAGTTTAGGCGTTTTGGCCTGGACCCATGATGTATGGCGCAGCCCCCGCAGAGACCCCTGCATTACAGGATATTGACAGTAGCTGGCTCCATGGGGATGCGCCGGACCCGGATCACCCTGCGGCTCTCCTGTATTCCCAGAAGTTTACAAATCCCAGAGACAATAGGGAGAGGTACACGCTGCATCTGCAACCTAGCAATCCTTGCAATAGATAACACTTTTACAGAAGGACCAGGAGTACTGGGCACCCGGTTGGGGCTGAGGGGGGGAGGGTATTCTTGGGAAAGTGGAAGGAAGTATATCTGAATTATGACATTGAGCATTATTGCCACTTTCATTGCATTTATGTGGATTCTTGATATACAATGCCCATTATTACTCCACCCAAGGTAGCCTCAGATGTTGAGACTCAGATAGCCTCCGCTATGTCAGCATTTTGGGAGCCAAAGTGAGCAGACCAACCAGATCTGTGGGGGGAATTTGAATGTATCGATTTTAATTACATAAGGGGGGGCATGCAATATAGAGCAGCAAGGACATACTGTCCAGACCAGAACACGGGGGATAGTCCGGATATATACCTCACGTAAAATCCAGATAGGTTGAAGGGGGAGACCCTGGGGGACGGAGGAATAGGGGGATACAGTGGGGATGTGGGGCGGAAAGTATACGAGCCCGGGCAGCCGGCCGTGCGCGGGACCCGCGTCCCTGTGGAGTTTTGGGGGGGATGTCCGCCTGCGTGCGGTGGGGGGGGGGGGGGGTAGGGGGCCTGGGGCTGAGGAGGTGACCTATAGAGGCAGGCATGGTTGAGGGGGAAATATATTCCCTTAGTTTAAGGTTGACCACAGGATTGGTATCCGTTATTTTATGTATGCACTTCTTTCTGTTACATGTAAGGTCCTCCTCGCTCATTTCATTTTCCTTATTTTTTTATATATTCTTTTTGGTTCCTTATGTTACAATGGTGTATTATTGATGACTGCACGTTACAGCAGAGTTTCGTTGGATTGGGAGACAAGAGTCGGGAGCTCGTTCTTTCCCGAGCCTTGTCTTACCCGCACCCCAAATAGGCTGGTGTGTTCTGCCGGGGGGGGGGTACAACGTTGGCCCCCAGGCATTATATACAAATAATAAGTTACTTACAGGACTAAGGGCACTAGGCCCAGTCCTCTACATTTGCTCTTTGACTCTTTTATTCTTACTCTCTTCTTTCTTACTTTCTCTTTCACCTGCTACCCCCCCTCTCTGTCCCCCTCCCGTCGCCCTTTACGTCACCCCTATCTTGGACCAGCACCCTTGCCCTCCCCCTCCCTACCCAGAATCCAGTCTCCACTTCCTTCCCCTTACCTCCTACCCAATTATGGCATTACACCATCTCAAAATTCAGTCACTTAATGTGAAAGGCCTTAACACGCCAGAAAAAAGGCGCATACTGCTGGACGACCTGAAAAGATCCCAAACGGATGTGGCTCTGATCCAAGAGACACACTTTAAGCACAATAGACTACCGTATTTGCGCAACAGACATTACCCGATGACATACCACTCTGTTAACCCCACAGCCAAATCTAAGGGAGTCTCCATATTAATTTCCAGCAAAGTCCCATGGAAATGTCAGGACTCACTAATCGATCCCTCTGGAAGATACATTTTCCTCAAGGGACTCATAGGCAACGTACAAGTTACGATAGCAACATTACATGCCCCCAACGACCTGCAGGCGACATTTTTGGAGCATACTTTGGAGAAACTCCAGGACTTTAGGGCAGGACAATTACTGTTTGGTGGAGACTTTAACGCTCCATTGATTCCTTCGGTAGACACCTCAGCAGGCAAATCTTCAATGCCAGTGAATCAACTCAAACGCATAGCAAAGGCACTACATAAATCACAACTCATTGATATCTGGCGACTACAACATACGGGAGACCGTGACTATACGTTTTATTCTCCTGTACATCAGGTATATAGCAGAATAGATTACTTTATGATCCCTCATACACAACTTCACGCAGTAGAAAGCACATCCATAGGAAACAGGACGTGGTCTGACCATGCACCAATCTGTCTGATTTACAAGCTTTCTGACGTATCCTCACCTAGACATAAATTCTGGAGACTTAATGAAAGCCTACTGCAAACACCAGAGGTGCTTGCGGAGATAACCTCGGCTTTAAATCACTACTTTCAGGAAAACGACCAGCCAGAGTGTGACCCGGGGATATTGTGGGAGGCACACAAATCAGTCATGAGAGGGATTTTCATTAAGCACGGAGCCCGTATTAAACGGGAACGCACTGCACAGCTTACCCAGCTACTGAAAAAATTAAACATCACTGAATTCAGACATAAGCACGCCCCCGCACAAACCTCTGAGGCGGAGTTGACAATTATCAGGAAACAGATTACTGACATTCTACAATACAGAGCCAAGGCAGCCATACAGTCGTGTCGGAAAATGGCGTACGAATCAGGGGATAAATGTGGGAAGCTATTAGCAAAAACAGTCAGGGAACATAAATTATCTACATACATTCCCCATATCACCAAGGCAGGAGGTCAGAAAGCAACTTTACCCTCACAGATCACACAAGAATTTAAAGATTTCTACTCCAAATTATATAACACCTCCCAGCGGTTTCCCCATCCCAAGCAGACATGGCACACTACATTATTTCGTCCGCAATGCCCTCACTTACACTAGAGTCCCGAGAAGAACTAGAATCCCAGATAACATTATTAGAACTTCAACAAGCTATCAAAACAATGAAGCCAGGTAAGGCCCCAGGACCCGACGGGTACACCCTACAATACTACAAGAAACTCACAGCGATACTGGGGCCACGCATGCTTGGGCTGTTTAACGCCATAGGATCCGGCAAAGTATTTGCCAGGGATAGCTTAAGTGCCCATATCTCAGTAATACATAAGGAAGGAAAGGACCCGACAGCATGCAGTAGCTATAGACCGATATCGCTCCTAAATGTTGATTTAAAAAATTTATACCAAGATCATTGCCACCAGACTTGCGAGACACCTTCACCATCTAATTCATCTAGACCAGGTAGGCTTTATCCCATCTAGGGAGGCAAGGGACAGCACCATTAAGGTGCTGAACTTATTACATAGAGTGAAGATCACAAAAACCCCGTGCGTACTACTGAACACCGACGCCGAAAAGGCCTTCGACCGGGTGAATTGGTCGTTCATGCTTACAGTCCTTCGACACGTAGGCCTGGGAGAGGTAATGTTAAATAGGATAACCGGAATATACACCAGTCCGACAGCACAGGTGAAGGCAAATGGGGTACTATCGGACCCCTTCCCAATATTGAATGGGACAAGACAGGGATGTCCTTTATCCCCTCTTTTGTTTGCCCTCTCACTGGAACCCTTCCTGGCCACAATCAGACGGAACCCCGACATACAAGGCGTGACTATAAGGCAAACGCAACACAAGATATCAGCATACGCAGATGACATGCTCTTTTCACTTACCAATCCAGGGGTGTCCCTCCCGAATCTGCTTAGAGAATTCGATACATATGGGAAAATTTCAAATTTAAAGATAAACTTTTCCAAGTCAGAGGCAATATCTATACCACTGCATATGATCCCTACGGTACGATCAAATTTCCAATTTAAATGGACATCCTCCTCCCTGACTTATCTGGGGACCAATATCACACCCAAATTTTCCGGAATTTATGAACGGAACTTCCCTCCTCTACTGTCAAAAGTAAAACTTCTCCTAGACTCGTGGCACAAGGGAATTCACTCCTGGTTTGGAAGATGTAACTTACTGAAAATGTGCATACTGCCTAAGTTCTTATACCTCTTCCAGGCCTTACCCATTAAAATACCACCCTCATACTTTAAGCGGGTACAGGCCTTGTTTACCCGCTTTGTCTGGGCACATAAAAAACCACGGATCTCACGCACTCAGCTGTCAATGCCAAAACAATGTGGAGGGTTAGTACTGCCAGACATAAAGCGATACTACCAGGCAATACACTTAGGCAGGGTTATAGACTGGAGCCGCCACCAAGAATTTAAGTTGTGGGTACAGAAAGAACAACACCAGGCTGACATTCCATTGAGAACAGCGATGTGGTGTAGCGAAGCATTGACATCAGAGACAAAATTGCACCCGCTGATAGGCAATACTATTCGCCAAGGCCTACAAGCAGCTTTACAAACTGCCCTGACAACCAAATTGTCACCATTAACACCGATCTTGGGAAACCCCAGGTTTTCCCCAGGAATGGTAGCCACACCATTTCAGATACTACGAGCCGCGGGCCGTACTACAGCGTCTCAATATGTGATAAGAGATAGATGGGCCCTCCATTCCTGAACTGACGGACACAACAGGCCCATTCCAACTCCCCTTTTGGAACGCGGTTCAACTACACCACTTCCTTCAGACAATCCTGCACCCACAAGAATACTCCAGACCCATGACCACGCTCGAGGAATACTGCTCGGGGATGGAGCCTTTGCCCCGGGTCCTCTCCAAAATGTATTCTCTCCTCAATACACCAACCCAGCAACCACACCTTCCGGGTATTACAAAGTGGGAGACAGACCTAAACCGCACCTTTACGGTGCCCCAAGTACAAAGTATAATACAATTCTCTTTCAAGTCCTCCCTATGTACGAAAATACAGGAGACAAATTACAAAATTCTCACGAGATGGTATTTAACACCCAGCCGCCTACATGTGATTTTCCCAGACACCTCAGAATACTGTTGGCGGTGCGGGACAGAGAAGGGAACACTCCTGCATGTATTTTGGTCCTGCCCCAAGCTAGCAGTATTCTGGACGGGGGTCCGAACTATATCCCAAAAATTCACAGAATACCAGATCCCACATGACCCAGCTTTCTTCCTGCTACATGTATCGAACCTTTCCCACAGAACATACAAAAAGTCCCTACTACGTCACCTGACAAACGCAGCTAAGTCTTGTATTCCCATACTATGGAAACAACAAACTCCGACCATAGCAATGTGGCTGCGGAAAGTGGAAGATATAAACAGACTGGAGGATCTGATACTGACAGCCCAAGACAGACATGAAGTTTACAAAGAGACTTGGACTATGTGGAACATGTTTATTTACTCGGACGAGGGTACAACCCTTCTCGGAACCTGAGCAACCTCTAAGTTAGAATACAGACTAACATACCAGAGATGCCACCCCCCCCTCCTTTCCCCACCCTGTCACCCACCCCCCCCCCCTCCATTCCCCTCCCCCCCCCTCATCCCACTTCTCTCTTCTTCTTGTCTTACTTTTCCTACTTTCTTTTTCTCTACTCTTGTCAGCAGACTCAAACGTATCTAACAAGAGCTTTCCGTAGGGTGTATACTTGAGGGTGTATGAGACAGAATACTCTCTGATAATGGATAGAGGCCCTACCAGACCAAGGCAAAACTGTATTAACGCTAGGAACACCTGAAATGCAATCTTATTTAACATAACCTACTGTACTGTAGATTCTGGAGGCTGCGACCTTCGCTGTTTTTTGTGTCTTTATTGTATCTTGTGGGGCTTTACCCCGGCTCTCTTTAAAAAAAAAAAAAAAATCAATAAAAAATTATATTTGAAAAAAAATAAAGTGCTCGTAATACCAAGGATTCAGCTTAGTATGGAGCACAGCATTCAAAGAGAACATATGTATATAGTAAGTGAGGTCGAACCTCAAAAAACATCCTGGTTCACGCGATGATCAGCTGTGATTGGTCACAGCTGATCAAGGCTTCTTACCACGATCGGAGATGCGGTGTGTAAATAGTTGAGGAAAATATCAGATTTCGAGCACATGGAAGGCAGTACCACTGCTCTAATACTGGGTAGAGCAATGTGACTACTTAAACGGTACTCACAAGTCTGGAAAGCGTCTATGTGGAGTTAATAGTGCAGCGATCATTCACCAAGGTATCTATGTCACAAGAAAGCTAGAGAATGGGTGACACAGTTAGTACCACTGCTCTAACTGGAGAACACCATGTGGTTAAAGTGGAAGTCCACCCTAACACTTCAATTTCTCCCCTTCAATCATTAACGTGAGGGAAGTTCAGCCTTATGCCTCAAAATGAAAAAAAAAAAAAAACAGTTTGTCTACCTTAATTTTGCAAAATCCAGTGCTGTCACATGACTTCAATTCTACTTCCTTCTAAAGGGCAAAATCAGCCAGTGGGTGTGGTTCCTGAAAGCTAGTGACATCACTTCCTGGGAGACTGTTCCTGTGTAGTTAGTGGGCGTATACAGGATGGAAGGAGCTGATCGTGTGTTCCCGCCCAGCGTTTTGTCATTGTACATCCTAATTCATGAAAAAATTAAGAAATAAAAAGTCCCATCCACACAGGATGGGAGGTGCAGAATCCAAAAGCTGTGCGATTTAGATTGCCACTTTGAGTGCAGCTTTGATCCAACTTTACACTCTGGATCAAAGTGGCATCAAAGTAGTGCAGGCACCTTTTCAAAGTCGCATAGATGGGAACGTTTGCTATTGAAATCAATGGGCTGTGACTTGTGTGCAAAGTCCCATGACAAGTCGCACCAGTGGAGACACTTCAGGCCAAAAAGAGGCCATGAAGACAGGATGAAATCTGAGAAGGAGGGATGGGGGTGGGGAGTGCATCAGAGAAGGACAACATTTTAAGGAAGTGAGAGGCCCCCCATGCAGAATTCAGAAATAAGGAAGCAAGGTTGTCCCTGAAGAACAGGAAGAAGCTTGTGGTCTGGCTTTGATTAGACTAAGCGACACAAACCGTTATACAGAAAATGAATAATGTCAAAAGATAAAGATATTTTACATATAATAGAAAAAAAAATTAATGATTGGACTTTCACTTTAACCGACACAGTTCATTCACGTCTAAAAGTGTCAAAATACAGATCTGATTGCAGAAATACAGGATAGAAAGTTATCTGCATCACAGATTAGAAACTGTGGGGTTGATTGTTCTAAAACTGTAGAGTGCAAAATCTGGTGCAGCTATGCATAGTAGCCAATCAGCTTTTAACTTCAGCTTGCTCATTTAAGTTTTGACAAAAAAAAATTAAATTTGGAGCTCATTGGTTTCTATGCAGAGCTGCACCAGATTTTGCACTCTACCGTTTTAGTAAATCAACTCCTGAATTACACCGAAAAGTACTACCACTGTTATGGCTGCTCAGCTAACAGACACCATAGACCTAGAAAGCACCATATGCACAGCTTAGTTGCTCTGTGGCAAACTGACCTGAGGCAAAGTCCAGAAAGTGCCAGAAGCAGAGCCCAATGGCCAAATGTCATAATTCTCCTAGACTGACACCTCAGAAGTCAAAAGGTCTCCTCAACTGACACATTCTCCAACTGCATGGTCTGGCTCAAGGTAAAAGTCAGAAATAGAATCAAGAGGGGAGGTTGAAGAGGCAGAGCCATGACCGATTGCAGGCCAGCCTCCACATCTTTCATCAGGCAGGATCTGGGTACAGTCCCCAAGATGCTGCAGAAGGAGCCAGTGTCTGTGGTGCAGTAATGAAAATCATCCTGGAGAAGAAGTTTTTTTTTTTTGGAAGAACAGGGGTGGGCTAGAGCTTCTGTCAGCTTTTTATTGTGCTCGTTGTCTATTTCGTAGATTTTCTCTCAGCCGCTGTCAATGTGACAATAAGTGAAGGGAAAGCCCCAAATAAAGCAAGACCCAACAGGAGTTCTGATTCCTACCTGTTCTGGTTAAAACTAAGCAGACTAGCAACACCAGGCTGATGTTCTTCCCGGATTACACCATGGAGACACAGAGGCAGCGGCGCTCCTTTGATGGTGTGAAAGCGGCTCTCCGAACAAAGGGAATCAGCTACAGCATCATGTTCCTGGCTAAACTGCGGGTGGTCGACGGTGAGACTGTGCGGATCTTCACCAATCCTAAGGATACAGGTGCATGGCTTGAGACACTGCCTCCATGAGGATCCTACATTCCCTCAGCGTACGTGGCAGTGTTTTTCAGCTGGGATACTCAGGTACTCGGGGTTACTCATGGGATTTTAGCTGGGGTGATTGGGTGTGAGACTGGGGGGGGGGGCTTTCTTTTTGGTCTGGACTACCTACACCCCTGTGTCCTCCCCATGTATACTGCCTGAAGCTACACTGGAATTCCCCTGCCCATTGGACCTGCTGAATGGCCGCCATGTGCTTTATTTTTCTGTACCCAGGAATATTTGTTGGACTATGCTGGAAAAGCGTGTTTCTCACTACAGCATCTCACACCTGTGACTACAGAAACCCCTTATTATTGTTTTTTTCTTTTTTTCTTTTTGGGTTCTGTTCATCATTTACTGGTGACTGTGTGGGCCGGTCTGCTGCGGCTCGCGCCTCCAAATCTCTTTGAGATAGTCATTGGACAAGTTCTGTTTGGGGAAAGATGTGTTACTCCATGTTGGGAGGACACGGGGTGGGGGGTAGGGGTTGGATGGCCGTTGCTGTCCGTACTGCGGTTGTTCTATGGTTTGTTATGTTTATTTCCTTAACTATCAATTGGTTGGTCTTAGAGATAATGTTTTCAGGGTCTGCCCAGGGGGTGTGTCCTCCGGCGTTGGCTGTGGGGGTGCAGTGCCTCCTGGTCTTCCGCCTCTGGATACATGCCTTGCCGGGTGCGCTGCGCCCCCCTCAAGGTACCTGGGGTGGGGAACATGAGCTGCTATCCTTCAGTTATGTCGTACTTACATGATGGCTAAGTTTACTGTAATGTCATGGAATGTCAGGGGCCTCAACTCTGCTGTTAAGAGGTCACTAGTGTTTAAATACATTCAGCAGCATAATCCGAAAATCTGTATACTGCAGGAGATGCATTTGGTGGGCTCTAGAGTCCTGGGGCTGAGACGGGCCTGGGTGGGTGCGCATTATCAAGCCTCCTATTCCAATTATGCTAGGGGAGTAAGTATCCTTGTGCACCGCTCCCTGCCTTTCCAGTTGCAGGCGATTCGCACTGACCCTGGTGGTAGGTTTATTATTATGCATGCTCTAATAGCGGATGCTCCGTATGTTATTGCTGGACTCTATCTGCCTCCACCTGCGGATCCCACTCTTCTCCACTCGGTGATGCAGATGGCTGTTCAATATGGGGTAGATAAGGTACTGTTAGTGGGGGATTTCAACCTGGTCATGTCTGACGTACAGGACAGACTCCGGCCCTCACCTGCCCCCAGTTCAGGGCTGTCTTTGTGGGCTTCCTCATTTGGTATGACGGATCTTTGGCGCAATTTTCACCCTTCTGACACCCAGTATACTTGTCTTTCCACTACGTACCGTACCCTATCTCGAATAGACATGGCGTTTGCCTCTCCCGGACTGGTTGGGGAGGTGGTTTCGACTGAGATTCTCTCTCGTGGCATTTCTGATCATGCTCCGTTGATGGTCTCGGTTGGTGCTGCTTCTTCCGGAGTCAGGGGGGTCTGGAGACTTTCTAGATACTGGGTGGCAGATCCGGAGATCCAAGAGGACCTACCGGATGAAATCTGTAGTTTCTGGCTACGGAATGCTGAGTCCTCAGGCCCATTGATACTCTGGGATACTTTTAAAGCTTGGTTGAGGGGTGTGTATATTAAAAAGATTGCTGTTAGGAGGAGAGGGTCTGAGCAGGCTCTGAGGCAGCTGGAGGCAGATGCCCTGTCGCGTGAGAGGGCTTATGTCCAGTCAACTAGCTCGGATGCCTATCACGCCTGGCAGCACACCCTTAGGGAATTGTCCTTGATGAGGGTGGACATCACCAAGAAATCCATGCTTGATAGGGCTCAGAGAGTCTTCGAGTTTGGGGACAAGAATGGCAAGCTCTTGGCTTGGTTAGCCAGGGGGCAGTGAGCTTCTACACATGTGGGCAGGCTTAGAGACGCGGACGGCTTGTTGCTTACTTCCCCAGACTCCATTTGCTCTAGATTTTTTCGCTTCTATAGAGACATTTACTCATCCAGGGTGACTTATACCGATACGGATCTCTCCGACTTTTTGGACAGGATCCCCTTCCCCACGCTTGACCCAGAACGAAGCTTGGACTTAGAAAAGGACATTACTTCAGAGGAGGTGCAGAGGGCACTGAGCTGCATGCAGTCAGGGAAAGCCCCTGGGCTGGATGGCATCCCTATTGAGTTTTACTCAGAATATCAGGAGTTGTTGGCCCCTCGACTGACAGATCTTTTTCAGAAGTTTTTGTTTCAGGGCTCCCTTCCTGATACAATGGCTGATGCTATGGTGGTGTTGGTGCCCCAAGCCTGGTAAGGATCCTGAGGATTGTGGCTCTTATAGGCCCATTTCTCTCATTAATGCCGATGCCAAGTTATTGGCCAAGATCCTTGCCCTTTGTCTGATTGCGGTGATGGAGGATTTGGTCCACCCGGATCAGAAGGGATTCATGCCGGGTAAGGGCACGGACATCAACATCCGACGATTGTTTCTTAATCTAGACACCTCCCATGACAATGGTGGTAACCGAGTCATAGCCTCTCTCGATGCAGAGAAGGCTTTTGACTCGGTGGAATGGGGTTATCTATGGGAGGTGTTGAAACGATTCGGGTTTGGGCCTAGGTTCCGCAGGTGGCTGGGAATGCTGTATGACTCCCCCAGAGCTAGAGTTCGGGCTAACGACAGGTTGTCAGAGTTTTTTCTCCTCCAGAGGGGCACCCGGCAGGGTTGTCCCTTATCGCCCAGGTCGTTTGCCCTGGCCCTGGAGCCGCTGGCGATCTTGATTAGAGGGTCTTAAGCGGTTCGTGGGCTACGGGTGGGCCCTCTGGAGGAGAAAATATCCCTATATGCGGATGATACACTACTCTACCTTCAGGATGCTGATGGTTCTTTGCGGGCAGCTCTGCAGATATTTGAGGAATTCGGCCACTTTTCCGGGGTCAAGATCAATTGGTCTAAATCGGTCTTGTTCCCGCTGGATCCTCGGCCCCGGAGCGGGGTCTCTTGTACCCCTTTGATTTGGGTCGAGGAGTTCAAATACCGTGGGATTGTGGTGTCGAGGGACCTTCGGGACTTTCGCCGCCTCAATCTGAAACCCCTGGTGATGAAAATAGGGAACATTGTGTCAGGTGGAAAGACTTACCCCTCAACCTGCTTGGACGCATTAATGTGCTAAAAAAATTTTTTTTGCCCAGATTCACTTATGTGTTTAGGAACTGTCCGGTTTGGCTCCCTGGCTCTTTTTTCAAGGAGCTGGATGTCTGTATATGCTCCTTTATCTGGAGGGGCTCCTCGCCTAGGATTGCGAGATCCACATTACAACTCCCTGTCCGTTGTGGGGGTCTTGCGCTCCCCTGCCTCCTGGTCTATTATTGGGCGGCGATTTTGGTCACAGTACGTTGGTGGTTTATGCAGTCCAAGTCGAACGCGGCCACCTGCTTGGAGGCCGCTGTCGTGGGTTCGCTGGGTGAGTTGGGGAACCTGGTATACAGGGGGGCGGCTGCGTACTCGGCTCTTCCGGGACCAACCAGGACTACCCTTAAGGTGTGGACTTATTGCTCGGAAGAGATTTAACCGTCCGAACCACATCTCTCCATACAGCCCGCTGTGGGGTAATCCCTCCCTCCCTCATTTTAGGACGATCCCTGACCCACAGCTGTGGGCTGGATATGGCATTAAGACCCTTCGGGATGTTTTTCGCTCCGGTAGGCTGTTGTCTTTCAGGCAATTGGTTGACCGGTTTGGGCTGCCGGAGCGAATGCTCTTCCGATACTTTCAGTTGAGACACGCTGCCAGGGCTCAATTCCCCCAGACTATTAATTTAGTAGCGGATCCTGTTGAGAGGTTACTGGCTCAGGAGGATCTTGAGAAGACGCTCTCTGCTCTTTACCTTGCACTCTTGGTAGTTGACTCGCCTAAAATAGACACCCTATGGGGAAAATGGTTGACGGATGTCCCCAGCCTGGACAGAGCTACTTGGGAGGAATGTTTTGAAGATGGGTCTAAATTGATGATATCCTCTAGAGATAAATTAATGCAGACTAAATTTATTCACCGTATTTACTACACACCTCAGAGATTACACAGAATTTACCCGGATAGATCTCCTATGTGTCAGAAATGTCGCTCTTCGGAGGGTACATTTATCCATATGTTCTGGGCCTGTCCCTTGGTGGAGAAGTTCTGGGCCGAGGTTTTTGAATGTATTAAATATCCGACTTGCATTGTCTATCCCAGCATCACCCGAACTGGCCTTGCTTGGGATACACGATGATGACCAGAGGCCCAGATACACAAAGTTACTTGTATCTATGCTAATGTTTTACGCTAAGAAAGAAATCCTCAAAACAATGGTCCTCCCCTGCCCCCCCCCCCCCCAAAATGGAGTCTTGGGACTCCTCTGTTAATACGGTCATACCGATGTATAAGTTGACATATGTTAGCAGGGGTTGTCCCAAGAAATTCGATCGGGTATGGATGCCTTGGACCCAAGGATCTTGAGATGTTGTTTTTCTCATGTCATTGTTTTATTTTCCTTCGTTTAGTTTTGATAATGTATTTTGGGTCGGACTGACACTGATCTATGTATAGATGATATGTATGGCCTATTGAATTGTAATATGCACAGGACATGTTTGTATATCTCTTGTTCTTTGATATCTTCTCAATAAAGACCAACCTTTTTCTTTAAAAAAGCTAAGCAGACTAAACTAACAAACTAAAAAAGAAAGGTTTTGGCTGGACATGCACTTTAAAACAAGAGCAATCACTACCTATACCAGTCAATCTAAACAAGTCGCAAATAAATGTATTGGGACACACAGACAAATTTTCCTGAACCCTGGAGAGGAGCAATATTGATTGCTAGGAGAGTCACAAAAACATTTTACAGTTGGCAAATACATTTGACCTTACCAAGATTTAGGTTCACCAAAGTGTAGATAGTTAACGCTGTAGAGATCCATGTCCTCAGTGTGCCAAGCAAATGTTGTCTTCCACATACCAAAATAGAGGTAGGGTGTATTAACACCTTCGATAATAATGCCACGTTCATGTTCCACCATATCTAGTAGAGTATTAAGACTGGCAATGTTCCACAGGTGTACATCCTATGAAAATTGAAGGATATAAAAAAACAACACAAAAAGATCAAAATCTTGTCAACAATACTTTAACCACTTAAGGACCGCCACGCGCCGATGTACGTCAGCAGAATGGCACGGCTGGGCACAAGGGCCTGTCATAGGGAATGACGATCAATGACGTCACACACTAAGCCACGCCCCCCCACAGTAAGAAACACACATAAGGGCACACTTAACCCCTACAGCGCCCCCCTCCCGGTTAACCCCTTTACTGCCAGTGTCATTTTTACAGTAACCAGTGCATTTTTATAGCACTGTTCGCTGTAAAAAATGACAATGGTCCCAAAATAGTGTCAAAAGTGTCCGCCATAATGTCGCAGTCACGATAAAATTTGCCGATTGCCGCCATAACTAGAAAAAAAAAATTAATAAAAATGCAATAAAACTATCCCCTATTTGGTAGACGCTATAAATTTTGTGCAAACCAATCAAACGGTTATTGCGATTTTTTATACCAAAAATATGTAGAAGAATACATATCGGCCTAAACTGAGGGGGAAAAAAATATATATATTTTTTTGGGATATTTATAATATCAAAAAGTAAAAAATATTGCATTTTCTTCAAAATTGTCGCTCTATTTTTGTTTATAGCGCAAAAACAAAAAAACCGCAAAAGGTGATCAAATACCACCAAAAGAAAGCTCTATTTGTGGGGGGGGGCGCCAATTTTGTTTGGGAGCCACGTCGCACGACCGCGCAATTGTCAGTTAAATCGACGCAGTGCCGAATCGCAAAAAGTGACCAGGTCTTTAAGCTGCATAATGGTCCGGGTCTTAAGTGGTTAATAAAAGCAAACTCAATATAGGATTAGGTCAAAAACAAAGTCACACACGATAGAATATATATATATATATATTCTATTTACACGCACACATACATATATATATTCATATTCTATTTACACGCACACATATATATATATATATCTCAAGAGCAGTTAATAAGTAATGTGTTAAAATGTAATTAAAAACTGCAAGGAATGCTTACATTGTCATAGAGAGAGCCACTTATATCTGCGCCATATATGGGGGACATGAAAGTCAAATTCTTCCAATATTTACGCTCCAAATCATCGAAATCTTGGTGCCGTGGGGTACAGTACCTAGCGTTGATAGAACATATTTAATTCCAGACATATACTGTTTTATACACCATTTTCCTTTATGAAATTGATACATTTTTACAGGAATGTGCACTCTAATCATGGAGCCATGTGGGAGACCACTTTAAAAAAAAACGAAAAAGAACAAAACACGAATGTATCACATTAAATTAGGGCTGCAACTAACGATTATTTTCATAATCGATTAGTTGGCCGATTATTGTTTCGATTATTCAATTAATCGGTTAATAACCTTAGAAAAAAAAAAAAAAGATTTTTGCTGCGATTTGCATTTAATTTTTTTGCCCAATATGCTGTTGGGCAGATTAAAAAAAACATAAATTGCCGCAAAAACGCATTACATGCTTTTCTGCAGCTTCTCTATTGAAGTATATTGAACCAAAAAAACAAAGTGGCACCCTTTTGCGTTAAAAAAAGTCCTTGCCCTTTCCAAATATGCAGCAGCTGAAAAAATCATGGCTGTGAATGTGTCCCATAGGAAACCATGTAAATGAACTGTAGTGTGTTTCTGCAAGAAGCACCAAAAAAACAGAGGTGTGACATGGGCCTGAGATGTTTAGTAACATAATGGGGTTAAAAAAACTAAAAGGAGTACAAAAAGAGCAAATAATTGCTCTTTTTCTACTATAAAGGGCTATTTTAAGTTTTTTTAACCCCATTATGTTACTGGCCGATTAATCGATTATGAAAATGGTAATCGATTAATTTCATAATCGATTAGTTGTTTCGGCTCTACATTAAATGTTCTATTTTTAATTTGTATAAGTATGTGCCATGCAAACAACAATTAGGCCTTATGCACACTGGACATTTTGCAGCTGCTTCTAGCGTTCGTTTGTTTTTGGCCCCTAAACTCCTCTGTATGTTAGCCTATGTGTTCATGCACACATAGGCTTTTAGCAGCGTTTAAAGGGGTTGTAAAGGTTTGTTGTTTATTTTCTAAATAGGTTCCTTTAAGCTTGTGCATTGTTGGTTCACTTACCTTTTCCTTCCATTTCCCTGCTAAATGTTTTTTTTCATTGTTTTCTTTGTCTGAATTTCTCACTTCCTGTTCCTCCTCAGTAAGCTGTTCAGTAAGCTGTTCTGGCTGACTAAACACCGCTCGCTCGGATGATGGTGTGAAGTTTACTGAGGAGAAACAGGAAGTGAGAAATTCAGACAAAGAAAAAAAACATTTAGAAGGTAAATCAAAGGAAAAGGTACCGTATATACTCGAGTATAAGCCCGCCCGAGTATAAGCCGAGGTACCTAATGTTACCACAAAAAACTGGGAAAACGTACTGACTCGAGTATAAGCCGAGGGTCAACAATGGCTCACTGTGCCCTAGCTCACTGTGCCCTAGCTCACTGTGCCCTAGCTCACTGTTCAAATTGAACATTGTAAATTGTACCTGAAAAAAAATTGAGAGGCTGCGGCGTCCATCGTTTAAAACTCGCGGTCTCTTACTCTTCCCTTCCGTGATGGGCGTTTTCTAAGCAGACACAGTTCCGCCTATCACAAACGTTCTCTCATCCTCAGTTTCCCAGCAGACGTCTGTGATTGGCGGAACACTGAACACAGTGTCTGCTGGGATGGGTGAGGATGAGAGAACGTTCGTGATAGGCGATTCTCAGCAGACACTCTCCGCCTATCACGGAAGGGACCAGGAAGAGACAGCGAGATTTAAACGATGGACGCCGCAGCCTCAACTTTTTTTCAGGTACAATTTACAATGTTAAATTTCGCTGACTCGAGTATAAGCCGAGGGGGGGACTTTCAGCCCAAAAAAAAGGGCTGAAAATCTCGGCTTATACTCGAGTATATATGGTAAGTGAACCAACAATGCACTAGCTTAAAGGAATCTATTTAGAAAATAAAAAACAAACCTTTACAACCCCTTTAATGGCAGGGCTTTTAGAAGGGGGGGGGGGGGGAACACATTGCCAGTGCATCCAGGAGCAGCGGCACTTTGGCAGACGCTTGTAAATGCATATAAACATTAGGCACGTTTAGTGCATGAGCGTTAATTCACTTCAATGGCCAGAAAAAAATTGTATTCTTGACAATAAAATTAACGCCCAACCGTTTTACGCCTTAAAGACATTAAACACTTTTACAAGCCTCAGGCATTTATTTTTTGCCAAAACACTAATGCTAGGAGGAAAGGCTTTCAGGAGAGCTTGCAAAAAGCTCTGTGTGCCCTAAAGTGGCATTTCAGGCTAAACCTACTCTCTGCCACATTCTAAATCTAATCTAACCCTATTTAAAAAATAAAATAAAAAATACCACTCTGCTTACCTTTTCTGAAGCCAATCCAGTCTAGTCTCTAACAGTGGCTGTTGTGTACAGAGAGAAAGCTTACAATGGCTGTGAAATACATGGTTAGTGACGTCACCCATAGGGTTACTATGGGATTTCCCGTTGTTGGCTGCCTCTCATACACACTCCCACAAACTGAAACTGCCACTGAAAGCCAAGCGTGGGACCGCACTGGAAAGGCTGCAGAATAGTTAAAGGGGTTGTAAAACCTTCGTGTTTTTTCACCTTAACCGCTTAAGGACCGTCGCACGCACTTATACGTCGGCAGAATGGCTCCTGTGGGCAGATGCACGTACCTGTACGTCCCATTTAAGACGTGGCATTGTGGGCGCGCACCCGCCGCAAGCTCCGTGAGTCCGACCGCGGGTCCCACAGATTTGATGTCCGCGGGGATACCCACAACCGTTTCACGGTAAGGAAGAACGGGGAAATGCTAATGTAAACAAGAATTTCCCCATTCTTCCTAAAGACAGGACACTGATCACAGCTCCCTGTAATCGGTCCCAAAATGGCATAAAAAAAAAGTGTCCGATGTGTCCGCCATAATGTCGCAGTCATGATAAAAGTCGCTGATCACCGCCATTACTAGTAAAAAAAAAAAACGTTAATAAAAATGCCATAGAACTATCCCCTAGTTTTTAGACGTTATAAAACTTTTGCGCTAACCAAACGCTTATTGCGATTTTTTTTTACCAAAAATATGTAGAAGAATACGCATCATCCTAAACTGAGGAAAAAAATTGTTTTTTTAATATATTTTTTGGGGATATTTATTGTAGCAAAAAGTATTAAAATAGGATTTTTTACTCACCGTATAATCCTTTTCTCTTAGTTCATGGACCGACACAGCTTCCTATTGACATAGTGGGTATTATCCGTTATTTAGGAGTGACTAGGCAGAAAAACGTATATAATCCCTCTCTGTGCACCTCGCAGATCAGTTAGTCAAAAGCAGTACAAACTTAAAACGAGGGAAGGGTGCTGTGTCGGTCCATGAACTCAGAGAAGAGGATATTACGGTGAGTAAAAAATAGGATTTTTGTACTTACCGTAAAATCCGTTTCTCTGACGTCCATGGACTGACACAGCTCTCATACTGTTTACGTGTGGGTATATCTCCCTGCTTGCAGGAGAAGATCTAGGCAGAATGTTAGATGTTAGAAACATTCTAGAACAAAACCAGAGCTGAACAGCCCCGCCCTGGGGGGCGGTCCCTCCGGACATAACCCTCCTACCTGCAGCCTCAGTTGGTAACAAAGCAGTACAAACCTTAAAAGAAGGGTGGGTGCTGTGTCAGTCCATGGACGTCAGAGAAACGGATTTTACGGTGAGTACAAAATTCCTATTTTCTCTCATCGTCCATGGACTGACACAGCTCTCATACTGTTTACGTGTGGGACATCCCAAAGAAGTATAAGAAAAGGGTGGGAGCAAATAGTAAAGGAACAACCAAAACTTCACTCCAAACCAGCAGAGCTCCTCAACGGAGGAGTTGCAACATTAAACAGCGGCCTGCCACACTTTACGGCCGAAGAAAGCATCCGACACATCAACCTTATAGAATTTTGAAAAGGTATGAACGGACGACCAGGTCGCCGCCTTGCACACTTGTGCAACCGACGCTTGATGTCGGAAATCCCAGGAAGTACCAATTGCCCTGGTGGAATGCGCCGTAACCAGAAAGGGAGGCGCTTGCCCCTTAATGGCATAGGCCTGTATAGCAGTCTGTCTGATCCACCTAGAAATGGTGGCAGACACCGCTTGTCCCTGTTTCGGACCAGAGACAGACACAAACAGTGAATCAGACTTCCGAATAGAAACAGGAGCCGTTAGGTACACCCGTAAGGCTCGCACCACATCTAAATTGTGAAGCGCAAACTCTCTAGGATGCGATGGGTGAGGGCACAAGGACGGAAGGACAATGTCCTCATTAAGATGAAAAGCCAAAACCCCTTTTGAAGGAAAGACTGTTGCGGGCGCAACACCGCCTTATCCTTATGGATGACCAGGTAAGGCGACTTGCATGACAGAGCCGCCAACTCAGACACCCGTCTAACAGAAGTGATGACCACTAAGAAAGCCACCTTCTGAGACAAAGTTAAAAGAGGAATATCTCTGATATTTTCAAAAGGAGGTTTCTGAAGAGCCGAGAGCACCAAGTTCAGATCCCAAGGAGGGAGCGGAGGGTTGGCAGGTGAAATCACATGGCGAACCCCCTGCACAAAAGTGCCAACTAAGGAATGACCTGCTAGGGGTCTTTGAAAGAAAATGGCCAAGGCCGAAATCTGACCCTTAATTGTGCTCAAAGCCAGCCTTTGGGCCACACCACGCTGCAAGAACCGCAGGATTCTGGGGACAGAGTACGTCCGTGGACGCCAGTCTAGCTCTTCGCACATAGCGATGTAAGCTCTCCAGGTACGGTGATAGATCTTTCTAGAAGAAGACTTCCGTGCCCCAAGCATGGTTGAAATTACCGAATCCGACAGGTCTCGGTCCTTCAGTACCTGGCTCTCAATACCCATGCCGTTAAAGCCAGAGACGCAGGATGAAAGATAGGGCCTTGAGACAGAAGGTCCTCCCTCAAGGGCAGGCGCCAAGGGACATCCGCGATGAGACGTACCAGGTCGGCGTACCAGTGACGCCGAGGCCAATCCGGGGCAACGAGGATCACCGGAATGCCCTCGGCCACTACCCTGCGCAGCAGACGAGGAATCAACTGCAGCGGAGGGTAAGCATACATTAAGCGATACTAACCCCACGGGGCCACCAACGCGCCCGAGGCATCCGCCCAGGGGTCCCTGGACCTGGCCACAAACAGACACCTTGCGATTGAGTCGAGATGCCATCAGGTCCACATCCGGTGTGCCCCACCATCGACAAAGGAGTTGAAACACCTCCAGATGCAAGGACCACTCCCCCTGGTCCAGGGACTGGCGACTCCGATAGTCCGCCTGACAGTTTTCTACACCCGGAATGTATACGGCCGACAGCACCGGCACACTTCTTTCCGCCCACCTTAGGATGTGGGCGACCTCGGATGCCGCAGACGAGCTCCGAGTGCCCCCCTGATGGTTGACATACACCATGGCGTTGACCGACTGAATTCTCATTTAGCGGCCCTGTAGCCTCTTCGACCACGCAGAGAGACACAGTCTGATCGCCCGCAATTCCAGGACGTTGATTGGAAGACGAGATTCGTCTGGATTCCAGAGCCCTTGAGCTGACCGGACTCCCCAAACTCCTCCCCAGCCCGTCAGGCTGGCATCTGTCGTGAAAACCGTCCACTGGATGGGGAGGAACGGCTTCCCGGCACGAAGAGCCGGGGATCTCAGTCACCACGTCAGGGACGCCTTGACAGAGTGACTCACCTGGATCTGAAGATCCAATGACAATGGGGACTTGTCCCAGACAGACAGAATTTCCTTCTGCAATGCCCGAGTGTGTGATTGGGCATACGGAACCGCCTCGAAGGAGGCCACCATTAGTCACAGGACTCTCATGCAGAAACAAATTGACGACCATTTTTGGGACGTCAGAACCCGCACTGCAGACTGAAGTGTCAGTAACTTCTCTGAGGGTAGAAACACTTTTGCTGCCGAAGTGTCCAGGATCAGACCCAGATACTCCAATCGTTGAGTCGGGACTAGAACCGACTTCTGCATGTTCAGAAGCCACCCGAAGTCCCGGAGGGTCTGACTGACTATTGTCACATTTTCCTCCAATTCTGGGCAATTTTCTGCTCGTAGAAGGAGATCGTCCAGATAGCCCACGATAACAATTCCTCGCTGTCTCAGCAAAGCTAGAACCGGTGAAAACCCGTGGTGCCGATGCTAGGCCGAAGGGAAGAGCAACGAACTGATAGTGGACTTCGCTTCTGGCAAAGCGCAGAAACCTCTGGTGACTTGTGCAGATTGGAACGTGCAAGTAAGCGTCCTTGATATCCAAGGACGCCAAAAAATCCCCTTGGTGGAGTGTCGCAATCACCGTGCGAATGGATTCCATCCGGAATTTTAGTACCTTCACATAGGCATTCAGGGCCTTGAGGTCCATGATTGGCCGGACCCCATCCTTCTTCGGGACAACAAACAGGTTCGAGAAAAACCCCTGAAACCTCTCGTGACTGAACCGGCACAATTACTCCGCACCTGAGCAAATCCTGTACGGCCCCCAAGAGGGCCGCCCGGCGGGCAGGAAGGAGAGGGAGGTTCGAGGGAAAGAATCTGTTTGGGGGCCACGAGCGGAACTCCATCCTGTATCCCGAGGTGACCACCTCGCACACCCACCGGTCGGAGATCCGGGAGGTCCACCGCACCGTGAACCTGCAAAGACGTCCCCCCCACCCCAGAGTCGGGCAGGGGCAAGACTTCATGCGGTGGTGGGCTTGGGAGCTTGCTTGGTAGGCTTACGCACCCAGGGACGCCTTTGTCCCCCAGCAGCACTTTTTTCAGTCTGGACGGGCTTACCCGTGGAATCTGACGAAAAAACGTATTCGCCGGAAAGTTAGGGCCCGGCCTGCGGTGGGGCTCCTTTCTCTTAATAGACTGAGGAAGGAAGGTGCTCTTACTTACTCCCTGTGACATCCTTAATAATGTCATCCAGGGTGGCCCCAAACAGTCTACCGCCCTTAAAGGGCAAGTCAGCCAGGAGCTTTTTGGAAGCTAGGTCGGCCGACCAGCATTTCAGCCAGATAAGGCGACGCAGCACCACAGCAGAGATAGAGGCCCCAGATATGAGAGGGCCGCATCCAAAGTGGCATCGCACGCGGACTAAACCCTGTGCAAGTTGGTGAGCCAGGGCAATGGTCTCAGGAGGGAGATTATGCTCCTGCACTGTCTGGTGCAAAATCTTTGCCCATCCTGTGAGTGTCCGAGACACAATTGTTGCCGCCACTATAGGGCGTAAGGCAGACTACAATAAGGTAAACATAGTTCTACTCACCACTTCTGACCTCCTGTCAGTGGGATCCTTAAATGCAGGAGTCCCTTCCATTGGGAGCGTGGTAGCCTTATTCAAACAGGCGACCAGGGGGGCGACCACTGGGGGGAGAACCCACTTCTTAACCAGGTCCTCCTCAAAGGGGTACCTTATGGCTAGGCGCCGCGGGACCGTCAGGTTCTTCTGCGGCTTATCCCAGACTTGGTCAATGAATGTATCAAAAAAGGCACATATGAAAAAACTTTTTGAAGAAACTGCTTTAAAGGAACCAAAGGAGACTTCCACCTGAGGTTCCTCAGCCTCAACATTCAGCTTGAGTGTCCCTCACAGCATCAATGAGTTCACTTACAAACACCCTGTTCGTTACTGGTTCAGAACTGGGGTCTTCCTCACAAGGAATGTCCTGTTCAAAAACATTAAAATCCTCAGAGCTAGGGTCCTGAGCAGCAGTAGTTTGGCCCATATCTGAGACAGAGCACTCCCCTACAGGAGAATGTGTGGGAAGGGGGCGCTTTACAGCTCCCTTGTGCTCGCACACTGCTTCTATTCTGACAAGGAATTATTTCAGGACTGCTGACAACTGGTCCATAGGGACCGCAGGTGCAGGAGCACTGCCAGTTGCCTCAGGCAAGTGTGGAGAAGCAGGTGAACCAGACTCCATACTGCCACCCTCTGAGACCTTTAGACACTAACAGTGAATACAGTCCACCCACTGGCTACGCTGAGGCGGAGGAGGGGATACCCGGAGGACTCACCAACCCTTAAGAAGCGCTCAGTTCCGCTGTATGAAACCGCGCTGCAGCGTGAGTGAAGCTTGGAGAGTGTGCAGAAATCCTGTGAGGAGACTGAGGAGATTCGCGCCGCAGCAGCGCCGCTAGAGGCCGAAACCGAAAGCGCCGCGGCTATAAGAAAATGCCCGCCGGCCGCATGTATAAAACTGTGCCATTGAACCACGGCAAGATGGCCGCCGAGCGCATTTTTTAAATTCACAATACAGCGCTAATGTCGCACGCAATAAAGACCCAACACTCACACACCAGAACACTGCTCCTCTCCCAGAGTCCACTAAACAGACATGAGCGCCCCCCGCCAGGCCAGAGCGACCCCCAAGCACCCCCAAACAGTACAGCACCAGTACAGGCTGCAGAGAGCAGCATAACAGGGGGGAGACTGGGAGAAACCCCCCAGTTAAAGATAAAGAAACACAGCCAGCATGTACTCACCTGCAGCAGGAGAGACTACTTACCCGTCCCAGAGGGACCCACTGGCTTGTTTCAGACAGACCTAACAGTAGTACTGAGTAGCTGTCGGCCCGGTCTACCGCAAAAGATACAGACAGGTACTGTTCAATCTTGTGAGGACCGCGGGTGCATAAAAGCAACCCGCCACCCCTGGAGTCATGGGGTATATCGTGAAATGAATCTCACGCACACAAGGCGAGGATCAGCACGCTCGATGGTAGGACAGGGAAGACTACGAGGATACCAGTGTACCCAACCTGTTACCCAGCCGACAGTTGATTGAAGGTCTCAAAAATAAAATAAAATTCCCAAAGGAATAAAATTTTAAAGTAAAATCTTCCAGGAGACTGGCTCCTGAGAGACGTGTCGGATGCTTCCTTCGGCCGTAAAGTGAGGCAGGCCGCTGTTTAATGTTGCAACTCCTCCGTTGAGGAGCTCTGCTGGTTTGGAGTGAAGTTTTGGTTGTTCCTTTACTATTTGCTCCCACCCTTTTCTTATACTGCTTTGGGATGTCCCACACGTAAACAGTATGAGAGCTGTGTCAGTCCATGGACGATAAGAGAAAATAGGATTTTTGTACTCACCGTAAAATCCGTTCCTCTGATGTCCATGGACTGACACAGCACCCACCCTTCTTTTAAGGTTTGTACTGCTTTGTTACCAACTGAGGCTGCAGGTAGGAGGGTTTTGTCCGGAGGGACCGCCCCCCCAAGGCGGGGCTGTTCAGCTCTGGTTTTGTTCTAGAATGTTTCTAACATCTAACATTCTGCCTAGATCTTCTCCTGCAAGCAGGGACATATACCCACACGTAAACAGTATGAGAGCTGTGTCAGTCCATGGACGATAAGAGAAAATCCTAATTACTCTTTCGTTCATGGACCGACACAGCTTCCTATTGACATAGTGGGACGTCCCAAAGCAGCGTCAAAAACGAGGGGTGGGAACAGCATTAAAACAACTTCACCCCAAAACAAAAACAGAGCTCCTCCATGGAGGAGTTGCAATTCTAAACAGCCGCCTGCAATAGCTTGCGGCCGAAAAAAGCATCCGAAGATGCACACATCTCAACTAATAAAGTTTAGTGAAAGTGTGAATGGACGAGCATGTCGCCGCCTTACACACCTGGTGAAAACAGACGCTTGATGCTCTCAGAGCTCAGACAGCATCCAAAAATTATGTCGTTTCCTTAGGATTCGACGGATGAGGACACAAGGATGGCAGAACCATGTCTTCCTTGATGGAAGGTCGAAAGACCCCAGGAAGAAAAGAAGGCTGCGGACGCAGCACCACCTATCCTTGTGGAAGATCAGATAAAGAGCCTTGCATGACAAGGCTGCCGGCTCATAAAACCGTCTGACGTAAACCAAGAGGCATCTCTTGCCCTGGTCGAATGCGCCAGGAAAGGAAGGCGCCTGACCCTTCATGGCGTAAGCCTGATCACAATCTGTCGGATCCACCTAGAGATAGTGGCTGACAAAACTGCGGAGCCCCATTAGGGACCAGCCACCGAAACAAACAGTGAGCCTGGACTCTGGAACGTAGCAGTACCAGACAAGCATTCTCTCAGAGTTTGGACAACGTCCAAGGAATGCAACGTTGTCTCCTTAGGATTCGACTGATGAGGACACAAGGATGGCAGTACAATGTCTTCCTTGAGATGGAAGGTCGAACACGACCTTAGGAAAAAACTAAGGCTGCGGACGCAGCACCACCTTATCCTTGTGGAAAATCAGATCGGGAGACTTGTATGACAAGGCTCCCCGCTCAGAAACTCCTCTTAACCACATCAATACTGGGCACTTTAGCCCCCTTCCTTCCCAGACCAATTTTCAGCTTTCAGCGCTCTCGCATTTTCAATGACAATTGCGCGGTCATGCTACACTGTACCCAAATGAAATTTTTATCATTTTGTTCACACAAATAGAGCTTTCTATTGGTGGTATTTATTCACGACTACGTTTTTTATTTTTTGCGATCTACGCGAAAAGAGAGCGGAAATTTGGAAAAAAATATTTTCGTCTTTCTATTTTTTTAAAAATCCAATAAAATCTAATTTTGTTATAAATTTAAGCCAAAATGTATTCTACTACATGTTTTGGGTAAAAAAAATTCCGTTAAGTGTATAATTGGTTCGTGTGATCACGGACATATGTACGCAAATGATCATGTACAGATGTGCGCAGGTGATCACAGACATGTATGCAAATGATCATTGGGACATATGATTTTACTGTCACATATGTGGGGGACAGGTGTTTTTACTATGTGGGGACATGTGTGTGTGTGAGGACATGTATTTTGGGGACATGTTTGTATTTTACACTATGTGGGGACACTAGGCTGGTGATCAGTGAGTAAAAAGCTGAAAAAAACAGCCCATACTCACTGATCACCAGCCAGGCTGCAGCGATCCGCTCTCTTCTCCTCACCGACGACTTCTGTGTGAGGAGAGGAGAGCTGATTGCCTAGCAACCGGCTCTCTGTTTACATCACATGATGGCTGTGATTGGACACGGCCATCATGTGATCAGGAGGGCCAATCACAGAGCCCTCCTGCCGAATCGAGATGCGCTGTATATATACAGTGGCCAGGTGGGAAGTAGTTAACTGGCATAACAGCCACCAAAAGGACCACTTTCTAAGAAAGTGAGAACATCAGGGAGATCCCTTGTTGACAAACGGTGGTTTCTGAGACACTTGGAGGCCATGCCGTTGAAGCCATCGACTGCAGGCAGGATGGCATATGGGACCCTGCGACAGCAGGTCCTCTCGTAGTGGTAGACGCCAAAAAGACGTCTGCTACACAAGCCCCACGGAGGTAGTGGAGGGCGGCCCGGAGGGGCCACCTGCCGAATCCACTGTACAAACGTTCTCACTAGAGAGTGAGCCACCAGGGGTCGTTGAAAAGACAGCCAGGGCAGTTACCTGCCCCCTAATTGTACTTACAGTAGAATTTTTGGCCCGTTCCCTGCAGCAGGTCTCTGGAACCAAATAAGTACACGAATGCCACCTCATTTCCTCACAATAGGAAATGCAGGTCTTCCAAGAGCGATGGTAATCTTCCTAGGGGATGATTTCCGAGCACTCCTCATGGTAGAGATCACGAGTCTGACAGGCCCCGGTCTCTTAGCACCTGGCTCTCGAGCCATGTCGTTAAGCCAGTGACTGTAAAACATGATGGTGTATGGGACCTTGCGACAGCAGGTCCTTTCTTAGCAGTAGATGCCAAAAGGCATCTGCTACCAGACGCACTAAATCGGCGTACCAAGGACGTTGAGGCCAATTCAGAGCACTTTGTAATCCTCTCTGCCTCCAGTCTGCGAAGCAGATGAAGACGGAGCCTCAGAGGAGGAAAGGCATAGATTAGTCGGTACTGACTCCACAGTGCCATCAACGCATCTGTCGTGCTTGCCTATGGGTCTCTTGACCTGGCCACAAACCTCAATACCTTCCGATTGAGTCGGGAAGCCAGAAGATCTACATCTGGCGTGCCCCATCTTTGGCAGATTAGCTAGAACACATCCGGGTGTAAGGACCATTCTCCCTGCTCCAGCATTTGGCAACTCAGGTAGTCCGCCTGCCAGTTCTCCACACCCGGAATGTACACGGCCGACAGTGCCGGTACACTCCTTTCTGCCCACCTTAGGATGTGAGCGACCTCCAATGCTGCAGCAGAGCTGCTTGTTCCTCCTTGATGATTGACATACGCCACCACTGTGGCGTTTGTCCGACTGGATTCTGACTGAACGCTCTTGTAGCCTCAGACCATGTGGGGAGGCAAGGCAAGCTCGTCCGGATTTCAGGCCACTGAATGGGAATCCTCCAGAGTCCAGCAACCCAGGTTGACCGAGCTCTTCAGACTCCTCTGCAACTGGGAAGACAGGCGTCCACCATGACCACCATCCAGTAAACAGGAAGAAACTATTTCCCCCGACAGAAATGCCGGTGCTGTCCGACACCAACTAGGGAAGTCCTGATTAGGTGGCTCACCCGGATCTTGATAATCCAGGGATGAAGGGCACTTGACCCTTCAGGACAGAGTTACCTTCTGTAACACTCGTGTGTGAAATAGCGCCTATGGTACCGCCTCAAAAGGAGGCTACCATGAGACCCAGGACTCGCCTGCAAAAGTGGCGCTACAACCCATCCTTGGGATGTCAACTGCCGCATTGCAGCCCGAAGGGTCTGCAACTTTCCCCTAGGGAGAAACAAAGTTACGCCTCTGAGGAGTCCAGAATCAATCCTAGACACACTAGGAGTTGGGACGGTTCCAATACTGACTTCTGAGTGTTCAGCACCACACCAAATATTGGAGGGTGTGACAGGTTAAAGACACGCTCACTTCTAAATTTAAGTTTGAAATGACCCTCAGAAGATCGTCCATGATAGCGATGCCACGCTGTCTTAGTAGGGCCAGAATCGGGGCAGGCCCCTTGGTGAACACCCTTGGAGAGCCACTATTGGTAGTGGTCTTCCCCGGCCGCCAACGCAGACATCACTGATGCCTGGTGCATATGGTGCATGCAAGCATGCGTCCTTGATGATCAAGAATGCCGTAAAATCCCCCGGATGGAAGACAGCGACAACAGAGCGAGCCAACTCCTTTCCGGGATCTTTGTACTTGCACAAAGCAGTTGAGGGTCCCGAGATCCAGATTGGACGAACCCCCCTCCAGCACTACGAACAGATTTGAGTAGAACCCCTAAACACGTTCCTGTACTAAGACAGGAAGGCCTACCCTGCGTATCAGCAGGTCCTGGACCGCCCCATGTAGGGCTTCCCGACAAGTCGGCTGAAGCTGGAAGTTAAGAAGGGAAAAAAAAAATCTGTTCGGTAAGCAAGCAAGGTTGTGCTTGCAAACCCAGGGACCCTGTCCCTCAGCAGGCGCTCTATCAGCCTGGAGTCGTTTACTTGCCGCACTAGGCGGACGAAGGGGCCGCTTGTGCGTGGTGAAGGAGGGCCCTAGCCTATGGCGTGGCTCCTCACCCTTTTTGGCTTGCAGAAGCAATGTGCTCTTACCTCCTGTAGCCTCTTAAATTTCATCCAGAGGTCCCAAAAAAGTCTGTCGCTCTAAAAGGGCAGATCCAACAGGGCCTTCTTGGAAGATTGGTCCGCAGACCAGCACCTTGGTCAGATCAGGTGGCGTAGCACCACCGCATAAACTGAGGCTCAAGGCAGCAAGGGGATAGTATCCGTGTCTGACTTGCAGACAGACTTAGGGCCCTGTACCAACTGGTCGGTCAGAGCTACCTTGTACAGAGGAGCCTCCCGTGCTTTTTGCCCCTGGAGTAGCATCTTGCCTACTCAGTAAGTGCCTGAGGCATCAGAAAACAAAAACCCAGCCAATGTTGGACATACCGCTGAGCCCCCCACTGTGTATAGGTAGCGAGTGTCCCTGAAGACAGGAGCCCCTTCCACTGGAATTGTGGTAACTTGTTAAGTCTGGACACAGAGGGGTCCACTATCGGGGGAGAGGTCCACTATCGGGGGAGAGGTCCACTATCGGGGGAGAGGTCCACTATCGGGGGAGAGGTCCACTATCGGGGGAGAGGTCCATCCTTTCAGTAACTCTCCTCAAGGGGTACCGGACTGCCAAAAAAAAAATAATTCAAAATTCTTTGGGGCTGCAAAAAAACCTTCAGTGGGTTTTCCCACTCCTTGTACAAGCTTATCAAAATAATACACACAAGGAAACACCTTAGCAGTGCGAGCCGGCTTACGGAACCCAAAGGAGACCGGTGTTTCTGCTGCTTCTGCAGCCTTCCGTATTCCGCACTGCACTAAACAGGACAGATACCAAAGCCTTTTCGCGTGTCGACCTGGACTTGGAGCATTCTAACTGTCCGATCGGTCACGGTCTGCAGTCTCTGATGCATCAGAATCCGGGCCATGAGCCATAGCTGGGCCTGGTTCTGCATCAGAATGCTCCCCGGAAGATTGCAGGGGACGGGGGGTACCCCCCCGTGTTCCCGTGTGCCGCTTCCACCCTGGCAACAGACATAGCGTCCACAGATACATCAGGGACATCAGCTATCAGTCAGGTGTTTCAGGGGAGAAAAACGTCTGCTTCAGATGCCATGCTGACCCACGCGCTGTCACCCACAGGGACTCCAGGCAAGGTATGAATAGGCCACCCTCCTAGCTGCTTCAGAGATGCAGGGTCTCCCAGAGGACTCACCACCCTTGGAACGGTACCGCTATGCTGCCGTGTGCTCCGCCTGTGATGCTATCCCAAATCTGCCTGTGTCAGTCTGATTCTCATCAGCATTCCCTGTGTGAATTTGCGGCAGTAAAATGCACCCTAGAGGCCGGAGACTACCGCAAAATGGCCACCAAGCAGCTGTATTGAACAATGTGGGCTCCAAGAAAATGGCGGCCGAGCCGTCAGAGGCAAAAGCGGCCGCGGACCACAAAAAGATGGCCGCCGGTATAATTATATATATATATATATATATATATATATATATATATATATATATATATATATATTTATTATATTATATTATATATATATATACATACATACATACATATATACACACACACACACACACACACACACAAAGTATTCAGACCCCCTTAAATTTTTCACTCTTTGTAATATTGCAGCCATTTGCTAAAATCATTGAAGTTCATTTTTTCCCTCATTAATGTACACACAGCACCCCATATATTAACAGAAAAACACAGAATTTACATTTTTGCAGATTAAAAAAACTGAAATATCACATGGTCCTAAGTATTCAGACCCTTTGTTCAGTATTTAGTAGAAGCACCCTTTTGATCTAAAGCCCCATACACACGGTCAGACTTCCATCAGACTTTTCCCTGGATTTTTGTCCGAACGGAGTTGGCCGGGCACACCCATAGCATACACACCACGGGACTTTTCTGCAAACTTTCCCAAAACTATTTGCAACATCACGTCGTTTTTCTGCTCTTTACCGCCACCCTTTGGTCAACTTCTGCTATTGTTGGTTGATTTTAACATTAGTTGTTTTGTCCATCGGACAAAAGTCCTATGGTTTTCTGTACACACGGTCGGACTTTTGTTGGCCAAAAGTTTGTCCGTTTGCAGACCCAACTTTTGTCCGATGAAAACACAAAAAAAAAAAAAAAAAAAGTTTGTCCGATGGAGCGTACACACGGTCGGATTGTTGGTCTGACTTTTGGCCAACAAACTTCATTTTGAGCAAGTTGGACCGTGTGTACGGGGCTTAATACAGCCATGAGTCTTTTTGGGAAAGTTGCAACAAGTTTTTCACACCTGGATTTGGGGGATCCTCTGCCATTTCTCAGTTCTGGCAGGTTGGATGGTAAACGTTGGTGGACAGCCATTTTTAGGTCTCTCCAGAGATGCTCAATTGGGTTTAAGTCAGTGCTCTGGCTGGGCCATTCAAGAACAGTCACGGAGTTGTTGTGAAGCCACTCTTTCGTTATTTTAGCTGTGTGCTTAGGGTCATTGTCTTGTTGGAAGGCAAACCTTCGGCCAAGTCTGAGGTCCTGAGCACTTTGGAGAAGGTTTTCATCCCGAATATGCCTGTACTTGGCCGCATTCATCTTTCCCTCTATTGCAACCAGTCGTCCTGTCCCTGCAGCTGAAAAATTAGAGTTACGCTTACCGGTAACGTCTTTTCCAGTAGTCTTTGTTGACAGCCACTATGAGAGACCTAGGCTCCTCCCTTTCCACAGGAAACACTGCGCCAGCATACATAAATTCTTACTTCCCCTGCCGGCCTTCAGTTTTTCTGAGATCACCTCCGGACAGCTGGGGAGACACAAGAACACATTAATAGCATAGTATTATTATCACTATCATGCTGCGTTCCGGTCTTTAGTAAGACCCCCCAATTTTAGGGTGGGTACTAGGGCTGTCCTGAAAGACTACTGAAAAAGACGCTACCGGTAAGCGTAACTCTAATTTTCCCTATTTGTCTTTCAGGACAGCCACGATGAGAGGATAGACGAGCACTTACCAACTAGGGTGGGACTACGGCTTGCAAAACCTTTCGCCCAAAGGCTTGCTCACCTGCAGACACCAGGTCCACTCTGTAATGCCTAACAAAGGTAGCGTAGCTGGACCAAGTTGCTGCCTTGCATATTTGTTCTGGCGTTGCTCCAGCCCTTTCTGCCTGAGAGGCTGCCAGAGCTCTGGTGGAGTGTGCCTTTATTCCTGTAGGGACCTCTTTACCCGCTAAGGAATATGCCTGTCCTATGGCTGTTCTGAGCCATCTGGCAATAGTGCGTCGAGATGCCTTGTAGCCCCTTTCTGACCCCAGAAAATAAAATAAACAGAGAGTCTGACTTCCTAAAGACTCTTGTCTGTTCCAGATAATGCAGGATGCATCTCCTGACATCCAATGTGTGAAATTTCCACTCCCCTTCACCTGAGGGGTTTGGACAAAAAGAAGGCAAGATTACTTCCTGATTCCTGTGGAATTTTGAAGTCACCTTGGGCAAAAATGCCGGATCGGTCTTTAAAACGACCAGATCCGGAAAAATAACACAAAAAGGGGGTCTAATGGATAGAGCTTCTAACTCTCCTAGCAGTGGTCACTGCAATCAAAAAAAAAAAAAAAACTGTCTTTAAAGTTTGATCCCTTAGTAGACACTTCTCTAAGGGTTCGAAGGGAGCGCCCGTAAGGGTCTGCAAGACCAAAGACAGGTCCCAACTGGGAAATGGTGGATTCTGAGTTGGTCTAAGTCTTGATAGGGCTCTGAAAAACCTGACAACCCAGGGATCGGAGGCCAGAGGTTTCTCTAAGTAAGCACTGAGTGCTGAGATCTGACTTTTAAGGGTAGCTATGGAAAGTCCCTTATCTGCCCCACATTGAAGGAATTCCAGGATGGACGTGGAATTATGGACCGAACAGGAACAGTCCGCACACCACTTGTTAAAGCGGAGCCAGACTCTTCTATAGATCTGGCGAGTCTCCTTTTTCCTACTATTAAGGAGGGTGGTAACTAGCTTTTCTGAAAAGCCCTTGGCTTTTAACATGCCCTCCTCAGTAGCGAAGCCGCTAGCCTCCATCTGTGTACCTGGGGGCAAAGGACTGGACCCTGTGAGAGGAAATCCTCTCGAGGTGGGAGGAAGAAGGGGGGTTCTACAGCCAACTGTTTGAGAACTGAGAACCATGCTCTCTTGGGCCAATGTGGTGCCACTAGAATCAGGGAAGTGTTTTCTACCTGAAACTTCCTTAGAACAGCGGGCAACAGAACCGGTGGTGGGAATGCATAACACATTCTGAATTCCCAACTTTGGGTTAGTGCGTCCACTCCCAACTCTCCCTCTCCCCAGTTTAGAGAGAAGAAACGGGGTTTTCGCGTTTTTTCTTGACGCAAAGAGGTCCACCTCTGGTGGGCCCGACCTCCTGGTTAAGAGCAGGAAAACCTCCTAATTGAGGACCCATTCACTCTCTCTCAGTTGTGTCCGACTGAGGAAGTCTGCTATGACGTTCCTCTCGCCTCTCAGGAAGATTGCTGAGAGTGAGAGTGTGTTGATTTCGGCCCAGCCCAGAATGCCTGCTGCTAGGGCCGACAAGACTCCGCTCTTTGTGCCGCCCTGCTTGTTCAAATAGGCTACGGCCGAAGAGTTGTCTGACCTCACCTGAGTGTGGTGACCCGGAGTTGTTCCTGGAAAAACTTGAGAGCTAGACCCTCTGCTCTCAGCTCCTTCCAGTTGGACGACCTGTTTAGTTCCTCTAACTCCCAGGTGCCTTGTGCTGGAAGGGATCCCAGGTGTGCCCCCCAGCCTCTGCCACTTGCGTCCGTGGTTACCACCCGAGATACCGGGATAAACCAGACGCCCCTGCGACAGGTTTGAAACCCTCCTCCACCACCAGAGGGATCTCTTTACCTGAGCAGGTACCTGAACCAGGTTGTCTAGAGCTTCTAGACTGTGGTCCCAGATCTTCAAAACAAAGGTCTGTAGTGGGCGAAAGTGCAGTCCTGCCCATTGGACTGCTGGGAGGGTAGATGTCAACAGACCCAATGTCGACATCAGATATCTTATTGTCACTTGGAGGTTGCTCTGAAGGGACGTCACTGCCCTGTCTAAATTTAGGATCTTCTCCATCGGGAGGAATACTCTCAAAAGAGTTGAATCCAAAGTGTACCCTAGGTACGTTATCCTCTGTGATGGGACTAGGCTGGACTTCTCTAAATTTAGAAGCCACCCTAGGTCCGTAAGAACATTCTTTGTCCTTTCCAGATCTCTGGATAGCTGTTCTGGGGATGCTGCGAATAGAAGCAGATCATCCAGGTAGGCTATGATGGATACTCCCTGAAGTCGCAGAAACGCCAAGGGTTCCGCCAGAACCTTGGTGAAAATGCGGGGCGATGAGGATAGCCCGAATGGCAGAGCTTGGAACTGTAGGTGTACTACTGTTCTGTCTAGGTTGACTGCTAGACATAGAAAATGTTGAGAGTTTTCTGCGATTGGGATGTGCAGGTATGCGTCCCTGAGGTCCAGGGACACCATGAAGCAATCGGGGGGGGGGGGAGGAGGGCCCTGACAGAAAAAAAATTGACTCCATCCGGAATCGTCTGTATACAAGCGATCTGTTCAGGAGCTTTAGATTCAGAATTAGTCTGAATCCTCCGGAAGCTTTCTTTACCACAAAAATGTGAGAATAGAATCCCCCTCCCTCCTCTGCTTCTGGAACTCTGTGTATTACGTTCTGACTTTCCAGATCTTCCAGAGCTCCCAACAAGGCTTGGGACTTCTCCCTGCACTTGGGAAGAGATGTGACAAGATATCTCTGGGGGGGGGGGGTCTTGCAAACTCTAAATGGTACCCCCTTCTAATGATCCCCAGAATAAATTGGTTGGGGGAAATTGCCTCCCATAGTGGGAGGAAGATCCCAAGTCTTCCTCCCACCCTGACTAGAGAGTCAGGGGTTTTTCCCGGGCTGTTGAGGGCGAAAAATTGCTCCACCTCTGCCTTTAGAGGTCCAAGTCTTTTTTTGTCTTTCAGACCTGGGAGCCCCCGTCTGACCCTGCGCACGAAACCCCTTTTTTGATAATACTGGGGCCTTCCGCTTAGGGGGAAAGGACTTCTTTTTATCTGCCGTCCGGTCCAGAACAGAATCGAGACCGGGGCCGAAAAGTAGGTCTCCCGTTAGGGGTATCCCACACAGCTTAGCCTCGGAGGCACTGTCACCTGGCCAAGTCTTAAGCCAGAGGGCTCTTCTGGCAGAATTGGCCAGGGCTGCCGACCTGGCTGACATGCGGACTGATTCCGCAGAGGCGTCCGCTATATGCAGGATAGTCGGAAAGGAGGCTAGAATTATTTCTTTAGCCGTCCCAGCCTCAATGTGCTCCTGTATTTTAAGGAGCCAATGTTCCAAGTTGCGGGCCACAACTGTCACGGCCATCTCAGGCTTTAGATTTCCCATAGTAGAGTCCCATGTTTTCTTTAGTAGGGAGTCTATCCTTTTGTCCATGACGTCTGCCAAGGCTCCCATGTCCTCGAATGCTAGGTCCGTGTTCCTAGAGACCTGGGAGAAGGCGGCGTCTAATTTGGGGTTCTTATTCCAAATGGACGTTAGGTCATCCGAGAAAGGAAACCTTTTTAGGGATGTAGAAAAGAAGGGCTTCCTCTCGGGGTCCTGCCATTCCCTTTTGACAGTGTCAATTAGTACATCATGTACAGGGAAGACTTTTTTCTTTTGTTCACCCAGACCCTTATACATTTTATCATGAAGGGTCAAGGGCTTTTTATCGGTCTGTATACCGAGGGTGGTATAAATTGCCCCCAAGAGGTCCTCTACCTCATCCAGGGACAACTTATACCTGGAGATTTTCCTGGACTCCCCGTCCTGGGCTTCTCCGTCTGAGTCCTCTTGAGACTCAGAGGTGACACTATCTGGATGTGCCTGTTGTACACCGGAAGGGCCTGCAACCTCCTCTGCCCTTGAAGCAGTGGCAGGATTAGCCGGTACAGAGCCCTGAGCCGGTGGGGGGGGGGGGGTTGTATCCTGGGAAGTGGGAACAGAGGGGAGTTGAAATCTTTCAAATAGACTTTTGAAAGACGAAAAAGGTGGACGAGAGCTCCTTCACGGAAGCTGCCAGTCCAGACTCCTGCTCTGAATCCCTCTCTTTCACCAGGGTGTCAATACAACTTTTACAAAGGACCTTCCCCCATGCCTCCCCTAGCGTGTCCCTACAGGAGGCACACTTCTTTTTAGAGGTATGGGTAGATCTCGATTTCTCTGTAGCCTTCTAAAATACAGGAAGACAATAAAACCATACAAAAAACTTTTTGTAAAAAAATTTGACAACCGGTACAACCCCCGGAGTGCGCTGAACCTTCTAACATGTAAGGAACCAGTGCCTCCCCCCCCCTGACCACCCAGGGGGATTACCCCCCCATGGACAGGAACCATGCATGGAGGGGTATTCCTAGGTAGAGAGGAACCCACCCCAGGGTACTCTTACCTTAGGAAGGCTGGAGGTGGTGTCAGTGTGTGCCGCTTGAGCCTCTGCTTCCGACATGCTGACTGCAGGTGGCTGCCTTCCCTGAGTCCCACGCTGCCTGTGCGCGATATGGACTCTCTCCAGCTTCTGCCTGGGCCCCTATCCACGCCATGACCCGGAACCGGAAGTCGCGGGTTAAAGGGAAAGCATCCGCCCTCCGCCGGAAATGACGTCGCCACGTCGTCCAGCCCGCGGGTTCCAAAAATGTGGCATGTATCCATATACACGGAGGGCGGATTGCCTCCTTGCTGCGGCCCTGTGGACGCGATAGGCGTCCCCCTCTGCCTTCAGCCGCACTCAACCAGGCTGGGGTGGCTCACGGAAGGCGGGTGACCAACCCACAACAATACCCTGGAAGCCCCTGCTTCCTTTCAGGTAAGAAGATGCCTCAGTCCCCTGACTGATCTAGTCTGGCTCCTGCACAGTGTCTGCCCTCCGGAGGAAACACTAACAACTGAAGGCCGGCAGGGGAAGTAAGAATATGTATGCTGGCGCAGTGTTTCCTGTGGAAAGGGAGGAGCCTAGGTCTCTCATTGTGGCTGTCCTGAAAGACGAATAGGGAAAAAAAACCCACAGAATGATGCTGCCACCACCACGGTTCACTGTTGGGACTGTATTGGACAGGTGATTAGCAGTGCCTGGTTTTCTCCACACATACCGCTTAGAATTAAGGCCAAAAAGTTCTATCTTGGTCTCATCAGACCAGAGAATCTTATTTCTCACTATCTTGGAGTCCTTCAGGTGTTTTTTTAGCAAACTCCATGCAGGCTTTCATGTGTCTTGCACTGAGGAGAGGCTTCCGTTGGGCCACTCTGCCATAAAGCCCCCTACTGGTGGAGGGCTGCAGTGATGGTTGACTTTCTACAACTTTCTCCCATCTCCCGACTGCATCTCTGGAGCTCAGCCACAGTGATCTTTGGGTTCTTCTTTACCCCTCTCACCAAGGCTCTTCTCCCACGATAGCTCAGTTTGGCCAGGCGGCCAGCTCTAGGAAGGGTTCTGGTCGTCCCAAACGTCTTCCATTTAAGGATTATGGAGGCCACTGTGCTCTTAGGAACCTTAAGTGCAGCAGAATTTTTTTGTAACCTTGGCCAGATCAGTGCCTTGCCACAATTCTGTCTCTGAGCTCTTCAGGCAGTTCATTTGACCTCATGATTCTCATTTGCTCTGACATGCACTGTGAGCTGTAAGGTCTTATATAGACAGGTGTGTGGGTTTCCTAATCAAATCCAATCAGTATTATCAAACACAGCTGGACTCAAATGAAGGTGTAGAACCATCTCAAGGATGATCAGAAGAAATGGACAGCACCTGAGTTAAATATATGAGTGTCACAGCAAAGGGTCTGAATACTTAGGACCATGTGATATTACAGTTTTTCTTTTTTAATAAATCTGCAAAAATGTCAACAATTCTGTGTTTTTCTGTCAATATGGGGTGATGGAAAAAATGAACTTAAATGATTTTAGCAAATGGCTGCAATATAGCAAAGAGTGAAAAATGTAAGGGGGTCTGAATACTTTATGTACCCACTGTGTGTGTGTGTGTGTGTGTGTGTGTGTGTGTGTATATATTTATTTATATATATATATATATATATATATATATATAATCACACACACACACACACACAGGCGTGAATCCTAAGAAACATGGCCGCTGAGCAGTCGATAGAGGCCAAAGCGGGTGCGAACCACAAGAAAATGGCCACCGAGCAGCGATATATACAGATTGGCGCAAACCACAAGAAAATTGTCGCCGGACAGTCGCTAGAGGCCAAAACAGACATGACCACCGCAAAATGGCCACCGACAGCATGGAGGGAGAGAGGCACAGTAAGCAAAATGACATCTTTTAAAATGACAACACAGAGCAGCCCCGCTCCAGATGGAGTCCCCCCCAGGTGACCCCCAGCACCCAGCCACCTTCGCTCAGAGCCCAGGGAGGAGGGAAGGCAGGGAGAGAGGAAAGAAAGGGGCCACAACCACTTACTTGATCTCTCCAGGAATGTCCAGCCAAGTCACCCTGCCGAAGCTGGGGAGCTACTTAACTTTCCTGCGTGGATCATGCTGGAAGACATTCCGGACAGATCATCATCCGTGCACGGAGGTGACTGGTCGGCCAGGCATGCTGTGATTGAACCCTAGGGAACGATCGTATGCATGCCCTGGAGCGCTAGCTCACGGGACAGGCTACTGTGGCTCGGCCGTAAGGCCAGCCGAAGCTGAGCGGTCCGATGCAGGCCCTGGAGCGTAGGCTCACCGGCCACCTGTAGAGCGACGGGTATGTCATGGAAAATCCAGGGCGTAGCTAGGGTCTGCACACGCTCGATGGCCGAAACTGGGGGGACTACAAGGATCGAGGACCCAGCCTGTCACCCAGTCGGCAGTTGATCTTAGATCGCAGGAACCAATAAAATGTACTCCTTGCTAGACAGAAAAAAACAGATCTGCGAGGTGCAGAGAGAGGGATTATACCCAGAGGGTCCTCCCCCTGAGCGGTGCTGTAGAGGGTGTGATGCAACACTTTACAAGTTTTTCTGCCTAGTCCTAAATAACGGATAATACCCACTATGTCAATAGGAAGCTGTGTCGGTCCAGGAACAAAAGAGTAATATTGCTTATTTTTCTAAATTGTCGCTCTATTTTTGTTTATAGTGCAAAAAATAAAAACCGCAGGAGGTGGTCAAATACCACCAAAAGAAAGCTCTATTTGTGGGGTCGCACGACCGCAAAATTGTCAGTTAAAGTGGCGCAATGCCAAATCGCAAAAAGTGGCCTGGTCTTTGGCCAGCCAAATGGTCCGGGGCTTAAGTGGTTAATGCATCCTATGCTACGGACGCTGAATGCTGGACACGAGACCGTGCCTGCAAGGCCCTTGGGAGAGCGCTTCCCAGAGGGGGTTATCTGATGCGGGGAGGAGCCGAGAGAGCCGCTGTGGGACCCCAGAAGAGGATGTTCGGGGCCACTCTGTGCAAAACGAACTGCACAGTGGAAGAATGACATGTTTGCTATTTTTTTTAAATCAAATCTATTAGTATCCCTAAGGCCCCATGCACACAGGGCGTTTTTGCAGCTGCTGTTAGCAGCGTTAGACTTTTTTTTTTTTACAGCTGCAAAACGCCCATCCATGTTATTCTATTGTGTCATGCACACAGAGCTTTTATGAGCTCCAAGTGGCATAGGCGTTTTCCAGCTGCAAAAAAAAAAACAATACCAGTTCTCCAGGTTCGAGCTGCAAAAACGCCCAACGCTATTAAACGCGCATAAACACAGCAAAAACGCGCAAAAACGCAGCGATTGCGTTTTTGAGCTCCAGCATTTATTTTTTTAAAAAGGTCAAAAAATGTTTACAAAACATGGACAGGCGTTTTTAAGCTGTAAAAAATGTGACTGTAAAAACGCCCTGTGTGCATGGGGCCTAAGTATAGCGATCTCTTTGCGGGGCTAGATAGATTAGATTTAGAGTGTGGCTGAGAGTAGGTTTAGCTGAACTTCCACTTTGTTTAAAGCAGAACTCTGGGGTCGTCAAAAAATCCTCCATTAGTACACCCCCTACACAAAACACTAAACAGTGAATACATTTGTGAAATTCCTTACCATTGAAGAGAAAAGTCTAATTTAATTTTCAGGAAGTCCGCTCCGTAATTCAACAAATGCAGCATCTATTCTGCCAAGTAGGAGCTGTTAGAACAGGGCTTACATCAGATCCTCTATACCAGGGATCTCCAAACTACAGCCCTCCAGCTGCTGCAAAACTACACGTCCCATGAGGCACTTTGAGTGTACAGCTTTTATAACAGTGTAAATTTGCTGTCCCCTCAAAATAACAGCCATTAATGTCTAAACCGCTGGCAAAAAAAGTGAGTACACCCCTAAGTGAAAATGTCCAAATTGGGCCCAATTAGTCATTTTTCCTCCTTCGTGTCATGTGACTCGTTAAGTGTTATAATTTTTGTTCATTACAGGTGTCCAGCAGACAGTCAATTAGAAAAGGGCATTACTTAACCACTTCAATACCAGGCACTTGCACCCCTTCATGCCCAAGCCAATTTTCAGCACTGTTTAAATGAAAAGTGCGCTGTCATGCTACACTGTACCCAAACAGAATTTTTATCATTTTGTAACCACAAATCGAGATTTATTTTGGTGGTATTTGATCACCTCTGCAGTTTTTATTTTTTGCTAAACAAAAAAAGACCGAAAATTGAGAAAAAAAAACCTTGTTTAGTACATAGTAGGTAGGTGAGGTTGAAAAAAGACACAATTCCAACCTACAGTGCCTTGCGAAAGTATTCGGCCCCCTTGAACTTTTCATCCTTTTGCCACATTTCAGGCTTCAAACATAAAGATATAAAATTTTAATTTTTTGTGAAGAATCACCAACAAGTGGGACACAATTGTGAAGTGGAACGAAATCTATTGGATATTTTAAACTTTTTTAGCAAATAAAAAAGTGAAAAGTGGTGCGTGCAAAATTATTCGGCCCCTTTACTTTCAGTGCAGCAAACTCACTCCAGAAGTTCAGCGAGGATCTCTTAATGATCCAATGTTGTCCTAAATGACTGATGGTGATAAATAGAATCCACCTGTGTGTAATCAAGTCTCTGTATAAATGCACCTGCTCTGTGATAGTCTCAGGGTTCTGTTGAAAGCGCAGAGAGCATCATGAAGACCAAGGAACACACCAGGCAGGTCCGTAATACTGTTGTGGAGAAGTTTAAAGCTGGATTTGGATACAAAAAGATTTCCCAAGCTTTAAACATCCCAAGGAGCAATGTGCAAGCGATCATTTTGAAATGGAAGGAGTATCAGACCACTGCAAATCTACCAAGACCTGGCTGTCCCTCTAAACTTTCAGCTCAGACAAGGAGAAGACTGATCAGAGATGCAGCCAAGAGGCCCATGATCACTCTGGATGAACTGCAGAGAACTACAGCTGAGGTGGGAAAGTCTGTCCACAGGACAACAATCAGTCGTACACTGCACAAATCTGGCCTTTATGGAAGAGTGGCAAGAAGAAAGCCATTTCTCAAAGATATCCATAAAAAAGTCTCGTCTAAAGTTTGCCACAAGCCACCTGGGAGACACACCAAACATGTGGAAGAAGGTGCTCTGGTCCGATGAAACCAAAATCGAACTTTTTGGCCACAATGCAAAACGATATGTTTGGCGTAAAAGCAACACAGCTCATCATCCTCAACACACCATCCCCACTGTCAAACATGGTGGTGGCAGCATCATGGTTTGGGCCTGCTTTTCTTCAGCAGGGACAGGGAAGATGGTTAAAATTGAGGGGAAGATGGATGCAGCCAAATACAGGACCATTCTGGATGAAAACCTGTTGGAGTCTGCAAAAGACCTGAGACTGGGACGGAGATTTATCTTCCAACAAGACAATGATCCCAAACATACAGCAAAATCTACAAAGGAATGGTTCACAAATAAACGTATCCAGGTGTTAGAATGGCCAAGTCAAAGTCCAGACCTGAATCCAATCGAGAATCTGTGGAAAGAGCTGAAAACTGCTGTTCACAAACGCTCTCCATCCAACCTCACTGAGCTCGAGCTGTTTTGCAAGGAAGAATGGGCAAGAATTTCAGTCTCTCGATGTGCAAAACTGATAGAGACATACCCCAAGCGACTTGCAGCTGTAATCGCAGCAAAAGGTGGCTCTACAAAGTATTAACGCAAGGGGGCCGAATAATTTTGCACGCCCCACTTTTCATTTTTTTCTTAGTTAAAAAAGTTTCAAAAATCCAATAGATTTTGTTCCACTTCACAATTGTGTCCCACTTGTTGGTGATTCTTCACAAAAAATTAAAATTTTATATGTTTATGTTTGAAGCCTGAAATGTGGCAAAAGGATGAAAAGTTCAAGGGGGCCGAATACTTTCGCAAGGCACTGTATGTGTGTGATTATATGTCAGTATTACCTTGTATATCCCTGTATGTTGTGGTCGTTCAGGTGCTTATCCAATAGTTTCTTGAAACCATCGATGCCCCCCGCTGAGACCACCGCCTGTGCAAGGGAATTCCACATCCTTGCCACGCTTACAGTAAGGAACCCTCTATGTAGTTTAAGGTTAAACATCTTTTCTTCTAATTTTAATGAGTGGCCATGTGTCTTGTTAAACTCCCTTCTGCAAAAAAGTTTTATCCCTATTGTGGGGTCACCAGTATGGTATTTGTAATTTTAAATCCTGTAATGTGTCATGAGTATAGACACTGCAGTTTTGGCTACTGAAGCCCCCCCCCCCCCCCATTCCCTCATGAAGACTGAGGAGAGAAATTAAATACCTTCGCCATCTCCCCATCCTTTGTAACCAGATGTCCTTCCTCATTCTTTATGGGGCCAATATGGTCTGTCCTTTTTTATTGTTTACATACTTAAAGAATTTCTTGGGATTTATTTTGCTCTCCTCTGCTATGTGTCATGTTGGAACGAAAAAGTCTTCTGGACTGCAGCACTCAAAAATAAAAGCCTTTATTTAAAAAAAAAGGAATCCAAAATACACACTGTACAACGGTACACAGGTCAAAAAAATTTGGCTGACATGTTTCGCACTGTGCTAGTGCTTATTCATAGCTGCCATGGCAGCTATGAATAAGCACTAGCACAGTGCGAAACATGTCAGCCAAATTTTTTTTAACTGTGTACCGTTGTACAGTGTGTATTTTGGATTCCTTATTTTAAAATAAAGGCTTTTATTTTTGAGTGCTGCAGTCCAGAAGACTTTTTCGTTCCTGTTTGCTGTCAATAGCATTGCTTGCACCTTTGTCTGCTGGGAGGAAGTGATTTGAAGGATTCCCACACCTGAGCGGCTCCCTTTCTCTTGCTTCTCATGTTCTATCTTAGTCGCCCTAATTGCACCCTTACATTTCTTGTTGCATTCTTTATAAAGTCTGAATGCTACTGATGATGATCCCTCAACCTTGTATTTTTTGAAGGCCTTCTCTTTTGCCTTTATATGCATTTTTACATTGGAGTTAGGCCATCCAGGACTTTTGCTCGCTCTTTTAAATGTACAGTGCCTTGCGAAAGTATTCGGCCCCCTTGAACTTTTCATCCTTTTGCCACATTTCAGGCTTCAAACAAAGATATAAAATTTTAATTTTTTCTGAAGAATCACCAACAAGTGGGACACAATTGTGAAGTGGAACGAAATCTATTGGATATTTTAAACTTTAACTAAGAAAAAAATGAAAAGTGGGGCGTGCAAAATTATTCGGCCCCCTTGCGTTAATACTTTTTAGAGCCACCTTTTGCTGCGATTACAGCTGCAAGTCGCTTGGGGTATGTCTCTATCAGTTTTGCACATCGAGAGACTGAAATTCTTGCCCATTCTTCCTTGCAAAACAGCTCGAGCTCAGTGAGGTTGGATGGAGAGCGTTTGTGAACAGCAGTTTTCAGCTCTTTCCACAGATTCTCGATTGGATTCAGGTCTGGACTTTGACTTGGCCATTCTAACACCTGGATACGTTTATTTGTGAACCATTCCTTTGTAGATTTTGCTGTATGTTTGGGATCATTGTCTTGTTGGAAGATAAATCTCCGTCCCAGTCTCAGGTCTTTTGCAGACTCCAACAGGTTTTCATCCAGAATGGTCCTGTATTTGGCTGCATCCATCTTCCCCTCAATTTTAACCATCTTCCCTGTCCCTGCTGAAGAAAAGCAGGCCCAAACCATGATGCTGCCACCACCATGTTTGACAGTGGGGATGGTGTGTTGAGGATGATGAGCTGTGTTGCTTTTACGCCAAACATATCGTTTTGCATTGTGGCCAAAAAGTTCGATTTTGGTTTCATCGGACCAGAGCACCTTCTTCCACATGTTTGGTGTGTCTCCCAGGTGGCTTGTGGCAAACTTTAGACAAGACTTTTTATGAATATCTTTGAGAAATGGCTTTCTTCTTGCCACTCTTCCATAAAGGCCAGATTTGTGCAGTGTACGACTGATTATTGTCCTGTGGACAGACTCTCCCACCTCAGCTGTAGTTCTCTGCAGTTCATCCAGAGTGATCATGGGCCTCTTGGCTGCATCTCTGATCAGTCTTCTCCTTGTCTGAGCTGAAAGTTTAGAGGGACAGCCAGGTCTTGGTAGATTTGCAGTGGTCTGATACTCCTTCCATTTCAAAATGATCGCTTGCACAGTGCTCCTTGGGATGTTTAAAGCTTGGGAAATCTTTTTGTATCCAAATCCAGCTTTAAACTTCTCCACAACAGTATTACGGACCTGCCTGGTGTGTTCCTTGGCCTTCATGATGCTCTCTGCGCTTTCAACAGAACCCTGAGACTATCACAGAGCAGGTGCATTTATACAGAGACTTGATTACACACAGGTGGATTCTATTTATCACCATCAGTCATTTAGGACAACATTGGCTCATTAAGAGATCCTCGCTGAACTTCTGGAGTGAGTTTGCTGCACTGAAAGTAAAGGGGCCGAATAATTTTGCACGCACCACTTTTCAGTTTTTTATTTGCTAAAAAAGTTTAAAATATCCAATAGATTTCGTTCCACTTCACAATTGTGTCCCACTTGTTGGTGATTCTTCACAAAAAATTAAAATTTTATATCTTTATGTTTGAAGCCTGAAATGTGGCAAAAGGATGAAAAGTTCAAGGGGGCCGAATACTTTCGCAAGGCACTGTATTACCCAATGGGATGCATTGGCTAATGCCCTCATTTAATATGCTCTTAAAGCAAACCTTTCTCTCCTCCGTGTTCTTTGTTCCTAAGATTTTATCCCAATTTATGCCTTCTAGCAAGGTTCGTAGTTTGGGGAAGTTGGCCCTTTTGAAATTCAGTGTCTTTGTATTCCCCTTATGTTTCCCATTTGTGTGATTTATACTGATGCCAATTGACCTGTGATCGCTGTTACCTAAATTGACCCATATTTCCACATCCGTGATCAGGTCTGTATTGTTGGTAATCAGTAGATCCAGTAACGCTTTATTTCTAGTTGGTGCATCTACCATCTGACCCATAAAAAATTGTCCTGCAAGACTTTTAGGAACTGGCGAGCCTTAGATAAATGTGTGGTTACCTCCACCCAGTCTATGTCTGGATAATTAAAATCCCCCATTATAAAACACTTCCCATTCTTGCGGCTAATCCAAATTGTGATAGATCGGTCTCCCCCTCCTCCTTCAGGTTAGGGGCCCTATAGCATACTCCCAGTATTATTTTCCCCTTAGCTTCATTCCTTTGGAGATCTACCCATAAGGATCCCACCTTCTCCCTAGCTCCCTTAGTGATGTCATCTCTCACATTTACTTGTACATTATTCTTGATATATAGGCATACCCCTCCCCCTTTTTTATCCTCTCTATCCTTGCGATAAAGGGTAAACCTTTGAATAGTTGCCAGACAATCATGAGAGCTGTTGAACCGGGTCTCTGAAATTCCCACAAAATCCAAATTGTGGGAATGAACAACAGTATCTCTAGTTCACCCATCTCGTTCGCCAGGCTCCTGGGCATTGGTGAATATCCCACATATAAAATTTTGTAAATATATGTTTTCTCCTTCACTGATGAGCACCGATAGGGAGGCACTGACAAGGCGACACCAACGAGGTGGCACTGATAATGCAGCACTGATGGGCACTCACAGGTGGCACTGGTGGGCACTCACAGGTGGCACTGGTGGGCACCGATAGGCATCCCTGGTGGAACTGGCAGGCATTTTGGATGGGCACTGATTGGCATTTCCCTGTTGGTCTAGGGTGACATACCTGGTGGTCCAGTCTTGTGGCCTTCCCTGGTGGGGCATCCGAGGGAGGCTGCACTGATAAACGATCAGCACAGACCCCCCCCCTGCCAGGAGGAGAGCAGCCGATCGGCTCACGTCTCTCAGACGCAAGTGAGGAAAAGCCGATCAATGGCTCTTCCCGTTTACATCGTGATCAATCACGGCTGATCATGTGGTAAAGAGCCTCCGTTGGTGTAGCGGTGTGTCATACTGACACGCCGCTCTACCGATCGCCCCAAAGCGCGCCCTCACCCGCGCGCGGTGGCTGTTATGCTGCTGGACGTCATATGACGTCCAGTCAGGATAACTGAACCACCGCCCGGCCATCATTCGGCTATAGGCCAGGCAGGAAGTGGTTAAAGAAATCCCCTTCCAATTTAATGCTCTCAGCAATGGCACCACATGGAAGAGCAATGTCACAAGGCCTGAGAAAGAAAATAATTTCTTTACACAAGAAAGGTGAAGGCTACAAGATGATCAGCAAAGCTTTACTTGTCAGAATACTGTAGCAGAAGTAATTTAACAAAAATGGAACTGCAAAAAAGGCCGTCCACGAAAGCTAACTCCTCGACAGAAGCGTCTTCTGATGAGAAGGGTTGAAGAAAATCACTGTGCAAGTTTACTGCAGTTAGCTAAAGAAGTAGAAAGCCAAATTGAGGGGATTGTTTCCTGTGACACAATATGGCGTACACTGCAGAGGAATGGCATGCATGAGTGTCGCCCAGGAAGAAAGCCTATCCTAAAGCCCATGCACAAAAAAGCATGCCTGGAATTTGCCAGGGCAATGTTAGAAGGAAGACTATTGAGACTCTGTACTCTGAAGTGATGAGACCAAGATAAATGTTTTTGGAAATGAAAACTGTATGACGTTGCAAAAAGTGAGAAGTACAAAATAAAAATGCATGGTGGTGGTGGTGGTGTCCTTCTGTGGGGCTGCATGGTGCCTGGGAGCTGCATTTCATTGATGGTATCAGTTCACAGATGTACTGCTGTATATTGAAAAAATAATTCCCCCTCACCCGCCTCCCTCCTTTTCCTTACCTGAGCCCTCATTCGATCCAGCGCTGTGCACATCTGCAGCTCATCTCTCCCCCAGCGCATCCAATCAACGCCAGTGATGAGGGGGCGGGGCAGAGTCCCGCTGTCTGTCAATGGATGCAGCAGTGTGGCTCAGGTGTGAGCACGGAGAAGCGGCTTCCCATGGGGGCAGGAGCGCCGGCGAGGGCCCTCCCACACCGAAATCTCAGAGCTGCAGCTGACTCCCATCTTCACCCGTCTTGCTTCTGGGTTCACGGACTCCAGCTCTGCGACTGGCCGGAGCAAAAATTACATCACTCCTGTGCATGCGTGAGGGAGCCACCGATTACTGAGCAGGGCTCGGAAGGATCGGCACGGCTGGCAATTTCTTGAGAGTGCATGCAGTGACGTCACCGGCTGCATGTAATGTAAATATCTTTAGGAGATATTTACACTACCTATAGGCAAGCCTCATTATAGGCTTACCTATAAGTAAAAGTAATGTGTGGAACTTTACTTTAAAAAAAAAAAAAAAAACCCACACACCTTTACAAAATCGCTTTACGCTAGCCGTCTGACATACATCTTCCACCAAAATCTTGGCATAACTGCCCCAAAGGCTGTCACCTCTTTGGTGGAATGAGCTTGCACCTGTTCTGGAGCAGAAAGGACTACTTCCTGCATGCCAATCTAATCACCCCGGTAATCCAACAGTGGAGGACTATTGAGGACCTGATGGCAAAATGAAAAGGTGGTCCACTTTCCACATGTCTATAGATCTGTGCAAGTACACTGTTCGCAACTTCGCCATGTGTTGGGAACTGAAGTCTTTCTGCTGTGTACTCAGTGACTCTCGTGCGAAAGGGATCTTTGCAGGAAAGTGCTGCAATCTCCAATATGCTTCTCTCTGTCAGAAGAATTTGTTTTACTACGAGGACCCGCAATAAAAATTAAGCTATTAGAGCAAAGGGTGCCTGCACTAGTGCTTTCATAACCAATCCCAAGTCCCATGAAAGGAACAAGAATTTCCTTGGGGGTTGTATATGGATTACCATCTGCATAAAGCATCTGGTCAAGGGTTCTTCCACCCATCTGCAGCCTGAGGGAGAAAAAAAAAAAAAAAAAAAAGGTAGAGATCTGTACTCTAATGGAGTTATTTGCCAGACCAACCTCTAAACGCTCACTGTAAAAATGTCCAGGATATTGGCTAAAGCTGGGGACACAGGAGAGAAATCTTTTGCTGAGCAAACTAGACAAACTTTCTTCATATCCTCCAATATGTAGCATTCATGGATGATCTTGTGGCCTTCACCAGGGTCTGAACCACCTCGGATGAGAACTCCTGCACCTCTAGTCTGGCTAATTTTATAGCCAGGCTATTAAAAAGTAGTCTGACTGGATTGGAGTGCTGCCACCGATGTTGGCATAAAAGATCTTGTTTGATCAGAAATGGGATTTGCGGTGTTGATAACATCTGGAGGCGCAGCGAATGCCAAAGCCTTTTTCGGCAGGTGGAAAAAAAAAACTGTCTGGCATGACGTGTTCTGTAGAATTTTTCGGAAGAACCTTCATAATCTTGGACACCAGGGGAAGACAAAGACTAATAGAAAATCCCATGGCTCTGTGAACCCATCTTCTATCTTTTTGCCTTTGTACCTTGTTGCAAATACCAAAAGCTGCGCCTTCAGGAGGAGTCCGAGAGCTACTGTTGGAAAGCACCATAGAGACAATATTGGTTGAGGTACTCCTTGTTGAAAAAAAAAAAAAAATTGCCTAACCAATCCATTAAAAGATTCAGCTTTCCGGCAAAAATAGTTTGTTGCTAGATGCAACAGGCAAAGTCTCTTAATGCCCCCTTGGCGGACAATGTAAGCTACTGCTGTCTTGTTAGCAATCACTAACTTCACTCGTATACCCTTAAAGAAGATCCTGAAAGGCTTACATTCCAAAACTGTATGTTTATTCGTACAATTGCCAACTTAGAGTGTAGTAGAAATTAAAGCGCATATCAGACCCACCAGGGGTAAGGAGGGCCCCCCCCCCAAGCGCTGGCGTCAGACTCGGCCGCTGATGCTCGGCGTCTTGTGGACACCCGGATCCTAAACGCCCATACACGCTGCACTCCACCCGGCCAGATACATCATGGTGCGGATGTCTTTGCCTTTAAGCGTTGGTCTTAGTGCAACAGCCCTCCTGACCCCGATATGCGCTTTCATGTCGACTACACTAAGTTGCACTTAGAGTGGCGCTTCTTGTTTGCGTTTTGGCTTTGTGCAGAGATTCCTTCATCTCCCAAGCGCTGCCTTTTGATTACCATTACCTGCCTCCCACTGCTGAATCTGCTTTATTGTGCCCCCTGGTGCCATAACTATCCATGCTGTCACCTTGGGTCCTCCGTTTCATCTACCTTTGCCCCATATATTACTTGCACCTGTCTCAGACTGCAGAGAGACTGGCATCTGACAGATCTATTCCATCTCCTGGGCTGAGGCATGCCCCAAAAGAGGCACACTGGTAATGCCCAAAATTCCAGTGCTAAAATTCATGCAAATACAGACTATATGATCTATATAGACAGCACATCCCATTGACTGAGAGGTAAACTGAACACCCCCATGTGCCACCTGGCCCACGCACGACTGGAATGGCTGCTGTAAAAAGGTTTAAGAGAGCACCATGCAATCCCTTGCTGACATAAATTGCTGTCTCCATGTATGCAAATTTTTCATTTTGGAAATTTTTGAAGAACCACTTAACTTATTTGGGTATCAAATACTACTATAAGATCCTCATTGACTGTGAAGGGATTAAAGTGGAACTTCACTTCCTTAATCAACACTATTTTTAATCCTTATACTGCTAGCATTAGTAAATAGGAAGGTAGATTATATCTACTAGTTTGAAAGTTTTTTTTTCTCTTCTTCTTTACATTTAAGTTACTTTCTGGTTTCTGGCCTAGGCAAATGATGTCATACATCTCAGGGGACTTCAGGAAGGCGGTTCACAGCTAAGCACACCCTCCTACCTGCATGCCTGATCTAATGGCAGATGGATTCCAGGAAGTAGATGCTACATTAATCATCTGCCCTTACTCAAGATGGCCACAGCCAGTAATGCTAGGGAGGGGCTTTTTCAAAGATTAAAAGAAGCATGGGGGAAAGGGGGCGGGAGCTCCTAAGATGGCAGCTTAGGACCGGAGCTCCGCTCATCGCCGGCCATACAGCAGAGATACAAGCGGTTACAGACTCCCTTGTCGCCTGAGAATAACGGGTAACGCTAGCGGAAGCTTCAGAGCACCCGTCTATGCCGGGTAAATATTCTAAAAGAGGCAAGAAACGTTTTAAACAGCCTGAGGAGAAACTGAATTTTTCCAAGATGGCCGCCGTACCTCAGACATGCACACAGAAAGCTGCCGAGGCCTCCAATGCTATTAAGCAAGTTTTGGCTCCTTCATCTATATCTTTTATTTCTCAAACTTCTAATTCTGTAGTTTGTCCTATCACTTCTCCTGAATACACAGAACAGGAGAACCCTGTGGAATTTATCCATTTATCCCCAATAGAGGTCTCTACACTAGCTCCTATCCCAGTACATACACAGGCTGAACAGGCTCTTGATGTAACTTTCAATGTATCCAAATTATTCACGAGAATATCAGAAATGCTGGATAAAGGATTAGCACTAAATGCTGAAAGAATTGCTGGTGAAATTAAAGCTGACTTTCAGTCCCTTGGTAGTAGAATTGAAAATATTGAGCACAAGTTAGACATCACTGTGGCAAAAACTGACCAGAATACTGAACATTTACAATTCATGCAGGACCAGCTGGAAACAGCACAGGCACGAATTGATGACATTGAGAACCGTTCCATGAGAGACAATTTTAGGGTCAGAGGATTGCCAGAAAATATCCTTGATGTACATGCTGCTATACAGGATGTCCTAAAAATCCTATTACCATCTATTCCTGCTCACAAGTTGGAATTGGACAGTGCTCATAGGTCACTGGGACCACTTAGAAAAAGGACGGTTTACCAAGGGATGTGGTAGTTAAACCACATTATTATTCTATAAAAGAGGACATAATGAAGAAATCTCGCCAACAGGAACTATTACAATACCAGGGAGCCACTATTCAAATTTCTGATATTTCTCCTTACACTATTCAAAGAAGAAGATCCCTAAAACCTCTATTGGTGGCCCTTATCAAAAAAGACATAAAATACAGATGGGCTTATCCTTTTGCTCTAAAATTCTCCTTTAATGGCAAACACTATGCAGTTCATAATTTCCAAGAAGGTGAACATCTTTTGCTGGACCTGAAGATTATCTCTATGGAACCGGACATGGACACTACACCTGCCCAACAAGGCTCCATCAAACGTCAATCTCCTATAAGCCCAACCTCTTCTAATTGGAACAAAGTCAAACATAGGAGAGTCAACGATAATCTTGTTACCTGAGGAGAGAAGTTCCTTTTTGATATCTCAGGTGGCAATTTTTTTTTTTGTGTGTTTTAGAAAACAAAATATAGTCTGTTATGGACTTTGGGTTTATCTAAGATGAATCCGCTTTGGTACGCCACTTCCCATATTGCCTTTTATTCTGTTTTATGTGATCACTTTTTTAAATGTCATATTTTGTGGTTTTATTTTAATAAAACCGTATACTATAATTTTTTTGACCTGCACCATCGGAGCATTGTCTCTTTTTTTCTACATGTGAGTTGGAGAGGGCTTCTTTTGGAACCACTTTACATTTCTAAACAATCCCCCATTGGGGGTATGTTTGGGTCCAATCACCTTGATACCCATTGGAATCTGGCTGACATCAGGTGGATCCAGGTTGGTCCCAAATACTCTGGATTTCTTATCAAGATTTGGAGTCGAGGACTGAGTTGCCACGACAGACTGAGATTCCGAAAATATACGAGTCACCAGACAAGTCGACTGGTCCTGGAGTTCGATTATCTACGCTCACGCGATCTGCTGTCATCGACAGGCAGATCCACGGGCTCTGGTAAGAGTACTTCATCTAATTTTATAGAGTTGGAAGATGTCTTTTCCCTGATGACCCTGATGACCCATAAGGCCTACATGTCGTCCTTCTCATCACAATTGATATATGTTTTGAACGGACACTTTATATTCTATTGTATGATTTTCCATGTCAGATATCATGGACTTTATATTCATGCATACACTTTATGATTAGATATTTACCAATATTTTTTCACTCAGGTTTCACCTACTCAGAGAGACATTGATTTGTTTTCACTTTCACTGTATAGCGCTACTTTTTCTATATCCATTACCGTTCACAATTTTAGTCACATTGTTGTGTAGCAGCTTTTTTTGATAATTTTTTGGGTGTTATTTTTTTCACATTAGCGCAATATTTATTTTTATTTCCACTATTCTTAGAGAGACCCTGACACCCTACCTTACACGATTTTTTAATTTTCTGACAGGTGGTCATCCAATAGGTAAACCGCTCAACATGGCATATATATCCGTTATTCCAAAACCTGACAAGGACTCCAGCCTAGTCGAAAATTACAGGGCAATTTCTTTGATTAACAATGACTTAAAAATATTAACCAAAATTCTCTCTAATAGGTTATCTTCCTTCATTAGGCAATATATCCATAAAGATCAGGTGGGATTTATCCCTGGTAGACAGGGTCCAGATCAGGTGAGGAGAGCGGTAGATTTGGTGTCAATATTGCAAACCCAATGGGTAGGTAAACAAACAGGAAGGTATGCTCCTATCGTTGGACCTGCAAAAGGCCTTCGATTCAGTTTCACTGCCATACATGTTTGAGGCCATGAAGCGCTGGGGTTTTGGTTCGAAAGTTTTAGGCATTTTATCTGCTCTATATTCTACATCTGAAGCTAAAGTCAGATTACAGGGACTATTCTCTGACTCCATTAAGATTTGTAGAGGTACTAGGCAAGGTTTCCCTTTATCTCCCCTGATATTCGCTGTTATGATGGAAACATTAGCAATTGCAATCCGGAATAATCCGAATATCAGGGGGATCCAGTGTGAAAAAGAAATTCATAAATGTGCATTATTTGCAGATGAACTGTTTATTACTTCCAACGTCTTTATCTGAAATTTACTCTCTGCTTCAAAAATTCTCCAAAATATCAGGTTTCAAGATTAATATGGCCAAATCTAAAGCCCTTAATGTGTCTCTTCCAGACTCCGTGGTTTCCTACATACAAAATAAATACGAATTCAGTTGGAGTACTTGCTCCCTTAAATACTTGGGTATTAATCTCACTTCAAAATGTGAAGATTTAGATCAGGCTAATTATCTACCTATGTAGAGGAAACTTGAGGCTGATCTTAGCAACTGGAGAACATACAATAATCGGTTGGATTGGCAGACTTAATTCGATCAAGATGACCCTCCTACCCAGATTGTTGTATCTTTTTCGCTCGCTCCCTATTCCGATAAAAAAAATTCACCTAAAAGCCTTCCAAAGCAAAATCCTTAAATTTGGAACAGAAAAAGGTCCACGCCTTTCTTCCCGCAGCCTGTATAATCTCACTGAGCAGGGAGGCTTGGGACTTCCGAACCTTTGGTGGTATTACCAAGCTGCTAGACTGGCACAGTTGTCTGATATATACCTCAAAAATGAACAACCTGACTGGATTCGTATAGAAGAATTGGCCTCCCCTAGGTTTTCTTTGGAAAATTTATTGTGGTGTCCTCCCAAAAACAGACCTTCTATTTTATCTCCTGCTCTATCACAATCTTTAGCTTTGTGGGACTCGCTTAGGAATCTCCTCTCTTTGGTCTCTAAGCTGCAACCATTGGCTGATCTGTTTCAGAATCCATTATTTAGCTCAAAAGGGGATGTTGGTTCCTTTAAGTGGTGGCATGATAAGGGGGTGTACCGCATTGGACGTTTTTTCTCAAGATCAGGCCCTCTCTCTATACAATATTTCATTGATAATCTTGATTTTCCTTCTACTGAAAGATCAAGATTTCTTCAAATCTCTAATTTTACTAATAAATTATGGGAAAATAATCCTGGATCTAGAGAACCTACACCATATGAAGTTAGATGTGAACAGGCTATTAATAGGAGAGGTGGGATTTCTGTTATATATAAGTCGCTTGCTTCCAACAATGTTAAACTGCCTCATATGCTGGCTTGGGAGAAGGACCTCCAAAGTGATTGGGGGATCTGAAGGACTGGTGTGGAAATTTTATTAGATCAATTAAAGGCATTTTTAATGCTTCACTTATAGAAGCAAATGTTAAAATATTTACTAGATGGTACCTAGTTCCTACAAGAGTAGCTGCTACAGTAGGTGCCGCCGACAATGTATATTCATCGCGATCCTATTGCGGAGATTCTCGGCGACAGGGGTGCCGACATCTCGGCGACAGGGTGGCGACATGTCGCACTCGCTGCAATAGCGAGTAGACGCGGCACTGTATTGAGCGGGGATCCGACGTGGATTCCCGCCAATACCAGGCACTGCGTTTGGTATGAATCCTGAGCGGGAACTCCACGCCAATTTTTAAAGAAAAAAACGGCGTGGGTTCCCCCTCCAGGAGCATACCAGGCCCTTGGGTCTGGTCTGGATTTGAAGGGGAAACCCTACGCCGGAAAAACTGCGTGGGGTCCCCCTCAAAATCCAAACCAGACCCTTATCCGAGCACGCAACCTGGCAGGCCGCAGGGGAAGAGGGGGGACGAGAGAGCAGCCCCCCCTCCCTCCTGAACCATACCAGGCCGCATGCCCTCAACATGGGGGGTTTTGTGCTCTGGGGCAGGGGGGCGACCTGCGGCCCCCCCACCCCAGAGCACCCTGTCCCCATGTTGATGAGGACAGGGCCTCTTCCCGACAACCCTAGCCGTTGGTTGTCGGGGTCTGCGGGCTTATCGGAATCCGGGAGCCCCCTTATCCTGGCCCCCCACCCTATGTGAATGAGTATGGGGTACATCGTACCCCTACCCATTCACCTGGTGGAAAAAAAAAAATGGCAATAAAAAAAACAGAGCTTTTTAAAGTATTTTATTGCACAGCTCCGGGGGTCTTTATCCGTCTTCGGGGGTCTCCAGTGTCGTCGCCGCTCTCTCCGGTTCTTTCTTCTGCCGGGCCTCCGCTATCTTCTTCCAGCCCTTTTGCTAGCGGGGCCCGGTCTTCTCCGTCGCCTTCTTCCCTCTTCTTCTCTCCGGTTCTTTCTTCCTTCTGCCGGGCCTCCGCTATCTTCTTGCAGCTCTTTTGCTAGCGGAGGCCCGGTCTTCCCCGTCGTCTCGTCCGGTTCTCCGTTGTCCTTCTGCTGGCCCCTCTACTATCTTCTTGCAGCTCTTTTGCTAGTGGAGGGGCCGGTCTTCCCGTCTGCGTCTTCTGCCCTCTTCTCCTCGATATTGACTCGTTGCTTCCTCTCGCAGTAATGCTAAATCTTCGGTCCGCAGAGATTTATATAGGCTTCTCATGACGTCACAGTCACATGTTCCCATGACGTCACAGTCACATGTTCCGGGGCCACCCGGAGCATGTGACTGACGTCATGAGAAACCTATATAAATCTCTGTGGACCGAAGATTTATCATTACTGCGAGAGGAAGCGATGAGTCAACATCGAGGAGAAGAGGGAAGAAGAGGGAAGAAGACGCCGACGACGGGAAGACCGGCCCCTCCACTAGCAAAAGAGCTACAAGAAGATAGTGGAGGGGCCGGCAGAAGGACAACCGGACGAGACGACGGGGAAGACCGGGCCTCCGCTAGCAAAAGAGCTGCAAGAAGATAGCGGAGGCCCGGCAGAAGGAAGAAAGAACCGGAGAGAAGAAGAGGGAAGAAGGCGACGAAGAAGGCGACGGAGAAGACCGGGCCCCGCTAGCAAAAGAGCTGCAAAAAGATAGCGGAGGCCCGGCAGAAGGAAGGAAGAACCGGAGAGAATAGGGAAAAAGGCGACGGAGAAGACCGGGCCCCGCTAGAAAAAGAGCTGAAAGAAGATAGCGGAGGCCCGGCAGAAGAACGAACCAGGGAGAGCGGCGACGACGACACCGGAGACCCCCGAAGACAGAAGAAGACGCCCCGGAGCTGTGCAATAAAATACTTTAAAAAGCTGTGTGTTTTTTTTATTGCCATTTTTTTCCACCGGGTGAATGGGTAGGGGTACGATGTACCCCATTACTCATTCACATAGGGTGGGGGGGCCGGGATCTGGAGGCCCCCTTATTAAAGGGGGCTCCCGGATTCCGATAAGCCCCCCGCCCGCAGACCCCGACAACCAACGGCCAGGGTTGTCGGGAAGAGGCCCTGTCCTCATCAACATGGGGACAGGGTGCTCTGGGGTGGGGGGGCCGCAGGTCGCCCCCCTGCCCCAGAGCACCAAACCCCCCATGTTGAGGGCATGCGGCCTGGTACGGTTCAGGAGGGAGGGCGGGCCGCTCTCGTCCCCCCCTCTTCCCCTGCGGCCTGCCAGGTTGCGTGCTCGGATAAGGGTCTGGTTTGGATTTTGAGGAGGACCCCACGCCATTTTTTCGGCGTAGGGTTTCCCTTTCAAATCCAGACCAGACCCAAGGGCCTGGTATGCTCCTGGAGGGGGAACCCACGCCGGTTTTTTCTTTAAAAATTGGCGTGGATTTCCCGCTCAGGATTCATACCAAAACGAAGTGCCTGGTATTGGCGGGAATCCACGTCGGATCTCCGTCTACCGGCAATGCGTGTCGCTCATCGCGAAAGGAACATTTTCCCTTTCCCGATGATGAGACAGCTCGGCGCCGGCTCTCGCGATGGAGCTCATAGGGTGTCAATCTCGCCGCTAGAAGCGGCGAGATTGACACAATATCGGCGGCACCTACTGTATGTATTCCACCTCATCCCCTCTCTGTTTTAGAGGTTGTCAGGGATTAGGATCTATGATTCATATTTGGTGGGAATGTCCCAAAATCCAAGGATTTTGGAATAAAATCTTCAATATTATACGAAAAATCACAGGATATACAATACATTAATCTCCAGCGATCGCTTTACTTAACGGATTTATACCACAGGTTACCAGAAAACTGATTCTATTCATACTTACAGGGGCTAGAATAACCATTGCCAAAGCATGGAAAAAAACATCAGTTTCTCTTTTATGTATGAAGAGAAAAGTTACGTGGATAATGGAACAGGAAAAAATTATTAGTTCAACGTTGGACAGATCTACTCAATTTAATTCTATATGGGAACCTTGGATACAATTTTGGGAATTCCTACACCCCTTAAGTAATTAGCAATACCAATCGCTGAATATTGATGTTTACATTGAGCAGATAGGCTTTCTTTCTATCTTTTTCTATTTCTTCCTACTGAACACTAAATATTTTCTCTTCTTCTCCTCTTTCTCCCATTCTTATTTATTTTTGTTATATGGAATAAAAACAATAGGTATTTGTACTAGATTGTTTTAAGACTTCTCAGGTTTATACAACGTTCTCTTATTTTAGAGTCAGAACATTTGACTTTGATTTATTATTTTGAGAAGGATTTTTTACACCCGGTTAAACTTATAGTAGACTACTATATTTCCTGTTATATATACTCAAATTAAGGTCATATGTTTTCTCCAAAAAAAAAAAAGTTTTTGGGTTGCTTAGGGGGGGGGGGGGGGGGGGGGAGCGCCTCTTGCCTTCTCATGCACAGTATGTTCCCTTTAGGGGTGTCTGGGGGAATGGAGGATCTCATATTCTGGTAACTATATACATATATTTTGAGATATTTAATAGGCCATCATTGCTACTTACTTTCGAAGAAGGGAAGGTTAGAATGAGGGGGTATAGAGGTAGGGGGTTACTCCTATTTTTGATAAATATATTTCAATATTTTCAGTTTTTATGGTATTTTTGCATTGATGTATTCCAACATGGTAATATTGTATTTTGAGATCTACTGATGATATTTAACTTGTTCGCTTGCATATTATATTGTGATACTACATTGTACTTCTTTCTGTAAAGATTGTACTGACTCTATTCAGATAATAAACTAAAACTTGAATGAAAAAAAAAAAAAAAGAAGCATGAAGACATGGATTGGTGCGTTTGCTCTGAATTTTAAAACCTAGAGTTTGTGGCGCTCAGATACAGTGTAGTTTTGCTTTAGCTGCCTTTCTACTGCTTGTTCACTAGCTGATTGAACTTAGAAAGAACTTCTAGGGCAAGGTTGTGATGCTTTGCCAGCTCCCGACTTGAATATGCAACAATCAAAACGATGTCCGAGTAGTGATATAGCCCTTTTCCCCCAAAAAACAAAAATTACCACAACCACCGTCCACAAGATCTTAGAAAAGATTCTTGGTGATGTGACAATTCAAAAAATGGCAGACACCTGAAGTGCAAGTGGCATCCAGCCACTGCAAATCTCAGTTGTCTCTGGTGTTTTGCACTGATTGGTACATGTCGATGTCTAGCAGCCTGCTCTGGATTTTATTTCATGTAAAAAGGAATTCTGAGGCGCCTCCACTGATCTGGTACATTTGCAGCCTGGCCTAGAAGATTTGGTTTTCCTGAACCCCTCTTAAGTTTGACTGACTTGGAGCAAAAATTAGAGTTACGCTTACCGGTAACGTCTTTTCCAGTAGTCTTTCAGGACAGCCACAATGAGAGACCTAGGCTCCTCCCCTTCCACAGGAAACACTGCGCCAGCCCCTATAAATTCTTACTTCCCCTGCCGGCCTTCAGTTTTTCTGAGATCACCCCCGGACAGCTGGGGAGACACAAGAACACATTAATAGCATACTATTATTATCTCTATCATGCTGCGTTACGGTCTTTAGTAAGACCCCCCAATTTTTTTAGGGTGGGTACTAGGGGTGTCCTGAAAGACTACTGGAAAAGACGTTATCGGTAAGCGTAACTCTAATTTTCCCTATTCGTCTTTCAGGACAGCCACAATGAGAGGATAGACGAGCACTTACCAACTAGGGTGGGACTACAGCTTGCAAAACCTTTCGCCCAAAGGCTTGCTCACCTGCCGACACCAGATCCACTCTGTAATGCTTAACAAAGGTAGCGTAGCTGGACCAAGTTGCTGCCTTGCATATTTGTTCTGGCGTTGCTCCAGCCCTTTCTGCCTGAGAGGCTGCCAGAGATCTGGTGGAGTGTGCCTTTATTCCTGTAGGGACCTCTTTACCCGCTAAGGAATATGCCTGTCCTATGGCTGTTCTGAGCCATCTGGCAATAGTGCGTCGAGACGCCTTGTAACCCTTTCTGGCCCCAGAAAATAAAATAAACAGAGAGTCTGACTTTCTAAAGACGCTTGTCTGTTCTAGGTAGTGCAGGATGCATCTTCTGACATCCAAGGTGTGGAATTTCAACTCCCCTTCACCTGAGGGGTTTGGACAAAAAGAAGGCAAGATTACTTCCTGATTCCTGTGGAATTTTGAAGTCACCTTGGGCAAAAATGCCGGATCGGTCTTTAAAACGACCCGATCCGGAAAAATAATACAAAAAGGGGGTCTAATGGATAGAGCTTCTAACTCACTGACCCTCCTAGCAGTGGTCACTGCAACCAAAAATGCTGTTTTTAAAGTTAGATCCCTTAGTAGACACTCCTCTAGGGGTTCAAAGGGAGCGTCCGTAAGGGTCTGCAAAACTAAAGACAGGTCCCAACTGGGAAATGGTGGATTCTGAGCTGGTCTCAGTCTGGATAGGGCTCTGAAAAACCTGACAACCCAGGGATCAGAGGCCAGAGGTTTCTCTAAGTAAGCACTGAGTGCTGAAATTGGACTTTTAAGGGTAGCTATGGAAAGACCCTTATCTGCCCCAAATTGAAGAAATTCTAGTATGGACGTGGAATTATGGACCGAACAGGAACTGTCCGCACACCACTTGTTAAAGCGGAGCCAGACTCTTCTATAGATCTGGCGAATCTCCCTTTTCCTACTATTAAGGAGGGTGGTAACTAGCTTCTCTGAGAAGCTTTTGGCTTTTAACATGCCCTCCTCAGTAGCCAAGCCGCTAGTCTCCATCTGTGTACCTGGGGACAAAGGACCGGACCCTGTGAGAGGAGATCCTCTCGAGGTGGAAGAAGAAAGGGTGGTTCTACAGCCAACTGTTTGAGAACTGAGAACCATGCTCTCTTGGGCCAATGTGGTGCCACTAGAATCAGGGAAGTGTTTTCTATCTGAAACTTCCTTAGGACAGCGGGCAACAGAACCGGTGGTGGGAATGCATAACACATTCTGAATTCCCAACTTTGGGTTAGTGCGTCCACTCCCAACTCTCCTTCTCCCCTGTTTAGAGAGAAGAACCAGGGGGCTTTCGCGTTTCTCTTTGACGCGAAAATGTCCACCTCTGGTGGCCCCCACCTTCTGACTAAGAGCAGGAAAACCTCCTGATTGAGGACCCATTCGCTCTCTCTCAGTTGTGTCCGACTGAGGAAGTCTGCTATGACGTTCCTCTCGCCTCTCAGGAAGATTGCTGAGAGTGAGAGTGTGTTGATTTCGGCCCAGCCCAGAATGTCTGCTGCTAGGGCCGACAAGACTCCACTCCTTGTGCCGCCCTGCTTGTTCAAATAGGCTACGGCCGAAGAGTTGTCTGACCTCACCTGAGTGTGGTGACCCCGGAGTTGTTCCTGAAAAAACTTGAGCGCTAGACCCACTGCTTTCAGCTCTTTCCAGTTGGACGACCTGTTTAGATCCTCTAATCCCCAGGTGCCCTGTGCTGGGAGGGATCCCAGGTATGCCCCCCAGCCTTTGCCACTTGCGTCCGTGGTTATCACCCGAGATACCGGGACAAACCACAGACGCCCCTGTGACAGGTTTGGAACCCTCCTCCACCACCAGAGGGATCTCTTTACCTGAGCAGGTACCTGAACCAGGTTGTCTAGAGCTTCTAGACTGTGGTCCCAAATCTTCAAAACGAAGGCTTGTAGTGGGCGAAAGTGCAGTCCTGCCCATTGGACTGCTGGGAGCGTAGATGTCAACAGACCCAAAGTTGACATCAGATATCTGATTGTCACTTGGAGATTGCTCTGAAGGGACGTCACTGCCCTGTCTAACTTCAGGATCTTCTCCATCGGGAGGAATACTCTCAAAAGAGTTGAGTCCAAGGTGTACCCTAGGTACATTATCCTCTGTGACGGGACTAGGCTGGACTTCTCTAAATTTAGAAGCCACCCTAGGTCCATAAGGACCCTCCTTGTTTTTTCCAGGTCTCTGGATAGCTGTTCTGGGGATGCTGCGAATAGAAGCAGATCGTCCAGGTAAGCTATGATGGATACTCCCTGAAGACGCAGAAACGCCAACAGTTCCGCCAGAACCTTGGTGAAAATGCGGGGGGACGAGGATAGCCCGAATGGCAGTGCTTTGAACTGTAGGTGCACTACTGTTCCGTCTAGGTTGACTGCTAGACGTAGAAAACGTTGAGAGTTTTCTGCAATTGGGATGTGCAGGTATGCGTCTCTGAGATCCAGAGACACCATGAAGCAATTGGGGGGGAGGAGGGCCCTGACAGAAAAAAATCGACTCCATCCGGAATCGTTTGTATACAATTGATCTGTTCAGGGGCTTTAGGTTCAGAATTAGTCTGAACTCTCCGGAAGGTTTCTTTACCACAAAAATGTGGGAATAGAATCCCCTTCCCTCCTCTGCTTCTGGAACTCTGCATACTACGTTCTGACTTTCCAGAGCTCCCAACAAGGCTTGGGATTTCTCCCTGCATTTGGGAAGAGAAGTGACAAGATATCTCTGGGGGGGGGCCTTGCAAACTCTAAATGGTACCCCCTTCTTATAATCCCCAGAATGAATTGGTTGGGGGAAATTGTCTCCCATAGTGGGAGGAAGATCCCCAGTCTTCCTCCCACTCTGACTAGAGAGTCAGGGGTTTTTCCCGGGCTGTTGAGGAGCGCGAAAAATCGCTCCACCTCTGCCTTTAGGGGTCCAGGTCTTTCTTTGCTTTTCAGGCCTGGGAGCCCCCTTCTGACCCTGCGGACGAAACCCCTTTTTTGATAATACTGGGGCCTTCCGCTTGGGGGGAAAGGACTTCTTTTTATCTGCCGTCCGGTCCAGAACCGAATCGAGACCGGGGCCGAAGAGTAGGTCTCCCGTTAGGGGTATCCCACACAGCTTAGCCTTGAAGGCACTGTCGCCTGGCCAAGTCTTCAGCCAGAGGGCTCTTCTGGCAGAATTGGCCAGGGCTGCCGACCTGGCTGACATGCGGACAGATTCCGCAGAGGCGTCCGCTATATAAGCAACTCCTTGCAAGATAGTCGGAAAGGACGCTAGAATTATTTCTTTAGTCGTCCCAGCCTCAATGTGCTCCTGGATTTTAAGGAGCCAATGTTCTAAGTTGCGGGCCACAACTGTAACGGCCATTTCAGGCCTTAAATTACCCATAGTAGAGTCCCAGGTTTTCTTTAATAGGGAGTCTATCCTTTTGTCCATGACGTCCGCCAAAGCTCCCATGTCCTCGAACGCTAGGTCCGTGTTCCTAGAGACCTGGGAGAAGGCGGCGTCTAATTTGGGGTTTTTATTCCAAATGGACATTGGGTCATCCGAAAAAAGAAATCTTCTTTTTAAAGATGTAGAAAAGAAGGGTTTCCTCTCGGGGTCCTGCCATTCCCTTTTGACAGTGTCAATCAGTACATCGTGTACAGGGAAGACTTTTTTCTTCTGTTCACCCAGGCCCTTATACATTTTATCATGAAGGGTCAAGGGTTTTGTATCGGTCTGTATACCGAGGGTGGTATAAATTGCTCCCAAGAGGTCATCTACCTTATCCAGGGACAACTTATACCTGGAGGTTTTCCTGGACTCCCCGTCCTGGGTTTCTCCGTCTGAGTCCTCTTGAGACTCAGAGGTGACACTATCTGGATGTGCCTGTTGTACACCGGAAGGGCCTGCAACCTCCTCTGCCCTGGAAGTAGTGGCAACGTTAGTCGGTACAGGGCCCTGAGCCGGTGAGGGGGTTGTAACCTGGGAAGTGGGAACAGAGGGAAGTTGAAATCTTTCAAATAAGCTTTTGAAAGACGAAAAGGTGGACGAGAGCTCCTTCACAGAAGCTGCCAGCTCAGACTCCTGCTCTGAATTTCTTTTCTTTCACCAGGGTGTCAATACAATTTTTACATAAGACCTTCCCCCATGCCTCCTTTAGCGTGTCCCTACAGGAGGCACACTCCTTGCACAGTGTCTCCCCTCCGGAGGAAACACTAACAACTGAAGGCCGGCAGGGGAAGTAAGAATTTATAGGGGCTGGCGCAGTGTTTCCTGTGGAAGGGGAGGAGCCTAGGTCTCTCATTGTGGCTGTCCTGAAAGACGAATAGGGAAAAAATAGGATTTTTTGTACTCACCGTAAAATCCTCTTCTCTGACATCCATGGACTGACACGGCGTCTCTTTACACTTTACACGTGGGTTATGTCCCTGCTTGCAGGAGAAGACCTAGGCAGAATGTGAGATGTTATACATACATTCTAAAAGCCAGAGATTAACAGCCCCACCCAGGGGGCGGTCCCTCCAGACATAACCCTCCCACTGCAGTCAGCAGACCTCAGTTCGTAACAAAGCAGTACAAACTTAAAAAGGAAGGGTGGGTGCCGTGTCAGTTCATGGATGTCAGAGAAAAGGATTTTACGGTGAGTACAAAAAATCCTATTTTCTCTTATCATCCATGGACTGACACGGCGTCTCTTTACACTTGACACTGCTTTGGGACATCCCACGTGTTAAGACGGATGGGAGCAGTATAAATGGAAAAACCAAAAACTTCACTCCAAACAAGGCGGAGCCCCTCAATAGAGGAGTTGCAACTTTAAACAGCGGCCTGCAGTACCTTGCGGCCGAAGGAAGCATCCAAAGATGCAGACACATCAACCTTATAAAAACTTTGAAAAGGTATGAACGGACGAACAGGTCGCCGCCTTGCACACTTGTGCAACCGACGCTTGATGTCGGAAAGCCCAGGAAGCACCAATTGCCCTGGTGGAATGCGCCGTAACCGGAAAGGGAGGCACCCGCCCCTTGAGAGCATAGGCTTGAATGACGGTTTGTCTGATCCACCTAGAAATTGTGGCCGACGAAGCCGCTTGGCCCTGTTTTGGACCAGAGACAGTCACAAACAGCGAGTCAGACTTCCGAACAGAAGCAGTAGCAGACAGGTACACCCGCAAGGCTCGTACCACATCCATCGTGTGAAGCGCAAACTCCCTGGGATGCAATGGGTGAGGACACAAGGACGGGAGGATAATGTCCTCATTTAGGTGAAAGGCCGAGACCACCTTTGGCAAAAAAGAAAGGACGCGGACGCAACACCGCCTTAACCTTAAGGATGACTAAATATGGCGACTTGCAGGACAAGGCTGCCAACTCAGACACTCGTCTAACAGAAGTGATTGCCACTAAAAAAGCCACCTTCTGAGACCAAGTCAAGAGGGGAATATCCCTGATATTCTCAAAAGGGAGGTTCCTGGAGAACCGCGAGTACCAATTCCGATCCCACGGGGGGAGAGGAGACTTGACAGGAGGGAGCACATGGCGAACCCCCCAGCACAAGGTGCTAACCAAGGAATGACTCGCTAGAGGTCGCTGAAAGAAGACGGCTAAGGCCGAAATCTGACCCTTAAGGGTACTCAAAGCAAGCTTTTGGGTCACTCCACGCTGCAGAAGACGCAGGATTCTGGGGACAGAATACGTCTGACGACGCCAGTCCAGCTCTTCGCACATGGTGATGCAAGCTTTCCAGGTACAGTGATAGATCTTTCTGGAGGAAGACTTCCGTGTCCTTAACAAGGTCAAAATGACCGAGTCCGAGAGACCTCAGTCCCTCAACACCTGGCTTTCAACAGCCATGCCGTTAAAGCCAGAGACTGTAAAGCAGGATGAAATATAGGACCTTGAGACAGAAGGTCCTCCCTTATCGGCAACCGCCAGGGACAGTCCGCGACGAGACGTACCAGATCGGCGTACCAGTGACGCCGAGGCCAATCCGGAGCAATGAGGATCACCGGAATTCCCTCGGTCGCCACCCTGCGCAGCAGCCGAGGGAGCAACTGCAGCGGAGGATAAACGTATATCAGGTGATAATGACCCCATGGGGCCACCAACGCATCTGAGGCATCTGCCCAAGGATCCCTGGATCTGGCCACAACCTCGACCCTTGCGATTGAGTCGAGAGGCCATCAGGTCCACATCCGGCGTGCCCCACCGTCGGCAAAGGAGTTGAAATATGCAAGGACCACTCTCCTTGGTCCAGCATCTGGCGACTCAGTCCGCCTGCCCGTTGCCTATGCCCGGAATGTAAATGGCCGACAGAGCCGGCACGTTTCTTTCGGCCCACTTCTAGATACTGGCTACCTCGGAAGCCGCAGCTGAGCTTCGAGTCCCCCTTTTGATGGTTTACTTACGCCACCGCCGTGGCGTTGTCTGACTGGATCCTGATGGAGCGACCCTGTAATCTCTCCGACCACGAGGAGAGGCACAGTGTGATTGCCCGTATTTCCAGAGCAGTGATTGGTAAACTGGCTTCGTCCGGAGTCCAAAGCCCTTGGGCTGACAGGACTCCCCAGACTCCACCCCAGCCCATCAGGCTGGCGTCCGTCGTGAGTACCGTCCATTGGATGGGGAGGAACGACTTTTCGGACCGAAGAGCCAAGGATCTCAACCACCATGTCAGGGACGCCCTGACCAGGTGACTCACCTGGATCTGAAGATCCAAAGACAACGGGGATTCGTCCCAGGTGGACAAGATCTCCTTCTGCAATGCCCTGGTGTGTGATAGGGCATACGGAACGGCCACGAAGGAGGCCACCATGAGTCCCCGGACTCTCATGCAAAAAACGGACAACCATTTTCGGGACATCAGCACCCGCACTGCAGACTGAAGTGTCAGCAACTTCTCTGGGAGGTAGGATACCTTTGTCTCCAAGGAGTCCAGAATCAGACCCAGATACTCCAGACGCCGAGTCGGGACCAGGACTGACTTCTGAATGTTCAGGAACCACCCAAAGTCCCTGAGGGTCTAATTGATGATAGTCACACTTGCTTCCAATTCTGAGCCACTTTCTGCTCTTAGCAGAAGATCGACCAGATAGCCCACGACAGCAATGCCTCGCTGTCTCAGTAAAGCTAGAACCGGAGCAAGCACCTTGGTGAACACCCTCGGTGCCGAGGCTAGGCCGAAAGGAAGAGCCACAAATTGATAGTGGACTCCGCTGATCGCAAAGCTCAGAAACTTCTGGTGACTTGCGCAGATCGGAACATGCAAGTAGGCGTTCTTTAAGTCCAAGGACGCCAGAAGAAAATCCCCTTGGTGGAGTGTAGCGATCACCGTGCGAATGGATGCCATGCGGAATTTCTGCACCTTCTCAAAGGCATTCAGGGCCTTGAGGTCCAGGATAGGTCGAACCACGTCCTTTTTTTGGGACGACAAACAGATTCGAGTAGAATCCCTGAAAACTCTCCTGTGACGGAACCGGCACAATCACTCCGGACCTGATCAAATCCAGTACAGCCCCCAAGAGGGCTGCCCGACGGGTAGGAAGATTTGAGGGAAAGAATCTGTCTGGGGGCCAGGATCGGAATACTATCCTGTATCCTGAGGTGACCACCTCGCACACCCACCAGTCGGAGATTCGGGAGGTCCACCGATTCGTGACCTGCAAAGTCCCCCCCACCCCAGAGTCGGGCGGGGGCAAGACTTCACGCGGAGGCTGGCTTGGGAGTCGCTTGTTTGGCCCACGCACCCAGGTGCACTTGTGCCCCCAGCCGCTCTGCCGTCAGTCTGGGTGGGCCTACCCGTGGACTCCGACTGACGAAAAAAATTTTTTTGCTGTAAAGGGAGGACCCCGTTTGCGGCGGGCCCCCTTACCCTTGCTAGTCTAAGGAAGAAGAGTGCCCTTACCTCCCATGACATCCTTGACGATGTCATCCAGAGCAGCACCGAAAGGTCTACCACCTTTAAATGGTAGATCCGTCAGGAGCTTCTTAGAGGCTAGGTCAGCAGACCAGCATTAAACCAGATAAGACGACGCAAGGGGCCGCGTCCATCGTGGCGTCGCACACATAAATCAGGCCCTACACCAGTTGGTGGGCCAGAACAACTGTGTCTGGAGGAAGATTATGCTCCTGTACAGCTAGGTGCAAAATTTTTGCCCAACCTGTAAGTGTTTAAGACACAAGGGTCGCCGCTACCACAGGCCGTAGGGCGGACCCCAACAAGGCAACATGGCTCTGCTCACCACTTCAGACCTCCTGTCAGTGGGGTCCTCAAATGCAGGAGTCCCCTCCATCGGGAGAGTGATGGCCTTGTTCAACCGGGCGACTGGAGGGTCGACCACTGGGGGAGAAGCCCACTTTTTAAGTAGGGCATCTTCAAAAGGGGTATCTGATAGACAAACGCCGCGGGACCATAAAAATCTTCTGCGGCTTTTCCCAGACCTTATCAATGAGCTGGTCAAAGAAAGTACATATGGAAAACCCTCTTTAGAAGGCCTGGCCTTAAAAGAACCAAAAGGAGACTGTATCCGCCTGAGGTTCTGCATCCGCAGCATTTAGCCTGGGAGTGTCCCACCGCAGTCATGAGTACACTAACAAGCGCCCTGTCATTTACCGACACAGAACTGGAGTCTTCCTCATAAGGAATGTCCTGTTCAAAACCATCCAATACATTCAGAGCTAGGGTCCTGAGCGGTAGTGGCTAGGCCCATAAATGAATCAGCGCACTGCCCTTGTGTAGATAAAGTGGGGAGAGGGCGCTTTTTTGCTCCCTTGCGCTCGCACACAGCTCCCATCCTGGTCAGAATGATTCCAGGACTGCCCACAACTGGTCCATAGGGGCCGCAGGTGCTGAAGCACTGCCTGTTGTCCACTGACACGTTAGGGGAAGCTGGTGACACAGACTCCATATAGTCCCCCTCTGAGACTCCTCAGATAAAAAGTCCACCCACAGGCTGTGCTGAATGAGGAGGGGGCACCTAGGGGACTCACCAAATCGGACCAGGGACCGCTCAGTTCCGCTGTCTGTACCGCGCTGTGTCAGCGCTGGTGAGCTGTGAGGGGATTGTGAGGAGATTCGCGCTGTTACAGCAGCGCTAGAGGCCAAAACTAGTGCTGAAAAGCGAGCGGGCTACAAGAAAATGGCCGCCACACTTCACTGAGGCGATCCGCGGCAAGATGGCCGCCATGACGCAGTTAATGTGAAAACAGCACACACAGCGCCACTCGGCGCTCAGGCCCCAAAACACACATATGCAGACCAGCATGAGCCCCCCCCCCTCCAAGAACAGTGTGACCCCCAGGCACCCCACACAGTACAGGGCCAGCAATGGTGACAGTGACAATAAAATATAGGAGGAGACAGGGAAAATCACCCACAGAGAAACACACAGCCTTTTGTACTCACCTGCAGGCAGGAGAGACTACTTACCCGTCCCCTGAGGGACCCACTGGTGTGTTTCTGACAGGACTATCACAGTGCAGTACTGAGTAGCTGTCGGCCCGGTCCACCGCGAAAGATACAGTCAGTCAGGAACAGTTCAGTCTTGAGAGGACCGTGGAGCATGAAAGCAAACCCGGCCACCCCTGGAGTCATGGGGTATGTCGTGAACCGAGTCTCACGCACACAAGGCAAGGATCAGCACGCTCGATGGTCGGACAGGGAAGACTACGAGGATATCTTGTACCCAACCTGTTGCCCAGCCGACAATTGATAGAAGATTCTCAAAAATAAAATAAAAAAGAATTCCAAAAAAGGAATAAAAATAGGTCAGGAGACTGGCTCCTGAGAGAGCCATGTCTTCTTCTGCTAGGCAGAAAAAAAACTGAGGTCTGCTGACTGCAGTGGGAGGGTTATGTCCGGAGGGACCGCCCCCTGGGTGGGGCTGTTCAGCTCTGGCTTTTAGAATGTATGTATAACATCTCACATTCTGCCTAGGTCTTCTCCTGCAAGCAGGGACATAACCCACGTGTAAAGTGTAAAGAGACGCCGTGTCAGTCCATGGATAAGAGAAAGATTGCCGCTTCCTCTTAGACTGTGGCCAGTCTTGAGCTTTCATCCGGTCACTCGCTTAATTGCGTTGTCCAGCGTTTTACCAAATAACCTCAGAATATGGGGAATGTTATTGTGTTTTTTGTTTAAAAATAACAAACCTGTTATACTTAACTGCTCTGTGCAGTGGTTTTGCACAGAGCAGCCCAGATCCGCCTTTTCTCGGGTCCCTCGCCGGCACTCCTGGCCCCTTCCTGCTGCCGAGGGCCTCCACAGCAAGCAGCTTGCTATGGTGGCAGCCGAGCTGCTGTTCTGTGTCTCTATTCTGACACAGAGCCGTGACTCTTCCCAGCCCCCTCTCTCTCTCTCATCATTGGCTCACTGACTGACAGCGGCAAGAGTCAATGGCACCCGCTACGTGTCTCAGCCAATCAGGAGGGAGAGTCCCGGACAGCCGAGCCTATCATGCAACATTGCTGGATTGAGATGGTGCTCAGGTAAGTATTAAGGGGGTTGAGGGGTGCTACAACACACAGAAAGTTTATTTTAATGCATAGAATGACCTTAAAGTAAAAAACCCTTCTGCTTTTAGGACCACTTCATTGCTTTAAACATTGAAGTTAACAGTGTTGCTGGTAGGCCACAGTGTAGACTAAGTCTGAGGGCCAGTTGACCACAATTTCTGAGTTGAGGATGTCTTCCTGCATGCACATTTTTTAAGTGTTCTGGAGGTTTTTCAATGCGTTTGGCCTTGTTCCAGATGCATTTCATACAGGAAAAAATGCAACATATTCTACTTTAGTTGACTGTACTGGAATGCACTGCACTTGTCTGAAGTAGGCCATTGGAATCCATGGTACATACTGTTCTTAAATGTTTGACCCAGGTTAAAAATGCACTGGACTGCATTTGGTGTGAACCAAAGTTCACTTTTAAGTTAATAGGATCCCTAAAAAGGTATTGAAAGGCAAAAGACACTTTTTGCGATGGTTGGGCCTGGGTAATAAAAAGGGACCAATGGAGATTGAAATAAAAAAAGTATGATATATTATTTTTTTGGCTTGCATGTGGCATGGATATTTGCTGAATACTTTCCACTAAAGCCTCCTAAATATAGGCATTGAAATTTGGGCATCAGCTTCCTTATCCATTGTCACCTTGAGAAAATCCACGCAAATGAATTTCCCGTCATTGCAGACTGCATGCAGGTCCAACATGCACCCTGAGCTGGGCAAGGCATTTCCTATCCTATTGCACAGATATATGAGCTGCTTGAGGTGTATGAAAGCCACCCTGTGCAGTAATCTGAGGAATACAGATTGTCCTGCAATTAAAATCCTGTTGGTGCCGTGCTCCACATTAATCTTTAAGATTATTAAAGGTCATAAATCAAAACTACTGTGCAACTAATATGCTTTATTTTACAAAGTGTGTAATTACTACACAAGTGACTTCAAAGTGTCATCCCAACTTAAATAATGAAAAATATATAGGTATAAAGATGTCATGGAAAGTGAAAAAAAAAGAAAAAAAAAAAAAGAAGAAGATCAAAGCAATACAATCCTATAGTGTCAATAAATGCCACCAGATAATCAAGGTGCTATATATGACTAAAATAGTGTATAAAAAGAAATCAACTGCCCTCTTCTTCCCTTATACACTCCACTGCGCTTCGAGAGCAGGTCTGCTGAATGCAGACCAAAAAAACCTTACTAGCTGCTACTTTACAAAAAACATAATAATAAAAGTATTTTGAATAAACAAAAATAGTAGCGCTTCTGTGTATCACACCACAAATCTAAATAATATAGCAAACATATATATGTCCCGTGAAGAAATACATACCGTATTTATCGGCGTATAACACGCACTTTTTTCCCCTGAAAATCAGGGGAAAATCGTGGGTGCGTGTTATACGCCGATACTGACATCCCTGAGCTGTCTCCGCTGACTGTGAGCGGAGCGGAGCGAGATACACATAGCCGAATGTACTCGGCTATACTCGGCTTTTCTCGGCTCCGCTCACAGTCACGCCCAGTCCCGCCATTGGACCTGTGTTATGTCCATCATAGGGCAGGACTCGGCGTGACTGTGAGCGGAGCCGAGAAAAGCCGAGTATAGCCGAGTACACTCGGCTATGTGTATCTCGGCGGCGGCTCCGCAGGCAGTGAGAAGTGAAATCAAAAATTTACACCCTTAGAAAGCCTGAAGGCGGTGCTTGGTTTTGGGGTCCCGTACGCGGCTAGGCTCCCAAAAAGTCTCACACATGTGGTATCCCCGTACTCAGAAGAAGCAACAGAATGTATTTTGGGGTGTAATTCCACATATGCCCATGGCATGTTTGAGCAATATATCATTTAGTGACAACTTTGTGCAAAAAAATAAAAAAAATTGTATTTTTTCCGCAACTTGTGTCAACATATAAAATTTTCCATGGACTCGACATGCCTCTCAGTATATAGCTTGGGGTGTCTACTTTCCAAAATGGGGTCATTTGGGGGGGTTTTGAACTGTTCTGGCATTTTATACACAACATTAGGAAGCTTACATCCACTCTTCTAACCACTTGAAGACAAAGCCCTTTTTGACACTTTTTGTTTACATGAAAACATTTTTTTTTTTTGCAAGAAAATTATGTTGAACCCCCAAACATTATATATATTTTTAAAGCAAAGGCCCTACAGATTAAAATGGTGGGTGTTGCATTTTTGTTTTCTGCACAGTATTTGCGCAGCGATTTTTCAAACGCATTTTTTTAGGAAAAAATACACTTTTTTTAATTTTAATGCACTAAAACACACTATTGCCCAAATGATTGATGAAATAAAAAAGATGATCTTAGGCCAAGTACATAGATACCAAACACGACATGCTTTAAAATTTCGCACAAACGCGCATTGGCGACAAACTACATACATTTTTAAAAGCCTTTAAAGGTTACGCCGTTAGATTTACAGAGGAGGTCTACTGCTAAAATTACTGCCCTCGATCTGACCTTCGCGGTGATACCTCACATGCATGGTGCAATTGCTGTTTACATATGACGCCAGACCGACGCTAACGTTCGCCATTGGGCAAGAGCAGGGCAGGGCAGGGGTGCTTTTTTTTTATTTATTATTATTATTAAATTTTGCCATTTTATTTTTAAACTGTTGCTTCCATATTTATTTTTTAACATTTTTATTGTTATCTCAGGGAATGTAAATATCCCCTATGATAGCAATAGGTAGTGACAGGTACTCTTTTTTGAAAAAACTGGGGTCTATTGGACCCTAGATCTTTCCTCTGCCCTCAAAGCATCTGACCACACCAAGATCGGTGTGATAAAATGCTTTCCCAATTTCCCAATGGCGCTTTTTATATCCGGGGGGGGGGGGGGGACATTCCCTCCCACTGCTTGTAAAAGCAGTCCAGAGGCTAATTAGCCACTAGGATTGCTTTTACATGAAAGCCGGCCACTGGCTGAAAAGAATGATACCAAGATGATACCTAAACCCGCAGGCATCATTCTGGTATAAACATTCAAAGTCCAGCAACATACCAGTACGTTGCTGGTCCTTGTTGGACATGTATTGTAATCTTTTTTTTCATGCAGCCAGTCGGCTGAACGAAAAAAAAAGATTGATCGGTGGGTATGCCCACCATTAGAATACCGCCCTTCATCTACCCACTTCTAATGATGGGCATACATGCACCATTTATATATGCCGAAGCATGGGGGCATCTTCCCGCAAAAGTTATGCCGCGTACACATGGTCAGACTTTTCCACGGGCAAGCCTCCGTCGGAATTTCGACCGTATGTACGCGGCATGAGGAGAAAAAAAATCGCTCCTCCGCCCCTGCTGCCCCAATGCTTCGGCATATATGCTTTTTTTTTTTTTTAACTGTGGTGGTGAAATCACCTCCTACAGCACTGGTGTCGCAGGGATCAGGCCTGTCTCTGCGAACGCTGCAGTTATGTATGTTGTGTTTTGCAAGTGACAGTGATCGATCGATACTGCACTTGGGTGGCCTGGGCTGAGCGGAGGGGCAAAACGCAGGTGCTAGCAGGTATCTGGGCTGATCCCTCTAACACTGCGTTTTTGGGAACCCTAAACTGCTGGGGACGCTAGTATAGATCTGATCAGATATTGATCTGTTCAGATACTATACCACTAAGGGAGGTGTATGCTTCACGCGTGGGTGTTAGCGCTACTGGCACTAACCTGACGCTGCCTGGGGTGTGATGCAGACCCTCTCGGATGCTAAAACCTAATTGATATCACCCGCCGGGCGATCAGGGGGTTAAATCTTTATTGGGTTATATACGGCGGGTGCCCTGACACTATAAAAAGCAAACTGACCAGCGTCACCCGTAACACTTATATGGTGATCACTGGTGAAAGGGTTAACTAGGGGCAATTAGGGGGTTAAAACCTTTATTAGGTAATATATGGGGGTACCTGACGCTATATAAAAACCTGACGGCGAACATAAAAAATATTACTGGCTACCTATCGGCATCACCGACACTAAGACAGCGATCAGAAAAACTATCGCTTAGCGACAGTGGTGATAGGGGGTGAAAGGGTTACCTGGGGGGCGATCAAGGGGGTTAAACCTTTATTAGGTAATATATGGGGGTACCCGACGCTATAAAAACCTGACGGCGAACATAAAAAATATTACTGGCTACCGATCGGCATCACAGACGCTAAGACAGCGATCAGAAAAATGATCGCTTAGCGACAGTGGTGATAGGGGGTGAAAGGGTTATCTGGGGGGTTAAACCTTTATTAGGGGGGGGTTAGGGGGCTACACTGGACCTAAAACTAACTTTAGTGACACTTTTACAGTCACAAAGGTCACCGATTGCAGTGATCAGTAAATAAATGGTCACTGCAATCAGTGACACTGTGACTGGGGGGTGATCTGGGGTGTCTGGGGGGGCGATTTATGTGCCTAAGTGTCCTGGTGTCAGTGTAGTGTTTTGTGCACTAACCTGGCATCTTCTCTTGTGTGGCGCTCGGTATATGTGAGCGCCGCAGGAGAGATGACATCACTTCCTCTGCCTGTGTAAACATTACACAGGCAGGGAAGCTTTCTCATTCGCTGGGAGCGATCGCGAGGGGGTGGCCGGAATCGAACGGCCGTCCCCTCATCCCGGATCGCTCCCGAACACTTAACCACCACTCACTGTAAAGAAGGGGCGATCACGTAGATATACGTGATTCTGCCTGTCGGTGCCATTCTGCCAACGTATTTTTACAGTGGGCGGTCGTTAAGTGGTTAAACACAGCACAGGTAACCTTCAATAGTTTCACTCACATCTAGCAAATCAAAATTAGGCACTTCAGCAAAATCACTTCAAAAACGCCAGACAGGCATACGACAGGTAGCCCCGATGTATTGCGGTCTCGGCGGACCAATCAATCATTTGTGTCTCACCCTCCTTCATATATGCCCGTCTCTCCACTCCAATCAAAAACACTGTGAACTTCCGTCCAAACACCGGACTGTAGATTCGATGAGTGGTCGAAAAAACCGAACACCATACACTATAAACTAATAGATTAGGATGTATGAGCATGCGTGAATGCTCAATTTTGGATCTTCAAAAGGAGAAAAAAAAATGTATAATGTGTATGCATGCACCCAAATTGAGCATTCACGCATGCGCATACATCCTAATCTATTAGTTTATAGTGTATGGTGTTCGGTTTTTTCGACCACTCATCGAATCTACAGTCCGGTGTTTGGACGGAAGTTCACAGTGTTTTTGATTGGAGTGGAGAGACGGGCATATATGAAGGAGGGTGAGACACAAATGATTGATTGGTCCGCCAAGACCGCAATACATCGCGGCTACCTGCCGTATGCCTGTCTGGCGTTTTTGAAGTGATTTTGCTGAAGTGCCTAATTTTGATTTGCTAGATGTGAGTGAAGCGATTGAAGGTTCCCTGTGCTGTGCTTAATAAAAGTTTTTACGTACTTCACTACTGGAGACTTTTTTGCTTTTTCATGTGGGAAAACTTGACTGACCTAGCAACATCGTTTGGATCTATCTTTTATACCCTGAGGGGTGTTTAAGCTGTGAAGCCGAGCATGAGAGCGCAAGGCAAATCCTAGTGGTGAGTGCAAGTCCTTAGGGAGTGGAGTCACTAATCACGCTGGTGTGGTGAAGGTTTATTCAAGAGAACACAGGAAGATTTTTATGCAAATTTTAGTTGAAGTCCCTATTATTGGAACACTTATCTCACTGATGGACTTTCTTTAAATGTTTTTTCCACAACTGGTTTGAAAACAATATTTGAACGTTACGGACACTTATTAATTTATTGTATGTGCACATATATATTTTTAGAGTATATGTTTTGCAGTTTTTCACATATATGTATTTCTTCACGGGACATATATATATTTGCTATAGTATTTAGATTTGTGGTGTGATACACAGAAGCGCTACTATTTTTGTTTATTCAAAATACTTTTATTAAGGTGCAATATATGCTGTCCATGAGAGCTCTTCTGGCAACAATACACCATTCTGTGTTACAACATGCTTCTTGCCATTCTCAACCCCCTCCACCGGGTGTGCGCTCACCTGGGATAATGGATCATATTCGAGGATATAGTAAAACCTTGGATTGCGAGCATAAATTGTTCCAGAATCATGCTTGTAATCCAAAGCACTTGTATATCAAAGCGAATTTCCCCATAAGAAATAATGGAAACCCCAATGATTTGTTCCACAACCATTTATTCATAGGTCCTTCAGTTTACAGTCCATTTAAAACAGATTATAGCAATGTGACCAGGTTGTGCAACCATAAAATGTCCATCCACAAATGGAAGCCTCCACAAGGGGATTAGAAGCAAAATCCAGCAGGAGCTACGGAGTATAAAAGAGAAGAGAGGCACCTTGAAGTGTAGCAATATGTTGCTAAATGTTGTACCTTCATTAAATGTAACCATATTGCTACACTCGAGGTGCCTCTCTACTCTTTTATACTCAGTTGTGACATGACGCTACTTGTAATTCAAGACATCGCTTGTATATCAAGGCAAAATGTATTAAAAAATATGTTGCTCGTCTTGCAAAACGCTCTCAAACCAGGTTACTCAAACCACAGTTTTACTGTATAAATCTATTATCACTTTTGCATCTACTCAGGTACTTCTCCTGGATCTCAATGTTATATATGCTTCCTTGTACTTGCTCCTCCAGTCAGCCATGCACATATAATATAAAAACCGCCAATAGTGTTTTATCCTTAACTACTTCCCACCCGGCCACTGTATATATACGGCCGGGTGGGCGCTCTCTCCTGAGTGGACGTTCAGGAACGTCCTTCAGAAGGAGGGGGATCGCGCGTGCGTTCCCGCGCAGCGGCGTGATCCCGATGCACGCATGTCACCCGGACACAGCGCATCTCAATTCGGCAGGAGGGCTCTGTGATTGGCCCTCCTGATCACATGACGGCCATGTCCAATCACAGCCGTCATGTGATGTAAACAGAGAGCCAGTTGCTAGGCAATCAGCTCTCCTCACACAGAAGTCGTCGGTGAGGATAGGAGAGCGGATCGCTGCAGCTGGCTGGTGATCAGTGAGTATGAGCTGTTTTTTTCAGCTTTTTACTCACTGATCACCAGCCTAGTGTCCCCACATAGTGTAAAACACAAACATGTCCCCAAAATACATGTCCCCAAAATACATGTCCCCAAAATACATGTCCCCAAAATACGTGACAGTAAAATCATATGTCCCAATGATCATTTGCACACATATGTCCGTGATCACCTGCGCACATCTGTACATGATCATTTGCGTACATATGTCCGTGATCACACGAACCAATTATTATACACTTAACGGATTTTTTTTTTTACCAAAAACATGTAGTAGAATACATTTTGGCTTAAATTTATAACAAAATTCGATTTTATTGCATTTTTTTTAAAATAGAAAGACGAAAATATATATTTTTTTCCAAATTTCCACGTATATCGCAAAAAATAAAAAACGTAGTCGTGAATAAATACCACCAATAGAAAGCTCTATTTGTGTGAACAAAATGATAAAAATTTCATTTGTGTACAGTGTAGCATGACCGCGCAATTGTCATTGAAAATGCGAGAGCGCTGAAAGCTGAAAATTGGTCTGGGATGGAAGGGGGCTAAAGTGCCCAGTATTGATGTGGTTAAGGCCCCTTGTCACACTTATACAACTTGTGATGGCAAAGTAGCATGACAAGTCGTTTCCCATGATTTCCAATGGCAACCATTCATATTAGTACGAATTCAAGTCGTTCCGACTTCAAAGTAGTCCCTGCACTACTTTGGTCTGATTTTGATGCCACTTACACAGGCATTCCCTGAAATCGCATTAAAATCACGCGACTTTGAAGTCCCAGTAGTGTGCCAGGGGCCTAAAAACACTGCTTTATTAATAAACAAAAATACTATTTAATGCAGTTTTAAAATAATGAAATATGTTTTATTACAACTATCATAACAGAATCTCACTAATGTCACCCCTTGCATTATCCCTTGCACAGTGGCATTTAAAGTGGGAGAGCAAGCAATAGGAGATAATCAAACTTTGTAAATTTGGACAGGTAAATGTGCTAAAAGAAGAGGGCAGAAAAGTTGATTACTCATCAGTGTGTTGCTTGCTCTTTAATTGTCCAATCAGCAGGATACAAAAAACATCACCATTTCTGACCTGGTGACACCCTCCTGCCTAGCCACATGTTTAAATCATGAAAGCGGTTTTAAAGAAAAAAAAAACAGAATTTTGCACTGCGCTGCTTTAACTGTAAATTGTGCGGACATGCAATGTTGTACCCAAACGAAATTTGCGTCCTTTTCTTCCCACAAATAGAGCTTTCTTTTAATGGTATTTGATTTCCTCTGCGATTTTTTTTTTTTTTGCGATATAAACGGAAAAAGACCGAAAATTTTGAAAATGATATTTTCTACTTTTTGTTATAAGAAAAATCGAATAAACTAAATTTTAGTCATACATTTAGGCCAAAATGTATTCAGCCACATGTCTTTAGTAAAAAAAAAGTCAATAAGCGTATATTTATTGGTTTGCGCAAAAGTCTCATCTCATTTCTTGAGGTGCTAAAATGGCAGGGCAGTGCAAACCCCCCCCCCCCCCCGAATGACCCCATTTTGGAAAGTAGACACCCCAAGGAAATTGCTGAGAGGCATGTTGAGCCCATTGAATATTTTTTTTTTGTCCCAAGTGATTGAATAAGGACAAAAAAAAAAAAAAAAAATTACAAAAAGTTGTCACTAAATGATATATATATATTGCTCACACATGCCATGGTTATGTGTGGAATTGCACCCCAAAATACATTCTGCTGCTTCTCCTGAGTACCGGGATACCACATGTGTGGGACTTTTTGAGAGCCTAGCCGCGTACGGGGCCCCAAAAACCAAGCACCGCCTTCAGGATTTCTAAGGGCGTAAATTTTTGATTTCACTCCTCACTACCCATCACAGTTTCAAAGGCCATAAAATGCCAAAATAGCACAAAACACCCCCAAATGACCCCATTTTGGAAAGTAGACACCCCAAGCTATTTGCTGAGAGGCATGTTGGGTCCATGGAATATTTTATATTTTGCCACAAGTTGCGGGAATATGACGACAAACTTTTTTTTGCACAAAGTTGTCACTAAATGATATATTGCTCACACATGCCATGGGCATATGTGAAATTACACCCCAAAATACATTCTGCTGCTTCTCCCGAGTACGGGGATACCACATGTGGGACCTTTTGGGAGCCTAGCCGCGTACGGGACCCCAAAAACCAAGCACCGCCTTCAGGATTTCTAAGGGCACAAATTTTTTATTTCACTCCTCGCTACCTATCACAGTTTTGAAGGCCATAAAATGCCAAGATAGCACAAAACCACCACAAATTACCCCATTTTGTAAAGTAGACACCCCAAGCTATTTGCTGAGAGGCATGGTGAGTATTTTACAACAGCTCTCATTTGTTTTTGAAAATGAAGAGACATTTTTTATTTTTTTATTTTTTCAAAACTGTGTGACAAAAAGCGAGATCTGCAAAATACTTAACATACCTCTCAGCAAATAGCTTGGGGTGTCTACTTTACAAAATGGGGTCATTTGGGGGGGTTTTGTGCCATCTGGGCATTCCATGGCCTCCGAAACTGTGATAGGCAGTGAGGAGTGAAATCAAAAATTTACACCCATAGAAATCCTGAAGGCGGTGCTTGGTTTTCGGGGTCCTGTACGCAGCTAGGCTCCCAAAATGTCTCACACAAGTGGTATCCCCGTACTCAGGAGAAGCAACAGAATGTATTTTGTGGTGCAATTCCACATATAACCATGGCATGTTTGAGCAATATATCATTTAGTGACAACTTTTTGTACATTTTATATATTTTTTTCTTTGTCATTATTCAATCACATGGGACAAAAAAAAAAAAAAATATTCAATGGGCTCAACAGGCCTCTCAGCAAATAGCTTGAGGTGTCTACTTTCCAAAATGGGGTCATTTCGGGGGGTTTTGAACTGTCCTGGCATTTTATGCACAACATTACGAAGCTTATGTCACACATCATCCACTCTTCTAACCACTTGAAGACAAAGCCCTTTCTGACACTTTGTTTACATGAAAACATTTTTTTTTTGCAAGAAAATTATGTTGAACCCCCAAACATTATATATTTTTTTAAAGCAAAGGCCCTACAGATTAAAATAGTGGGTGTTGCATTTTTTTTTCCCCCACACAGTATTTGCGCAGCGATTTTTCATACGCATTTTTTGGGGGAAAAAAAAACACTTATTTTTAATGCACTAAAACACACTATATTGCCCAAATGTTTGATGAAATAAAAAACATGATCTTAGGCCGAGTACATGGATACCAAACACGACATGCTTTAAAAATTGCGCACAAACGCGCAGCGGCGACAAACTACATTCATTTTTAAAAGCCTTTACAGGTTACCACGTTAGATTTACAGAGGAGGTCTACTGCTAAAATTACTGCCCTCGATCTGACCTTCGCGGTGATACCTCACATGCATGGTGCAATTGCTGTTTACATATGACGCTAGACCGACGCTAGCGTTCGCCTTTGCGCAAGAGCAGGGGGGACAGCGGTGCTTTTTTTTTTTTTATTATTTATTTTGCTTTTTTATTTTATTTTTAAACTGTTCCTTCCATTTATTTATTTTTTACCATTTTTATTGTTGTTATCTCAGGAAATGTAAAATATCCCCTATGATAGAAAAAGGTAGTGACAGGTACTCTTTTTTTGAAAAAAATTGGGGGGTTAGACCCTAGATCTTTCCTCTGCCCTCAATGCATCTGACCACACCAAGATCTGTGTGATAAAATGCTTTTCCAATGGCACTGTTTATATCCGGGGGGGGGACATTCCCTCCCACTGCTTGTAAAAGCAGTCTAGAGGCCAATTATATGCTAGAATTGCTTTTACATGAAAGCTGGCCACTGGCTGAAAAGAATGATACCAAGATGATACCTAAACCTGCAGGCATCATTCTGGTATAAACATTCAAAGTCCAGCAACATACCAGTACGTTGCTGGTCCTTGTTGGACATGTATTGTAATCTTTTTTTTCATGCAGCCTGTTGGCTGAACGAAAAAAAAAAAAGATTGATCGGTGGGTATGCCCACCATTAGAATACCTCCCTTCATCCACCCACTTCTAATGATGGGCATACATGCACCATTTATATATGCCGAAGCATGGGGGCATCCTCCCGCAAAAAAGTTATGCCGCGTACACACGCTCTTGACTTTTCCACGGGCAAGCCTCCGTCGGAATTTCGACCGTATGTACGCGGCATTAGGAGCAAAATCGCTCCTCCGACCCCTGCTGCCCCCATGCTTCGGCATATATGCTCTTTTTTTTTAACTGTGGTGGTGAGAGAGAGAGAGAAAGAGAAAGAGAAAGAGAGAGAGAGAGAGAGAGAGAGAGAGAGAGAACACAATAAAACGACAACTATTTTTGTTTTTTTTCTCTTATATTTTTTTAAGTTTTTTTCTTTTTTACACTTTTTTTTTTTTTAACTTTAACAACTGTAATGGTTCGGGTCTCTCAAAATGCGATGGCATCTTGGGAGACCCTGTGTAAGTGTGTCCTAGTCCGTGAAATGCTGTACCCTACGCTAAAACTTCACTTTTGAGTGGAAGCGTTCAAAACATTCACCAATGCAAAGACCAGGATTGTCAGGACAGAGTGGACAAAAATAAAGGGTGTCACGCCTAAATCCGCGCTTGCTACAGACACGACATCTTTTTTGGGGGGCTCGTTGGGTAGGGGTACTCTCGAGGACATACGGACAATGCCTCTCATGCAGCTGGCTTACTGCATTTGGTAGGGGATGGTGAGGTGCAGAACCGCCTGGATACAGGAGTTCAGTGACTATCTCATTCTGGAATTTTAGGAGAGATAACGTCCCGCCTGAAGCTCTGTATAACACATGAGCGTTCAGCAAAGACAATTGGAATAAGAATAGAGAAAAATTTTTGTACCAGCGTCTCGCCTTAAGGTCAATTAGATACGGCGCCAACAACTGGTCGTTGAGGTCCACCCCTCCCATATTTTTGTTATATTCGTGGACACAGAGGGGATTCTCAACAACGCCAGTCACCGTAGGAATTTGGACTGTCGTGTCTGCATGAAGGGAGGTAAGAAGGAAAACATTCTTATTATCCCTCCACTTCATAGCGAGCAAGTTATTACACTTCACGCAGGCTCTCTCCCCCAGCCTAAGACGGGCATCTACAAACCGCTGGGGAAAGCCCCGGCGATTAGGTCACACGGTGCCACATGCTCCAATCTGATGATCAAACAAGTGACTAAACAGTGGCACGCTCGTGTAATAATTGTCCACATACAAGTGGTACCCCTTTCCGAATAAGGGTGACACCAATTTCCACACTATCTTGCCAGCGCTCCCTATGTAATCCGGGCAGTTGACCGGCTCAACCTGACTATCTTTTCCCTCAAACCGTAAAGCTCCATACATAGCCTGTTGCCCTATCACAGAACTTATAGAGCTTGACCCCGTATCTGGCACGCTTGCTGGGAAGGTACTGCTTGAAAGCCAAGCGGCCAGAAAATTTAATCAGGGACTCCTCAACGCAGACAACTTGATCGGGAATAATCAAGGCTGCAAAACGTTCGTTGAAGTGGTTTATGAGGGGCCGAATTTTGTAGAGCCGGTCGTATTCAGGGTCTCCACGTGGACGACAAAGTTAATTGTCGTTGAAGTGCATGAACCGCAAAATCTGCTCGTATCATGTCCTGGGCATGGAGGCAGAGAACACGGGCATGTGGTCAATTGGGTGTGTGGACCAATAAACACGCAACGACGGGAATTTATGTGTGCCCATGTTGAGGGAAAGGCCCAGAAAGGTTTTTAATTCGGAAACCGTAATTGGTTTCCAATCTTTGGCAATGGAAGGCAACTGGGGGTTAGCGGCGATGAATTGACCAGCATATAAATGACCGTATTTATCGGCGTATAACACGCACAGGCGTATAACACGCACCCTAACTTTAAGAGGGAAGTTTGAGGAAAAAAAAACTTTCCACAGCCTCCTGCGTATAACACGCAGGCACAGTTTACCCTCTATTTTCAGGGTAAAAAAGTGAGTGTTATACGCCAATAAATACAGTACTCTGGTCCACAATATATCTAAAGAGATCTTCCGTGAAAAACAGCGAATAAAAATCAATTGGCTTAAAATCAGCTGTTTCCACCTGAATACCGGGTTGGGCAGTGAATGGGGGTACGGGTTCTGCAGAAGTGGTGGGGACCCAATCAGGATAGGCGAATTCTGCAGGAAGGGCACTATGGGAACGACGGGCCTGCGGGACACTACTTGTGCTTGCCACCTCGCCAGCTTGAACTGCACTTATGGGACTCGCCACGTCACCAAGTGATACTGCAGTGCTGGATGTACGCCCAGGCTGTACTAGGCCGCTGGTGCTTGCCAATTCACCAGAAGGAATAGCGGCACTAGTACTACTCTGCTCCATGATACGAGAGCCCTGCGGTTCTTCCTCAACAACAGCAGAAGATCGGGAACGCCTGACCTTAGCAGGGACCTCACCTTCGTCGTCAGAGCTATCTGGCGTGGAGCCGCTGACTTCACTGTCTTCTACGGGAAGATATTCTGAGCCTGAATCTGACAGATCCGTGACCTCCTCTTCACTATCTGTCATGCTCAGAATCTCGTAGGCCTCTTTACTAGTGTACCTTCGATTTGCCATTTTGGGCTCTAAATTTAGGGGTACACTAGTAAGATTCACAGGTAAAAAAGCACCTGTCAGCAAATGTATCAAACGCTTCAAAAAAAAAACTGTTAGCGATCGCAGGGATCAGGACTGTCTCTGCGAACGCTGCAGTTATGCGTTTTGTGTTTGGTAAGTGACAGTGATCGATCGATACTGCACTTGGCTGGGCGGAGGGGCTAAACGCAGGTGCTAGCAGGTATCTGGGCTGATCCCGCTAACACTGCGTTTTTGGGAACCCTAAACCGCTGGGGACGCTAGTATAGATCTGATCAGATCTTGATCTGTTCAGATACTATACCACTAAGGGAGGTGTATGCTTTGCGCGTGGGTGTTAGCGTTACTGGCACTAACCTAACGCTGCCTGGGGCGACGCAGACCCTCTCTGGCGCTAAAACCTAATTGATTTCACCCGCCGGGCGATCAGGGGGTTAAACCTTTATTGGGTTATATACAGCGGGTGCCCTGATGCTATAAAAAGCAAACTAACCAACCAGCGTCACCCGTAAGCTTTATATGGTGATCACTGGTGAAAGGGTTAACTAGGGACAATCAGGGGGTTAAAACCTTTAATTCGGTTAAATATGGGGGTACCTGACGCTATATAAAAACCTGACGGGTAACCTAAAAAACTAAATAACTAACTGGCTAACCAGTGTCACCAGTGACGCTTATACGGTGATCACTGGTGAAAGGGTTAACTCTAGGGGCAATCAGGGGGTTAAAATATATGGGGGTACCTGACGATATAAAAACCTGCGGTGAACCTAAAAATAAATAACTGGCTATCTAGGGCACCAGCGACACGAATACAGCGATCGGAAAAACGATCGCTTAGTGACGCTGGAGTTAGGGGGTTAAGGGTTACCTGGGGGGCAATCAAGGGGTTAAACCTTTATTGGGGGGGTTAGGGGGCTACCCTGGACCTAAACCTAACTGCCCTGCAACTTTTTACGGTCACAGATGACACTAAATGCAGTGATCAGTAAAATAAATGATCACTGCAATCAGTGACACTGTGCCTGGGGGGTGAAATGTGTGCCTACGTGTCAGTGAGCTGTTGGTGCACTAACCTGATGTCTTCCCTCCTCGGCGCTGCGGACGAAAAGACCGCCACGAGGGGAGATGACATCACTTCCTCTGCCTGTGTTTACATTTACACAGCAGAGGAAGATTCTCATTCGCCGGGAGCGATCGCGAGGGGGTGTCCGGAATTGAACAGCCGTCCCCTCATCACGGATCGCTCCCGAACAACTAACGACCGCTCACTGTATAGAAGGGGGGTCCCACTGCACCCCCCAACTATACAAAGGCAGTCACGTACAGGTACGTGACTTTGCCTGTTGGTGCCATTCTGCCGACGTATATATACAGTGAGCGGTCGTTAAGTGGTTAAAGTGGTTGAAAACCCTCAAATATACCCAAGTCAAGGAACTAGCATTAGGTGATGCAAAGATTAAGCAAATCCTCCTACATACGTTGTACCTGTGTATCTGCAGTAATTTTTTCTGTAGATCGTTCTGAAAACGCAAACATGCAAGGATTTCCTCTCTAGCAGGGGGTGGGAATCTGACATCTTCATAGAGCGGACAGCTGTGAGCCCTGAGAGGACAGCTGTTAGCCCTGACTGAAGCAAACAGTCACACACAAATACAACTGTAGATACAAGTCACAGACTGGAGCTCCCTCCCCGTCGCCTTTTTAACTCTTGGTTTTGGGAAAAGCTGACAGAAGGGATTCACTGATAACAGAGGAAGCAGGCAACAGATAAATCACGCTTAGTGCTTTGGAGAGAGGCTAGTACACAGTATACAGCCAAGGAGGTAAAAATGAAAAAGTTTTTTTTTTTGGGCAATAATTACCAAAGGTAAGCAAGTGTGCTCTTCTGTAAAGAAAAAAAAAATAGTAATATATTTCCAAGATAACGCCTTACTTGTCACTGTTGGCTAATTTACGATATTCTCCCACAGTAATGGGCTTCTTCTGTATGTTGTACTGAGTAAAAAGGCCAGACTGGCCAGTAACAACCTGTTGGATTGGGGCAGGAATAACCATGTCATCCAGATCATCATAAGTTCGTCTCGGTCTCCACTCTTTTGGAGGGATAATCTAGTGACACAAAAAACAGAGTTAGCACAGTATTTATGTTAAAATGAGGGTTTAGTCTTTATTACTACAAAGCCTGAATGCAATTCATAACTGGCATAAAATATCTTTCGATATTAAAGTGGTTATAAACCCCATCTACATATAAAAAAAAAAAAAAAAATGCTCTGACTCATGAAATTCCAAAATCGCAATATCTGAAGCTAATATTGCGGATCGAAGTGCCTGTCACAGCCATGTGAACGGCTCCGGTCTGTGTGCGTGTCCATGGGCCGGAGCTCAGGAGTCAGTGCTGTGACATCACTGACTCTCCTCCCACCAGGTAGCATGGCTTAGCGTCAAAAGGTGAGGGGGCAAGGCGACAATTTTTCTCTTATTGTCCATGGACTGACACAGCTCTAATACTGTAAACGTGTGGTATATGTCCCTGCTTGCAGGAGAAGACCTAGGCAGAATGTTAGAAACATTCTATAACTAAACCAGAGCTGAACAGCCCCGCCCAGGGGGGTGGTCCCTCTGGACATAACCCTCCTACCTGCAGCCTCAGTTTTTTTCTGCCTAGCAGAAGGAGAAGACGTGGGTCTCTCAGGAGCCAGTCTCCTGGAAGATTTTATTTTAAAATTTTATTCCTTTGGGAATTGTATTATTTTATTTTTGAGACCTTTAATCAACTGTCGGCTGGGCAACAGGTTGGGTACACTGGTATCCTTGTAGTCTTCCCTGTCCGACCATCGAGCGTGCCGATCCTCACCTCGTGTGTGAGACTCAGTTCACGACATGCCCCATGACTCCAGGGGTGGCCGGGTTGCTTTTATGCTCCCGCGGTCCTCTCAAGATTGAACAGTACCTGTCTGCATCTTTCGTGGTGGACCAGGCCGACAGCTACTCAGTACTACTCTGTGATAGGTTTGTCTGAAACAAGCCAGTGGGTCCCTCTGGGACGGGTTAGTAGTCTCTCCTGCTGCAGGTGAGTACATTGCTGGCTGTGTTTCTTGATATGGGGTTTCTCCCCGTCTCCCCCGTTATGATGCTCTCTGCACCCTGTACTAGCGCTGTGCCATGTGGGGGTACTTGGGGGTCACTCTGGCCTGGCGGGGGGCGCTCATGTCTGTGTGCTGGGAGAGGATTAGTGTTCTGGTATGTGTGGGTGTTTGGAGACTTCATTGCGTGCACCATTAGCGCTGTGTGGTGATTTTATACTGCGCTCGGCGGCCATCTTATTGAAGCCGCATCGCTTTCACTATCGGTTTTGGCCTCTATCGCCGCTGCTGCGGCGCGAATCTCCTCACAATCTCCTCACACTCTCCTCAGGCTTCACTCGTGCTGGCAGCGCGGTGACATACAGCAGAGCTGAGCGGTCCTTACAAAAGGTTGGTGGGTCCCCTGCGTATCCCCTCCTCAGCACAGCCAGTGGGTGGACTGTATTATTCACTTTATAGTGCATAAGGTCTCAGAGGGTGGCAAATATGGAATCTGGCTCACCTGCTTCCCCACTCTTGTCAGAGGCAACTGGCAGTGCTTCAGCACCTGCGGTCCCTATGGACCAGTTGTCGGCAGTCCTGGGGGAATTTTTTTTTTGTCAGGATGGAAACGGTGTGCGAGCAAGGGAGCTATAAAGTGCCCTCTGCCCACACAATCTCACACAAGGGGAGTGCTCTGATTCAGATATGGGCCTAGCTGGTGCTGCTCAGGACCCTAGCTCTGAATATTTTAATGTTTTTGAACAGGACATTCCTTGTGAGGAAGACTCCAGTTCGGAGTCAGTAAATGACGGGGCGCTTGTAAGTGAACTCATTGATGCTGTGAGGGACACTCAAGCTGGATGCTGTGGCTGTGGTACCTCACAAGCTTTTCTATTACACAGCTTCCTCACACGCTGCGTCGAGAGCAGCATGGTTGATACAGTGGTACACAGTGCCCCCCCCCCGGTCAGTGCAGCATGGGAGGGGGGGGGGGTGGGCACTTTATTCATTTATTTCTATAGTCCCTGTGAGCCTTCTGTGTGATGTCTCTGAGGCAACAACAGGGTCTCTGCACCTGTGGTTTCCCGCCATTTCCTGGGGAACGCTCTGAGCTCTGACAGGCCACCTTTTACATGCATACTGCTTCGGCAGCACATTTAAGCAGGTTGGTATGATAACAGATACGTTTTAATTATGGCGCCGAGGCGCAAAATCTTATCTTATATCTCTACACTGGATACATTCACATTGTTTGTATGGGTTATTGATCTGTGTCTGCGTGGGTTTCCTCCCACGTTCCAATGCTGTGTCTTCAGTGCCATACACGATATAAACATACACAATATGTTTATACACGACTCTAAATACATTCACAGTATATGTATGTTTTATACTCTCTGGGTCGGCGTGGGTGTCCACCGGTGTCCTCTCACGGTATGTGCACTTCGGCTCTCTGCACAGTATAAACATGTTCAATATGTTTATTGCACATGCTATAAAATACTTACAGTATGTGTATGCCGTCTGCGTGGGTTTCCTCCGGGTACTCCGGTTCCCTCCCACGCTCCAAGGGTGATACACAGCATAACCATGTGCAATATGTTTATTCACATGCTATCATTCCTACACGGTATGTGTGTGCTGTCTGCGTGGGTTTCTTCCGGGTGTTCCGGTTTCCTCCCTCGCTCTGCCGGTATGTGCGCCTTTGGCTCTCCGCACGTTTCATATGTTTATCACGCATACTATAATAACTACGCGGTATGTGTATTCAGTCTGAATCTTGTGCGATTTGATAAACCACATGCTAACATACTTACACGGTATGTGTGTGCAGTCTGCTTGGTTTTCCTCCGGGTCCTCCGGTTTTCTCCCACGCACCAACGGTGTGCGCACCTTCGGCGCTATGCACATATAGCAGTGATTCTCAACTCCGGTCCTCAAGGCGCCCCAACAGGTCATGTTTTCAGTCTTCCCATTATTTTTCACAGGCGATTTGATCAGTTTCACTGCCTTAGTAATTACCACAGCTGTTTCATCTGAGGGAAATCCTGAAAACATGACCTGGCCTTGAGGACTGGAGTTGAGAAACACTGACAGACATGTTCAAAATGTTTATCACACATACTATAGTACCTACACGGTATGCGTATGCAGTCTGCGTGGGTTTCATCCGGGTGCTCTGGTTTTCCCCCTGCGCTCCAATGGTGTGCGCATTTTCAGCGCTATGCACGGCATAAACATGTGCAATTTGTTTATTCGCATGCCAACATGCCTACACGGTTGTGTACGCAGTCTGCGTGGCTGGTTTCCGCCTACGCCCCAATGAAGTGCGCGCCTTAGTCGCTGGCACAGTATAAATGTGTTTATTATGTTTATCCACACAAACTAAAACTACATACGCCGTATGTGGTTGTACTATGCTCTTTGGGGCTGAGGGGGTTTCCTCCCACGCTCTAATTGTGTGTTTTGACGCAATACACAGTATAAACTGTGTTTGTACAATCAGCACTTATCAATGGAGCAGAGGCGCTAGCTTGGACTGTGTTCGTCATGCTGAGGTTAGCGTTACGCCTGGTAGTGGCTGTGTCTTAGAGCTGCACGATTAATCGTACATTAATCGCGATCTCGATTCACCCCCCCCCGCGATCTCCGGCCTGGATTACCTCGATTTTTCATGTCTCCCCCGGGATGTAGACTGGACCGAGGAGAAGCCGTCGGAACCAGCGTGGAACGCAAATGGCGCTGATATCGGAACTGACGTCAGCAGCCTGCGCCGCTGGATGGATGCCTGGGCGTGGGCTTCCTTCTTTCTCACAGTTCTGTACAACTGTAGAGTGTATCCATGCGCCACCCAGTGGACTCAGGACAGCATTGTTCTCGTCTCCTCCTACATGTCAGCGGTCGCTGTCTCTAGTGGTTGCCGGCGGTACTGCTTCTGATAGATTTAAAAATTGGGATGTTGGCGCTGCTTGTATAAAATCCAGCTGAATGCAATCAGTGAACAAATGTATGATTTATAAAAAACAAACCTGTGATATATATGAAAATATGAATGTATAAAAAACAGACCAGTGATATGTCTATAATGTTAAAGACCATATAACTCTTATGAAAAAAGCAGAATCAAACTTTGATTCAGATTTTTTTATAGGAGTTATATGGTCTTTAACATTATAGACATATCACTGGTCTGTTTTTTTTATACATTCATATATATCACAGGTTTGTTTATTTATTTGGGGGGGGGGGGGGTTCTGGCGTTCAGTTTTTGAGAATCGTGAGAGAATCGTGATCTTTATTCTAAGCAAAAGAATCGTGATTCTCATTTTGCCCAGAATCGTGCAGCTCTACTGTGTCTCTGGCGTTCCTGAAGCTCAATGACTGGGCAAAAGCCTCTGCTTCATCCCTCAGTCGGCCAGCAGGTGTACTGCAACTGCTTTAGCCTCTAGGGTCTCTGTGTCCGGGGTGGGTCTGCGCCACCTGTAGAGGCTGAGTTACTGGTCCTCTGACCAAGTTTCTAGGGAAGCTCTGTCAGGTTGCCTTTCTTGGCCAAAAATTGAGGCACCCCGTAAGCCAGGGCCTCCCTTCTCCGATACATTGCGGGATCTCCTTGGGTTTATCATACCCATCCCACTGCAGGACGGTCCTGTCGGCCGTGTGCATTCCAGGGGAAGGGGCCTTATGTCCGGAGGTGTTTTCACCTCCTTTACCGGAGGTGGGGCACCGCATGTGGACCTTTTGGCCTCTCGACTCACTCGCATTCGTGGCCAGGTCCAGGGATCCCTGGGCAGACGCGTCAAATGCGTTGGTGGCCCGTGGGGGCAGTATCGCCTGATGTATGCTTACCCTCCGCTACTGTTGCCTCGCCTGCTTCGCAGAGAAGTGGTCAAGGCCATTCCGGTGATCCTCATTGCTCCGGGACGGCGACATTGGTACGCCGATCTAGTTCGGCTAGTCACAGACGTTCCTTGGTGACTGTCTATTTGGGTGGACCTTCTGTCTCATGGTTCCATACCTCATCCTGCTTTGCAGTCCTTGGCTTTGGCACGGCTGTTAAAGCCAGGTGCTGAGGGACCGAGGTCTCTCAGATACGGTAATCTCATCTATGTTGTGGCACGGACATCTTCCTCCAGAAAGATCTATCACCATACCTGGAAGGCTTACATCGCTATGTGCGAGGAGCTTGATGGCGTCCACGGACGTATTCCGCTCCCAAGATTTTGCTGTTCTTACAGCGTGGTGTGACCAAAAAGCTGGCCTTGCATACCATCGAGGGTTGGATTTCGGCCCGGGCGGTCCTTTTCAACGACCGCTAGCGGGCCGTCCCTTGATTAGCACTTTTGTGCAGGGGGTTCGCCATGTGATCCCCCTGTCAAGCCTCCTTCCCCTCCTTGGGATCTGAATTTGGTGCTCTCGGTTCTCCAAGGACATCCCTTTGAAAATATCAGGGAGATTCCTCTTGACCTTGTCCCAGAAGGTGGCTTTCTTAATGGCCATTACTTCTGTTCGACGGGTGTCCGAGTTGGCGGCCTTGTCCCGCAAGTCGTCTTACTTGGTCCTTCCTAAGGACAAGGCGGTGTTGCGCCCACGACCGTCTTTCCTTTCAAAAGGTGGTCTCGGCCTTTCACCTTAATGAGGACATTGTTCTTCCGTCCTTGTGTCCTCACCCATCGCATCCCTGAGAGTTTGCACTTCATACATTGGATGTGGTACGAGCCTTACGGGTGTACCTGTCTGCTACTGTTTCCATTCGGAAGTCTGACTCACTGTTTGTGTCTGTCTCTGGTCCAAAACAGGGCCAAGCGGTGTCGTCTGCCACCTTTTCTAGGTGGTTCAGACAGACCGTTATACAGGCCTATGCCCTTAAGGGGCGGGCGCCTACCTTTCCGGTAACGGCACATTCCACCAGGGCAATTGGTGCTTCCTGGGCTTTCAGACATCAAGGTTGCACATATGTGCAAGGCGGCGACCTGGTCGTCCTTTCATACCTTTTCTAAGTTCTACAAGGTTGATGTGGCTGCATCTTCGGATGCTTCCATCAGCCGCAAAGTGTTGCAGGCCGCTGTTTAATGTTGCAACTCCTCTGTTGAAGAGCTATGCTTGTTTGGAGTGAAGTTTTGTTTTTTCCTTTACTACTGCTCCCACCCTTTTCTGATACTGCTTTGGGACGTTCCACACGTTTACAGTATTAAAGCTGTGTCAGTCAATGGAAGATAAGAGAAAAATAGGATTTTTGTACTCTCCGTAAAATCGGTTTCTCTGACGTCCATGGACTGACACAGCACCCACCCTTCTTTAAGGTTTGTACTGCTTTGTTATGAACGGAGGCTGCAGGTAGGAGGGTTATGTCCGGAGGGACCGCCCCCCTGGGCGGGGCTGTTCAGCTCTGGTTTTGTTCTAGAATGTTTCTAAGATTTAACATTGTGCCTAGATCTTCTCCTGCAAGCAGGGACATATACCACACGTTTACAGTATTAGAGCTGAGTCAGTCCATGGACGTCAGAGAAACGGATTTTACGGTGAATACAAAAATCCTATTTTTTGCTGGTGTCAGATTTTTTTTTTTTCATTAACACAGTGGGGAGGATTTGAGCCGACATTTTGCTTTTTTTCTCTGGCAGACTAAAGACAAGAGAGTTGTGCTTACATGCTGTACTACCTTAAACTAGTCATTTTACATTTGTTTTTTGGGTTTGCAACCACTTTAATGCAAGTCAAAAATTTTTGAATCTAGGGGTGCATATATAATGTCTATTAAACTCAAATCATTATAAAACTCTCAATACATATTGCCTTGTGTGCATATTCACTTTGCCATTAATCCTTTAAATTACGTATTTTCAGAATACATCAGAAAATAAAAATCATATGAGCCTAAACTTATGGCACAAAAACTAGAGGGCAACCACATATTTCAAAACCGGACTGCTGCCTACATCAACTCAAAACTGAAAATCGACTGTTTGCCTTTACTGTGTCTGTGCATTTTAGTATGTTTCTGCCTTCACCATCTGTTGCCGTGCCTGCATCTTTTTTTTTTTTAGAAAATTATTTTTATTGAAAATCTTTGTAGGCATGACACCACACAAAAACGACTAGGCACAACACCAAGTCAAACAATCGGCCAACATGGCCGGCAGAAAATACACAGACAGTTGCCACCAACTGACAGCACTAGTCACAAATAAACCACCCCCCCACTCCCCTCCCCCCCCATACTCAGTTCCCCTCCCCCTCATACAAAAATATCACAATCGCATGATCAAATACCACCTACATCTACATACAGGCATACCCCACTTTTAAGTACACAATGGGACCAGAGCATGTATGTAAAACGAAAATGTACTTAAAGTGAAACAATACCTTTTTTCACTTCTAGGGTGTAGTGGGGGGTCAGGGGCTGTAGTGGGGGTGTCAGGGGCACACTGGAACAGGGCGGGCTTTGCTCTCGGAGCTTCAGCTCCTTCTACTGCGGCTGCAAAAAGTCTGTACAGTACTTGTAAGGCACTTTACATACACTCGGGGGTATGTCCTTACTCGTGAGTGTATGTAAAGTGAGTGTACTTAAAGTGGGGTATGCCTGTACCCCAATACGGACAGCTGCAATCTGACTCCACCTAACCCAGTAGAATGTCCGAATTAACCCAAGACCTACCCTCCTGCTTTAATTATATTATGCACTAACCCACGGTTTGATCAGAGTCATACCAAGCCCTCCAGACCTTTTCAAATTTCTTCCTGCAGCCTCTCGATATATATGTCGCTTTGCAAAAATGGGATCATTGCATTTACCAGCCCTTTCCAGAAAGCTATTTCAGGTGCCTCCGGTTTCTTCCACCGAAGTAGGATGGACTTCTTCCCGTAGAACAGTAATACGGTAAGTAAAGTTCTGAGAGCCCTTGATGGGACCACTTACTCCACCAGACCCAAGAGACACACACACTAATTGACCCAAGAGACACACACTAATTGTCAACGGAACTGGTACCTGCAGCGACTCAGCTATACAGGAAGTGACCCCAGTCCAGAACAGCTGGATCTGGGGGCAGCTCCAAAAGATATGATGCGCATCTACAGATGCAGACGAGCATCGCCAACACTGCGGGGGAACTGAGGGATAAATCAACGCCAATCTAGCAGGGGTATAATACACTATGCAAGGACTTAAACTGAATAAGCCTGTCCCTAGCTGCCACCAGATGTTTAAATGGATGGTCCCACATATCGTCCCATTCCTCCCTCTGTATATACGGTACCTCCGCCACCCAGCGTTCTCTACATTAAACTTAGCCCCAAGGCGATGCTTAAAGCGGAAGTAAACCCATCGATTTAATAGTTTCAAAAAGCAGGTACATTCCCGGCATGCCGGGAATACCAACTGTCACATAGTTTGGTTGAGAGCACAACCAGTCAAACCATCCAATGGCTGGTGGATTAACTGATCACATGTGCAGCATCATGGCAGTTGAAGATTAAACAGAGGCCAAGATGGCAGCTTCCTTGCCTGAAAATGATAGGAGGGTTTACTTCCACTTTAAAACAATTCTTTATACGTCACTGACAGGGTTTTGGGCAGCTCCTCCGTCATAAGTAGATCTTCCAATCGGGAAGGATTCAACACTCTCCGTTCTAAATTGGGTCTGGAATGCATGTCTCAATTGGAGATAACGAAAATACTGAGCGTTCAGAAGGTCATGTCTGGATTTGATCTGGTCAAATGTCAAGAGTTCCCAATGTATAAAACTGTTGCAACTTCGGGTTCATCCATAGGGGGGCTGAAGGTGAAAACCCCTTGTAACTGGGGCAGGCCAGCTTTACCGCCTCCTCCCAGGCTCTAATAGCGGCCCTAATAGATTCCGTAAGTGGACGATCTTTCGTAGTGCCCCTGTGAATGGCCAGCCGAAGGGATTCGTAGGAACCCATGTGGGCCGCTTCCAGGACAGTGTCCGAGTCCCCAGCATCGGAGACCAGCCATCTGTGCACAAAGACCAATTGATCTGCCAAATAATACTTACGCCAGTCTGGCAACGCCACCCCCCCCCCCCCCGACCCCATGGCTCCTGTAGGACTTTCAAACCAATGCTAGGCATTTTAGGTGCCCATAAGAACGAGCTGGTAATACCATCCAATTTCTTGAAGAATGAATTCAGGATCCAAACCAGAGCATTCCTCAAAAAATACAAAATTACCGGAAGGATTTTCATCTTTAAAAGGTTTACTCTACCTATCAGAGATAACGGGAGTTCCTGCCATACCTGCGTTGTTTAAAAAATGTTAGAAGGGGCGTCAGGTTCAGGGACATGTAATCAACCACGTCCGCCGTAACCTTAACCCCAAGATATGTAATCTGGGAGACCCATTTCAATGGCAGATTTAGATGATGGGGCCAGAGCGAAGGCAAATCCAAAAAGGTAAAATGGATGACTTATTCCAGTTAACTTTTAACCCTGAATAAGTGGTGAAAGTATTCATTATACTCAACGCTGCCTCCAATGACTCCCCAGGGTCACGCAAAAACCGTAGGAGATCATCAGCATATAGTGCCAACCCCTCATCAATGCTGCCCACTCTGATAGCCTTGACGTCACCTGAAGCCCTCAACGCCACTGCCAATGGCTCCATCATGAGTGCAAACAGGAAGGGCGACAATGGGCATCCCTGCCTGGTACCCCTATCCACCGAGAAATATTCAGAAGTATGACTACCCATGCGAATAGCCGTCCTTGGTGCACTATACAGGAGAGAGATCCACTGGCGAAAGCACGGGCCAAAACCCATACAATCCAGGACCGTCTGCATAAAGTGCCAATCAATTGAATCGAAAGCTTTCTCGATGTCAATGGAGACAATGATTCTAGGAGGACATATCCATGTTAGGGAGCTGCAGATGCATGAACAGTCTTCTCAGGTTAGTATCAGTAGACTTGCCCGGCATAAATCCCACCTGGTCGATATCCACCAGAGAGGCTATTACAGCGGCCAGTCTCCTCGCCGGGACTTTAGTCAGGATTTTAAAGTCCATATTGAGGAGGGCAATGGGTCTATATGAAGAACATTCTAGCGGGTCTTTACCTGGTTTAAGCAGCAAAATTATGTAAGCATCCAGCATCGAGGCCGGGAGCGCCTGTTGTAAACAGCAATCCAGTAACGTCGCAAGTCTGGGGGCCAGTTGGTCAACATAGGATTTATAAAAATCCGCTGGGAACCCATCAGGGCCGGGCGCTTTATTAGGCGGGAAGGCAAATTTCGCTGAAACCACCTCTTTAGAGGTGATCTTGGCATCCAATGCTAATCGATCCTCATCAGACAACCTCGGAAGGGCCAGGCCTCCCAGCAAGTTGTCTAAAGCAAATGGGTCGTAGGGCGGGATTGGGGCATATAGTGCATAAAAAGTAGTTTTGGAACTCAGCTAAAATGTCGGTCGGGTCCCTAACCAAATCTCCATTAGGACCTCTAATAACTGGAATATGCATAATTCCCCCCGGGTCAGAGATCACCTGGTGAATTGTGCAGGGAACTGCCCTACTAATAAGGATAGACACTCCCCTAGCAAAAGGCATGAAAGGCCTTTTGAATCCAGGGCTTACGTAAAGCCAGAATTCTACTGCCATCCAGGCGAGTCTCCTGCAAATGTACTACATGCGGCTTTACCACTTTTAAAAATTGGAACATCGAGGCCCTCTTAAATTTGCTGTTCAGGCCTCTCACATTCCAATAAACCAATTTGATTGAGTTAGCCATAGTCCTGTAAGAGAAACATATCAACGGTGAAACCCATTCTCCTAAACATAGTATATCCAGAGGCAGATAAGCCCCTCTCCCCATGGAATGAGGCCTGCTCTAGTAGAGGACCGGGAACTGAGTATTGACCAACCCAAACATAAAAAAAAACAAAAATAACTCCCCCCCCCTGCTATTATACCAGAACTAACCAAAGAAAAAACCCTTGAAGAAAAAAACCCTCAAGAAAAACCATTGTCCGGTATGTAGCTTACAATCCCAAAACCTGAAAAACCAAGAAAAAAATGTTGCTAGGTCAACCGAACGAACAATAGTTCGACAGGTCAAAGAGATGGTTCCAATATCTTCCAAAGAGCTCCACATAGTCAATGTATATTGGGAGCAAAAGTTCAGCAATGCACTGAAGCACAGGGACACCTAAACAAACTTATATTGAATAAACAGTATAACGCTGCCATCTAGTGGCGTCACGGCACTTAGCTCGGCAAGGTCTACGATGAGGAAAAAAAACTGAAATTCCAAGCAAAACAGAATAAAATAGACTGGCAGATATTAACATAAAAATCAGTCCTGCTTCTGAAATAAAAAAAATAAAAAAAAAATGGAAAAAACAGACCCCCCCCCCCTCACCGAGCAGTTCAAAAGCATCTGTCAGTATAAGGCCCAACATGGAAGAAATCAGATACTTAGCTAGGTTAGCAGCCACATCATGGATTCCTGTCCAGCCAATCACATGCGTCCAGTGGATTATCAAAAAACGTCACCGCTCCTTGATGTTGAACACGCAGCTTACTGAGGTATAACATGCTATACTGGATATTCTTTTCCCGCAACCTTCTCCACACGTCATTAAAAGAGCGCCGTTTTCGCTGAGTTTCTGCTGAGAAATCAGGGAACAACATCACCTTGGCGTTGTCATATTTCACCTCCTGGGTTTTCCTGGATGCAGCGAGGATCATATCTCGATCCCTGTAATTCAGGAATCTCACTAGAAATGGACGGGGATAGTCACCAGGGGGACGTCTACCCGTGGGGACCCTATGCGCCCTTTCCACCACATATGTTGGCGGCAGAATCCCCAAGGTCAGCAGCTGCTTGAAGAATGTTTCAGCAAAGCTGGTGGTATGTGACCCCCTCCGCTCCTCCGGCAGGCCCACCACGCGGACATTGCTAATCTTCCGCGCTGACGCAGAAGACAGGCAGATTTGCATCATTTTCACCATGGCGTGTAACTGTCAACTGGTTACGCTGTGTGTGTGAAACATCCTCCACCTCAGATATTCTGTCCTCAGCCACCGTGAGCCGGCCCATGATCTTGTCCAAATCATGTCTGATTAAAGTGTACTCTGTGGTGAAATGATAAATGCTCACCATCACCGCGGCCCTGCTTGCATCGATCGCTTCTCGGATCAGGAGAAGCAGGGAAGGAACCCCCAGCGCTTGTATCATGCGCAGCCACCGCGGCCTCAGCCATCTTCCTGGCTTGCTTTTTGGTGCTTTTAGAGGAAGGAGGAGAGGACAAGATGGCGGCGGCGGGGCCTGTATCCGGGCCTCGTGAGGAGCGGGTCTGACGCTGGCTCTTCGGAGTCTGGTGGCTGGCTTTAGATGCCCCCTTTCTCATGACTGGATGTTCCCCCACACGGTCCGGCACTTCAGCCCCAAAAAGACCCGCAGAGAAGCTCCAAAAAAACGGATCAATAGCAGGAGTGATGTGGAGCTCCCTGGAACACGTCCTGCCTCGTTCATATCCGGACACGCACCCCCCCCCCTGCCTGCATCCTTATGATGTTTATGTTGCTCTTTAGTGTCTTACCCAAGTTATGAGCTGATCTTATCTTTACAATTCTGCCCTCTTGCAAGCCATCCTTTTATTAGCTTATGATTAACAACCACCCCATCCTTAACAGTATAGAGCTAGAGCACCTTAATGGAGATAGTACTTTGCTGGGGGAAATTCTGCTGGGGTTCTTTCCTTTAGTGATTCTTTATACTCACTGTACAACAGATATGCACTTCAGCGATGCACAAAGCGAAAATACATAGCAAACTCCATTGAAATGCACCAAAACAGGTTGCAGGTGACCCTCTCTATTCAGCTCTCCTTCCACTTTTTACCACTCCTCTCCTTTACCACTTGCGGACCAGCCGGTTTGTTGGCTCCGCTGGGCGAACCGTTGTAGCTGTAAGTGGGTCGCTTTAAGCGGGCACGGGCCCGCTGCATCGTGGGAGTGCCGATGCTCGTGACCGGCGGCGATCTCTGGGCACGTGTGTGTTCTCTCTCTCTCTCCACACACACACACACACACATATACATACATTACATATACATTGCTAAAATCATTTAGGTACATTTTTTTCCTCATTAATGTACACACAGCATCCCATATTGACAGAAAAACAGAATTGACATTTTTGCAGATTTATTAACCACTTAAGCCCCGGACCATTTTGTAGCTAAAGGACCAGAGGTGATTTCAGAATTTTGCACTGCGCTGCTTTAACTGTAAATTGTGCGTACATGCAAGGTTGTACCCAAACGAAATTTGCGTCCTTTTCTTCCCACAAATAGAGCTTTCTTTTAAATGGTATTTGATTGCCTCTGCGATTTTTATTTTTTGCGATATAAATGGAAAAAGACCGAAAATTTTGAAAAAAAAAATGATATTTTCTACTTGTTATAAGAAAAATCGAATAAACTCAATTTTAGTCATACATTTAGGCCAAAATGTATTCAGCCACATGTCTTTAGTAAAAAAAATGTCAATAAGCGTATATTTATTGGTTTGCGCAAAAGTTATAGCGTTTACAAACTAGGGTACATTTTCTGGAATTTACACAGCTTTTAATTATGACTGCCTATTTCTTGAGGTGCTAAAAATGGCAGGGCAGTACAAAACCCCCCCAAATGACCCCATTTTAGAAAGTAGACACCCCAAGGAAAATGCTGAGAGGCCTGTTGAGCCCATTGAATATATATTTTTTTGTCCCAAGTGACTGAATAATGACAAAAAAAATAAAAATTACAAAAAGTTGTCACTAAATGATATATTGCTCACACATGCCATGGTTATATGTGGAATTGCACCCCAAAAGAAATTTTGAGTACAGGGATACCACATGTGTGGGACTTTTTAGGAGCCTAGCCGCGTACGGGACCCCGAAAACCAATCACCGCCTTCAGGATTTCTAGGCACAAATTTTGGATTTGACTCCTCACTACCTATCACAGTTTCGAAGGCCATAAAATGCCAAAATAGCACAAACCCCCCCCAAATGACCCCATTTTGGAAAGTAGACACCCCAAGCTGTTTGCTGAGAGGCATGGTGAGTATTTTACAGCTCTCATTTGTTTTTGAAAATTAAGAATTTTTTTTTTTTTTTTTTAATTTTCAAAACTTTGTGACAAAAAGCGAGATCTGCAAAATACTCACAATACCTCTCAGCAAATAGCTTGGGGTGTCTACTTTCCAAAATGGGGTCATTTTGGGGGGGTTTGTGCCATCTGGGCATTCCATGGCCTCCGAAACTGTGATAGGCAGTGAGAAGTGAAATCAAAAATTTACACCCTTAGAAAGCCTGAAGGCGGTGCTTGGTTTTTGGGGTCCCGTACGTGGCTAGGCTCCCAAAAAGTCTCACACATGTGGTATCCCCGTACTCAGTAGAAGCAACAGAATGTATTTTGGGGTGTAATTCCACATATGCCCATGGCATGTTTGAGCAATATATCATTTAGTGACAACTTTGTGCAAAAAAAAAAAAAAAATTTTTTTTCCGCAACTTGTGTCAACATATAAAATATTCCATGGACTCGACATGCCTCTCAGTATATAGCTTGGGGTGTCTACTTTCCAAAATGGGGTCATTTGGGGGGGTTTTGAACTGTTTTGGCATTTTATACACAACATTAGGAAGCTTACATCCACTCTTCTAACCACTTGAAGACAAAGCCCTTTTTGACACTTTTTGTTTACATGAAAACATTTTTTTTTTTGCAAGAAAATTATGTTGAAACCCCAAACATTATATACATTTTTAGAGGAAAAGGCCCTACAGAATAAAATGGTGGGTGTTGCATTTTTTTTTTCTACACAGTATTTGCGCAGCGATTTTTCAAACGCATTTTTTGGGGAATAAATACACTTTTTTTAATTTTAATGCACTAAAACACACTATATTGCCCAAATGTTTGATGAAATAAAAAAGATGATCTTAGGCCGAGTACATAGATACCAAACACGACATGCTTTAAAATTTCGCACAAACGCGCATTGGCGACAAACTACATACATTTTTAAAAGCCTTTAAAAGCCTTTACAGGTTACCCAGTTAGATTTACAGAGGAGGTCTACTGCTAAAATTACTGCCCTCGATCTGACCTTCGCGGTGATACCTCACATGCATGGTGCAATTGCTGTTTACATATGACGCCAGACCGATGCTTGCGTTCGCCATTGGGCAAGAGCAGGGCAGGACAGGGGTGCTTTTATTTTTTTTTATTTTTTATTATTAATTTTGCTTTTTTATTTTATTTTTAAATTGTTCCTTCCATATTATTTTTTTTAGCATTTTAATTGTTATCTCAGGGAATGTAAATATCCCCTATGATAGCAATAGGTAGTGACAGGTACTCTTTTTTTGAAAAAACTGGGGTCTAGACCCTAGATCTTTCCTCTGCCCTCAAAGCATCTGACCACACCAAGATTGGTGTGATAAAATGCTTTCCCAATGGCGCTTTTTATATCGGGGGGGGGGGCATTCCCTCCCACTGCTTGTAAAAGCAGTCCAGAGGCTAATTAGCCACTAGGATTGCTTTTACATGAAAGCCGGCCGCTGGCTGAAAAGAATGATACCAAGATGATACCTAAACCCGCAGGCATCAATCTGGTATAACCAAAGTCCAGCAACATACCAGTACGTTGCTGGTCCTTGTTGGACATGTATTGTAATCTTTTTTTTTCCATGCAGCCAGGTGGCTGAACGAAAAAAAGAGATTGATCGGTGGGTATGCCCACCATTAGAATACCGCCCTTCATCCACCCACTTCTAATGATGGGCATACATGCACCATTTATATATGCCGAAGCATGGGGGCATCCTCCCGCAAAAAAGTTATGCCGCACACACATGGTCGGACTTTTCCACGGGCAAGCCTCCGTCGGAATTTCGACCGTATGTACGCGGCATTAGGAGCAAAATTGCTCCTCCACCCCTGCTGCCCCAATGCTTCGGCATATATGCTTTTTTTTTTTTAACTGTGGTGGTGAAATCACCTCCTACAGCACTGGAGTCGCAGGGATCAGGCCTGTCTCTGCGACCGCTGCAGTTATGTGTGTTGTGTTTTGTAAGTGACAGTGATCGATCGATACTGCACTTGGGTGGCCTGGGCTGGACGGAGGGGCAAAACGCAGGTGCTAGCAGGTATCTGGGCTGATCCCGCTAACACTGCGTTTTTGGGAACCCTAAACTGCTGGGGACGCTAGTATAGATCTGATCAGATCAGATATTGATCTGATCAGATACTATACCACTAAGGGGGGTGTATGCTTCACGCGTGGGTGTTAGCGTTACTGGCACTAACCTGACGCTGCCTGGGGTGTGACGCAGACCCTCTCTGACGCTAAAACCTAATTGATATCACCCGCCGGGCGATCAGGGGGTTAAACCTTTATTGGGTTATATATACGGCGGGTGCCCTGACACTATAAAAAGCAAACTAACTAACCAGCGTCACCCGTAACACTTATATGGTGATCACTGATGAAAGGGTTAACTAGGGGCAATTAGGGGGTTAAAACCTTTATTAGATAATATATGGGGGCACCTGACGCTATAAAAACCTGCGGCGAACCTAAAAAAAATTACTGCCTACCGATCTGCATCACCGACGCTAAGACAGCGATCAGAAAAATGATCGCTTAGTGACAGTCGTGATAGGGGTGAAAGGGTTACCTGGGGGGCGATCAAGGGGGTTAAACCTTTATTAGATCATTTATGGGGTTACCCGACGCTATAAAAACCTGCAGCGAACCTAAAAAAAAAAATTACTGGCTACCGATCTGCATCACCGACGCTAAGATAGCGAACAGAAAAATGATCGCTTAGCGACGGCGGTGCTAGGGGGTGAAAGGGTTATCTGGGTGGTGATCAGGGGGTTAAACCTTTATTAGGGGGGGTTAGGGGGCTACACTGGACCTAAAACTAACTTTAGTGACACTTTTACAGTCACAAATGTCACTGATTGCAGTGATCAGTAAATAAATGGTCACTGCAATCAGTGACACTGTGACTGGGGGCTGATCTGGGGGGGCGATTTGTGTGCCTATGTGTCCTAGTGTCAGTGTAGTGTTAGTGTACTGACCTGTGTGTCTTCTCTTGTACGACGCTCGGTATATGTGAGCGCCGCATGAGAGATGACATCACTTCCTCCTGCTTCCTCTGCCTGTGTAAACATTACACAGCAGAGGGAGCATTTCCATTTGCCGGGAGCGATCACGGGGGGGTGGCCGGAATCGAATGGCCGCCCCCTCATGTCGGATCGCTCCCCAACGAATAACGACCGCTCACTGTATAGGAGGAGGGTCCGATCGTACCCCCCAACTGTACAAAGGCAATCACGTACACTGTACGTGATTGTGCCTGTCGGTGCCATTCTGCCGACGTATATATACAGTGAGCGATCGTTAAGTGGTTAAAAAAGAAAAAAACTGAAATATCACATGGTTCCAAGTATTCAGACCCTTTGCTCAGTATTTAGTAGAAGCACCCTTTTGATCTAATACAGCCATGAGTCTTTTTGGGAAAGATGCAACAAGTTTTTCACACCTGGATTTGGGGATCCTCTGCCATTCCTCCTTGCAGATCCTCTCCAGTTCTGTCAGGTTGGATGGTAAACGTTGGTGGACAGCCATTTTTTAGGTCTCTCCAGAGATGCTCAATTGGGTTTAAGTCAGGGCTCTGGCTGGGCCATTCAAGAACAGTCACGGAGTTGTTGTGAAGCCACTCCTTCGTTATTTTAGCTGTGTGCTTAGGGTCATTGTCTTGTTGGAAGGTAAACCTTCGGCCCAGTCTGAGGTCCTGAGCACACTGGAGAAGGTTTTCGTCCAGGATATCCCTGTACTTGGCAGCATTCATCTTTCCCTCTATTGCAACCAGTTGTCCTGTCCCTGCAGCTGAAAAACACCCCCACAGCATGAAGCTGTCACCGCCATGCTTCACTGTTGGACAGGTGATGAGTAGTGCCTGGTTTTCTCCACATACCGCTTAGAATTAAAGGCCAAAACGTTCTATCTTGGTCTCATCAGACCAGAGAATCTTCTTTCTCACCATCTTGGAGTCCTTCAGGTGTTTTTTTAGCAAACTCCATGTGGGCTTTCATGTGTCTTGCACTGAGGAGAGGCTTCCGTCTGGGCCACTCTGCCATAAAGCCCTGACTGGTGGAGGGCTGCAGTGATGATTGACTTTCTACAAACTTTCTCCCATCTCCCGACTGCATCTCTGGAGCTCAGCCACAGTGATCTTTGGGTTCTTCTTTAGCTCTCTCACCAAGGCTCTTCTCCCCCGATAGCTCAGTTTGGCCGGACGGCCAGATCTAGGAAGGGTTCGTCCCAAACGTCTTCCATTTAAGGATTATGGAGGCCACTGTGCTCTTAGGAACCTTAAGTGCATCAGAAATGTTTTTGTAACCTTGGCCAGATCTGTGCCTTGCCACAATTCTGTCTCTGAGCTCTTCAGGCAGTTCCTTTGACCTCATGATTCTCATTTGACTGTGAGCTGTAAGGTCTTCTATAGACAGGTGTGTGGCTTTCCTAATCAAGTCCAACCAGTATAAGACACATCTGGACTCAAATGAAGGTGTAGAACCATCTCAAGGATTATCAGAAGAAATGGACAGCACCTGAGTTAAATATATGAGTGTCACAGCAAAGGGTTTGAATACTTAAGACCATGTGATATTTCAGTTTTTCTTTTTTAATAAATCTGCAAAAATGTCAACAATTCTGTGTTTTTCTGTCAATATGGGGTGCTGTGTGTACATGTTTTTTATTTTATATACTGTGTGTATTTTTATTTATATATATATATATATATATATATATATATATATATATATATATATATATATATATATATATATATATATATACACACACACACACACATACACATATATATACATACATACACAAAAAAATATTGTCATATGTTTTTGCTTTGTGTATTGTTACATACAAACCTGTGTGGCTTTATATTATGCATAGATGAAATATTAAAAAAAAAAAAAAAAGTGGTTTAGCTAAAGAGTAATTTCTAGAAAAATATTTTAGGCAATATGGCTCTTGTCGTTATGCTTTTGCTTGTAAGATGAAATGGTTTAAATTATATCTTATAAAGATCTTTTCACTAGGCGTAAAACATATGTTGTTAATATCAGGATGTTGAATGTGAAGTTTCAGATTTTAGCTGCTCCGGTGTCTCTCCTGCCCATTTAAGTATTTAAAGCGTGGTAAGCGACATCTCAGAAGAGCCTCCGTTCCCAGTCGATGCCTCTTACGGGGAAATGCGTCGGATGGAGCTGTATTTGGTGACGTCACCACGCACCAGCCTGCAGGACTAGATCCGCAGTGGTTTTTTTTGCCTTCTTAGGTCCAATTTCTTTTAAATGCAATAAAATGCATATAGTAAATGCAAATTTTTACATACTACACAAGTTTCTCCCTTCTTGAAACCTTTTGTGCCGGAGAGCACTTGCAGCAGGATGATCGGTGGAACCGGGGGTATATGAGAAATATTTTGTATGCAGACGAAGCTAATACCTTACCAAGAGGAAGCGCTCTTACTTCAGGAGTGGAACATCGCAGCTGGCTTCAATCACAAAAAGCATGTTAGATACCTATCATTTGGGATCCATTTCTTCTGGTATAAGGCACATAATTCCCTGTGTGGGAGAGAGCACCGTATAAAGCATGGATGTATATGAATTTACTTAAAGAGCCCTTATGGACAGTTTACCGGAATCTTTTAATCACATTTAAGTGAGGACTTTCTTTTGTTGCGCATTTAAGACTAATATTTTTTTTTAAGTTGTGCATTTATTTGCCTTGTATGTATCTGAGTTGAGTACTTAGTCTTTTATAAGTTGCTATATATTAGATAGAACTATCGAATTGGTTTTTTGGTGAGCACGAGATCTATTTTATACATGTGAGTATTTTAAACTTTAATGCATCAATAAATGCCTTTTATGGTTTTACACTATGGATTCCCCCATGCTTTATTTATACGGTGACATCTTGTTCCATCATGCCTGTCTGAGATGTACCTAATACACCTGTGATCCTCTGAGGTTTTTTTTTTATCATTAAAAGTTTTTATCAAAGATAACAAGTTACAGATATCACAGAGAAATCAACAATAATAGCCAGAGATACAGACCAGAATAAAAGGAGCTCCAGCTCCACATCGGAGCAGTTCAAATGACAAAATAACAAATAAAACGTGGCAAGGCCAGGACAGCATACTCAATATACATCGTATGTACGCTCCCCTCACCCATCAATAGAGAAACGCTTCAGGATGTCTAAGAGGGGACCTGCCCAAAGGAATGTGGCCGATGATTTGGAAACCATCATCGAAAAAATAGCACATCAGAACCCTTGCCACATTAAATTTGGAGCCTACGTCTAAAGGCTAAGTGTAATCTAAGGATCCGCAGATTCAGAAGAGCATGGGCGCAGGGGTCACCCACCGTGGCCCCATCTCCCACACTCCCAGCCCGGCAGGATCAAACAAAGAAAAAAGAAAAAAAAAAGAAGAGGAAAGATCAGGAAGGGTTCAGGAGTAGGAAAGAGGGGGGTGTACCAGAGAGAGGGGAACATACAAAAAAAAAAGGGGGGGGGGGGAGAAGAGGAGGGCTTAGGGAACGCTCCACTGAAAAGCGAAAGCCTGAAAAGGGGGTGGGGGCTACCACCAGCCACCCTCTCCATTCATGCCGCCCTGAGGTGGAGACTCACACCCAGAGTCGTGGACCAGCCTTTGTCTAATAAAAGCAGCTTCGCAAAACCCGAATCAATCCGCATTCAGCATGAGAGTCTGGTAGTCTGCAGAGTTTCGAAATTTAAACAAATCATCCCACATAGTAGTGAAAGTAGAAATGCTTTCTTGAGCAGTGTGAATTAGTTCCTCTATCACTTTAAAGAGAGCAGAGATATCTATCTCCACCCCGATTAAAAGATGCTTAATCCAGAAGACCTTCCCTATCTGAAAAGAGACCCCAACTATGGGGTCCACAAGGGTAATACCGGTGGTAATTACCCACTCAGGAGCGGCAGAACTCTGGCGATGCCCCCCCTCACCCGAACGGAAATAAGACCAGTCCCCAGACACAAATCCAGGAGAGAACACCACTTTTACAAGTTCCCACCCTCCACTGTGTCGACCCTATCCCAGCTTGGGGGAGGCCACAACAATCCCTGCACATCTGGGCGCCCACTTAAGGCGTGCATTATGTGTGAGGGACCCCCGTGGTCTATAGCCTGCTGACCCAGGAACAAAAACCCAGGAGGTAATCCAGTTATTCCAGCTATTCTGGGCCCAGGAGCTCCCAAAGACCCGTGATCAAGCAATGTAACCCTAAACCAGAACATCAAACTGTAATGAGTGTAAACCAGTGTTTCTCAACTCCAGTCCTCAAGGAGTCCCAACAGGTCATGTTTTCAGGATTTCCCTCAGATGAAATGGCTGTGGTAATTACCAAGACAGTGAAACTGATCAAATCACCTGTGCAAAATAATGGAAAGCCTGAAAACATGACCTGTTGGGGCGCCTCGAGGACTGGAGTTGAGAAACACTGGTGTAAACAAAAAAAGGACAAACAGAGATAACAGTGCAATGAAAGTGAAAACGAGAACACCCTGTGCATCCGTTGCAGCATTAGCCGGAGAGGGGACCCCTCACAGAACCAGAAGAGGCCCCCCCCCCTGGCCAACCCACACCCAGGCGGCAACAAATAAAATCTTTACCCCAAATCCCGCACACTACTGATAAGGCCCAAGGGCCAGGAATGCATGCTTCAGCCTAGTTTCATAAAGGGCGCAACCTCCGTGCCCTCCCAGGCTCCGCCCAAAACTGGGTCAGCACCCTGCAGGGCACAGGGGGTACGTCCCATTTTCACAGGAGAGGCAGTGCATAAAAGTATACGCAAGCGCTAATTCCCAAATCTCCACCACTCCACCACATTCCCCATGTAGATAAACAACAGCAAACTCAATGGCACAAGCAGTGTATGGACATGGCAGGGGGGGCAGGAGAAAAAAAGGAAAGGGGAGGGGAGAAGGGGAATTAAAGGATAAAAACCAGGAAGGGGAGGGGGAAATGAAAGAATGGGAAAGCAAGCTACAGACACATTACCCAGTAAAGCTGTAAGGTTATCAGCGAAGCAAGTGACATTCTATCAAATCTGTTCCAGATACCTGTGTGGCAAGATCATAACGTCCAGCAAGCGCCTTATGACATCTGGCCAGCAGCATAGAGCTAGAAAATAATTGGGTTAAACAGCAAGCAATGACAATGACCCCCCCCATGTAGTATGTCACCAGTATTGGAGGAGATTCAGACACTATGGCATAGGGGGGGGGGGAGCGCAGATCTGGGAGGGTAAAGCCCCCTCCGGATCCACATGCTGCATTGCTTGAGGTTGAGTCAGTTTGTTCATCTACAGTAGCCCAGTACCATCCAGTTCAGCCAACTCGTACCCCGAAGCATGGGGCCAGCCACAAGGCAGCTATTAGGAGCAAGGTCTGTCCACTTGCAAGGTGCAGTCCATGCAAACAAACAATCGGGTTGAAAAGGGGAAGAGGAGCAAAAATAGGGGAAGGGGGGGGTAGAGGGAGAGTCACTGCAAGGGGGATCTGGAACGGCCATACAACTAGCAAGAGCAGTCTAAGTACTTATGCAGAAGAGGGGGGATGAGTGGAAAAAGGAGACCGGGATCAGCTTACCAGGCCCTGTTAGTGATCCGAATGCTCCGTCCGCCGCCGGACAGACGACGGCGATGCCCGCGGACTGTCTTCTGTCTTTAGGTCTCCCCGAACTCTGGGCGGAGTGACAGAGGCCCTTTGTCGTCTCTGCCGACTCCTCTGCGAGCATGGGGTATCGTCCGACCGGGCGGTGATCCAGCGGTCCGGCTGGAAAAAAAACGCCATACCAGTCAGGTACACTGACTGCAGGGATGCCCAGGGTGTCACAGAACTGTAGTAGATCCGCAGGCGTCCTCAGGGATGCTGTATGATTGCACGCTGTAGCCTGGAGGCAAAAAGGAAACTTCCACCGATAAATTATCCACCTGTCCCTTAAGACGTGTAGGAGGGGGTCGTAGGTCCCTTCTATGCTGTAGAGTGATGGCGGAAAGATCCTGAAACAATTGGATGCGAGCTCCCTCGTATTCCACATTGGCTTGAGCGTGCGCCAAGCGCAGTATATCTTCTTTCTGGAGAAAGTTTACCAGACAAACAGTTTCTCTAGGACGGGTCATTCTCCCTGCCCCTGGGCCGAAGAGCTCTGTGGCATCTCTCCATTTCCACCGGAGCGTCAGGGGGTCTGCCAAGGAGAGTATTAAAGATTGCCCATACCGCTTGCTGCAATTGTTGGGGACCCTCCACTGACTCTGGGATCCCCCTAATGCGTAGGTTATGTCTCCTGCCCCTGTTGTCCAGGTCCTCCATGTGCCTGTGCATATCTATAAGGTGTTGGGCATGTGAGGCGGAGGCCCTCTGGACTTGCTGGATCGCGGCCTCGTGTGTCATGGCGGCCGCGCCTGATCCTCTGAGGTTTTGATTGATCTGAGCCTAGTAGTTAATTCAGGCGCATGTGACTCCGTAATAGAGTCCGCTTGTTTTGAGAAGAGTCCATCTTATCTCTGGTGGTGGAGCACGTGGTGAATCTGGATTCCCGATATTTACACATGGTGACCCCTGGATGTCATGATTTGGAAATCTCACTACCATTACGATCACATATTTTTGGACTTTTTTCTTTCACCAATTGTATGCATTTTTATTAGCGCTGCAAATGTTGTTGTTTTTTTATACCTTATTAGTTTCACACTCTCCGTCTTCCACCTCCACTCCCTCCAACTGTCCAACAGTCACCCGTAGAAATCTTTGCCACCTCAAACCTTATCTTCTCTACTCTGCTACTGACCACCTTTATGACAAAATCTCATCTGTCCTGACCCAACAGCTCACGGTCATCCTCCCTTGACAAGCTCGCCCCCCTCACAACAAACACACAGGCCCCGACACCTACAACCTTGGCAAACAGATCACACCAGAAGTCTCAAAAAACGCAGCCGTGCTCTTGAGCACCTGTGGCATAAGATAAACTCTTAGGCTGCTTTCACACTGAGGCGGTGGGGGCGCCGGCGGTAAAGCGGCGCTATTCAGCTGCTAGCGGGGCGCTTTTAACCCCCGGTAGCGGCCAAAAAGGGTTAAAACCAACCGCAAAGCGGCGCTTTGCCGGCTGTTCGGCGGCCCTGCCCTTTGATTTCAAGGGGCAAGGGCGCTGTAGGAGCGGTGTATACACTGCTCCTACAGCGCCTCAAATATGCAGCTAGCAGGACTTTTTTTTACCGTATTACCACCGCTCAGGAGTGAAAGAAGAGACTTTTTGAAGGCACCATTTTTAGCGCTATAGCGCCTGCAAAGCACCTCAGTGTGAAAGCAGTCTCAATGACTTCCACCAATATAAATCTGCCCTTTAAAAATAAAATTTCTGCCTCCTCACTGCCAAGCAGACTTTTTTTTTTAATCTCAACACCTTCTCATCCAGTCCCCGTCAACTCTTCTTCGTCCTCCACTGCCTCCCACCCATTAATCATTCACTGCCCAGGATCACTTCAAAAATAAGATTGATACAATTTGTGAGGAGATGCGATGAGCAGATAACTTCCCCACTTAACACTTCATGTCCAAGGGAAGAAAAAGAAAAAGAAAAACAAGAACAAGAACAAGAAGAACAAGAACAAGAAGAACAAGAAGAACAAGAAGAACAAGAAGAACAAGAAGAACAAGAAGAACAAGAAGAACAAGAAGAACAAGAACAACAAGAACAACAAGAAGAAGAACAACAAGAACAACAAGAACAAGAAGAAGAAGAACAACAAGAACAAGAAGAAGAAGAAGAAGAAGAAGAAGAACAAGAAGAAGAACAAGAAGAAGAACAAGAACAAGAACAAGAACAAGAACAAGAACAAGAAGAACAAGAACAAGAAGAACAAGAACAAGAAGAAGAACAAGAACAAGAACAAGAAGAAGAACAAGAAGAAGAAGAAGAACAAGAAGAAGAAGAAGAACAAGAACAAGAAGAAGAACAAGAAGAACAAGAAGAAGAAGAAGAAGAAGAAGAAGAAGAAGAAGAAGAAGAACAACAAGAACAAGAAGAAGAAGAAGAACAACAACAAGAACAACAACAACAAGAACAACAACAAGAACAACAAGAACAAGAAGAACAACAAGAACAAGAAGAAGAACAACAAGAACAAGAAGAACAAGAAGAACAACAACAAGAACAAGAAGAACAAGAAGAACAAGAAGAACAAGAAGAACAAGAACAAGAAGAAGAACAACAAGAAGAACAAGAAGAACAAGAAGAACAAGAAGAACAAGAACAACAAGAACAAGAAGAACAAGAAGAACAAGAAGAACAAGAAGAACAAGAACAAGAAGAACAAGAACAAGAAGAACAAGAACAAGAACAAGAAGAACAAGAAGAACAAGAACAAGAACAAGAACGAAGAAGAAGAACAAGAAGAACAACAAGAAGAAGAAGAACAAAAAGAAGAAGAAGAACAAGAAGAAGAACAAGAAGAACAAGAAGAAGAACAAGAAGAAGAACAAGAAGAAGAACAAGAACAACAACAAGAAGAAGAAGAAGAACAAGAACAAGAAGAACAAAAACAAGAACAAGAACGAAGAAGAAGAACAAGAACAAGAAGAACAAGAAGAACAAGAACGAAGAAGAAGAAGAAGACGAAGAAGAACAAGAACAAGAAGAAGAAGAAGAACAAGAACAAGAAGAACAAGAAGAAGAACAAGAAGAAGAACAAGAAGAACAAGAAGAACAAGAACAAGAAGAACAAGAACAAGAAGAACAAGAACAAGAACAAGAACGAAGAAGAAGAACAAGAACAAGAACAAGAACGAAGAAGAAGAACAAGAACAAGAACGAAGAAGAAGAAGAACAAGAACAAGAACAAGAAGAACAAGAACAAGAACGAAGAAGAAGAAGAAGAAGAAGAACAAGAACAAGAACGAAGAAGAAGAACAAGAAGAACAAGAACAAGAAGAACAAGAAGAACAAGAAGAACAAGAAGAACAAGAACAACAAGAACAACAAGAACAACAAGAACGAAGAAGAACAAGAACAAGAAGAACAAGAACAAGAACGAAGAAGAAGAACAAGAACAAGAAGAACAAGAACAAGAACAAGAACGAAGAAGAACAAGAACAAGAACGAAGAAGAAGAACAAGAACAAGAAGAACAAGAACAAGAACAAGAAGAACAAGAACAAGAAGAACAAGAAGAACAAGAAGCCCACTCCTAATTGGTGGGCTTGCAGGTCAAGTCCCACACCCGGTATAATACCCCATCCCCCTACCTGTCCCCTCCTTCCTCCCTGGTTATCTTCCTCCTCAACGTCCTAACCTCACCTACCCCACATCTTCCCTTCTCCCCATCCGCATAACCCCCCCCCCTTTCTTTTCCTCCCGTCTCTGACTTCCCCATATCCTCCCGCCCCCCACTCGCTTAAACCTCTACTACCAACATGAGCCCCGATAATGTCCGAGGCGCCAACCTGTCCCTAAAGGTAGTCTCCCTTAACGCCAAAGGACTGAACATACCTGAAAAGCGAACACAACTCTTTTCCCTCATGCGCAGCATGAAAGCTGACATAATCTTCTTACAGGAAACCCACTTTTGTAAGAAATCAGTTCCCAACATGACTAATCGCCTCTTCCCCCATAGTTTCCATGCCACCTCACCTATCTCGAAATCCAAAGGAGTCTCCATAATCATTTCCAAAAACCTTCCCATCCAAATTACAGACACTCACCTTGACGAACTAGGCAGGTATATCTTCCTAAAAGGGACACTCAGGAACAAACCAATCACTTTGGCTAACATATACAGCCCCAACTCGTCCCAAGTTCCCTTTTTTAGGGCTGTAACAAGACACCTAACCAATTTCCAAGAGGGTATTCTTATACTGGGAGGGGATCTCAATGTACCCCTGAACCCCCTTTTAGACACCTCGTCGGGGAAATCCCACCTACCATACAGGGCGCTCCGACAAATCAGAAAATGTTTCCAAGAACTCTTGCTCCACGACACATGGCGCACCTTACACCCGAACGTAAAGGATTTTACATTCTTCTCCGCCCCACATAACAAATATTCACGACTAGACTACATATTTCTTACCCAACAGGATCTCCCGTCCCTGAAAGCAGCAACCGTCGAACCGATGACCTTCTCGGACCACCACCCTATCTCAATGACCCTCACTTTCCCTGAAAAAGTATACCGCTCGCAAATTTGGAGACTAGACCCTTCCATCCTGACAGACAAAACCAAAGAATTAGAGATTCAAACTTGCCTAAGCAATTATTTCACTGAGAACAACACCCCGGACATTTCTAAACTTACTCAGTGGGCGGCTCACAAATGTGTTGTCCGAGGGAAATTGATTTCCCTGGGGGCCGCAATTAGAAAGGAAAAAACGGGCCAAACTGGCTGATCTCTTTTCCAAACTTAATAAACTAGAAGCACTACACAAACGAAACCTGGGCCAGCAAACCCTCGTAGAACTACTAGAGACTCGTACACTCATTCAGGAAGAATTGGGCCATCACCTCAGGAAGAAATACACTCTATCTCAGAAACTTTTTTACGAATTCGGCAACAAAAGTGGCCATCTTCTTGCTCAAGCCTTACGCAAGAAAAGGGCTGCTAATACGATACACCATATACAATCCCCCACGGGTAAGACTCTCACGAATAACAATGACATAGCCAGAGAGTTTGAGAAGTACTACTCGTCCCTATATAATCTAGATAAATCCGAACCCCCTACTACCTTATCGAATGACAGACCCAATGATATTAACTCGTTCTTAGACCAATTTGCTCCAGGAAAGCTCCCCACTGACACCACCACGATTCTGGAATCCCCGATCTCTATTCAGGAATGGAAAAAAGCTTTAAAACAACTTAAGCCTGGTAAGAGCCCGGGACCTGATGGTCTTTCCGCCGTATATTTCAAGACATTCTCAGACCTTCTTCAACAACCCTTCCTTGACGCCTTCAATACACTCTCTCCCACAAATCCTTTCAAAAGCGAAATGTTAGAAGCACATATCGTTGTTATCCCCAAAGAAGATAAGGACCCCACCCAAACGGGAAATTATAGACCAATCTCATTATTGAATGTAGATGTCAAAATCTTTTCTAAGATTTTGGCAAACAGACTCTTACCGCTTCTCCCTTCCTTAATCTCTCATGACCAGACCGGCTTTATCCCTGGATGTGAAGCCAGGGACAACACTGTTAAAGCAATAAACTTACACCACCTTATGACACAGACAACCCAAAAAGGCCTGTTTTTGTCACTCGATGCGGAGAAGGCGTTCGACAGAGTAGCTTGGGACTATATGACAGCGGTTCTGAGGGCCATAGGATTGGGCCCATATATGTTAGGCCTAATCCTGTCACTATACACGGGACCATCTGCTAAGGTACGGGTCAACAATACTCTGTCGGACGCCTTTCCCATCGGAAATGGCACAAGACAGGGCTGCCCCCTGTCCCCCATCCTCTTTGTACTCACACTTGAACCATTCCTCCGTAAACTGACATACAACCCAGATATCCAAGGTATAAGTTCCTCCAAAAGAGAATATAAATACGCTGCTTTCGCAGACGATATTTTGTTGTTCCTGTCGAACCCACTGATCTCCCTACCAAACCTTCTTTCTGAATTTAAACAATTTCAGTTCCTCTCCCACCTTAAAATTAATTTCTCGAAATCCTTTGCCCTTAATATAACATTACCTCAACACATAGTTGATCAATGTAAGGCTAACTTCCCGTTCCAATGGAAACATGATTCCATCACATACCTAGGGATACAACTCCCTTCCAAACTCTCAAACCTCTACGCTAAAAACCATGTTCCTATCCTACACAGAATATCCTCTGATCTTGAAACATGGAACAAACCGCTTTTCTCTTGGTTTGGCAGAGCGGCGATCCTCAAAATGAATGCCCTCCCGAGAATACTCTATATATTGCAGGCGATCCCTATACATATACCTCCGGCCTTTTTTAAATCTTATAGAAACATATGCACTAAATTCTTATGGGGGAACCGTAGACCCAGAATCAGCTTTACGCAGCTCACCCGACCTAAAAGACTTGGGGGCATAGGCCTCCCCAACCTTCTCAATTATTACACTGCTACACACCATACCAGGATAGTGGACTGGAATACTCAATCTCTCCACAAAGATTGGGTTTCCCTAGAAGCATCTTTTTCTGCTCTCCCTTTGGAGTCTCTCCCATGGTTACTCTCACCCCACGTCCCCTCTGAATTACACGTACACCCACTTATAGGCCCAACCTTGCAATGCTTCAAAAAGCTTTGCTACCGATCACCCATATCTTCGATTCCCGGCCCACTGACACCTGTAAAAATGA